>OX463839.1:17679968-17943485 GCA_949825065.1 Odontocerum albicorne | reverse complement strand
ATCCAAATAAATATGGAAACTATCGATGAAAACTTGAACATTTTCAATATATACACGTTACATAGCTTGTGTAAAATAAATATTTTTCAAGGATCATTCACACTTATCGTTTTATCATATTATGTTTTTATACAATGTCTTTATTTTTTTTAAATCTTACAACTATCACTTATTTTTTTCAAATTTGATGTTTTGGAGTTACACACCAAGAGTAATAATAAAACAAGTCTTATTTTAACTATATTATATGTTACACACTAAAAGTAATAAAGCAAGTCATATTTTAACCATATTATATTTTAACTTATAAATTTAACACCCTAGTAATTTAAAAATGTTACTTTTGTGCATTTTGTTCACAGATTATCAATAAGCTTTTCTTTCCGATGACTAAATCCCCGGCCTAGTTTGTAAGAAGTATGACTTCCTTCCGAGGGTTTTGGGTTCAATTGCCAATGGTATCAAAAATATAAAAGAAAGGTTCTACTGGTAACAATACTCACAAGCGCCGAGTACGAGTGCGAGTGTTGTTGTCATTTCACGTGCTGTAGTATTAGCAAGACGTGCAATGACGAACCACAAATTTCATGCCTACGCCAGTGGGTCCAAACTCGAAAGCTGGATTGATTGATTATTGTCACTTGGACACGATCTCCAATATGTCCGAATTTCCATCCGGATATGTTGAAGTATACCATACGATAGAAAAAAAAGTGGTTTACTTGACGAAGCCATATCAATCCATTCGTTATTGCAACTCAAATTAAACAGTTGAGGTATGTCGTAGCAAAAATGAAAATCAAACAGACAGTTTGAAGAACGAAGGCGCACTAGGAAGTCTCAAAGTAGCTTATGTCGACGAGTTGAGGAAGAGCAAAATGCAATGATTCGGATATTTCAAAGAACATCCCAATAATGTGCTGCCATGCATGTTATGTAAGTTAACGGAAGAAAAGATAGTGGGGAGAAGAAGTATTGGTAGAGTATGAGAAAGTCTTCGGGCACTTGAAGTAAGTCAAAACCTAGTTCATAACAAGGAATATATTTCAACTTAAGAAAGGCTCGTAGATTTGTATTCCCTATCTTATATATGTAAAATCCCATATTTTAAGTATAGCTCGAATATTATCCTTTTTAGATTCACTTCAAGGAAGTAAAAGTAATCCACTGCTGCAGCATCAATATTCACTACAATACCGATACTACGACATGGATGTCACGTATTTCTTCAATTTTCTGGTATTCAAAATCTATTTCCGGGTCAACAAATACCCGCCTAACCCGCCCCGGAAATATCCTGCCACATTTCTTCCCCAAGACGTGTTGTATTTCCATACATATTCTTTGAATGCGTGACAATACACATTGGGAATATTCTGACAGAATTAGGGACAGACTTTACAAGGATCGAGTTTATGTTCACTTTCACCACTGACCGATTTACGACAGTAAATTTATGTAAAAAAAACCTCAGAGAGAACAAAACCAAAATCGATTAAGTCCATAACAGTATTTTATTATCAACATTGATGTATACAAAGGAATCGAGGACGTTGAAAAGATAGAAAGGAGCCATGATTTTGAGGCAATTTTTGATGATTTGAAGCAATGATCAGAGTTTCGATTTCTCGTTGGCGATCTTCGTTTTGAGTTTCATTCCCGACAGTACGCAAAAATGAAAATGGAATAAATACTGTTTAAGAGTTGGACAATATTTGAGTTGCTTCAAAACACTTTTATCTTTTATTATTTCAATTATATTTATTGTGATACAAAATTAACCTCATGGGTGTCACTAAATATCGCGTAATCATTAGCTTAGCGTATACAACGTAACAACACCAGCAATAAACGAGATAAATTCAGAATAACACTCACAAATTGATTCTTGCACGTCGACTGATTGGGTAATCACGCTCAGAGGGTAATTTACAAATTTAATGACTGCGGCTTATTGGAGTTGTTAAGAAATTAATTAAAGCGTCGTGTAATGGAGAAGTCTCCTTGAACGATTTGGGAGAAAGTTTTTGTTGGGTAATATGAGAAATCCCTGAAGTAATATTATCGATACTGACATTGAATTGATTTATTATTTTCAACAACGTCCGTGGCCTAGTTGCGAGTACTCGAAAAAATGGTTCGTTGTCTGGAAAAAGAGTTAGTTCGCTGGCTACAATACTCACACACTCTAGATATGCAAGTCCTCTTGAATCCTTCATAAAAGAAAACTGAGTTCCAATGGGAAGCGAGCTCGCAATACCCGGGCCGCAAATCGATCGTCTTATAAACTAGACCACGGTGGTCGTCAAGATCTATGAATGATCTATGAAGTTTTTGGCTTGAACAAGTTTGAGTACGTAACTTCAAAGAAAGAAACGCTACAGTCACTGGTGAATATTGCCTTAAAAGTAAAACGCCAAGGAAATCTGTCATGAGATTATTGTACGACAATGCGCCAGTACCCACTTATGTTGCTGCGAAGGCTGCTATTTAACACTGTAGCGTCCAAGAATTGAATCACTCACCTTATATCCCTAATTTGGACATAATTTTTCGTGCAAAAAAATAAATTGACGAAGAAGTGATCTCTACAGTGTTACGCCATTTCGAGAACAGAAATTAAAAACATATTTATTTAAGTGGTTTTAAGAAATTAATAAAAAAAATATGTATTGAATTAAAGGGTGGATATATTACAAAATATTTTTTAGTTTCATTCTTTTACATTTTTTTATGTCCTTAAAGTTTTTGATCTTGCTACATATACTTAAAGTTTTAGCTCGTCAACCTTTATTTCACGGTATGCATGCAGTGATACAAATATATTGTAGCTTAGATACAAATATGTATAGGAATAACAGACGACATTTTATCAATATGTCAGAAAGGTCGATTACACGTAATTTAATCTGTTTGAATGAATATCTAGAGGGCTATTCGTATTTCCTAAAATATAATCATAACAATGGACACGGAATTCAAAATAATCTTTGTGGAGGTTTAGAAAAGCGTTTCGGTCATCGCTTTCGGTCTACTAGGACATACTGGACATGTCTTGAATTTGCATGGTTCAATATAATTCTATAGGTTATTAATACGTGATAATCCCTATTCTATTATTTGAGATCTTGTGCCAAAATACTACGGCGTCAATAATAGGATCGATTTAATCTCAATATATGAGTAATCCCCGTACAGACAGGCTTTTGCCCGGTGATCCCTACTTGCCCAAAGCTCAGACTAATAGGCCACATACGAGCACTTTGTCCTATCTACACCTTTTTTACTTATGTATTTTAAAAGCATTGAAGAACTTCGTTGTATAATTGATTTGTTTTGTCTTCCAGCCCGAGGGTTGCGGGTTGGATTTTCCTTGGTACACAGATTTTATAAAAAAATAGTTCTAGTCCGATTTTCAATTAAGACTTATTTAACACATGTCTGAGTGTTTGAAAGAGATTTCCAAATAGCAAAATACCCGTCAGGTTGTAATATATACAATGGACGTGTACTACAATACAATAATACAATGTCAAGCGCTTTTCTTTATAATTTAATAGATTCATTCTCCCAATTCACCATATTAAGTATAACACAACAGTCTTTCAGCCAGGGATTTACATGTTCGATTTCCGTTGGAAGAAAGATTTTAAATAATTATTTCTGTTAAGTTTTTCCTTCATTTTTCTAAAACATCTTTCTGGTTAGTTTTGAAGAGATTGTCACTCGTATATGATAATAAACTTGCCAGGTTATACTGTATGCTATAAAAGTATAGTACAACATACAAACCTTATAAGGTCTGAAGTTATTCCTTGTTAACCGTCGTGGATTAACACAGCAGGGAAATTTTCGAAACAATCCATCATTACTCTGTTTGGATCTAGGCCATGTTAAATGCTGCTTATTGGTTCGAGTCACAAATTAATTTTATTAGGTCTAGCCTTCTTATTCAAGACAATAGCTTTGTCGTCTACCTTCCACACTTCCAGTCAACATAAGTAATTTCCGACTGTTGTTTTTGTGACGACATGTTTAAAATAAAAAATAATTCAACATTTACTTTTCATTATCAGTGTGTTCTTGATGGTCATATCTTAGGGCTTCAAATTATCGTAGGTCTCATGTTCCATGGTATACAAAAGGTTTGTTGCCACAATAATATATTGAAAACGTTCTACATTTTCGTATTATTTATGCTGAGCAATATGTCTATGTCTTCAGGAGGTATAAAAGCTGAAGATATAAAAGCTTAAAAAATTCTTCAACCATACAAAAAATGTGAGATCTAATAGCATCTAGTTAACTTTAACTATTACATTACAAAAAATACTTATTTTTATGCTAATCAAACATTTTTTTAACTACTTGTGCAAAAATAACACTGACTATCGCAATGTTACAAACTTTTCATTGTTGAATATTTTAAATGATGAAAAAAAAATTGAGACAAAAACATTTATTTATTTAACATTTGAATGCAAATACATCTGAAAGAATTATTGCTTTGTGCAATTTCTTCCAATCAGCTTTGGTTTTACAATTATTTAAGGTAAAAATAACAGTATTTTATACTGAATATCAGCATTTGTTCCGCCTAGTAATCAGGGGTATAAGGATGCCTATGACTACGGTCACATCTATTATTTCAAAACAGAGGGAAAGGAAACAATGTCGGTGTGCTTCGATCGTCTCACTTCGGTGTGCCATCAGAACAGCGGTGTGGCCTGTGAGTTTGCTGGTGTGCAACGAATCACTCACTTATTAAGAAAGAAAAAACTCGACGGCTTAGCTTCACTTTCTAACTGATTTGACATTGGAATGATAAGCTCAAAGAAAATAAGAATTAGGGTGAGACTTGTAAGGGTGTTAAGGACGAGGAGAACATTGATATTAAAAATGCTTCTTTAGTGTTTTATTAAATATCCTTTAAACTGGCACGTTTATTCCTATTAACTCTGAAATTGAAAACTTCAATCCTTCATTAAAAACATTTTATTCGTAATTGCAAAAGAAAATATGATATAAATAAAAAAGGACGTTGAACCATATGATGAGGAGTGCACGGTTTATTTCGGAGTGGGTTTAAAGGCTGCTTGCCGCAAATCGGATTTGGTGCTGAGCGTTTACAATACATTAAATCCAAAACAGACAATGGCTACCTGACCGCCCTCGTTCCCGATATCAACTCTATCCCCTCCATCTACTCTACATATTCTCTGATATGTCGAGGCGGCTCTCAACAAGGGTATGATTTCAGCTCTGAATACTAACTCTAGATCAGAGCCTGAGTTAGGATTTATGATGAACCATATGAAATGCTTACGAAATACTATCCAGACGAAATAAAAAATATTTAATATTCTCCAAGTTTGTAAATTGAAAGTATTGAAATCAAAATATTTACAATATAAATGAAAGATTGTGAGATATCACGTATAAAAATGTAGCGATATCATTTTGAAACAGAAAATATATTGAATTTTATCCATAGATGACTGACTCACCATGGTGAACGATTGTAGTTTTAATACATACATACCATCACATCATCTTACTGTTGAGGGTAGGCAGACAGGATAGGGCCCCAGACTTTCCTATCTGTACACAAGCTTTGCCACATTCATACACCTTCTCATACTACTCCTACGATCTTATTTACTATATTTCTTTATTTCAAAATATCATTCACTAGATCCAACCGTACTCACCACGCTTCCCCTAAAATGTATGTAATATATTAGTTTTATTAGTCTTACTTCTTACATTCGTTATATATGCGCAAACCATCTTAGAGTGCTCTTCTTCATCTTACTCAACACATCAGCCTTAAGTTCACATTTATCCCTTATCACTTCATTCATTATTCTGTCATTCATTGTCACTTCATCTGTTCTTCTCAATGTCATTCATTGTCACCCCATCTGTTCTTCTACAGCATTTGTTCGGTTCCTATCAGTCTTGTCTACGTTACCGTTTCACTTCCATACATCCAAGATGGCACCAAATTAATGTTGTCAACTATCACCTAAGCAAATGTTGATACTGTCCGTTTCAAGTTAACATGTTGTAGTGGTTCATTGACATTTTCCTATCGTTACACGCCATTCGATGTTTCTTGGAACTCTTTCAACATCTGAGAAAATACTACTTAACTAACAGAATCCTTCAACTTGATCTAATCTTTCATTTCTCACCCATATATCGCATTTACTTCATTTCACACTTTTCTACCACCATGACTTTGGATTTTGCAACATTAATTCTTAGATCTTTCTCTTCACATCTCTCATACAATTTCCTTAGACAGGTCGTAGTAAGTCTGCAATAAATGTAAATATTAATTTAAAACTGTCAGTATAAAAAAATCTGTTCAATAACGTTATGTTATATAATTGAAATTTTCTAAAACGTGTTTTACTTTTTGTCGTACACACATAGTAAAAAAAACTTGTAGTACAGGGTGTTGCAAAAAGTGTATTCACAATTTTAATGATTATGTAGTCTGTATACATTAGCATACAGTTATCTTTCAACGTTCACAATAAACTACATAAATGTATTTTTTCACAATAAACTACGTAAGTGATGACCATCCTGGTCTATACATGGCTGGCAACGCGAAGCAATGGAATCACAAACATTGAACATCATTTAATTTGGCATTTGGACACGTTATATTTCAATAACTACTCGTAATTCATCAATGGTTTCAGATTTTTTAGCATAAACTTTATTTTTGAGAAATCCCCAAAAGAAAAAGTCTAGTACCGCGTTTTCGTACTTCAAGTAGCACTTCAAAATAAACTTTCTTTATTCAAAACTTATTCTGATTTCAGCCATTGTTTCTGAACGATTAAATCTAAAACAACAGCAAGTTACCAGCTATTAAAGTGTGGATACCATTTTTTGCGACATCTTTGTGGATACATTCTTAAGCGACATTCTGTATATTTTACGTACTTATAATCTTAAAAACTCAATTTCTCAAAACTTTATAATTTGAACCTGTGTAATGTTTGCATGTAAGTTGCGATATGAAGGAGGTATATTTATTCGATACTTAAAGTGAACTCATAATGTATTTTGTGGGAAAAATCTTTTTTCATTTGCACGTTCATATAAATTACTCCAGCTGTTTCTTTGCATTGAATTTACTGTACTTACTCGTAGATTTATAACATATGGTATTAAGAATGAAAGTAGGGTATTATAAAACATTATAAGCGGTGAATGTAATTGGATGGCTTTATTGTAGACATATATTTTTGTATTCAAGCGTATTAATTTACCATCAAATGGAACACATAGAAATATTTTTATTTGTTCCCAAACAAGTCGCCCCTGTGCGCCGAATCCATTACGTTTCGCTCCGTCAATTATGTTATTACATATTACATCTATTATGTTCTGCATTAACTACATCTTCTAGTCATGTGCTATCTACAGTTATTATTAATAGCTTAGTGAAAATATTTGCAAATATATACATATGATTTATTTAAAAGTGATAAGAAGTACTTGATCTATAGCCTTACCGTGACACAGATATTCGCCAATAGATTATTTACAGATAACTGATTTTTTTTTTAATCAAATAACATATTTGTTTGAAATATCAAAAATCATTCCTCAATCTCGTTTTTAATATAACGAGTCCATAAAATTTTAGCTTCATAGTTTGCCTGATAAAAAAGCACATTCCATAAAATTACATACGAATGTGCAATATTTTATGCTATAACAAAACAAATTTACTAATTTTCAATCTTCAGAATACATAGTGGCGACGATAATCATGTCTTACTGACAGAAAACTTATCTTCTACCCGAGACTACCAATAAGATTCTCTACTTCTTCTTTGTGTTTCTTTCTTTTTCTTCTCTTTAAGTAAATGAGCTGTTGCACACCAGCACACTCACCGGTCCCACCGCTATACTGACACTGAAGTGATACGATCGGAGCACACCGGCATATATATATTTTTTTAAAAATAATATAATAAATAAATAAACACTAGGTGGAAAAAATGTCTGTCATTCGAAGGGAGTAGCACAGCGCGGGGTTCGAACTGGCGACCTTCCACACTGAAGTCCAGTGCTCCTACACCATATCTTGAAGGTATATTTTATATTTCTTTTTCATCATCCATGTTTCCGCTCTATACAGTGCAATTAAGAATAATAGTAACTTAAGTGGATCGATTTTGGTTTTTCTGAGTACAGACCGGTTAATCCATATCTTTGTCAGACTTGTCATAGCTGATTTTGCCATTACAATTCATCTTCGGATATTTGCGTTATATCTTCTATTCCTCGAAATAAGATCTTTGTACCTCGGTAGACAAACTCGGTAACCTCTTCGTAATCCCTTAACGAATCATTTCTTATCAGGGTCTTAACTCGGTTCATAATAAGGACTTTTCTTTTACTTTTGTTTATTTCTAGACTTAGTAAGCAGCTCTCTATTTTAATTTTATGAAGGAACTCGGCCATATCATCATCTATTTGGTCGGCTATACCCGTTGTATCGTCTGCAAATCTTATATTTGAGATTTGACGATCTACTGTGACAAAACCATTTTCTCGTTCATCTATTTATTTTCTGTGCTCTCTGTGTTATACGAGTATATATTGTTACATGTTGAATAAATCAGGAATATTGTGCACTCTATATATGTATGTTGAATAAATCAGGTAACAGTTAACAGCCTTGACGTACTTTTTTCAACAGCTGGAATAGTTCTGAAAGGAATTTGCATATTCTCACAGATGCCGTATTTTGTGCATACAGGCTATGAATCAGAACTATTAACTATCTTCATTCACCCAGAACTTTCCATAGGCAGTTTTATTTGACGCAATCAAAAGCCTTTTGTAATATAAATATCATGGAAGCTTTAATTCTCGGCTTTTATCAATAATATCTCGTACGTTCAAAATTTGTTCCCATCTGCCTCTGCCTTTCACAAATGATATTTTGATATTTGAAAATCTAGGTAATATTTATTAATGGTAATTTAGCATATGTATTGTAAAGGTATATCTACATTCGTTTTTTTTCTCATAAATAAAATAGATATATTTTATGGATTGAATCATTTATGCATTTAATTGTAATGAATACGGATACATATGATCATTTTTTTTCTTTCTGCCATCTATTTATTTTCTGTTTTTTTTTCTTTTTATTCTATATGTGCCAGGCTGAAAAACATCTGGTATCCCCGTGGCTGGGCTTGCCCTATATTTGCGGGGTGTATCTTTGCCGAGAGGATGTTATTAGATGAGCCCAGAACTTTTGATAGCTTCTGTCTTTAATGTATTTTCTGCAAATTATGTGTTTTTGAAGTGTATTTAAATATGGTACATGTTATTATGTACATTCTATGTTGCTATCAATAAACCATTTCTTTATATTTATTTAAATACCGATTTTACCAGTGATGTCAAAGGATTGTCCTTTCTCGTCAGTCTTTTGTCGGGATGCAACTTCTATTACTCAGACTCATACAGCTTATCTGTTTAAATGTCAATTAAGATGATTGCACCCCTGTCTTCGTTAAATTGGGGTTGACGTTTATTGAATCATAATATTACAACAATACAAATATATTCTTTGAATTGTAACTTAATTTAATGATTTGTGTTAATGGTCAAATATTATGCCATGGTGGAATATATAGAAAAAAATTATGATGAATTACCGTTGAGTAAAAGAATCACGTGTTTGAAATTGATATTTTAAGTGAGTGAGGACACCTCAACAAAAGAGGGTTAGACCACCTCTGTAGTTTAGTTAATAAGGCGCAAGTTTTTCAACCTGGAGGTTGCAGGTTCGATTCTCGTTAAACCCAGTTACTTTTTAAAAAGGGTTCTAGTCCATTTTTCCCTTAAGACCTCGTCAGGATCTTTATGGTTAGTTGGAATATATTGTCACATGAGAATAAGTCCCTCAGGTTGTACTGTATACAATAAATGTGTAAAAACAACACTATACCAGATGCCTGTCTTCCGAACCGGGGCTTATGGATTCGATTCCCTTTGGCACCCAATTTTACCAAAGAGATTCAGTCTAGCTATCACTTCAGGCCTCTTGAATATATTTATGGTAGGATGAACGAGATTGCCACTTGACCATACTATCAGGTTACATTATGTTCAACGAAAGTGTAATCAAAAGTGGATTGGAATACATCTGCTGCCGTTCAACCATCAAAATATCTTCGGATACCCTTAACCATCCTAAGGTTAGTGTATTTTTATTCTAATGGATGTTTGCAATACTGTACCTGCCTATTCAAAAGAGTTAACTTTTAATAAATTACACTAAAATTAGGTTAATTCCAGAACAAACTATTTTTATAACCTTGTAAAAAAATACAACACATAAGTCAAGCAAAGTAGTATAAGTAAGTAAGTTGACCAATTTATATTATTAATCTTAAGCCAAAAATGTTATACCACGCCTTCACAGAAGGTAAGATAATTCATCAAGTTTATTTATAAAAGTTGAAGCAGACAGTTCCTTAGTAATGGCACGAAGGCTAATATTTCACTTAGCGTTAGCCATGTTTCTGTTTCAGGCAAGACAAACCATTTTAATTCTCAGGTGGCAATATTTGAAACGCAGGTTGACAATCGTCGATTTTCGTACATATTATTTACATATTATGTAGAGTACTATTTTTGATCAGTCATTGCATACATACCATCACGTCTTTGCTTGTTGAGTACGAAAAAGAGGATATAACACCAGACTTCTCTGTCCCTACATACAAATATCACCTCTTCCACATCCATACACCTTATCATAGTGTTACTACGATTAGTCTTGCTGCTTACATTTCCTTCTTTTAAAATATCATTCACTGTATCCAAATTTACTTTCCTTGGTCTTCCTCTACATCATGTTCCACTTATATTTGCATTGTATTAATGTAAAAACCTATCAGGCTTTTTACATTAATTTGTTTTACGAATGGATGTAAAACGCAAATCAAACAAATATAAGACTCGAGTACTGAGACCGAATACAACATAGTCTAACGGCTATGTTTTTCAATGTGTCCAAATTACCAATTCATCGTAAATGTTGAAAGATACCTTAAAAAAATGTAGATATGCCATTTGAGCTATTTTACTCGTATATGAAATTTTTACAAAAAAAAAACATTTTAATTTTTGAATAAATTCTGGAGCAAAAAATGCTTTTAATAACTCTAAAAAATGCTTTTAATAACTCTAAATGCTTTTAATAAGTAAATTTTGCAATATTCAGTCCAGATTGTATTTATTAAAGATTTTCTTTCGTTTTTTTATGCAACTTTAAATATGTTCTTATACTACGAGTACATGAAAATAAACTCCAAGTTCCCCAAAAAAATATTTTGGGGAAAAATCTACGATGCATCAAACCGCTCAACTAACGAAAGATTAGAAGTATCGATTTTCACTTTTTTTTTTTAATTGAAGTATAAAAAGGAAAAACGAAGCGAAGATCAAAGTTGTAATATCACAAATAATCGAAATTCGGCACAATTTTTTTTATTCAAATCTTTCTGTTTATTCAAATCTTTTTTTAAAATTCAAATCAACGTCATTCTGACCTTTAGTTTAACTATGTTAAAAAAATTAATGCAAACAAATACATTAACAAAACTTGCCTATAAAAATCAACGACCCGACAAATCATTAGACAAGTTTGCGGAAATACTAGAATAGAATCATAAAAAATCGTCTTCAAAACCAATTTAAATGGATTCAAGAAGAGTTTAAACGACTATTTAATTTATTTATTTAAATAACAAGCAATTGTATGAATACATAATTTGTTAAAAACAAGACAAACTAAAAGAACGTGTAATTCAAAGAGGACACTTAATTTCTTTGGATCTGGGTTTGTCGCCTTTCATTTGTCGTGTTCTCAGTAAACTAGACTTATGTCCGTATCTTACTGAGGGGATATAAACATGGAAAAAACAACTATCTTTAGTAACGTCTAATTTAAAACTTACAGCTTATTATTTTTATTGTAATTTATTTTTAACAAACACTGTTTATTCGACTTTTTTATGACGGTATAACCCTACCGGTTTCAAGGCTTTCACCTCATCTTCAGGGGAGTACAAGCAAGACTAAATGCTGTTCGAATTGGCACCGACATAGACACTTCAACGGTTGGAGGCGGGAGGGGTGAGGGGAAGGCTAGGTATAATTTCGGCCAGGAGCGGGGAGATTTTGGGGAAATAACTATTCAACAGATGTTCCGCTCGATATACTGACTTAGAAATTTCTAGGGCCTCTAATCTGTCCAATTTACTTCCGTTGCCGCTAATATGTAAGAATTTGGCATCATCGATAGAAAAAGTATGATTCTCACGGTGACAATGATTAGCCATTTCAGAATAAATTAGAGGATTTGTTAAAGCAGATTGGTGTTCACGAAATCTCTTTTCAAAGGATCTTCCTGTCTTTCCTATATAGAAATTATCACAGTCAGCACATAAAAGTTTATACACACCGCTGTTGCTAAGTATTCCATTTTTGCCTTTCCCATTAAATAAGAGTTTCCGGAGATAAAAGTTAGTGTAAAAAGTTTATGTGACTTGGAATATTTTTGGTTATTTCATTTGATATATTTTTTATAAATAGGACTTTGCTCCATTTATAGGTATGCTTATAGGTGTCGTTAAATATATAATCTTTTGTAAGTTTCTTTTTTGTTTTGTTTTTTAAAAGTGAATCAATGAGGCTTCCAGGATAGCCATTATTTGTAGCAATTTTTTTGATGGTTATTAATTCCTTTTTAAAATTGTCGTCGGTTAATGGGACACTGAGCAATCTATGAAGCATACAGTTATTATTTTTAAGTTTTAATTTAAAATAACTAACATAAATATAACATTATTCAATTATCTCCTAAGTTCTAATAATTTATTTTTCTTCTAATCTGGTGGGATCAAGTAAAACATATCATTTATTTAAAGAGGTAAATATAAAATCGAGTCTGAAAAATCGTACGAGAAGGTGTAAAGATATAGAGGAGATAAATCATATTATAAGTATCGCAAAAGGAAAGTAAGCCCGTTCCATTTTCACTATCTACCCTGACGTTAATTTATCATTTAATTATCATAAATAATTCAGTTTACTTTGCCCAAATTTGTATTTGATTTTAGTATTAAATTTTTCTTATATTAGATGACCAATTTTGTCAACAAACACATCTAAGACCTATGACAGTTATCCCTCTACAAAACCGCAAGAAACATCAAAGTCCGCCACAAATCTTTGTTCCATCCTACGTAACTTCTTGAGGTAAACAGTTAAACTGAATGATATAATTTCAAGATTTGAAATGATAATTTACTTTTGTTTCAAAGTATCAGGAATGTGAACATTTATAAAAATCAACGCAATCGTGAAATGTTTGTTAAGGTGATTTTTTGTAATCCAAAATCATTCGTTTATAGTTTTTAAAATATAAAAAATGTGACTGTAACGCGTTAATAATCATAACAAAATAAAATAACTTAACACAATAAAAATATTACCATTAATATTTTTTTTAAATACGGTACAATAAATATATTTGGAAAGTAGTCTTATTTTTATTACAAGTAGAGGAATTTTAAATTTTGTATGAAAATAAACGTGAATTGTTAAAAAAATTAATAGGTTACAATCGATCAGCAAAGATTTTTCAATACCTCTATACTCATAATAAAAATTCTTATATCGTTACGAGTACAATGAAACGATATACAACGCAAAACTTCTTATTTATCGTGTGTTGTGCCATAATTTAAGAGACTAAGATAATTTTAAAGTTAAAGGATTTCTCTCTTAATGTTTATCTGAAATTGCTTATTTGAACAATACGCCTCAGGTCTTAGAGTTCTGGGATCCTGGAAAAGTTAGTGTCCTTTATAAAATTGCTCCAAGAAAATCGTTGGAAAAGCAGGCAGATTTATCGAGAAACTTTTGATATTTTGTAAAAGAGCTTATTGTTAATTATTATGTGATTGTAGTTTCAACTAAAACTTAAATACGTTATTATGTATTTTTTGTCAAAACATAGACCGCAAAGAGAATTGACAAAGCGAGTTCTCGATTTAATCGAAACGGTCAATGTTTTTAAACCACGTTTTAGCTTTAAGTTTAGTGAAATTTCTATCAAATATTTATTTTTCATCATTAACATATAATATATTTAGTTTTTTCATTGGCTTGTTTGAATGTGAAATGAAGGCTGATGTGTTGAGTAAGATGAAGAAGTATTTTGGACACGTAGAAAAGAATGAATGAAGAAATACTCGTTTACTGGGGCAGAATACATACAAAGCAGAAGGCGTTGTAGAGGAAGATAAAAGAAAGTGTGGTTGGATCAAGTGTATAATATTTTGAAGGAAACCAATATAAAAGTCAGATAAGTCGTAAGAGCTGTATGAATGTAGAATAAGCAAAATATGTGTGTCACGATAGGAAAATCTGGCGTTCTCTCCTCTATTTTTTCCCTGACAGGGAGACGGCATAATGGTATGTGTGTACGTACGAGTATGTGATCTACATTACTAACTCAAACAATAAGAAATATTCATTTTAACACAATAATGCCATAAATAGTTCAGAAAACAAGTCGTGTGAGTCGATCTTTTTATCCCTTTCTATAGAAGATAGTGTTTGTTTTGAAGAATGAGATTGATTTTTTTAAATCCTCTTTCAAACCTCGCAGCCGCAGATCTCTACTTATATCAATTGCTGACCATCCTTTCCGTCTTCGGGTAATTCAGTCTCAGCCTCTCCATACACAGCTTCTCTCCCTACTCGTACATCCTTCAACTTCATCTAGGGTGACCAACTGGTTTTCTTCCTTCTAAACTGGTCTACTAATTTGGTACAGAGATTTCTGGTTTCAGGTATATTTAACATGCCTTAAATTCTTCAATTACGCCATAGAAGTTCTTATTTCTATTTTTTTACAGGAAATTTGGGTTCCCTTAGATATCCTTATTTCTTTTTATTTGTACGAGTGGTCTCCTAACTTCCTCTCTTTATAATCTTATTCCTTCTGTCGGAATTTTCTGGTCCAATACGTTTATATCTTCCTCTTCTCGGTATCTATAATTACTAAGCGTTATGACTCAAATGACCCTTGTCGGTTCTTCTTCACATTGCATACTTCAGAGAACATTATTAAGAATGGTGTCCTGTTGCATCCTGCACTTAATCGAATAATTTTCTCTTGTGCGTCGTCCTTCCACACCTTCAGTAACGCAGACGATGCGTCTAAAGGACTGGAGAACACATCGTATACTGATTGTTAACAATCTCTCAGCGACACTCGGTTCTTCTAGAACAGATCTATTGTTGTTCATAAAATTACCACATAATTTCATGATTTGTTTTATTGATATTTTAATATTCCTGTATAAAAATCTATCTTAGATTTTTTATTAGGATAAAAATCCTTTATATGATAATACCCATTATATGTTAAAAACAACGCGGTACACTGGTCAGAAAAATAACACCTGTCAATTAAATAATTAAAAATGAGATAAAAAAAACTTTGAAAGGAAATGAGAAATCTCTAAGGATATATTCAATTCAAAGTATTTTGCAAAGGCAGTGACTTTCTTATATCTTTGAAACGTTAAAAGGTAAAAATATTTTCTTAAGAGGGTGCCTTTTGTACGGCACAGTCGGTAGTTTTCTTCAGTTTTTTTTCAAAGAATTTTTCAGCTTGAATATAACATTGGCTATTGAAGTATGTAATAAAAAAGAAACTAGCGGATTTTTTAAGAAATTGTATAGGTTATCGATTTATGTAGTTTACGAAATCATGTCTTCCATAAGTGGGTGAAATGGATTTATATATTTTTAATTCATACGTAATTCATCAAGATAAATAACATCGCAAGTGTTTTATTCAAAAACATCATATTTTAAATTGGGTATAATATATTGAAGTAGCAAAAATGAAAATACAGTATATTGCAGTTGTGCCCACTTTGGCAGCTGAAAGTGATACTTGGACTCGGTAGAAGAGGGATACAATAAATATTAATGCTTTGTGGATGCGGACCCTAAAATTTTTTTGTTAAGTGTCAATGTATGAAATAAGGCAAAATAAATGCATCAGAAATGAATGCATGGTACAAATGGACGTTTCAGTAATATTAAGAAACGAGCTCTAAGATCTCAGACATTTGGAGATAATAAATAACGAAATAATGACTAAGCGAGCTTAAGTGAATTGTTTACGGAGACTCGACCAATTAAGTTATTTTTCATTCATACCATGTGGTACTTCAGCATCATAGCAATTTACGTTACTATGTCTCATCAAAAGCTCGTGAACGGCGTTTTTTTTCATTATCTCAACAATCCTCGTGATATAGAACGCTGGTTATTCTCGATCAAAGCTCTGATCATCAGTGATAATCGGCCTTCCAGAGCGGACACAGATTTCGAGTGTCGTACTACCACTATTTTTTTAAACTACATTAGATAGACACAATCACAAACTGCAACATCTCTATACACTACATTTATCTTTTTTATATGGTTTGTGTAGTATTTTTCCTTAACGGTAGTAATAAAGCATTAAGTACAGAAAAAAACAACTTAATTTGTTCCATATTCAAAATTACACCATAAACCCCTTCAACAATTTTGGTAAAAAATGGTCAAATAATGCGCTTAACTATTACATTTCATAATAATACTTATTTAGCATGTTTAAGAAGAAAGAAGTTACGATTTCGGGTCTTAGCGACATCTATCCGAAAAATACGAAAAAAATTCTGCATTACCGCAGTATATTTATTTTTCTAACTGTAATTATTCAATCAATCAAGCACTTTTAGATTAAATTATTGAAAATTACTGTGGGTTAATTACATCACGGGACTTCGCTTTTGGGGTAGTCTATGGAACAGATATTCAAACTTTTATAAAAATATTTTGCCCCCTCATTCATACACACCCTCTCGTAGTGTTTATTTTTCAAATTTTTTATTCATGCAACATTTCTTCAGTTCTATATGATTATATTGTACTTTTGTAGGTTTTTCTATATCAGGACTCCCACTCCCGTTTGCATTATTGATTTATTAAGTAAGTTTTTATCATTCATTCGTTTCATGTTTCCAATTCACCTTATAGTACCTTTTTTAATTCTACCTATCATGTCGCTCATATTATTAATAACCAGATTTTTATTATGTTAAACATAGACACACCGCACAGTTTTCCCAGTGCACGCATTTCAAGCGCATTTACTCGGCTCCCTTAATTTATTTTCTAGGTCAAGTTTTCACTCACAAATAAATCTCAATAACTTTGCAACATTTATTTGTATGTATCATTCTTCACGTTTCTCATACATGTTACTTATAAAGATAGTTTTAGGTATCTTTCTTCACGTTTCTCATACGTATTACTTATTAGGATAGTTTTAGGTATCTTTCTTCACGTTTCTCATACGTGTTACTTATTAAGATAGTTTTAGGTATCTTTCTTCACGTTTCTCATACGTATTACTTATAAGGATAGTTTTAGGTATCTTTCTTCACGTTTCTCATACGTGTTACTTATTAAGATAGTTTTAGGTATCTTTCTTCACGTTTCTCATACGTGTTACTTATTAAGATAGTTTTAGGTATCTTTCTTCACGTTTCTCATACGTGTTACTTATTAAGATAGTTTTAGGTATCTTTCTTTACATTTCTCATACGTGTTACTTATTAAGATAGTTTTATTTTTATTTTGGAAATTTGGGTATTTTGGCTTGTAAAAAAAATATGTGGAATTAATGTTGGTACGTATCTAAATGAATAACTAACATATTTATGTTCGTTTATATGCATAAAAGGGGGTGAATTGACAGTTTAGTTATTCATTTTAACAACCGTAATCCTTACCAAAAATTTCAATTCAGTATAAATGTCAAAAAATCTCAAATAAGTAAAATTGAAATGAAAACAGCAATTTTATAAACTAAAACAAACGACATAACAAAATAGAAAATCAACAACAAAAAACCTCAATATTAAAAAAATGGAATGTACAAAATAAAACAAAATAAACGTAACAATGGTGATCTGTAATTGAAAACTACTATAGATTCATTATAAATTAAAAAGCAATACAACAATCAATTTAGAGAAATCAAAAATATCCTTGATTTCAACGACCCCGTGAAGAAACTGAAAACATACACATCTATCATTGGAGAAAAATTGAGTTTCAGTAATATTAAGAAAATTATATAGTTATAAATGAGTTTTATTAATTATTTCAACGTATAATTCCACCATTACGTGTGTGCGGCCAATAAGCCTTTTACTTTATCAAAGTCCGTTCGTGGTGTCTAGGGGATAGACTTGGCTACATTACTTCTTTCGTTTTAAATACAATCCGAAGCAAAAGCAACTATTTTATATATTTCCTTATTTCATCAAAATAGCAAAGGATTTTTTTAATAATCAATCAAAAAAAGTTAAAAAAGGTTCAACTAAAAATCCTTCATAGCCTAGTGTTGTTAAGATGGCTTTCAACACAGAAGTTTGCGAGTATGATTCCCGTTGCTACACATTTTTTAAATAGGGTTATACTATAGCTTTCATTATCGTTTTCGCAGCAGCTGCTAAGCAAATATGTGGTAGTAAGTTAATAATTATATTAGTCCACTTCAAAAAGTCAACACTGGTTCAAGTGTCGCGAACAGATTGATTTCAAACTTTGTCTTTTTATATTCAGGTGCCTTAATGGGATATCTCCATTGTATCTTTCGAATCTGTATCTGAGAGAGGTTTCTTTGGAGAGGAGTAGAACTTTGACCTTGATTTCATCTTCGTCGAATAAACTCATTGTTCCAAATCAATCAAATAGGATGGGGTGGGATAATTCTTTTACCGTTGCTGGTCATGTGGCGTGGAATGGTCGGCCTTTTAGTGTTAGATATATGGGTGGCGTGTGCAACTTTAGGAAACATTTGTAGACAACCGTCTTTGAGAGATCTTATCAAAATGTAAGATTCTATATGAACAGTTCACACATACACTACACTACACTGAAAGTCGAATGTGTTAGTATCACATATCGGAACATATCCAAAGGTTTCTTTGTATTCCATTTTCCCTTGGTGAGTTTTCTGCAGTTTTGCTTTCAGTTTTTTCTTAACATATCCAGGAAGTACCTTATTTAATGGACGCAGCTACCACCTTCTTATCATGACACTTAACTTATAAATTTTCATTTAGTAATACGAGTATTTTTAATCTGTTAATAATAGTGGGTTAGACTTTACAGTTTGGATGGATCGAAACATCTCATTAATTAAACTAAATCTCAAATGAACACCTCTTACTAGGCACTGTTTTTAACCTTGAATACAATTGAAGAGTTTGTGAAAAAGTATAAGGCTATAGAACTATGCCCATTTTACAATTCATCACATATTTTTTTATAACATAACTAGTAATAACCCGTCCATATATACGAAAATAAAAAAAAAAAAAAAAAAAGGCCGTTGTGCTTGTCTTTATGTTGTATTTGTGCTGCTTCATGCTTTCGTGGTGTTGCTGCTTCTGTAGAGCCTCATTTGTTCGTTATAATTGACGCGATCGTCTCTTCCTTTTGACTTATTCAGCTATTTTGTTTATATAGGTATATCAAAGCTTTGTTTTGCAGAAAAAAATAAAATAATCAAACTTTAAAGATATTTTCAACAAAATTGTGACAAAAATACATTTGCGGAAGGAAATTGAAAATCTTATAGAACTTTACACTAACTAACATATAGAATTTAAATTAAATAAAACTTTGAACAGCGTGAATCTAATAATTGTGAAATAATATTAAAATGTTTGAAAAATCAAACATTCTGACTTATTATAAGCTTCTTTCTCATTTTAATATTTATATTTTGTATGTTGAACAGTTGTTATATATTCTTAATAAATGCTTTTAAACAATAATTATTTTAATTCTTGTAATCGTATCCAGGAGTAACAGCTGTTAACTAATATTTAAAAAGTAAATGTGTTCTATGACATTAATTAAACAGTAACTATTATACCGCAACTATTACAACACCATATCTTAAATACGGACGTAAGTACAACTCATTTTATATTATTTGATGATGTATACAATCATAATGTAATAGAATATGTGTATACTGTTGAAACAACAGCATATATCACACGAACGAAGGCACTCCTTACAAAATCATAAATTGAGGTTATGCGATTTATAACTGGTAAAACACTTTTAGACATAATAAGAAATACAGATTTATGTAAGAAGAATGTTTAGAACAGGAAATATCTTAACATATGGAAAACAGAGAAGACGTCATTGGCGGGATCACATTCAAAGAATGGATAAGACACAGATTCCCTCTATGCTTTCTTACTATCACCAGGCATACCCCCAAGAAGTGAAGAGATATCTGGCAGTATTCGGAAAATCCCAGGAATATTACAGAAAAATATAATTTAATTATATTATTTCATACATACTCGTATTTTCAAAGATTCACGTTAAATTTTTTTTACTTAACAGTGATACTTATAATTATATAACATAAACACGTTGTACCGTGTTATGCCCCCAGAGCCTTCAAGTACTCCTGTTGCTCAATTTATTGTGTAATAAAAATAAAAGTTAAATTTCTAAAGCGCTATGTAGACAGCAGTCTCATTAAGGTTGTTTAAATTTATAATTTAATACGCTTCGTAAGAGTGGCAAAATTCAGTTGATAGATTTTTTTTATAATTGCTTAAATGTGGATGTATTGATTTGAGTCATGTGCTAAGTGAAGTAGGATTGCACGGAATTAGTGCATTAGGCAGCTGCAACGGGATGCACTTTTATCAGTCCAACAAGATAACGGTGGATTATCACGCTAGCTGTCTGAGCCCAGGCAAATGAAAACCTGCCAAGGAACAATTTCATTTAAAAGCTATTACATGGTAATCCTTTGAAATTGTAAGGTAAGTTCAAAATATATACATTAAACACAAGTATGTTAAATAATATATTTTTTTGTTAATCATATGAGTTTATACGATACGTATGGCAGAATCAAAAGATGTGTGCCAGGATTGAATGAAGTGGAAATCTGTTTGAATGAAATGGAAACCCCAAAATGGACTCGTCCCTTTATGATAGTGGTGATGATGATGATTATTAAAAATTATTTAATAACATATGTCATGCTCAAGTGTTATACTTCCGATCTTATATTTATACCGTATTTTTTCATAGCCTTACATTTAGTAATTGTGTTACGGCTATATGTACCTTAAATATTCTTGTTTGGGCTCCCCTGATGAAGAAGGGAAAACCTTGAAACCAGTAGGGCAATAGCGTTATATAAAGTGGAAAAAAAAGTTTTGACATAACAAATTTGAAAAAAATATACAGTTAATGTAGTAACGTAAAATTTAAATTTAATTAAGGCCGTCCATCCAACTACGCGAGGTCGACATTTCGAATCCTCTCTCTCAAGAAATGCATGATATAGCTAACATACTCGTACCAACTCTCGGATGTCGTACTCTCCACCCCCTAACCATCTTTTTACATACTGATATGTAAAATTATGGCCAGTGTCTCATTGCAACATTTTGGACTCTGAGATTCTGGATTATTATTTTCATCATGGGAAAATCAATATAAACATGGATAACTTAGTAAGTAGTATTAATCAACAAATAACCATTTAACATCCTTCTGATATTAGATTTAATTTGAATTAAACCTTTGCAAAATCTAAAGATAAATCTAATTTATATAAAATATTAAATCAATTGATTTACCGTTAGATAAAAAAGTTTTGAAAATGCGTCATTGAACTAATCTTCCTAAATTGCTAAGAAGAAAATAACATTTGATTTCAAGAAACTGATTGGATAAAATACTATCCTGAAAATTATTCTATCTTGAAAAACAATCGAGTGATAACACAATCTCAATTTCAATGCAAAATCTTCAAAAGAAATCCCATCAAAGTTTTCAGTAATAAATTACAAGTTGAACTTAAGGATTTTGAATCTAAAATCTGCCTCATAGATATTTTCCAAGTGATTTCGGAGTTTTTACTTTGAACTTGGATAGTGAAATTTAAATAAAATCAATCTTTTAATATTTTAATTATTTTAATAGTTAAGGCAACTTTTATTTAGTAGTACTTGACGGTCATACCGTTAAAATATCACGGAAAGGGAGTATTGTTTATAATAAAAATGAATTGCTTGTCTGACCAACCCATTTGATTGATTACCTTGTATTTAAAAATAACTTTTAATAAAATTTTAGATTTATTTGTTTAATTCGTCTAATAAAGTTGATATTTAATCCAATTAACTTGAAGTCTTGTAGAGTAAATCGTCATCATCATTGCTAGCTCTCGTAGTCGAAGATTTCCAACGTCAATCCAATTGTAAAGCGAAGCTGTGCCGTAGAGTTTTTTTCTTTCCTCTTCCTTAAATGAAAGAGACGTTGCACACCAGCAAACTCGATCGAACACACAAGTAATAGTATGTTTTTTTGATAATACGCATCACCGAAGTCATAGGCATCCTTATATTTCCGAACACTAAGCGGCAAAATGCCTGCGTCATTCGAGGGGAGGAGCACAGAGCAGGGTTCGAACCGGCGACCTTTCGCAGATAAGTCGTTTAGTTCGTTACTCTAAAAGATTAACCAATTTTGTGGTTGAATATAATATCGAAATCTTTAATTGTGTGTCTTTGTACAAAGCCTTGTTGTATATTTGACGTGGCCCAGATGACTTCAGTAGTCTAGTTGACGTGACCTAGAAGACCTCCATATTCTAGTTGACGTGACCTTGAAGACCTTCATGATCTAGTTGACGGAGCCTAGAAACATCTAAGGTCTAATTTATATGACCTAGACGACCTCCACGATCTAATTGACGCGGTCTAGACGACTCTTTAGTCCAATTAACGTGGCTTAGATAACCTGCATGATCTAGTAGACAACTTCCATAGTTCAGTTGACGATACTGAGACAAAATCGGTGACATAATTGGTAAGACGGCTCTCTACCAACTTGAGGGTTATTGTTCGATTTTCATTCAAGCCAAATAAAAAAAAAGTTCGAGTGTGTATTTCATTCAAGGGTTATTAACCACCATTTTGGTTGGTTGGACGAGATTATACGATTAACAATGAAAGTGTAATACAATAAATAAAGAAATCCCAAAGTTTGTATCTAATATTTGTTTCTACGTTGTATATCACAAGCATAAAAACGGAAACGTGGTTTTGGCCACGTAATATAAAATATTCAAGATGAAATCACACAAACCTGATTAAATGATTTTTTTTATTTGTTGACAAGAACAAGTTTTTTTCTAATTATGCCCGAAGCGCCCTCTAATTTCCATCCTCATTTAAAGCCTTCTTTAATTTAAAGCGAAGAGACAAAAAAATATAAAAAAGAGGCAGAATGAGCAGGTGGCAGAAAATGAAGGGTGGTTTATAAAAGCGGCCATCTTGAAACATGCCGGAAGGGTTAAATTGCACACAGATTCACCGAACAGTTAACAAGGACTTGAATTTGAACATCTCATTTACAGGTGAAATCTTTTGGATTTAGTTTAATTTTAATTGTATTTTCACTTTGTATTTATTTTATCAGATTATTTCCGTATGTCAATTTGTTTTTAGACAAAATTAGAATCGTTTTCTTTTTAAAGTTCCTCTCCTCTTTGGAGGATGACAACCATCATGACTATCTCGACTCATGCAGTACCTGATCTGAACAAATAAATATATTGTACCTCATCGAACCACTTCCGTTAAATTTTTAACCAGCAGATGCAGATTTTTTCCACAGTGCTACTTGAATTGACCCCTGTACTATAAATTAAAGTATGTCAGATTTTCTCCTAGCATTAAATATTTAATGTACTCGAACTTTCTCCTTTTAATGGTGGATAATACTCGTACTTTATTTATGAATTTCAAAATGTCATTATTCCGAAATCGGTCGAATCATGAGGCCCTCAGCATTTTTTGATATCACTATATTTCAAAAGCATCTAGTTTCTTTGTGGTGGCCTGTTCACCGTATGATAGAATGCTTTACCATTAATATTTGTTTTTAATTCAAAATATGTATTTCCCTTCACACAGATTATTGGTTTACGTTATTACTTTTAAATCTAAAAAATTATATTATCTTTCAACGTTTTTTTTACAATTATTTATTCAATGATGGTGTTTCATTAAAACCCACACCATTAAACAGATTTTAATATTTTACCATTTTTCATCAAAGACCTATTATTTTCATTAAAAATATTCTAAACTCACTCTAAATATTAAATTTTTGGGAAAACAATGTGTGATAAAATAAGAATACGATTATAATAAAACATGAGAATTGAACATATATGTTGGAGTAAAAAGTATATAAAACGTGGCATTGAAATGATTTATCCACGAAAAAAGATCGAAATGTGAAAATTTTATAAAACGAATATATTTGAAAAGCAAAGTTAGAGAGCATATAGAAAAACGTGCGAAGACCAAATTCAAGAAGAAGGAAGAACTAGAAGCTTTTAAAATAGGAGACAATGCATGGACAGAGTGTTTGGTAGTGGCGGAAACGGGAAATTTATGCCGGAATAGAATAAAATTGAATATGTTCTCTTTGCCTTCCCCAACAGGGATATGGCGAGAAAATAATGACGCATTGATGAATATTGTAATTTATTTTTATCAACCACTGTTTATTCCCCTTTTTTGTAACAGTATAACCCTACCGGTTTCAAGGCTTTCCCCTCATCTTCAGCGGAGCACAAAGAAGACTTAATTTTGTTCGAACTGGTACCGATATACACGCTTCAACGGTTGTGGACTGAGGGGTAAGGGAGGCATGGGACGATTTCGGCCAAGAGCAGAGAGATTTTTGGGATATAACTGTTTACCAGATGTTCGAACCGATGTACTGACTTAGAAATTTCCATGATGATGAATATTCTTATAATTAATATATAAGTTGTATTTTTAGGATCCCTTCGTACTCTTAGTTCAAATAACAACATTGAAAAAAATATGTTGAAGGGCGTGATCGAGAGACAACATTTTCTTCGATTTAAATAATAGAACCTTCGGTTTTTGAACCATTGGAGTACGCATGAAATTCGCATTTCATTAGAGCACGTGTATAATAATGCACGTGAAATGGTAACAACACTCGCAGACGTCTAGCATACGCGAGAATTGTAACCCGACGAACTATTTTACCAAATTGGATCCTTTTTTTCATACATGTACACATATTTTTTGCCATAGAGAATCAATCAATCAATAAAGGTACGGAAATTTTAAAGTTTTGTTCTGAAACTCCTACAGTTTTTTTTTGTATTGGCATCTCGTTCGTATTAACTATTTTTTAGACTAGATTGATTGAATGTTTAGTAATCAAAATGCCTTAGTAATGGAGAAAATCCAAATATGTTTATGAAAACAGTGATCTTAACAAAACTTTGGAAAATATAAACACTTTCGAAAAGTATTTTATAATTGTACAATTAATGAAAAAAAACACGAATATTAATATTATTTCTGGTGAATGAGTATCCTTTTCTACATTTAGAGACAACTACCCATTAAGTCTGCCTCAAATTCATTCGCTATGCGCAGCTTTTTTTCTTTTATTTCAGTTTCCGTTCGCCAAGCCGCGGGGCTCAGGTAAATTAAGTTTGTTTAGTTGCATTCAAAGAATTCCCTCCGTGATGGGAAGTGGATGGAGCCAGAGCTGAGAGAAATTGAGTTTTCCGCAGGTAATCCGTGACTTATTCATTAATGGGACCTGCTCATTTTGCGACTTTGTCGGTTTTGCGAAATGGGTTCATTTCCACTGACAAAGAAAGGTAAACCGCGGGAATAATATGGTATTCTATAGCTGCATTTTATATGATTTCAATTATATGCCTAGATAATGTTTGCGCCATTTTATTAAAAACATATTGATGGAATTTCAAGAGATCTTGGAGGCTTAAAGAATTTAAATATAATGCTAATTTTTCAGGGTTTTTAGTTCCTGGCGAGATATTTTGGTTTATTGGAAATTGAACACGAATTCATTGATTATCATCATTTTCATGTATCATCAATTATCATCATTTTTCTATTTTGCCATATTTTATATTGTTTTATTGTCAATTATATAAATCAATTAAACTGTACGAGATTCTGAAATTTAAAAAATCATTTATCAAAGGTTTCGAAATTTAATTTGTGAAACACGGTATTAAAATAATGAATGATATATTTCTTTATTATTTCGGCCATTAAATTAATCCCCGCGACATACGTTTCCACCTCCTATTAGGAAGAAATAAGAATCGCAGGGATTATTTGAATTTGTGAAATAAAAGAGAGCACCAGACTTTTCTTTTTCGATACTCATCCTTAGCCCCTTCTACATCCATACACCTTCTCGTATAGCTTCTACGATTTCTCTGTCTTTCTACATTTCCTTATTTCGGAATATTGTTAACTAAATCCAATTATACTTTCCTTGGTGTTGTTCTATCACGTCTTGCACTTTATACGTTGGGTTAAAAAAACACCTATACAATTATTTCATTCAATAAAAAAAAAACACCTTTACAATTTTCAACTCTATTTATGCGAAAATTGCAATTTTACATGCTTAAATTGCACCCTGATAATAAATACTTCAATTAGGTACGAAATAGGAGTTCGTATTTTATTTACGAGCGAACAAATTATTCATACGTACTTGGAAAGGATTGAAACAAATAATGACCCAAATTTCAGTGAAATTTAGCACTAATTTTATTAATGCAACAAATAAAGTTCATTAACCTGATACTCTACGTTTCAGGAATCATAATTCAAGGATTATCCGTTGAATTAAGATGGATTTTATCATATTTTTCCAGGAAACTTTACGGATAGATTATTGTTCAAACAAAGATTGAAAAAATGCATGTACAATAAAGATACATTGACACAACTTCAGGACCCTGACTAAGTTTACGTGGATAATGGTAGTGATGACAGTAAAATTGTTTTCTTATCTCGGCATCACTTTTATGTTTTTTTTTATATATCATGGCTTGTATCGTAAACTTAATTACAATATATCAAGCAAAATATTATTTAAGTTTTTAAACTCGAACATAATTTGTTTCACTTTTAATGACTACCGTCAACTTTAATTTGTATTTCTTAAAAAAATGATTATATCTTGACGACAGCGACCTCTACATCTTAGTTTGTAAGATGTATTCACTATGGTAAATGAATTATTTTAAATGTCTAATTTTCACTTAAGACATCAATAACATCTTTCTGGCTGGATGGAAGAGATTGTTTAAATGCAAAAAATCTAATACACTAACGTGTAAAATAATATCTTGTGTAATTAAACCAAATAAAGAAGTAACTTCTTTCGAAATGCATCAAACAAATAAACTTCTTGGAGCCCATATTGCTTTTAGCTTTCTAAAACTTCAAATGAAATCTATTCCATGTTCAAAGGGCAGTCACTCCGAAAAATATAAATAACTCTCAGCAATGAGTTATTATAAATATGGTCCTTAATACTTCAGTTCGTTTTTTCATAATTTAACATGTTTTATATAGCATCAAAAATATGTGTGACGTAAAGTACAAATTAAATATTTTTTTTACAATCTTTGCCTTCCCTTACAAACTGACAGATCCGTGTCAAGAAATATACAAAAATTATACATACCTTATATACAAAAATTATACATACCTCCATCACGCCGTCTCAGATGAAAGACTACTAGACTTTCTATTTCACCTCTTCCACATTCAACAACTTCTCAAACAGCTCCTAGGATATTTCTTACTTCTTAAATTTGCCTCTTTCAAGTGCGTGGTCGCGTGGTCACCGGTTCGAACTAACTGTTACGTGATGTGCTTCTCCTCTTGAATGATACAGTCATTTTTCCGCATAGTATCGGGGGTATAAGGATATTTATGACTTCGGTCCTATCTATTCTTTAAAAAAAAAGGATGAAACTTGTGTGTTCCGATTGTCATACTTCGGTGTGCTATCGGATCTAGTATAATGGTGAGTTTGCTGGTGTGCAACGACTCACTTATTTAAAGAGGAGAAAATAAGAAACACCAACAGTTTCACTTTCAACTGAATTGACGTTGGAATTTTGAGAGGATCCTCGACCACGAAGCCCATTAACGAAATTTCCTTCTTTCAAAATATTTTTCACTTTATCCAACTTAAAAATTGAAAAAAAAAACAACTATCAGTGAAACTGATATTTTTTTTATATAATACGCAATAAAATAAGCGTACACACATACACGTCATCATTCCGTGTCTCCTGCGAGGTAGGTAAAGAGAACAGATGTCCGTAATTTTCCATATTTTTTTCTTCTTTTTTAAAAAAATTAGATATGACGAAAGTCATAGGTATCATTATACCCTCGAATACTCGGTGGAAAAAAATACCTGTGCCATTAGTAGCACAGCGCGGGGCTCGAACCGGCGACCTTCCGCACGGAAGTCCTGTGTGTTACCGCGCGACTATACACCTCATCTGAGCGCAAAATTTCCACCTCGTCCATGTTCATACATCTCGTCATTCAAAATCCGTTATCATTCATATTTCTCATTATTTTAAAATTTGATCAAGTTGATACATCCACGCTTTTTTCTGTCTACCTCTTCCAAGCACATCTTGTAATAAAAATATGGATCGTGTGAAAAAGGATACTGATTTTATTATATTGTACAGTAGGAAAGTGGAATGGATGAAGTCTATGACTGAATTTCTGATTATTTCCATTACAGGAAAAACTTAAAGGAATCTTAAGTCCCGTTAGCGAACCCTTTGCGGACGTTCCATTGAAAAATAAAATGACTTTTGTCGGGGAAAAGAATAAATTCCCAATAAAAATGGCAATGACGAAAATCCGTGGCCCAGCATAACTTGATGAAGCAGGAAAAGGGAATTTTCACTCTTTGATGGGAAATCTAAAAGGTAGTATTGTAATTAATTATTCAAATTTGTTAGTAGACCACTTTTTACCTAACAGAAGGTTTCGGGTTCGATTCTCGACCGTACTAAAACAAAGGGTATCAGTTGATTTTTTCACCATTATTAATGTTGTTCCATCTTCAGGTATGGTAGCATTGCCCATAATTTACAAGTCTCTTACCTACTCCGATGATTCTAAATCCGGGGGTGCGATTAATAAAGTCCAAGACAATGCCATCATCTGATCACGCTCTTCAATATGCCTAAATAACCGTTTTGGATATGTTGAAGGATACTATACAAATGAATAAATGAACATATCTCTTGATAACGTTCTGCTTGGTTGGAAAAAATACCACATAATTAAAGTTACACTGTTCAAGCTATACTGTGATGTATAAAACAGAATTGTAAAACGATTTGATACGATGCTAAAAAAATTGTTGGAATATTTGCCATTTCTCACATAAAAATCTTAAATTACTTCAGTATAGTCATCTTGAAGTTCATGTAATGACTAATTAATATATTTAAATTATCCTTCGAGAAATGCTTAATTATTGTAGAAAGAATCTCATTTACTGATAACAAAAATAAATACATGGCAAATATATATATATATATATATATATATATATATATACATATATATATATATATATATATATATATATATATATATATATATATATATATATATATATATATATATATATATATATATATATATATATATATATATATATATATATATATATATATATATATATATATATATATATATATATATATATATATATATATATATATATATATATATATATATATATATATATAATACATATATATATATATATATATATATATATATATTAGGTCCTTACATATGAAATTGGCGTTTTGTTTGGGAGGAACATAAAGTTGATTTTTTTTTAATATAATATATTTATTTAATCAAAGTATGTACCATTGCTATCTATGCACTTTTGCCATCTCATAGGTAGTTCATCGATCCCTTTACTAAAAAAACCATTCGGACGGGAATCAATAAAATCTTTGAAGTCGGTTTGGACTGCCCCATCGGAGTTGAATTTTTTCCCTTGCAAGAAGTTATCCAAATTTCGAAAAAAATAGTAATCTGTTGGGGCAAGGTCCGGAGAGTACGGTGGATGTCTTAGACATTCCAATTGAAGCTCTTCTAATTTGGTAGCCGTCTGTTGTGCAGTGTGTGGTCTAGCGTTATCATGAAGCAGCAGTGGCCTAGAGCGATTAACCAGCCTCGGTTGTTTAGCAGCTAGCTTTTCCATCATGGTTTGCAGTTGCTGACAATAGACATCTGCCGTAATCGTCTGGCCAGATTTAAGAAAGCTGTAGTGAACGACACCAGCACTAGTCCACCAAACGCTCACAAGTAACTTTTTTGGAGTCAATTTTCGCTTGGGGCATGGTTTGGCTGGTTCGGCAGGGTTCAGCCATTGCGATGAGCGCTTCCGATTATCATACAGGATCCACTTTTCATCACAGGTAATGATTCGATTCAAAATCCCTTCATTATTGTGCCGGTTGAGTAATGCAACACAGCAGTCAACGCGCGTTTGTTGATTTGCTTCACTCAATTCGTGAGGTACCCACCTTTCAAGCTTTTTCACCTTCCCAATTTGCTTCAAGTGGATTAAAACAGTTTTATCACTAACACCGCAGCCTGCAGCTAACTCGGACGTGGTTTGCGATGGATCCGCTTCCACAATAGCCTTCAATTCTTCATTATCAACTTTGGTCTCCGGCCGTCCACGGGGCTTTTTCTGCAGGTCGAAATTTCCAGAACGAAAACGTTGGAACCAAAAACGCACTGTGTTTTCTTTTGCGGCACCGTCGCCATACACATAATTAATCCTTCGAGCCGTTTCTGCAGCACTGGTGCCACGGTGGAACTCGTACTCGTAAATAACGCGATATTTCAAGTTTTCCATTTTGTAAACTGAGTGACGCAAAGAAAAAAAACAATTGAGGAAAAAACAAATGAATTATAATTTTCGAAACACAAATACTTGAGTAAATAGCTGTATAAATTTGAATTTGGAATTCCTAACCAAAGAGAAGATATTTGAGATCAAAGTTGCCAGTACGGCAAAACGCCAATTTCATATGTAAGGACCTAATATATATATATATATATATATATATATATATATATATATATATATATATATATATATATATATATATATATATATATATATATATATATATATATATATATATATATATATATATATATATATATATATATATATATATATGTGTGTATGGTATACATTAATATGAATTTCACAAAATTCACATAAAAACAAAGTAAATCAGATGATACCAAATGGTCTGGGCACATACAGGTTTTTCAGCCTAAGATTTCACATGATACGAAAAAGCACACGGAAAAATATAATTTTTAAATATTTGTTCAAATACGATCCAAATCATATAAAGATTCAGCTTAAAAATTATTTTCATAGAGCACAAACAAGAACAAGAACTTAAAAATTGTTTTCATAGAGCACAAACAGGAACAAGAACTTAAAAAATATTTTCATCAAGAGAGCACAAACAAGAACAAGCTCAAAGAAGTTTTGTTCGAACTCCTCAGACGATGGAAGCAATCCCTTGAAATCAATAGGGCCATGCCCTTATTTTACGATTGTTTTAATTTACTCAAAAACAGCTAATTATGTAGTATTACGAGTACATTGGCTACAGGCGGGTGTCAAGGGGACAGGAATAGCTGGAATCGAGGGCAAATTTGTTATAATGGTTTTAGCTTTGCAATCATAAACATGCATGGTCAGCATAACAATTACAGGACAATAATATCCTTCTTCTAATGGAATGAAGGTGAATACTTAAATGATAACATTCTTTTCAGCCAGAGTGATATGCCATCAAAACGAAAAAGGGACCCAGTTAACAAATTCTTGATAAACTCGGATGAAAGTTGTAGAATAAGACCAGTGAAAAAACATCGTAGAAGTCCAGCGCTGAGGCACATCGTATTTTTTAGCATCTGAATGAGGTTTAGCATACCTGCCCAACCGCCATAAAGCCGAATCGTTCGGAAATGGTTCCGCCGCATTGGGCATAATCCCCCTTACCGGGCATGAAAACACCAACCGAAGGTTTGCCGCGCCACTTGCTTCTCGGATGGTGGACAGGGACGGACCGTAGACAGATATGAGAACAAACTTAGAACGGCTATATGTAACATACCATTCTCTACATCATCATCAATGCTACAACCCAGGACAATTCTCTACATGTAGGATTTTTTCTATCCGTGACATCCTTTTCTTGGCTCATCGCCACTAAATCATAAATGTTAGCCTCCGCAACATCTATTTTCCGCAACATCTAACTTAATTTTGGTGTTGCCCAAATTTGAAATCATTTTTGACCATTTAACAGAACTTATATCAAAAGTTCTTAACCTTCTATGCGATGTAGATGCCGTAACCAGCATATTTTGTTAAAATTTATTGTTTAAACTTCATTGTTAGCTTGATATAAATGTACATATAATACTCGTATTTGCTCAGAAGATCATTACGTTTAGGGACATAAGTATTTTATTTATTTGATTCTTTTAGAGAGAAGACGCCTCTTCGGTTGACGATTGACATCAAAATAATATCCTCGCCAATAATATTCTTTGATTTTATTGATAATAATAAGAATAAGAAAAGGACAATTGATATAGCCGCGTTCAGAAAGCAAACTATCCTCAAGAGCACTCTAGCTCGGGATTCGAACCTACCTTCATGACAGATATAGCCGCGTTCAGAAAGCAAACTATCCTCAAGAGCACTCTAGCTCGGGATTCGAACCTACCTTCATGACAGATATAGCCTCGTTCAGAAAGCAAACTATCCTCAAGAGCACTCTAGCTCGGGATTCGAACCTACCTTCATGACAGATATAGCCGCGTTCAGAAAGCAAACTATCCTCAAGAGCACTCTAGCTCGGGATTCGAACCTACCTTCACGACAGATATAGCCGCGTTCAGAAAGCAAACTATCCTCAAGAGCACTCTAGCTCGGGATTCGAACCTACCTTCATGACAGATAAAAAATATTGCAAAATAAATATATATATAAGCTGAGTGTATAAGTTGACCAAATATGCTTTTTGAACATATGTATCGCGTATGTTCAGAAAAAAATATTTGTAAGAAAACCACAAAAAACTTACCAAGGGAAAACGAACAACGAAGAAACCTTTGTAGATCTTCCGATATGTGGTATTTAAACATTCGGTTTCAGGTGTAGTGCAGTTGATGTGTGTAGTGTTCAAATATATACACAAATTTTGATAAAACCCCACAAAAAAAGTTAATTGTATTATTGGTACTTTCACCAGCTCCTTGGTGGTTCATCAAAGTTGTCCATGGTTCATCAAAGTTCCAACAATTCCACCCATCTCGTAGTAAATTAGTTAAATATCGCACGGCAAAACAGAACTATTGCTTGTTGCTATCTATGACTACCACCCGTGCACAGTAAGGCAATTAGAATGAGTTAGCCATTTTCACAAAACAGACAACCAAAAAACATAAAGAAGATACTTTAATAAATATATAATATACTATGTTATAATAAATATATTATATACAAAAAACATAAAGAATATACATATAAGTTTTAACAATTGTTGAAATTGAAAAGACATAACCGGTGCAGGCTACAGTTCTATAAAAGTTATATAATTCGAATGTATAAAAACGAAAAAATCTATGATCGCCGTTGAGCGTACTGTTTTAAGTTTTCATGGATATGAATTTCTAAGGGTTTACACCATTGTTGACGTAGTTTGACTCAGGTTAAGGATGAAAAGCCTGACGAAGCCATCAACCACATATAATATATTCGACTGTTTTTTAAAGCTGGAGAGGTACACAGTTGATAACCTCCGTTAGTACGCATGGCTTCTAGCCCGAAAACAAAAAAAAACGATCCGAGTCTAGTTTTTTACACGAGGCCTTCAGCCATATTTCTGATTAGTTGAAATTAATTTTAATAAGCTCATAGTAATTGTACTGTATATGACTAAAATACAGTTGGAAAGTGTTATACAGTTGGATCTTCAACATGATGGGCAATGGTAAGATTGGAACTGGCCCACATCGTCTTCTATATATTAAATATGAAATACTTATCGTTTATAAATCTTTGAACTGCGTGATATCTAACTGATCAGAAAAATAAATAAATGAAACACTAAGATCATGAAGGAAAGACAGAAGATAGGATCAAGCGAAAGAAAATAGGTCCAAAAATCATATCAGCAACCATCATTAATAGTTTATATAGGTTTTATTATTTTTTTATTATCATTTATTTAAACTTGCGCTGCAAATAGTTGAGTAAATTACTTTTAACGCAATCTTGACGGATTTATTTGGAACTGAAAATATATACTTCGAACTTCAGGTAATCAGGTTATATTTGAAAATATAAATAGTACTTTCATAAATTAAATGGTTCATAATGCATTGAAAATGTATAAAATTCTTTATGCGTTTGGCTTATTTAAACATTCATCAAACTGGGTAAAATATTTTTATAAATATCATTGATATTGAATGAAATCATTTTAAAAATAATCCTCGTTTTAAATTTTTTTATTAACTGTTTTTCACATTGTTTCTTGGCAGAAACGTAAACTGAAAATCTGAGCCGTTATCTGGCGTTATTAAAAAAATATGAAAATCACCAAGATTATATTATCTAAATAGATATGCAAAAAGGACCCAGAACAAAAAAATTTTGAAAAATATCAATTATATGGTTGCAAAAATATTAAGCCAGTGAAATAGGTATTTCATGGTTAAATTCTAAAGTGTGGTTGGACCAGGTGAATACGATCAAAGAGAGCAACTGGGTGTTAATATATGGATGTGGAAGAAGCGAAAGAAATATGTATTGATTGGAAAGTTTGAAACTCTGGTATCTCTGCCTACCACAATAGAGAATGATGGATATGTTTCATTGTTACAGAAGTATGCATGATTAAAACTTTTTTTTTGTTGCTAGCATAAACAGTTACCAAAAAATATTATTCGAAAATGTTAATTAATTATGAAAGTGATCAAAAAATATATTAATTATGTTTGTTAACTTTATTGTATTATTAAATCACACTTTTCTTGCATACACTGCAACCTGATAGATTTTTTTATAATAATTTCTTCCAACCATCCAGAAATATGTATATGAGGTCATAAGGTAAAACCAGACAGAAAACATTGAAAAAAAAATGAGTGTCTACAGAAATCAAAGGCGCAACCCTTGGGTTAGACGATTGACATCTTAAAAATTAGGCTACGGAGGTCGTCATTTGGAAACATTTTATTTCAAGAATTTAAATAATATATCAAAAAATAAAATGTTAACATTTGATCTTAATCTATTTTTCATTGTGAGACACAAATCCCTTCCTGTGTAGTATTAAACTCACAAGGGCATGTTGAGTACTTTTAAAGGTTTCATTTGCATTTATATAAAAATCATTTGATTATACAAACCATCCCAAATGTTTTATTTAAATAGCTCTCGTGAGAAGTATGAAACCAGCAAACCAAAATTTTGTATCAATTTAATCAAACTGAATTGTATGTTTTAAACAATTTAGCTACATTTCAAGCTACATTTTTAGAACGAATATACGCTAGCAAAAAATAACTAATTATGAATTCTTGTGTCAAAAAATTATAAACTGTTATCAAAATTATTTTTTTATACAATCAGTCATTGAAGAATCAACATATTTTTACTTCGTTAAGGATCCAAAACAAAAAAATAAAATTTTATAATGCTAAAGTTACGACTTCCAATCGGGTGGTTTTGGGTTCATGTTATGTTTCGTGGTATTTTGGTAATCGAGTTACAACTTTTTAAAAGAGATTAACCTTGCTCTCCTAATATGCTTACAAACAATTCATTACTCAGCTTTTCTTCTTATTGTTTGTTGGTAATACTACCGCATGTCGAAGGTGACAACACTAGCATTTGTCTAGCGCGTGCGAGTATTGATACTAGACAATATTATTCTCAGACTGCGATCCTTTTTTTTAATTTGGATACCATTAGGAATAGAACCCGAAACCCCCGGGTGGAAGACAAGAATCTTAATAACTAGGATGTGAACTGTACAGTAATACCTCGCTTTACGCTATAAACGATACCTTTGTAAACGATAACTCGCTATAACGTTAATGGCAAAAACATTTTTTTAGTTTGTGGCGATGACGCACGAACGATTAATTATCTTACGTTTATGTTTACATACCGGACTACTAATGAAATTGCGTTCCTTCTATCAAACACATATTTCATTCAGCCCATGAATCAGGGCATTATCACGGCATTTGAAGCTTACTACCTCCGGCACAATTTTTCTCAATTAATTGACGCTGCTAACAATCAACTAGTGACAATAAATGCATTCTGAAAGAGTTACAATATAATTAAATATCCTAGAAGCACGGGGAAAATTACCACAATAAAGCAGTTTTGAAAAATATAGGACTCAATGTAGTAGAAAAATCAGAAATCGTATATGATATTGTTCAGAATGAAGTTGTTGATACGGCGTACCCAATGGATTTCAATGAAATTGACGCTGAAGCTATTCAGACATTACTGTATGACAACGACAATCATCTCAAGAGTGAAGAACTACAACGACAATCATCTCAAGAGTGAAGAACTACAAGAATTCACTAAAAAAATTTAAACTGATGTTTATTCTGATATCGATGTAGAGGAGTTACCAGCTAAAGTTTTGACAAAAATATTATCCGATTGTCTCAATAAGGGGTCTCACCCGTTAGACATTTTATTGGAAAATTAATTAAGCTGTGCAATAAAAAATAACAGTATTAAATACTTTGACCTGTTACAGGGAAATGTTACATGAAAAGAAGAAAAAAAACAAAACGGTTGACACTTCATTCGTTTTTATCAAAAATTAAAAGTCACTTATTTTCATAAATTGTATTAACTTATTTATATCCCTATTTTTTTAGAATTGTTTTAATGTAGAATTTTTGTAAATTATACTTCAAAAATGGCATATACTTTTCATTTAAATTGCATTTTGTCAATAGAAATATTTTCAGTAAAAAAATGTAGTTTTAATTTTAGGAAACTATCTCTATTATTCCCGTATTATTTTTACCTCCGTTAACATAACGATTTTGAAGAATGTATCCATGTCGTAAAACGCGGCACTACGGTATTTTATTTCTTTATAAACATCTTTGTTCAGTTTAATCAAATTTTAATCATCTTCTAAATAGTTAGGCTCTTTACAGAGCAGTCGTAATCATTGGATTTGATCTTACCCGTACTGCAGGAAGAACGATATAACTCAATGTTTCACGGTATGTAGCATTATTTCTACACACGTTTTCCTTATAATCTGTACACCTCGTTGGTGATCTGTCTCCGTGATCGGATACCTTTTGGATTACCTCGGATCACCAGTCTTTTTTATTTCAGATTTCAATATTAATTATTCCATAAATTCATACATTGCGTGGCATCTCTGGTTTCGTTTTATTCTTAATCTAAAAAATAAATTATGATGGCGTTTGAAACCTTCCTTCAATAAAAGAATAGTTGGATACATATAATATATTTGGGCAAAATATTGTTTAGGATTGTGCAAAAGCATCGTCTGAATCTACTCGTAATATTTTTTTAATCATATTAAAAAGTCACGAAACACTTTCATGAGGGTGAGATACCTGAATCGAAAAAATAAAAACCATTTGACACGCCCTAAAACTATCACACTTTTTTCAATAACGGTTTGATGTCAGGTATTTTCACATGTGTTTTTCCATAGACGACTTCTGTGACCTAATTGGTAAAATGTTTATTTTCCAACTCGGTGTTTGCGCGTTCAATTCCAATTGATACCATTTTTTAAAGAGTGTTCCAGACTAGTTTTCCTTTTATGCTCTTTTAACATATTTATAGTTGATTAAAAGAGATTGCAACGTGACGATAAGCCCAACAGGATGGACTGTATACCATATAATAATATAATATTTACACCATAGTCTTTGAAAGGTTCAAATATTCCTCAATAGTGCACTGATACCTAGCAAGTTTGAATGTGAGGTATTGGTGTGGAGCTAACTGGAAAATCTCTCAAATGGTAGAAAAGGTTCAAAAGAAATTGGTGAGATATTTCTACTTGCGAATGCGTAGTTTCTACCCCTCACTATATACTATAAGGTTTCTTCGAGCAACATATGGATACTATTTTCTAAGCATTAGGAGGGATGTGACGGCCTCTTCCTTTATCTTTAGATTGGCAATGTCTAATCCAACGATATCGGAGAAGATTTAGTTTAATGTTTCTGATAACTATTTAAAATACGGAACTATTAATTTATTAAGACTGGCAATAAGTTGAACTTACTTGCTAAGAACTATCCTTTTGGTTAGCGGGCTTATTCTTTAGAATAGAGCTTTTAAAGAAAGTGTATTGAACTTCCGTTGTAACGGGAGTAAGTGGTTTTGACAAACCATTTTTTTATTTAATAATTTTAAACTGCAAATATTCCTTTTTAAAATTTATACTTGTACAATATGTTATTAGGTTTTACCGGTATATGCAAGCTATATAAAAAATTTAATAAAAGAAATGTGTAAAACCTTTTATGTTTACTATTTAAAGAAATTTTTCAATGTTTTTCAATTATTACAAGCATTATTTTTTTATTCTATGTTGAACTTCTTAAAAAATATAACATGAATAGAACGAGTATTTTGATTTAGTAATAATTTATGTTACTCGAAAAATAAACAGAACATGATTTATACTGAAATAATCGTCGGAAACAACTTTGGTCAGGCCCGACATACTTTCAAGTTTGATGTGTATGGGGCACACAGGCGCATAGTTATATTAGAGTTAAAAATTAATCATTTTAAGAATATGAGTATCAGTTCTGGTAATAAACAGTATTTTTAAATCATCGGGCTGCTTTTTCAACCTGACAAATTTAAATATATAACATTTGATAAATACTTAAAAAAACAGTACTGAGCGAAAAAAACTATAAATAATTAGCTATTATAATTAAGGTTTTAAACGATAAAAGTTAATATACGAGTAGATAAATAAAGTACATATGTTTTAAAAAAAGTTTTGCATATTAAAAAGTTTATGTATATCTCTAATATATTTTGTTGTTTTTTCATAAAAGTAACTTTTTAAAAACAATTAGATGGCCATTTGACTCTTGTAGAGCTTTAACCTCCTGGACGATATTATACAAGCTGATCGGTCCCTCACTGTCTCTTCCCAGTCCCCCTCTATTTCCAGTCTCCTTAGGATTACACTGGACGTTATCTAAAAACCTCTATTTCAATCTACTAAGTGGCCTTTTTTCGTATTGTTGAGGTTGCATAATGATCTTTTGTGATAACCTAAGTAGCCTAATTGATAGACGTTGGGTTGGTTAGCCCAACTCCGGATTGAAATACCCCTTTCTTCCAACAAGGGGATTGCGTGCTCGATTATTGTAGCAACTCAGATTTTTTTTAAAGATTGTTCTCTGGTTTTTACTTAATGTCTCTTTAACATCTCTGTCTGATTGAAAGATATTATCACATAGCAATAGTCAGTCATCCAGGTTGTATTGTATATACAGCCTGTTTTGGGCCAAGTATTTTTCAAAGTACGAGTAGTAGTTGATTTTCGAAGCAAAGTAACAGGAATACATGACCCACGCTTCGGACCCATGTGTTTAATAATAATATGGAAAACAAATACCTCATTTCGTAACTCTGAGCTGCCAAAGCTAAGCAGGTACCAAAATAAATAAAGTCTATTTTGATGGAATGAATAATGGATAGGAAATATTTATGATATCTTGAATAATTCATTGTGTTACTCAATAAATAATTCCATACTAAAAAGCACTTTATGATTTCAGTTCCTTAATGGGGACCATAAATTAACTTTCAAGGAAGTCATAAAATATTTTGTTGTATTTTTGATATGGCAACTATTTGAGACGTTGTAAAATCGTTAAACATAATTTCAGTGCGTCGATGATAGAGGGGAACGTTTCAGTTTTATGATGAAAATTTTACGTTACAGTGCTGTGAATTTTGACAATAAAAGTTTTCAGCATTAAGATGCTTGAAATTAACTTAAATGTCTGTAATGAATCTATCTCGAAATCAATTTATAATTTAATTCATTACTGGTATAATGTTAATTTAGCAATTTACATATTATATGTGTTTTCACACATTTATTATTGGTGCTTCTATTTTTAATTTATTTTTATTTGATATACCACTTACAAGAAATAATTAATGAATACACATAAAACAGATAATTTTTAAACAATGGCGACACTTTAAATTCTAATTATCCGTTTATGGCATGCTTAAAGAAACGACTGAAAAACTACCAATGGTAAGTCAGTAATATTGTATAATGTGTTTCATTCTTGAGTTTTCTTTTCTCTCCCCCATTCCTTCCTTTTCCTTTGATTGACAATATCTCATTTTTACTTTTACTAAGTATATTGTTCATAATTTTTGTAACATTTAATAATTATTTGAATATTTTAGCAACCATGTAACTTTTTTCATTTACTTTTATCTGGTTGGTTGTAAGAGATTTCCACCTGGCAATAAACCCACCGGATTGATTTTACGATGACATGTTGAAGAAATAAAAAAATAACAGATTAGGGATTTTTTATTCTTATGTAAATGCAAAAAAAAAAACATTCATTCTTCCGTCGATTCAGCCACTATCCTCCTTAACTCTGAGAGCGTTGAAACAAATATCTCCACATCCGAGACAGCAAGTGCATTGTGCTCTAGCCACTCTTTCTGTTTCTAGTTAAAGAAGCATGTAATATTCCTGAAAAAGAAGGTCTAATAATCGAACGAAAGAAAATTGTTATAATTCTGTAAATGTAATAATTCTGCCACCCTCCTGAAAGCCTAAATCGCCAACAAGTGGACGGTACCACCCAGGTTGAAGATCACAGATTTAGTGTACATGGTATTCACCATAAAAAAACTTGAACGCGGTTGCGTGTAAATGAAATTTTTCAATATCGTTTACATTTATGTATTTCAATCCGTTAAATCGGAATGGCAGATAGATCATGATTTTTTTACGTGATGCATACGTCTCATGCCATATAAATTAACGCATATGTACAAAAAGGATCTAACCTAGAGAAAACATTGTTTTGGTTTGTTTAAAATATCAATTAAGCATACAAATAAATTATTCAAAAATATTAAACTAGGAAAATATGTATTTGATGGTTACATTTTTATTTTTCTGGTTATTTTGATGGTTACATTTAAAAATGTATTTGATGGTTACATTTTTATTTTTCTGGTTATTTTGATGGTTACATTTAAATATGTATTTGATGGTTACATTTTTATAAATATGTATTTGATGGTTACATTGTAATCACTTTGAAATGCGTTATGTTTTATCAAATATCTAAGAATAGGCAGAATGTGCATTGGATAAAGGTTGATTAAAATTTAAATGTAAGTAAGGGATAAAACTTGTATAAAATTCAGTTCGCAACACTTTCTCCAACGATGACCTCCGTGGTTAAGTAGACCTTTATTACAACTCAGGGTCGTAGGATTCAAGTCCCGTCGAAACTCAAATTATTTTGAAAAAGGCTTCCAGTTTTCCCTTAAGGTCTCTTAAACATCTTTCTGAGTGGTTGGAATAGATTATCACATGGCAATAAATACGCTAGATTGTATCGTATATAACAGAAGTGTAAGACAATACCTCCAAACTCCTAGTCCAGTGATGTAGCATTCACAAGTACAAAATAAATAATTTTATTAAAAGTTCCTGTTTAGAACAAAATTATTTCCTATGTTCTTTAAGTTGTTTTGGAAAAAATATCAAATGAATCGAAGTAAATAACGCAAAAATCTAAACGTTTTACAAATTTCCGATGGTGACCTCCATGACCTAGATGGTTAAACACTCGTCTTCCAACCTAAAGTTTTTGTGTTTGATTCCCGTTGGTACCCATTTTTTATGGTACCAGTCTGGTTTTCATAAAGTATTTCTGGTTGGTTGTACTAAATTGTCATGTAGCAATAAGTCCACCAAATATAGAATTACAGTGTGTTACAATACAATGAATAACAATACTATATAAAAATCCATTAAAAGCCACGTGGCCTGGTAGTAGAATGTATGATTGATCCAGGCGAAAGTTCCAACAAAAGTAATGATAAAGTCTGTTTTTATAACTAGACTACGAAGGTTGTCAGATTCTTTATAAAATATTATAGAATTAATTTCTTGTAAGACAATAGTTTTTATCAACCGCATCATTAGACTCACGGCCTGTTCTGAGACGGTTAACTAACGCTCGCCAATTTTGTATAACAACATATAAAACCATAATATATAATTTTTATAACCCTTAGCTTCAACCGCTACAGCCGCTATAGCAGCTTATTTGAAAACTTTTAATACGTAAATGCGTGAAAAACATGTTTGCATAATTTACTGGAAATACAAAAAAAAACAAAAAAACATTCCATAAATTACAACAAACTCAATCAGATGAAGTGCTAAAAAAGATAAATGTATTGTAATTCTCCCGACGCTGGGGGCCAAATAAATATAAAGTTAACAAACACACCTGTCATATATATTTTGAATTATCTTTTCACAATAACAAATACGAGTATATCCACATTTTACATTTAACAACTTCACAAATGTAAATTTGAGATTTTAAATATTTTTAAGTTGGTTGCAATGAATGTTGCAAAAAAATCAGGAATAAACGCAGCACATTGTACAATATTATGCTTTTGGTTTAAATAGCAAATTTTTATCACACTTTTTTTGTATACAGTATAAACTGTTGGACTTATTGTCATGTGTTAATTTTTTTCAACTAGCCAGAAATATGTTAAAGAGACCTTGAGTGAAAATCAGACTGGAATCCTTAAAAAAATTTGGTTCCAACAGGCATTGAACCCGAAACCTTCAGTTTGTAAGACAGGTGTCTTAACACAGAGGTCATCTTACTTTTTTTATAAAGCCTGATATTTTTTGCTATGTGACAATCTCTTACAACTAACCAAAGACAAATTTGTGTGTTCTGAAGGGAAAACCTGACTGGAACAAATATTTGGATACCAACGATTATCAAACACGCAACCCCCGAATCGGAAGACAAGCGTCTTACTAACTAGGCTACGAAGGTTGTCAGATTCTTTATCACCAAATAATCGATATTTTAGTGAACAAAACTATCTATTTCTATGGGCATGAAACACAGTCTAAAATTGTTGGATGGATGAAAAGATATTTTTTTCCTTATGGATATAAAATTTTCCCGCTCATATTGTATTATGAATAAGTAAATTCACTGCAAATCTAACCGCGAGCGTATCGTAAATGCAAGCGATTTGATTTATGTAATACAATAGAACTAAATAATTAACGTAGCGATACAAAATAACTAGTCTGAGGTTTATACTTTCAACCCTGCGCCGTTAGTGCCCCACTGAATGTGAAAAAAGACCTTGGATACTACGATGTATTGATTTGAGAAGCTTGGTTTCAAACAATATTTTATTATTTTTATTGTGTTTTAATTTTTGAATTTATAATGCTAAAAAACATCGTTAGCAAAACGTTAAGTACTTCGACACTTTTTTTTTACATTTCATTATCAAAGAAGAAAAACTCCAATTTTAGTGTACACATTTCAAAAATTGAATCAATTTGTAATACCAAACATCACAATAGTCTTTTTACCAAATGGATACTTATTAATAAAGTCCATTATGTCTTGGCAACGTTATTATTTCAAGTGATGCAAAACTTCCCGCGCGGTACACTTGACCTGTACGTAAATTCGACCCTTACCGCTCCCGGGATACCAAGTTGGGACAATTTATTTTACATTTATTACAAAATAAAACTAAAAGAGCTTGTAACACTGTGGCTGGAGCCGTGAAGGGACTAGTTTCGTTCCCTCGCATGACGTGTGGAGTACGGAGGGAACACGTAAAGCTTCTTACGCAAGTATTTCTACCTAGCGTTACACCACTGTTGAGCCTGAAGGAGAGTAGCGTAGAGAGAAAACGAGGGAAACGTTATTAGTAATATAATACATAAACAATTATTTTATTTATTCTAAAATATCCAAATGGCGATTTCTTGCCAACCAATCAGACAAAAGTAACTACAATAAAAGAAGTTACATACATGGCCACAATAATTATTCATATCACTATTTATTTATACAAAATTAATAAACAATATATTTAATAAAAATAAAGTGATATAACATCAATCAATGGAAAGCTGCAAGGGATATGGAGAGAAAATATATTTATTTATTTAACATTTTATTGTAAAACAATCCGGCGAGCTTATTGCCAGATGGCAATCTCTTCCTAACAACCAGGCTACATACAGTAAATAAAGAAAGGTCGCAAAAAATATTCAAATGTTCAATCAATGGAAAAAGAAGTAGTGGGGGTGGAGAGGAAAGAAAAATCAGGAAAGATAAATTGGTAATGTCACATGTTACATTGCTACCTTGAAATTAAGACATTTTCAGTCAGGCTTTTTAAACCGCGCCAATGATTGAGCGAGTCTAACGTTAGTTGGTAACTGGTTCCAGAGTCTCACTTCATGTAGAGTAAAGTACGACGCAAAAAAGAAGAGTAGTGAACTAAAAAGCCAATAAATAATCTCCACTTTAGTAAAGTGTAAGTTTACGATCGGTATGACGCTGAATATTTTCGTCGAGATAAGAGGGGTTGGCGGGACAGTTAAGTATATTATATCAAAGTTACTTTTCGTGAATTTTTCTCATATTCAAACAGTTATGTTTTTTTCTGGTATGAAGTTATATGATCGTACTTTTCTAAGGTTGAAAACAAATCTCATTCACTCGTATATATTTTTAAGTACATTATAATTTGTTTTATCAAAGACTGTTTATTCCACTTTTTGTAACGATATAACCCCTTTCGGTTTCAAAACAAGACAAACAAGACTGTTAGTGTTCCTCTGATGATGAGGTGAAAACCTTGAAACCGGTAGAGGTATACCGTTACACAAAGTGGAATAAACAGGGTTTGATTAAACAAATCACAATGTATTTTAACCTCCACAATTAACTATAAATAATCTATATTTTTAAATATATTTTTCGAATAGAAGTATTTAACAAATCTGCATCTGCAAAGAAGAAAATAAAAAAGCGTGGATTGGGAGATTATTTTGTCTTCAGTCCCTAAATAAATTAACTCCTTACAAGGCTGAGACCTTTTATTTTATTTTAAAGTGGCATCGGAAATCTAAGACCTAAATGTACAAGTACGCAATCGTCTTATTAACTATTCGACTCGATTTTTCATTTATTTTATTTATTATTACACATGACAAGAAATATACATAATTTGCGAAAAAACAACAGGTAATTTAATTTGGATATACAATTTTAATGGATCTGGGTTTGTTGCCTTTCATTTGTCGTATCCCCAGTAAACTAGGCTTTTGCCTGTATCTCACTGAGGATATTTAGCATGTAGTCATACTTCCTTAAGTGAAATATTATTCAGATGCAAACGATATTTCAAAGGGATAAATCGAAAGACGAAAGAGAGAAATAAATAAACATTACAATTCTATTTAATTTAAATTCAATTCAACAATATAAATCTAAGACAAACGAATAATTATTAAAATATTGAATAAAACAGATTATTACGAATTGACAAAAAATTATACGTCTTACCTTCTAGACCATAGAGCCATTAATGTAAATACCCGTATCGTGCCTTACTCATTTACCCTATGTTTAAAAGAAAATCACATACATATTTAATAACTATAGATGAACTCATTAGGGTTAAAAAAACTTATAGCACTGATCGCAAAAATCAGGTAGATTTCATCAGCGTGTAAAAGAAAAGATTTTTCCATTGTATTGTACCCTGTAGGTTCATGAACATTTCCATTGAACAAATTGCTGGAATCGTTTAACTGAAAACATTTAATTGTAAGCTGGTGATAAATAAACAAATAAGTAAAATAACTTTTTTATAATTTATTCGTCTTTACTTACTCGTTAATAGATACAATATGTGGAATCATAATATCAACAATAATCAACTGCAACTGTATAAGTATTTTATATGCAAATATTTTGAACCCCACAAAAGCCTCTTCGTATTCGTTGTATAAAGTCTTTCGGAGTGTTGTACTACGTGATTTGATTCATACAAGTAATGTATCATATTATATGTGGTACAACACCCCGAAAGACCTTATACAACCCATAAAAACGTTATAGAATTCCATAAAAGTCTTTTTGAAATATCATACTAAAGATACATATTTTAGAAACAAGTTTAATATATGCAACATAAACAATTAGAAAAAATAATATCATTCAAATTAATAAAAAACAAAAAACGACGACCATTTATTTTTATTACATATTCGTTCATTTATTTATTTCTATGGTATTCGTTAATTCATTTATTTATATGGTATTTCTAAGCATATCCTTGTAATACAATACAATATAATAAAACATCGATATCAATTTCCAAAATGAACTCACGATAAAATTGACGAACCGCCAATGCATTTAATTCGCAAAAGGCTTACTGGACACTCAATTCCTTCTGTAACGTGTTTGCAAAGAGAAACAAGGCGGAGGGAAAGGGTTTAACTGGAAGATTATTTGCCAGCGCGGGGCATGTTGGTGGGCCGATTTAAGTATTATTGATACGGCTCGGAGTTCGAGTTCAGGGACCACTTAATCCTCGGGAACTTTAATAGCGTACATAATTTATTCTATTTGCTGCTCGGTGATCGTATTCGGGGACCAAAGATCAATATCTATTTTGTTGTTTCGTAATTTTTATGCTTATTTGATAGCCTTTCTGAATTTATCTGTTTACGATAAAACATAAACGTTTTAAATAAATGGAATTGGACGACACGGTTTAGTTTTTACGCCTCTTGATATTTAAACCATAGTTGTCATTAATGTGAAAGACAATTTAATGGACAGAGTGTGAATGATTAAATTCTGGTTCTAATATAAATGACAACCTCCTTGGCATAGTTGGTAAGACGCTTGACTTCTACCAGAGGGTTCTAGGTTCAATTTCCGTTGGTACTTGAAGATTTTTTTTATAAAAAAAAACCGGGACTGGTCGTTGACTGAAGAAAGACCTATAAAACAGTTTGATTGTCCAAATGTGAGTGGAAGGCGTAGCAGAGGAAGGCCAAGAAAAGTATAGTTGGATCAAGTGAATGATATTATAAAAGTAGGATATGTAGGACAGAGAAATCGTAGAAATTTAATGAATGAAAAAGAAGCTAACGATGTGTTTTAAGATAGGAAAGTTTGGCGCACTATCTGCCTACCCCAATAGGGAGATGAAATGATGGTATGTATGTAATTGGACCATAACATTGGGGGAAGGATTTATGTAAGGGGCAACGTAAGCTTCTGTAGTAGTGCCAGAATGATGAAAATATTCAATGTCTATTATGTAATTGCCTGTCTTATAACCTGAGGGCTTCGGGTTCGATTCCCGATTGTTCTATTTTTTAAATGAGTTCCAGGCTGATTTTCGCTTTAGGTCTTTATGACATGTTTCTAGTTGGCTGGAGGAGATCGCCATATGGCAGTGAACTCGCAGAGCACTAGGAAAATATGATTGGATCAATTGAACGATATTTGAAGGAAACTTAGAAATCGGTAGGAGTTATATGAGAAGATGTTTAGATTTAGAAGAGGCAAAATTGTATGTCGAGATTGTAAAGTCTGGCGCTCTATTCTCTCTGCCTAACCCTATAGAGATATGACGTGTTGTTACGTATGTATGTAATATGTTAAATCTGTTTAATTATGTAATCAATGGCCAGAAATCCTATTTAGAAGGACACCAATGACATTGTGAGTCTAGTGTGAGCTGAAAACTTATTCCAGTGCATGCCACCATGGACAGTTAAGTGCGTGCTACCATGGACAGTTAAGTGCCTGCCACCATGGGCAGTTAAGTGCCTGCCACCATGGACAGTTGAGAACGACGTGTAAAATAAAGAGCTGTTAAGTAAAAATACTAGTAGTTCGTCTTTGGTAAGGCGATTCCGTGTTTACAATCGTAGAGATGATAAATATTTTCTTCAACATGTGATGGAGTGGTGGGACATTTAATGACGCTAGTAGTGAGACGCTGAATATGAGCATATTTCAAGTTTGATTTAGCTGTTTTTCTATAAAATCCAGATCAAGAAACGGTAGAAACACAGACCTCCTTTTAAGGTGATGTGATGACCCTCTTCAACATCTGGTTAGTTAGGTGAGAATGCCAAATTATTACATGCCTCTGTAATGATATACACATTATTCATTGTGCATTAGTTGTTATTCGGTTTTGACAACTTGACTTGATAACTTGACAACAACGAAAAAAAAAGAATTTTAACTTTTTTTTATATATTATATAAAAAAAATATTTTTTTATAATCTACTCGTAAAATTTAAAGAGTATTCGTGATATAAACGACAAAATAAACGAAATAAGGCCTTCATGTATTTTTCTCATACGTGTACATTAGAAACACTATGTATAAAGTAAAAGTTTGATACAAATACAAATTACAAAAACAATATAATGCATATCCTTGAAGAAATAAGATATATACTTTTAAGTTAACATAGTTGAAAAATCCTTTCACCGCCTGCAATAATATCACGACTTAAGGGCTGCAACTCTTAGGTGCTTGCCTGTTTTCTCTTAAGGGGGAAAATATTAAGTCTTTGAATGCTGATAACTTTCAACAAAGAAAACGTGAGAAAACTCTTCTATTGTAGAAAATATTTCTTACATGTATTAGTGCCACTTTTATCGGGTTGTTTTAAAGTACGTCTTATTTGTTAAACGCCGTCTAACTTTGAAGTTGAAATATGTGATCATATAATAAGAATAATAATCCATTCAATGCTGAAGAACGTGATTAGGTGCACACATTATTCTCCGGTCTGCTCGACATTCTGGCATCAATAAATTCAAATGACAATTTTATATAGCGAATTATCATCAAAGGCACTCTAATTCGGGACACGAACCCACGGATATTGAACAAATCACTTCTGGCAGTTATGTTATAGCTGCGCCTAAGCGAATCTTGTTTAATACTTTCTTTGTACACAGCACAACCTAATGGAATCACTGTCACGTGACAATCTCTTCCGACCAACTAGAACGATGTTTACGAAGCCTTAAGTTAAAACCAGAGAGAAAACTTTTTTTTAATCTGGGTTCCAACGGGAATCGAACCCGTAACCTCCGGGTCGGAAGACAGGCACCTTACCATCTAGGCCACGGAGATCGTCAAACTTCTGATTTGCGAAGAGTTTGTAGCATTGATAGTTTACCTCTATTGCTATGACCATCCACATAGCCAGCGACTGTGAGTCCCTCCGTGTCCACGAAACATCTAGCAACGATAATTATAATAGAACAATTATATATAGTGCCGTTTAGAGAGCAGACTCTCTTCAAGGACACTAACTCGGGACTAGAACCCAGTCTTATGAACTGATTGAAAATAAAATAAGTTGAGTGTAAAGATATGTTACAATAGGGTACTTCAAATTGCTTCAGTCAACTGCATGTTTAGAAAAAAATATTTGGTAAGAAAACCGCAGAAAATATATCAAGGGGTAATAACCTACAAAGAAACCTTTTTAGATATTTCTATATGTATGTTAATAGTAACACATTTGACTTAAGAAAAATCGTTACGAAAAGGAACCGACTCACCTTTTACCTGGTCTGATATATCATAATTGAGGAAACATCACGTCACATTATGTGGAACAATGTTTTAAGACAGAATTTAACCATGAAATTTCCATTTTTACAACTCGGTATTTTTGCACACGCATAATTTATCTATGTGTATGACTTTTCGATATTTAAAATATAATATATAAAAAAATATTTAATGTGGGTTATCTTTTTTGCATAGATATGCTAGTATATAGGATCATGATAAATAATAGACAAATTCATTAAAAAATAAATTGAAATAAATTATAATATCATAATATCATGGCGCATTGATGGTTTTAGTCTCGAGAACTACTCCTCTCCAGGCTCCTGGACTGTCAACAAGCTCACTGTTGGATGTTGCCCAAGTTGGATGTGGCCCGAGTTGGATGTTGCCCAATTTGGATGTTGCCCATCAACATATCATACTGTCATCAATGCAAAGGTTGTCGAATTGATCTCCTCGAATCCAATGTTTGATTGTATACTCTACTATTTATTCCAGATTTCCGGGCTACCTCAACCTATTTATATAATCAGGACCTCAAAATCCGGATAGCGGTAGACTTTTTCCCTCTTTATTACTTCGTATCCTCCATTCCTGTGTGACAGGACAATATATATTCTCTTATTTGTGAGAAGTTTTAACTCATATATAATATTTACACATAAATATAATACATTCTAAAACTATCGTATTTCGATAGCAGAGCAACTAAATTTGCGAAAGGTCTAAAATATGAGGGTACAAATTTATTTACATCAACTTGAAACTTTCTCAATAATTAATTATTGGAAACTTCAAAAATAGACACTAGTGGATAGTTATATTTTTTCCTTGGTACGAGTTAATTTATCACATCAGAGAAGATAACATATCGATTATTTCACTTCAATAATTGTTGTAACCTTTACATATAAATATTTTCACGTAACGAAAAAAACTGTACACACATTACGCCAAATACCTCGCTTTGAAAATCTTGCGCCAAATGCCTCGCTTTGTAAATGTTACGGCAAATTCCTCGCTTTTGAAACAGTATGTCAACATCTCGCTTTGAAACCGTTGTACCAAACGCCTCGCTTTGAAAACGTTGCGCCAAATGCTTTTTTTGAAAATGTTGCGCCAAATACTCGCTTTGAAAACATTACTGTAAATGCTTCGTTTTGAAAATGCGCCCAATACATTAAATGTAATTTCTTTAAGCGGGGGATTCAAACCCTCAAATCTTCTCTCCGCAAGCAGCTCTTGCTTCGAACTTTTGGAGATACGAATAATTATATTGAACTACCAATTTTAAAGCAAATCATTCGGTTAACGGCTTTTCTAAGAGAGCCATTTGACGCATTTTTAGCACATCTCCCTCACACCCTATTTATTCGAGGTATACGTATATACGAGTATGTGATATACGTTTGTTAAGTGTTTCAGAACTTATTCTCTGGGTATGTCCAAATCGTCTCAGGATTCCTTTCTTAATCATATGTATAACATTCGACTATAACAAACAGCAATCTTTAATCCAGTCATCGCAGTCTGTCATATATTATAATACGAGTACCAGCGATTCTTCGCAAACTACGAATTTATTCTGTTCCTATCACTTATCCTTTATATTAAGGATTTACTTCAATACGTCAAGGTGGGCATTAACACACTTATCGTTTCATACTTGTAAATGTTAATTTCGTGTGTTAATTCCATTTCAGTGTACAATTAAAACTAATCTGTACTCGTATAATATTAATATCCTTTTGAGATTATCAACTTATTTTAGATCGTCCAAAGAACTACTTCAAGTCAAACAAGTAACAGATTTTGTCCACACTATCAATTTCTGTTTGGCATAGGGGGACACAGGTTTTATGTTTTTGAAAGTAATCTTCCATTTACCAAACAAGGTCGCTAATAGATCAATCGTTCCTCCATCCTGAAGACCCGAAAGCAATAGAACATCAAAGGGTCAGATTTCCAGTTTCCACGGTGCGTGTAAAGTGGCCGAAGATCCCACTTAGTCACGACTAATGGACTGGGGATTTTTCGCAGTATCACCGCGGGCAATCAATCAAACCATTCAACCTCCACATCCGCCTGGAGCGAGTGGCTGCTGTGCCGGAATAAATGTTACGTGATGGATGATAACTGAGTGTTACCTGACGTTAAGTATCGCTGGGAGATATGGCGAGATCCAGGGTGAGTCACTTGGAGACGATGCCATGTTTCTGCGAATTCAGAGAATAACTTGAGAAGCTGTTGAAGAACTAGTATGATAAATGATAACTGAGAGTTGTATGTCGAATTCATTATCGAATAATGGAGAAGTCATTTTGTAATGTCATTTTGGAAGACCATATTTTGGCGTATAAAATAAATTCGATTCAAAATTATCGATTCTAAAAGTGTACATATGAATTCGTAGCCACAGTCAACTTTCACATACTTTATTTTTTTTATTATGGGTCTTAGAGCGATTTGGTTTCCAGTTTTTTTTTATTTATTACAGAGTTTAACTTCATTAATTTCTATTATTTATCAATTATGCCGAGTGTTTCCAGTAAGAAGCAATGAAGATAATTCGCATCAATTAGACCCTGCCTTAAGTACGTAGTTTTGATATTCGAACAAACGCACATGAGTTGTGAGTCTTATGATACATATCCCCACAATCACATTCAATGCTGCTTCCGTTCAAGAAACCCCATTTTTGCATATTCACCTTGCATCTAGCCACCCTTATTCAAGTCTATTCAGTGTTCTTCAAATAGGGAAAGGCCATCTTTCCTGAGAGCTCCATCCATTCCTCGGGTATATTTTCTTTTCCCTTCAGAAAACGCTCTTGTATCTGAAAGAATCTTCAGTTTTTGCGCTCTCTTCATGAAACTCTTTCTAGAATTCAATATCTTGAGGCGAGTGCGCTCTTTGAACAGCGCTATGTGAATTGTCTATTAATTATGATTATTAACAATACCGAGGAAAAGTATTAACATAGTGTACTTGACTAATTGATTATATGTCTGGAGAAAGTTTAAAAAAAATCAAGTGATGCAGAAACTTATAAAAAGAAAATTTGTTGAGCCATATTTGCTACGTAGGGTGGATTAAAAAGCTGTTAAGTAAAAATTTATTTCATTTTTTCACTACCATGTGACTCAACTTGGTTAGCTTATTCCCCGTGACTTCTGAAAATCAGCTATTCAAATCTTGATCCTCCAGCAAATCCTATGACAGATGGTAGTGACATGTCGATTCGCTGATTTTTATTTTGAAATATTTTCGGATGGTTGACGTCAACATCATGGGCGGTTTTCCACTGTTTCTTGAATCAGTTAAAATCCTTAGGGAGTCATCAGTGTATCAATCGTATAAACATCTTTGAGGAGAGTTTACTCTCTAAACGACGTTATAAACATTATATTTTTATTATTATTTCTCATCTCGGCAATGCTGAGTTTTTGTTCATTTTGTATTTGAATAGCAATATCCCCATCCTTACAGCATTGTGGATGTATTGCACTGCAGGTTTTAAAAGGCTCCCTTTTCCCGACTTCTGCAAAGAATCTACATTTTATCGATGATATGTTCTATGTTTTGTTCTATTTTTCAATCCTCCGTTTATTGTGTTACTGTTTTGTTATATATTGTACAATTAAACCTGGCGGGTTTATTGCTACGTGGCAATATATCCCAAATACTTAAAAAAAGTCGGGTACTATTAGGAATTGAGGCCACAACCATCGGGCTGAAAAACAAGCATTATAACCACTGTGTCATGAAAGTCGTGAATATGCGATTTATTTGTGAATAAAAAAATATTTTTTGATTGATTTAAAAAGTTTAATTACATATAAAAGGCAATCAAAATGATACTGGATATGTTCAGTTGTTGTTATAAATTTTATAATAACATTTGTTTTATATATTTTTTAATAGGCAATCCACCCAAACTAGGATGATTTGTGACATCAAATTAAAGTCATTGTACAATTATACTTATTAATATAATAAGTAACTAAAAAAAATACAATTCATTTAAAGTTTCAGCTGATTAAGCTTCAAAAATTTAACAATCAATCTATAAATGGAGAAGTTCCACGAAGGAAGAAAAAACGCAACATTCATTGAACGAGGCTTAAATATACGGTTTTAAGTAAATGAAATCCTTCTCACAAAGGACAACCGAAAAATACATGGTTTCATAATCCAGCCTACAATCGCAGCCAGGATTCTTCAAAATACCCATTCTGTAATGATGACTAGCCACCACGCAGTGGCCCGTTTGCAAACGACACATGACAGACACTTCCATCTTGTTCATTCTTTTTATATTAAACTATGGTGTCAAAGGAATAGCTTGTTAGATTGATTTATATCTAGATTCCTTATACCACCAGTCATACTCCAATCCAACGCCCATCGGTGCCAAGTATCATGTTTTAATTTATTGGAAAGATTGGTTACTGGCTGTGAAAAATCAGACAGGGGACAACCGGCAGAACATGCTTCCTTTGCCAAGGTCACATTCATTATCAGTGATACCAATATGTGAAGGAATCCAAGCCAGATATACATTTATGTTTTTGACATCAATTGGAATTAGTTTGGCATTGATTGGACAAATAAACTGTTCATATACTAAATTATTTATTTTTGACATCAATTGGAATTAGCTTGGCATTGATTGGACAAATAAACTATTCATATACTAAATTATTTATTTTTGACATCAATTGGAATTAGCTTGGCATTGATTGGACAAATAAACTATTCATATACTAAATTATTTATTTTTGACATCAATTGGAATTAATTTGGCATTGATTGGACAAATAAACTATTCATATACTAAATTATTTATTTTTGACATCAATTGGAATTAATTTGGCATTGATTGGACAAATAAACTATTCATATACTAAATTATTTATTTTTGACATCAATTGGAATTAATTTGGCATTGATTGGACAAATAAACTATTCATATATTAAATTATTTATTTTTGACATCAATTGGAATTAATTTGGCATTGATTGGACAAATAAACTATTCATATACTAAATTATTTATTTTTGACATCAATTGGAATTAACTTGGCATTGATTGGACAAATAAACTATTCATATACTAAATTATTTATTTTTGACATCAATTGGAATTAATTTGGCATTGATTGGACAAATAAACTATTCATATACTAAATTATTTATTTTTGACATCAATTGGAATTAACTTGGCATTGATTGGACAAATAAACTATTCATATACTAAATTATTTATTTTTGACATCAATTGGAATTAATTTGGCATTGATTGGACAAATAAACTGTTCATATACTAAATTATTTACTTTTGACATCAATTGGAATTAGCTTGGCATTGATTGGACAAATAAACTATTCATATACTAAATTATTTATTTTTGACATCAATTGGAATTAATTTGGCATTGATTGGACAAATAAACTATTCATATACTAAATTATTTATTTTTGACATCAATTGGAATTAACTTGGCATTGATTGGACAAATAAACTATTCATATACTAAATTATTTATTTTTTGTTTAGATTGTACAAACATGAATAATACAAGCAGATGTTACGTGTATTGAATAACAGATTGTGAATTTGAAATGATCGTCGTGAATATTCCAGATTGAATCGAAAACAAACCGCAATTAAGTAGCGGGCATGTCGGAATGCACGTTGCAGTATCTAGTTTAATTTCACAATGTACCGAAATTAACAACTGGGTTTAGTATTTGGCGGTAGTTCGTAAATACGAGTTGCACGCTTGTCAGGCGGTGCGTGTTAAACGGAATAGATTTGGTGTTTTGCCTGTTTAGAATATGTTGAAATATAATCGAGCGTCTGATATAATCAGGAAAGGTATATTGTCGCATAATGTGCTAATATTTTAGTAGAATTATTACTATTTTTGGGTATAAATATATGCGTACACTACCATGAATTGTTGGACGCCATCTTCATTTTTTATCGGTATTGTAAGCAATATTGTAAAACGTCTTTGCATCCCACCTGATACCATACGTGACTTCGATCTCATATTGAATTACACCCACCTTGATATACACTTTAAGACTAGATTGAAAACATAACAATCATTCCTAGTATCCGACTTGTTTTTGAAGAATACTGATTTTTGTGAAGGATTTACCGTAATTGTTATATCTAAGTAAACATTAAGGATATTACAATGATTTTTTTTTATTTTTGCTTAAAATTCTTTAGAAATGTAGTCTGATATTTCTGGCAACATTTTCCTTCGCAGATAGACGCATCACACCCCTTACAAATGAACCGAATCTCACTTCTCTTCTTGTGCTTAGCACATATCATGCAAGTTCTGCAGGGTTTTTCTTTTTTGTCAGTTGATGGAATATATGTATATCAACACAAATTTGGGTACGTTCTTTGTCAACCTGTTTGGAGGATCCTGCAAATTCCTTGTTTTATTAAGACACGGAATATGTAGTTGGTCTCCAGATTCATATGTCAACATCTACAAGATCTGACACCTCGCTGCACATTGGTGACGCGACGAAGTCAGAATTCATGGATATTTTCATTGTCTAGGGTACTTACTATCCATATTAGAAATCAGAAAATTATCGTTTAATGGTTTAATCATTTGCAAAAATATTTAATACGTGCTAGTAATATGTCCTTATTAGGAAAAAAGTATTGATCACTCAACACGGGACCGATATTCATAGCAAATTTAGTTTATCAAGTTAAGTCTATCAAAGTGTCAAACTATCTGAAAGAAATAATACATTCGATTTTATGTTATTCACAATGTCGTTGATAATCCCGATATATTGTCTCAAATCAGTTTTTACATTCATTAACAATTCAAATGTGTTACGAGGGATGCTACTTAAGTTTTGAGACGGACAAGTGAAAACAAATATTTATAATCGAAAATGGCTTTATTGTTTTTCAAAATCCTCTCCATGAAGATCAATACACTTTTGCATGCGTTTGAACCAATTTTCGAAGCACTTTTTCCACTCCGAATGAGGTAACTTCAAAACATGCGTTTTGAACGCATCAACCGTTTCTTCAGGCGTCGAAAATCGTTGACCTCGCAATTTATTTTTGATGTTCGGGAATAAAAAGAAGTCGTTGGGTGCCAAATAAGTCATAAGGTGCATTTTTCAAGTCACTGTAAACAACACAAGCAGCACTCGTATGACAAAACTTTCTGAGCACGTATACCATTAAAAACGTCAAACTTTACGATGCTGATGTCAGATTTGACGTATCTACACTGGTGTTGCCATATCTCAAAACTTAAGTAGCAGCCTTCGTAATATCAATTTTTAAATGACAGTTGCGCGTTGTAATTCATCAATCGTGAGAAAACCACAATTGGGTGACTATGTTGATATTTTTAATGTAGATGTTGTTGAGCTTAGGAGGGTCTTTCTTCAGCATTTTCTCAATCCAAGGTCTTGACTGTTAGACTGGTAATTATATTTTTCTCCATAATAGTTTTATTGTTATTTGTCCAATAATATCACCTTATGAGAGGTTTTTATTTTATTTATTGAGTCATGCATTGTTAAAAGAATTCCTTTATTTTTTTTTAACTTTCCGTTTTGTACTTTACATCATATTTTGATGTGTCTAAGAGTGAAATCATTTGAATCTGGGGCGCTCTCTTCATGAGCGTGAAAGTCTTAAGAATACGAACGCCGACTGCATACTAATGAGCATTACGAGTACATCTGGATTATTTTCCAAGTACACAAGAAATCATATTTTTATTATAATTACAAAATATCACATTTGCTACAAACAAGTTTTTTTAATAAGAATGTACAGAAAAGCTATGATTCAGCCTCAGTTTCTTACACATTTTCAAGTTTCTTGACGGTTTTTCCTTCCATTAAAATGTTCTTGGGTCACCGACGCTCTTTAGTTCTCCGCGAAATGCACCGCGGCCTTTGAAAGACTGTCAACGTCACACTTTGCTCGAGTGTTTTAGCACCGTCATGCACTTTTGTTCAATCCTATGATAATTCGCCTTACACTTAAAAACTAACGAAAAATATTGTCAATGGTAACGGAAATGTACAAATAAAAGCTCCATGAAACGGCAAAATTTATTGATTAGAACTGATAACGTAAAGGTTGACCTATGTGCGAGAGGGGTGAAATACTTATTAAAACAGGGTTGTCAAACTCATGTGATTAGTATTTTCTTATGCTCATACTGAGAGTCTTATGAGTTGACAGAGTCCGCAGTGAGACGTCTTAAAACTGATAAATAAAGACGTAAAAGTATTATCCACCATTAAAAAGAGAATGTTCGAGTAATTTGGAGAAATCATACGAGGTGAAAAATATAAGAACCTTCAATTACTGATATTGAAAGAGAAAATCAAGGCAGAAGTGCGAGAAGAAGACACCTCTCCTGTATCAAGAATTTATTGTGGTCTTTATCTTTATTCAGATCTGCAGTCTCAAAGGTAAGAATAGCCATGAAGATCGCCAGTCTCCAAAGACGAGAGGAAGGTGATACCTCATACGAACCTCATATGAACCTCTCACGATACACAGAGTTGCCATTATTAAGCCTTTTGCAGCAAATTGCTCAGTTGTTGATTATTACTGTTTGATATTAGAAGTAGTAAAAGTATTGTTGACTTACGTCCATTTTGAATATGATAAAGATTCAGTGAATAATCATCAACCTGGTTGACTCTAATGTTGTATATAGGTCACCCTACTTGTCCTTCACTTTTAATTTCCATCATGGGCATATTACTTTGTTTGTTTCCAGCCACTTTTCTGATGTCATCCGACCATTTTGCTAGGAGTATTCCTAAACTTATTTTCCCAGTCTTTGCTCACCACTGCAGCACTTTTTGGGTCCACTTATCATCAGTGATACATTTGAGATACGCACTGCCCAGTTCTACTTGTGGGTGGCAGCCCTCTCAGCAGCATCTACGAGTTTGGTCTGCTGATATACTTATACAGTCGTCTTCTAGCCTCGTAATAAGGTATTCAGCATTTTTTTCAACATAACCCTGTGTGTCACTTTGTGCTTATGCATTATTTAGTTTTTTAACGTTTCCGTCTCAAGTGTATGGCAGTATTGGGATGATATAAGAATTGAATAAGCCTTTTCTTAAGGTATCTCTGGTACTTAGGAGACTTAAGGATGAATAATAGTTTATCAAATGCAGCCTAGGCTTGATCGTATCTTCTCTCGATTTCAGCCTCTTGGTTTATTCCCAACCAGTCCGGTATGTCTAAGATAAACGTAGGACTTAACTTTCTCGATCGTTTTCCTCTCGACTATGACACGTAATATCAGGCCAGTGTTGCGGTGACTGATAGTATGAATATAAAATTATAATTTAAGATTAGTGTGGGGCTGGTTTGGTAAATGTGGATATCGATTATCGGGACCACACATCGAACTGTGGTCCCAAAGTACTGAACACTTCACATTGTAGGGATCCACGGTCGTCGCGGAATATTGTCGCATACATACGGTCAATGACCGATGAGATTCGCATTCCTCGACAAATTTAAATAAACAGTCCAAAGTACATACGCCGTCCATTCAAGTCCAAAGATCACCCGCCGGCCAGTCATCCCGTAGCGAGCGGACCGCACTACATACTAGAGAGAGAACGCACCACGCTGTCTCGTCGGTTCCGTAAATAGATTGTTACCTACATACTACAATTGACCATTTCTGCATTCACAGAAGCGAGATAGAAGCATATCGCGAGCGCACTCCCGCGTCCATTCTGAAATGTTATAAATACCTACGTACTATCAAAATAAACAATTCACTATCTTTTCGCATTGCGATCTAACGTGTTTTATTTATTTATCAACAATCATAATCATCATATACCTTTAAGGGACATTCCCTAAAACATTCCGGGTTGAATTTTAGACCCTCAAACCAATTTTTATCGCACACCAAACGAAGTATTTCGCGTCACAGATTGCTATCCTTGACGTACCTATAATTTGACATCTGAGTCCTCGTGTTTTTTTTTTTTGTGTGGACTGTCCAACAAAGTGTTTGACAACTTGCCAAAACTAGGGGTGTTAGATGACATTAGGACGATTGCAAGAGGTCAACAAAACGTCTCAGGAAACTATTATGTGGCTATGAAGTCCAGTATAGTAGCTCGAAATTGACATTGGAATAGCGATGGAATCCTCGACTATGAGTCTCAGCATTGACAACAACAACCCCCACCCCCCTTCCAACGACAATATCCCATACGAAAGAGAAAAAATAAAATATTCCTCAAAAATCTTTGGTATACCCTACACCTACTATAAATATTTATCCAAAAGGTAAAAGTTTTATTTATATATCGAACATTTTTTTTTTAATTTCTTATATATTTCATGAAACGCTTCGAAAATACCATACTTCCTTCTAAGCCAGCTTTGCACGAATTATTTAAGAAATTTCCACTAAAATCGTGCCAAGATCTGGTGGTGGTTTGGGGAAAGAACATTTTCTTTTATTACTGTGGAAAGCCAATTCTCCACTTGATATTAAATTCCAAATTTTTATTCTTCAAAAAAGCTTTTGAAAATTCAAACGCTTTATGAATGATATTATTTTATACACGGATTTTTTTTCATCGTAAACTTAAAAATGTTGCCTTCGAGGATGATTGCTTTGATTTTAAAACAGAAAATAATAAATATGGATTTTATAAAATATAATTATCATGGACACTTTATACCGTTTTAGAGAACGAAATATTTCTTTGTATATATTCTAAGAGTTTTATTTCAAAAATATTAATTATGTCTATAGATAGGTGTAGGGTTTTTTTCGATCCTATTGAATAATTTAAAATTCCGAAATGCTAAGCGGCTGCCTTTTGGTTGCTTAGCATATGCGATAATGGTTTTTGATATCACCCTGAAGATGAAGACTGCAACATTTTCGAAGCTTCGGCCTTCATTTTCGCCCACTCAATACAGCAGCAAAAAACCTATTTAAACTAATAGACAATAGTCGTGAAAATGTTCGAACATATCTGTACAAGTATTAATAATTGCCTTATTTGTTTTTCAAATTTTCCGAATTTTATTCAAAACTTAAATAAAAATATTAAATTTGACTATTTAATTGCATTATAGTGAAATTATTGGAAAAATTACATTCATCTGCCGTATAAAATATTGTAAGATACTGGAATTTGGGGTTTAAATTATATGTAATTTTACTCGTATATTAAATGATAATGTATTAAAGAATCCGCAATGAAGTGATAAGAGATAAATGTGAACTTAAGGCTGATGTGTTGAGTAAGATGAAGAAGAGCGGAATTATAATTGGCAAGTGGGACAAAGGAATGAAGAAAGACTGATAAAACAAATATAGTGCTAATGTGAGTGGAAGGCGTGCTAAAAGAAGATCCAAGAAGATTACAATTGGATCAAGTGAATGCAATTTTGAAAGAAGGAAGAGAAATCGTAGGAGCTGTATGACAAGCTATATGTGGAAGAGGTAAAATATGTACATAATATAGGAAAGTATTTTACTATGTTATCTCTGCCTACCTTAGCAAGGAAACGGCATGACGGTATGTATTACATGTCGAATTTGGGCGAAAATTTGAGAGTGTCTTTCGAAACCAATATATCTGTATTAATTTCTTTCTAATGATTTCGCTTTTAAGTTCTACGTCGTCTGAAGCAAATACAAACTTAGTACTGAAATTTTCAATTGTACAATATCAGTGTATGCTTATTCACGATTGTACAGTACCCGGCGGTAGATACGACGCTCTACAAACGATGTGTGTTATTTACCACCGGGTAGTGTATATTATTGTGTGAATAAATTCAATTATTTAACTTTAATTTTAAGTAATATCTCGGCACATAGTGGCCAGAATACTATAGTACCTATCACCCAAATATCCCCGATTTTGATTTTTATATAGGGCCGCGAAACAAGAACTGCAATTTTAAATTTAAATTAAGTTTTGCAATCGTGTACTACTGCATAATTAATTTATAGGTTATGTAAATGACGTACGTCCATTATAAACATTATACGTTTGACAGCTGAAAAATGGCGGCAAATTTTAAATTGCTAATCTTGTTGCGCCACCCTATGAAATAATACCCTCGGTCAATGGAAATCGATATCGTGACATGATTCAAACGTTTTTAAGCATCAATTGAACAATTTGGACTTGTAAAACATGTGGTCAGAGCAGGATGAGGCTACTTGTTATACTGCTGATGAAACAATGGCTTTATTGCAGAAACTTTCCTCCGACCGTGTAATTTATCGTCGTGGAAATGTGAATTGGTCGCCACGATCGTGTGATCGCCCTTTTAGATTTTTTTCTCTTGAGTTATGTTAAATCTCAAGTGTACGCCAAGAATTCAAAAACCATGGATGACCTTAAATCCAACATCACTCGTGTCATTTATGTAAATCCGTTATTGAAAATTTTGCTCAAAAAATCGTCATCCGTAACAGGAGTTGAGGTGACCATTTTGCCAGTATAATTTTTCACACATAATTCCTATTTACACTTATTACATTATATGTTTGCAAACAAACATGAATATTAAAAAAACTGTTCTTTTATTAGTTTAAAATTGCAGTTCTTGTTGTGCCACCCTATATTATACGGATTCAGTTATATGCCAAGGAAATGATATGTGTGGAGAAATTTTGACTCAGCGAAAGGTTAGTAACGTGAAAACAGAAGAGCATGTATGACAAAACACATAAGTATGAATGAGGCAAAGGCTGTTTGTGGTCTCTGCGTTCACCTGAAGGGATATGATGCAATGGTATTAATTATCGAATCTTTCTTTTCGAGTACTCTTTTCTTCCTGTTTATATTATTTGGAATAACCCATGCGGTTTTCAAATCCACTTGTGTTTCCATACAAGTATTATAATTCCTGACAATTTCGTTTTTATTATTATTTTGCGATATATTGATGGTTATTTGAGAAGTATTATTTTTTCAGGATATTTCTTCAAAAAATAAAAGCAAAAAATATTTCAAACACTTTAATTTCAAGCAATTTTTATGAATCTACATCTTCGTTTTGTATTGTACATAGGTTGCTACTTAAGTGTTGAGCTATGGCAACACCAGTGTAGATACGTCAAATCTGACATCAGCATCGTAAAGTTTCACGTTTTCAATGGTATACGTGCTCAGAAAGTTTTGTCATACGAGTGCGATTTGTGTTGTTTACAGTGACTTGAAAAATTCATCTCAGCCAAAAGTGGAATTAAATCGTTAACATTTTCGTGCGATTTTTTTTTATGATTTTCGACGTGGACTACTTTTGACGAACTCGCTTCAACTTTTGATGGTGAAGCACCATCCCGGACCACTGTGTTTCGCTGGTTTTCCGAATTCAATCGTGGTCGTAGTTCGCTCCAGGAGGAATTTCGTGAAGGTCGTCCAAAATCGGTTGTTGTGCCAGAAAACATCGATGCTGTGCGTGAACTAACATTGCAAGATCGTCATGTGACTTATCGTGAGATTGAGGCATGTTTGGGCATTAGTTCTAATTGCATACATTCAATATTGCATGAACATTTGATCGTCAAAAAGATTTGTTCGCCTTGGATACCGCATAATTTGAAAATCGCTCAAAAAAAGGCTCGTGTCGATTAGTCCAAAGAAATGTTGAAAAAAATCGATCGCGATGCTTCAAAAGAAGTCTACAAGAGCGTGACAGGAGACGAATTGTGGATCTATGCATATGAACCAGAAACTAAACAGCAGTCGACTGTATGGGTCTTTCAAGACGGGCCAAATCCAACAAAAGTTGTTCGCGCACGAAGCACTTCGAAGCAAATGGTGGCTTGTTTCTTCGGTATAAATGGTCATGTCACAACAGTGCCTTTAGTGGAATGGTACACCACCATTTGTTTGCCAGAAGTGTTCGAAGAAATGAAGAAAACGAACCGCCGAAGACGGATCATTCTTCACCACGACAATGCGAGCTCTCACACATCGGCTCAAACAAGTGACTTTTTGAGCACTCAAAACATCGAATTGATGGGTCATCCGCCGTACAGACCTGATTTGGCACCCAATGACTTCTTTTTATTCCCGAACATCAAAAATAAATTGCGAGGTCAACGTTTTTTGACGCCTGAAGAAGTGGTTCATGCGTTCAAAACGCATGTTTTGAAGTTACCTCATTCGGAGTGGAAAAATAGCTTCGAAAATTGGTTCAAACGCATGCAAAATTATACAAAAATATACGCAAAAATGTATTGATCTTCATGGAGTATTTTGAAAAACGATAAAGCCATTTTCGATGATAAATATTTGTATTTACTTGTCTGTCTCAACATTTAAGTAGCAATCCTATTACACTTATACGCTATATACAGTACAACTTGGCGTACTTATTGCCATGTGGCAATATATTGCAACTAACCAGAACGATATTAAAGAGACTATAAGTGAAAACCAGACTGGAATCCTTTTTTATAATCTGGGTTCCAACAGCAAGCGAACCCGCTATCTCCAGGCTAGAAGACAGGCGTTTTACCTACAGGGCCACAGAGGTCGTACATCGTCTTGATTAATTTTTAATTTGTATTTTTTTCATGTACTCGTTTACTGCGTTTTCAAACATCACTTTAAATTATTTGTTAAGTTGAAAGAATAACTTTATTTTTTGGAGAAATATAACATTTTCTTTAACACTACTTTGTGTATCTGTCATGCAAATATGGGATTCAACTTAAATTTGGGTTATTAAATACTCTGGGAAAATAGTTATTTAATTTAATAGTAATGGGTTTTTAATGTGGTGAAGTACAAATTTCCGTTTATAGGCAGTTCGTTCCTTTAGTATATCTGTACAAAAACCAACAGTAATCTATCATTACAGGAATCCAGCCTTGATAACGATGCTCCATGTAAGTGAAAATGTCTTAGTGAAAGCTTTCACTATATTGGTCACTTACATACAGTAAGTTATGGAGTAAAAGTGCAAAAAGTCTATTAAAAGTGACACTCCAGATTCTCACAGTTTCAACTATGGAAATATAGTCGTAATCTTTTCTATTTTCTATAGAAACCCATTTACTACAGTTTTGAAACAAATTCATAAAATCATGATAAATCCCAGTATTTCAAATTAGCATCAAACGCTGGATCTTTAAGATGTTTTCTTATCTACGGAACTAGAAAAATCCGTTAGAGTCACTGAGTTTTGGAAACATAATTTTTAAATATTAGAAGCCTTGGCTTTCCTTATCAAGTAATTTTATAATATTTTTCATTAAAACACGTTTCAATTGCTGACTAGGAAAAAATATTTTATTTGTTCAACATTTTTTTACGTTTTTCATTCCGGGAACTAAAAGTGACGTTATAGGAAAAAATCTCTTTCGCTACATTCAGCACCTCAGTTTTTTTTATTTTGTGAATAGTTTTATCATTAAATATCCAAACGATAGCACTTCTTTCTATGTGTCCCATTTTGTTTGATATTTACGTTAACGATATTGACGTTTTCATTTTGGACATTTATGACAAATTTCATGATTTTTTTTCTTATAATTTATCAATATATCAACCCCCACTAAGATTTGGATGACGATTATTGATTTTTATTTTTGATCTGAGAATTGACACCCGCGAAAAAATTTTGCTATCGAAGTATCATAAAATTTAATTCGATTAAAGATAAAACATTATTTCGAACATACATTCGTTCAGAAATCATTGTATCATGTCTTGCGGATTACTTAACATCCAATTCTTCCGCATCTTCTATTAGTTCTGGAATATATTTTTCCTGTATTATTCTTGCCTCGTAGACTGTATCTACCTTTTTATCCTTTGGTTAGTCTGACTAGTATGTAGTTGACTGCCTGCAGCTATTCCATTATCAGCGATATGAGGGAGGCGTCATTATTTTATCATCGTCGCATATTGGTACCAATATCTTTTTCATTGCCTACCACGTCTTCTGTGTCGCAGAATCTTATTTCAATGTTATCAATTATGTCTCAGAATGTTTTTCCCGATATACATTACAGTGTTTACATCTCAGGTGTTCTTAAAACGACTTTGGTAAATATTTTATTTTTTTTTGAGATTTTTTAGTGTTTTTCAAGATTTTCGTCATAAATTTTGAATTTATAAGATTTAGTTTTGATCTGAGAAAAAAAATCATGGGTTCATAAATGGAGTTTTGTGAATAATACATCATTTTATTTTTTCACCGAAGCATGGTGAAATTTTCAAACTTTTTTTATGTCGAAGCTTTTCTTTCAACTTTAACGAAGTTTCAGCCTTCTTCAAATATTCCCTGCTGTTTATTTTAGTTTTTTCCATTATTCATTTTTTTCATTACTTTAATATCAAAAAATCTTAATTGATCTTTGTTTTCTTTTGAGGTTAGTTCCTCCTAATTAAGTTTTATAGAATTTCTCATAAATTGATTATTTTTAATAAAACTTTTGTATAAACATATTTAACCCAATTATTTTAAGTCATGATTTTTTAAAATAACTTTTTATCCCAGTTCTGTACCTTTATAAAGTATTAATTTCATTAAGTACAAAATGTAATTGTATCTGAATTACTAATTAACTAACGATCAAAATTAGGTCATGGAAAACATTTGTCTGTCTTAAAAACGTACCTTTTGAAGTAATCCACAAGTCCCTTAATTTATTAGCGAATTAATCTTGGCATCATTGTTTAATACGTTTTGTCTTGGGAAATCTATTATGTAAATTTACAAAACTCACGAAACATGGAATCTTTCAGAGAACACAGGGCGTTTCCGTTTCCCGGAACATTTATTTTTTCTGGAAGAGGGTTTATTCTAAAGTCAACTGAAAAATAAAGACAAAGTAGGTTCGTTTTTAAACCGATTTTGAATTCAAATGATTACGTCATAAATTAAATGATTACGTTATGCATTATTTCTATAAATATATTGAGATGATATCATTCGGATGCGGCAAAAGGTAGCGGCAGCAGGTTTTAGATAACTTGGATAGCAAAATTTCTTCAATGAACATATTATATGCGGATCAACTGTCTTATTATTATTTTTTATTCACATGGTAGCGTTTAATACTTCCGAATTGGGGGTTCAGACATCCTGAAGTGCGTGGCAGGATGCAACATTGTTTTCAGCCCCATTCATCAGTTTTCAGCCCCATTTCAGGTTTCGAACTACTTGAGTAGGAACGTATCTCGTGGTTGTCTTTGCGCGTATCGACAATACTTCTTGAAAAAGCTACAGCATTCAAATAATTCTAGCACTACTAACTTTTGTTACCGGACGAACTCATTCAATAGATTTTTATTTCGGGAATCGAACCCAAAACCCTGGATAGAAATTAAACATCTTACCAACACGGGGGTCATCAATCTGATTAAAATGTGAAATTGATTGTCTAGAATAATAAATTAAAACGTTTCAGTTCCAAGGAAGAAATTTTTATCGTGTATCATCCTGCGACCAATATATCTATACGAATATCTGTTTTTCCTGAATTTAAGATTATTCCAGTACGGATATCCGGTATCCATTAAAAATATCTGATTTCAATAATTTCATAACATCATCGTGCTTAAGGTCATCTTTATATTATTTAGGAGAAAAATATACGAGCATTTCAAATTTTCAGGTCAAATCACAAAAAAAATAATGCTAATATTTTTCAAGTGTGCGCCTATGCGCCCTAGAGCGTCGTGCTTAATTTCCAGGGGCGTCGTGAGATATTAAAAAAATTTACTAATTCCAGGCCATCTTAGTACATTAAAAACTAAATTTATCAATATAGAATCGGTTAAAGTTTAGATGTCACTGATCAGCGTATCATTGTTTTATTTGGGACGACTTACTTCTGCAAAGTTTTGTTTTAGGCAATAGCTATAATAAAAACTATATGAAAACTCAATATGAAACAGGAAATAAGTGGTGCTGAATGTAGTTTGATTCCAAGACTAAAAAAACCTCGCGGTAAACAACAAGGCTACCCATTCTGTTTATTGAAATATTTTTAAGAACGTCTCGTAAAAAAAATATACTTTCAGGACGCCGTTAAATGGAAAAGTTTCATAACCATTGCAATGTGGCATTCATATTTGGGAATCAACATTTAAATTACATACTAATAAAATACAAGAATAAAAAATATTCTATATTTTTTTTTGTTCTAATGGTGATTGAATCTGACTTAGACCGTCTCACTTCGATATGCCATCGGATTCAGTACGGCGGCGTGACTGGTAAGTTTGCTGATGTGCAACGGCTCATTTACTTATAGCTTCACACAGCTTCGCTTCTCAACGGAACTGACGTTAGAATGGCAAGGAGATGCTCAACTACGAGACAAGGCCCAGCAACGACGACAAAACATATCAGAACCCTCTTCCAGCATTAAGCATTATGTAAGTCAATATTTTGATTGTTTGTTACATACCCCATAACTCTTATTCTAATCAAAAACTTTTTAAATTCATTATTTCATCCAAATAACATGAAGTTGTTGTAGACGTTATCAGTAAAATGTGTTAGCCTTTAACAAACAGTTACTTCGAATACTAAAATCCGGGATGTCTCTGTGCTAAGTAAGTACCACTGGACCACGAATAACAATCGATGTACTCTCCAAAACTATATCAGACAGACACAGATTCGAAAGACGCTGTGGATACATTCCATAAAAGATTTGAATAAGAAGTGAAGTTTGAAATCAATCCCTTCGCGACAGTTTTAGTCCTTTTAGAAGCGGGTTATATGACAATATTCATGGCTGCCATTTTACCATCCTAGTGACTGCATTCACAACAAACTGGAGTCTAGACATTTATAAATCAGGCAGACTAGAATAAATAGAACTACGATAACCCAGACAGAGAAATGAATATATGGGTATAGGGGGTTAAATTTATTTTATTTGATTATATTGACAGACAAATCTTAGCTCTCTAAGATTATAGAAGTACGGAGAACCAATGACATTTGCATATCGAATGAGAGTTTCTTTTCAATGAATTTCAATTAATCTTTTGAAAAAATACTAATTCCCATGAATGATATTATATTCCATCCCATCAATATGGTATTTGTGGTAAAGTAACCCGGAGATTTTTTTTATAATAGGATTGAGCTTCAATTTATTTTTAAACATCCGATTTGAGACTTTGAGAATGCAATTAGAAGCATTTTGCGCCAGGATCTCTTAATTACTTGGATCACACCATTTATAAAAAAAAACATAATATCCACATAAACCTCAGCAACAAAACCACTTTGCAAACTACAATAGTTTCAAATAATCAGTATGCAGACAGGTTACTTGAAACAATGTTGTTTAGAGTAATATATAAATTTATGTGAGAGGAAATAATATTTTCAATGAGCTACGTTAATATTTGTAAATAAGAAACCGGTTCATACATTTCTGAATTATTTGGATTTAAACTAGATTTTTTTTGGAAGCAGTGACTCATTTATTATAGGCTGAATCACAGTTAAAAGATGATCTATTTGTGAATACTTCTTTAAAAGCCAAGTTGGTATAGAATCTAAACCACATTACTACCTGTTTTATTAGTTTCCTAAGTATTATTAATTTATTTTTAATGATAGAAAACGAATACTGACTGTACCATAGACGTCTACGTAGGTTTAGTCAAAATAAAATACCTAAAAGTGAAAGGGTTTGCTAAATTCCAATATAATTCGAGTGATTCTCCATGGCAATTTATACAAAAGACGAATCATTAAAGTTCAATGGTAATTGTTTGTAGTGAATTTGAATTAACCTTTTTTCTCTGTACCTTTCAATGAAAATCTTCAATTGAAATAAAAGTAGCTTTTATGACTGTTCATAGTGAGCCAGATTTATGGAAAGTATTTATCATAAGGTTCCATATATTTGTTCAGCAAATCGAAAAATTCTCTATTCTTTATAATTGTCTAAAAAATACTGTATTGTTTTAAATTTGTAATGAATACTAACAACTCTTGCTTATTTAGTGAAACGCTGGTTATTCACCCAGGGTTTCGGGTTCGATTCCTGATGGGGCCCAAAATAATTATTTAAAAAAGGGTATTACGAGTTCGTTTGATAACAACACTCGCATGTGACAAACGTGTGCGGAATTGAGCAATCAGAAACGATACACCTTTAACATTAATATACTACTCGTATAGTACATGCGTGAAAGAAGGGGTATTGAACACATTACAAATAATACACCTTTAATATTAGTTCGTATATTGTAATACATATATGAAAGACGGTGGAATGAAGAAATCAGAAACGATACACCTTTAACATTCATATACTACTCGTATACTACATGCATGAAAAAAGGCGTAATGAACACATCACAAATAATACACCTTTAATATTAGCATATTATAATACATATATGAGGAAGGTGGAATGAAGAAATCAGAAACGATACACCTTTAACATTAATATATGTACTACTCGTATGAAAGAAGGTGTAATGAACACATCACAAATAAAACACCTTTAATATTAGTACATGTGTACATTGTTCTACATATATGAAAAAGAACATAGATTAACATACTATGCATGTATGAAAGAAGGCGGAATGAAGAAATCAGAAACTATTTAAGAAAGGAGTGTAAAGGTGGAGTCGACATGTAAAAAGAATAGGTTAGCGAATATACAAGACAGAAGTGCAAGGTGTGCAAGGAAGAAGTTGACCTATGAAAACGTGGCTGGATCAAGTCGACTGGATTTCGAAAGTGATAAGCATGAATAATTTAATATTTTGCATGACTACATGTATGAATGTGAAAGAAGCGAAAACAGTGTGCTTGGATATAAAAGTATGGAGATCTGTTCTTTCTGTCTATTCCACCAGAGAGACGGCGTGATGATATGTATGTATTTTCTTTTAAATCTTTTTTCAACTCCTTACGTCCCCTTTATTCTACGTTCCAAGAGAGATTTAAATAAACATATTTCGAATTCAAGTAATAAAATGTCGAAAAACATTATGAAGACATCACGAAAATATTGAATCTTGTCAAAAATATATCTTTGCGATTTCCTCTCGAGAGGACAAATATGAATAATAGCTCCTGATTCTCTTCTATTCCATCTCGGTCCGAACGAATTGGCCCAGGACTCCGAATCAATAATAACTATCCTTTCGCACAAACAAATGGATCCTTGCGAATATTACAAATTGGATCCTTGGGAGTATTTTCAAAGAGAAGTATCGATTGAACTGGCCGGACGCAGCGGAGTGGAAAAACAAATGATTCCTCATTTTTCTACTTTATCTTGGTAACGAGACACAAATAAACATTTCAAATTTTGGAAGCTTGTTCTTACAATTTAGAAGCTTTAAAATTTTTAACAAAAATTTTAAAATTATTAAAGACTAGTTAACTTTGTGTTTGGTGTATGTTAATTGGAGATATTGTTTTAATGAAGCCATTTTATTTTATTTATTTATTTTACAGATGACAAGAAATATGCATTATTTGTAAAAAACAACAGATAATTTAATTTGGACACACAATTTTAATGGATCTGGGTTTGTTACCTTTCATTTGTTGTGTCCCCAGTAAACTAGGCTTTTGCCTGTATCTTACTGAGGACATATAGCATGAAAAAATAAATCGGTATTTCTTTCCAATTTTTGATTATATAAAACCCCGTTGCACATTCTCATCAACCTGACAAACAGTGACACTGAATTACACGTATATACATCACGCGAAATCAAACTCCTCACAATTCATCACTCCAGACGGACCAAAAACATTTATCCCACAATGTACCGCACATAATCATAAAAATAAAAATATAAATACAACACAGCAAAACACACCACACTCAAGAGCTCACACAAACCCTTTCCACAAGGCATTCCTTTTGCAAGTCCAAGTTCTCAAACTCCTGTCGCAATAACAACCACGCTCCGATCGACCGCCTAAATTGTTTTCCTCCCTTTGCCTTTATTGAATGAAATGAAATGAAACTTTTTGAATGGTGCAATTGCCTAATATACATTTGTGTATTCAAAATGGCTTCATCTCTATATCCACACAGCACCTTTTTTTATAACGGGTGAGAGAGGAAACTTTGTAAGCCCATTAGTAAACTCACTCATAACAGCAGTGTGGAAATTTAGCAATAGATAGTAGACATCTGACAATATTTTTAAATTACTCTAATTTGTTCATAAATGATGGAGGACCCCCGTTGTCTAGTTGATTAGGTGTCTGTTTTCTAACCTGAGGGTTGTGGGTCCATCACTCGTTTTCTACTTTTTTTTTTTTTAATTGATTTCCGTCTGGATTCCACTAAAAGCTGTTATACATATTTCTGATGGGTTGTAAAAGATTGCAAAATTGTAATAAACCCGCCAAGTTTTACTTTGTATAAAGAAAATGTAATACAATGCAAATCAATTACTTTGACAAGTTTTTCAAAGTATAATATTTAACCATAAATGACTTTGTTATTCCACTAATTAACCCCGCTTTACGTGTTTCTTCCTCCTATATCGAGGCTCTCTTCAGGCGGAATGATCCCGGATTATTACGAGAGCGATAGTTAGGTCAGACTGGTATCATGTTATATTGGCAGTCTGTGTGCCTGAAGAAAACCAAGGTATAGAAGGTAGATACACGTGTAACGGGGATAAATGTAATTAGTGGAACCACAAACTAGGAGGATTTGTGCCACCAAATTAAAGCAATTATATGAGTCAATATAATAAAATGTTTTTTTTTATTACGATTCCACATTATTCAAAATTTCAACTAATTTAGCTTTAAAAATTTAACAATCGATCTATAAATGGAAAAGTTCTTCGAAGAAAAAAGAAATGCAACATTCATTGGAAAAAAGAAGTAATTTATTGTTTAAGTATTTTGATACGAAGTTCTAAAAAGTTAAAACCGAAACCTTTGATAACTTATTCATAGATTTGACTATATATCGGTTTGATTGATAACAATTATATTTACTCCATTATATATCCCGTTACGTTTCTGAATAAGTATATAAAATATGTATAACATGATTGACTTTTCAAATTCTGATATAAGATTTAAAAACTCCTTTTAAAAAATATCCAAGCAAGATCTTTTTACAATAATAATATATATTCTATTTCAATGAAAACAAAATCACATTTATAAATTGTATATATTTTTTAACTCAAAGCTGTTTCTCCCGAACAAGCTGAATATTCCCAAAAGGATTGGAAGGGTGCGGGAAATGAAAGGTTGAAGTGCCTTGTGGATATTCTTCTATTGTTTCTATCCAGGAATGCTTACAAAGAAAGGCCGATGCTATCGATATACATTGCATTTCAGATGCTATAATAAAATTTCAGTCGTAGCTTGTTAGGTGTATTGCGAGATATCTGGAGATATTGGATCGACCTGACTGCTCAAAGGAAATTGCTTCATGTACATTTCAGCATTGACCTACACTATTCATTTTATTTGAGAGAGGAAATGCAATCCTTATCATTTAAGTTCATTTGGTATAATATTGTTGAAAATTTAAACGTTTAAAGTAAGATAAAAAAAAATTTAAATTTTAGTATCCACAATACATAATTTTACATTTACATCGTTTTAACGAGAATTCCATTCGTAGAGTATAAGTACGTAATAATGCTTAAAACCTCTATTTTGTGAATATAGAGAACCGTTTTACTAGGCAAGGACTATGACGAAGAGGTCTCATTCCTTAATCACAAAGTATTTGTATAAATACTGAAATAAAAATGAAAGCTGAAATACTGAAAGCCTCAGCTAAAAACATTCACACTCTGCATTCACATCCTTATACACACGTAAATTCCAAGTTACTACTTATATGCATAATTCAAAGCACATAATAATCTCAACAATGTCACATCAAAATCATGTCCAACAACTCCTTATTACATACTCTCCATGCGCTCCAGTCATTCACTTACCTATGTAGAGACCCCCAAAATCGCACTCCTCCTATCGAAGAGACCTTGTTACATTTTTTTAATTAAAGGTATGACATTATAAACTCATTACTCTTCCTCGAGAGCGTGTTTTAAATTCTAGGTTCAAGAATCAGAGTGTTCTTCCTCTCAAATTATATTTCCTTATTCTTTAACTCATATCAGTTGGTACTCCGATTGTATAAAAAGCTTTTCGTCAGTTTTTTCACAAATTTCCTTCCAGTTTGAGAAAATGTTTGTTGAACATGGAAACATTTATTTGAAACCTTCATGCAACACCACACCACAGCATTTGTGGTCCGGCATTACTAACACAAAATATAATTTTCAAACATAAATATTTTCTTGATCTTTCTCCACCATATTTTTCTTATACATTTATGCTGTATATTTGTTTTGTTAGTCTTTCTTCATTTGATCCACGTGTCCGAACCATCCCAGAGTGATCTTCTTCATTTTATAACAATCATCCTTAATCTCTTAATTCCGTATTCTTTCATTCACTATCACCGTATGTATTGTTCTAAGTACACGCATTTCTACAGCGTTTATTTGGCTCTTTTCAGTATTTTTCACTCCTATACTGACCGATTCGAGTATATGAGTACATGTTTTAGTGCCTCATTGCCTTTGTTTCGTACTGTCTAGTCGTTAGATAACTCGTAACACTTCCGTCATCTAAGAATATACTCGTACTACCTAAATAGCAAATTCTTCAATTTGCTCTAACCTTTCATTACTCACTCATATATCGCATTTACTTAGATATTATGATCAATGCTATTCTCATTACTCACTCATATATCACATTTACTTAGATATTATGATCAATGCTATTCTCATTACTCACTCATATATCGCATTTACTTAGATATTATGATCAATGCTATTCTCATTACTCACTCATATATCGCATTTACTTAGATATTATGATCAATGCTATTCTCATTACTCACTCATATATCGCATTTACTTAGATATTATGATCAATGCTATTCTCATTACTCACTCATTTATCGAATTTACTTAGATATTATGATCAATGATATTCTCATTACTCACTCATATATCGCATTTACTTAGATCAATGATATTTTCATTACTCACTCATATATCGCATTTACTTAGATCAATGATATTTTCATTACTCACTCATATATCGCATTTAACTCAATGTTACTTTTTAAGTGTAATATTCCGTATATATATATATATATATATATATATATATATATATATATATATATTTTTTAATATACGTTTTATTTCTGCTTATTTTTAAATTAAAAATTATGTTACGTTGTACTATTCAACACACTGGCGGGAATAAAATTATTTTTTTTGTCCACTTTGCTGCTCTGAGGGTCTGCTTCTAGCGTTAGCTTATTCGTTAGGAAGAACATCAGCCAGGATTCTTTTCATATTGCTAGGCGGTACCGAGAATATGTCAACAGTTTCATTCAGTTGGTTCAATATCTCTATACCACGCGTGACTGAGTGTTTAGCCATGATATTCGTCCTGTAAGATGGCATGTAGAACAGAGGATGATTCCTTGCACAGCTATATTTATTAGGTACACATAAACTTAGTGCTTCTAGAATCGCGGGACAGTTAAAGCAACCTTGAAAAACCTTAAGTATGAATATCGCAATGGATTCTTGCCATCTTGTTTCGAGGCTTCTATAGTTACACACCGTGAGAAGTTCGACATGGTGAGCATATTTTGGGTAATCGCCCTTTCTATATTTATATACTTATACAAATATAGAAAGGGCGATTACCGGTTATTATTGGTTATAGCACGTATACAAATACGTTATAACATATTTGTAAACGTGCTGTAACCAATATATATTTTTTAATGAAATAATTGTTTTATTTCCTTTGCTTTGAGAAGTTACTGATTAATTTAAAAATACCATTTAAGTTGATGATACTAGGAGTATAAATAACAGCATCCAGATGTCAAGTCGAAGTCCAATATTAACAGACATTGGTGGAGAGTCGTGGGGAAAGCCTATATCTGAATGTCAATCAATAGTAACTGAAGAAGTCTAAAATATATTTTCTTGATTGAAGGATCATATTTTTACATTCAGTCTAGATATTAATTAATTTTGTACAAAAACAAGGCGGATGTGGAAGTCGACCAACTCTCTTGAAACAAGCACTTTGCTTATTGAGACAGTCAAAATTATGGTATTTAAATTATGGTAATTAAGTCATATATTGAGAGGCAGACGATACATTATAAGACAACTGATCAGCCAGGGAACAATAAATGACAAAAAATGTAGAGAAAGATGGCGCATTTCTTACCATAGAATCTAGCAGGAATGGTTTGGATGAAGTTACGCCCAGTAGTAACTTAAGAGCTATCGTAGTTATTTGTAACACGATCTGTCCAGGGGATCTTAAAGATACATCTATAGATCCTCATTTCAAAAGCCTCGATTCCACGTGATGTTTCCGGGTTTAGTGTCCATGCTTCCATTCCATAGAGGAAAATTGAGATTCATACGTATTCTCGATACCAAGTCATATATTGTTAAGAAAATTAATGAACGTGGGCATTTGAGTGTAAACCTTAAAATTTATTTAAAACAATAAATTATGAATTGCGAAATAATTAATTGAGAAAAAAATAAAGCATAATAAAATATATTTTCCTAGGGTCATGTCATGATGATTATAATGAAAAATAGGCGAAAACATTTAACTAAATGAAAATAGCGTTTAAAAATAGCGAGTATATTTTTTCCCTCTGAAAAAAAAATCTCTTGTAAGAATGAATGGCATAAAAATCAGAAATCATACACCATTTAATAGCGCAGACTGAATGTCAAGAAGAGCTGTCAAGCAAACACAGCGAGGCTGGAAAAAATAAGATTTTCGAAAGTGTTCTGCATTTGACAGATGTATATAAACGTTAACGAAAAAACTGACACTCTCACGCGAAATTCGAGGCTTATCATTTTTCAGCGCACCCGACCGGCGTTAGGCAGAGTGACGCCTGTATGAAGAACAACAAAATAAAAATATGTATTAGTACAAAAATGATACTTTCCAAATTTTACCTGTTTTAAGTTAATTGAATAAACGTACCGTCACTTTATATTGGTGAAATATAAATTAATAAGATGACCTCCGTGATCTAGTTGATAAGACGGCTGTCTGTTTGCCAGCCCTGGTGATGCTAGTTCCAATTAATTAAGTGCTTATTATAATCAAAAATTATTTCCGTTTGAGTTTCACTTGAAGGCTCTTCAACATCTTTCTGGTTGCTAAGTATTATATTATGCAATACATTTTTTCATGCGAATTTAAGCATTAAAAACTCATTTTGCGGATTTGATATTTCTGTATATATGATTCGTTATTTGAAATAAATTAGAATTGTGTGTTTTAATAGATTGAGTTAATTTTATATTCAAAACTATCAAAAAATATCATAACTGTGCAAAAGTATGATAACTTGGGTTATGTAACTTAGCAAGAAAAACTTTTTAAGATTGTTAGTAAATTTTAATGTTTCTTATAATTTTTAAGACACATGCCTAGCATTTCTCAACTTTAGGTTGATGTGATCCTATGGTCAAATTAACTCTCCAAGTTCAATCATATTTTTTTTCTCGTTAGTCATAAACTAATTTTCGTTCCATACTTACATGTTACTGAAAACCTATAAGCCATAGATGGAACTGAAATACCATAGATGTGACTGAAAACCACAGATTCCATTTTTTGTAACATTGCATAAAAAAATTATAGTTATGAACTAATAACCATTACAAGGAAGCTATATGGTTTTTTTTTTTCTTTTTATTGGGATATTTTATAAATTTCACAGTAGACTCCTTTAAAGTTCTAACGCCCCCTGATAATTCATTATGCATTAACGCCCCCTACAAATGAAAATCACTATTGCGTGGTGTTACTAAACTCGGTATTGTTGCTCGAAACTAACCACCCACGTACACCGTACACAATGTTCATAAGCACATGCCAGCTCTGTGTGAAACACTCTATCATAATATAAGCAAAAATCTAAATATTCCTGATTTTACATTGCTTTAAGAAAAGGCGCCTTCCCTTAAAAAAATATTTAAAAATTAAAGACATTTCCTTTGTTTATTTTCAATCGTTTTTTGAATTATTTTCCTACATACTTTGTACTATTATGGTGGAATGATTTTTTAAGAATTGAGCACGTTGTTTTGAAAGTTGAGATGTTATAAAAATATCGTTAACAGAACCTTTTGTACTCAACACATTGACAGCTGAATAATTTCTTTGATAATTAATGTGCTGTTGAAGAATAATAAAAAAAAATAAGTATAATTCGTTGACATTTAACCCTTACAAACCCTACCAGTACCGTAAGGCCACTCTGGGCGCACTTGTTTTTTAATTCTCCCAAAGAAATGGGAAAAATAACGATAGTAGGCATTTTGAGCATCCAGCTAAAGTTTATATGAACGCCTATAGGTGTTTTCAACATTGAATGTGTTAAGGAATCCTTTTTTCTTTGTTTATTATGTGGAAACAATTATTTCCATTGCTTTTATACACAAGGAAATAAGTTTTATTATTGTTTTTTAATATTTACTACTACCGCCGCTTTCACTCTTAGCTTGGAGCAATCGGAAGTCACATTTTTTAATATTTACTACTACCGCCGCTTTCACTCTTAGCTTGGAGCAATCGGAAGTCACATTTTTTAATATTTACTACTACCGCCGCTTTCACTCTTAGCTTGGAGCAATCGGAAGTCACATTTTTTAATATTTACTACTACCGCCGCTTTCACTCTTAGCTTGGAGCAATCGGAAGTCACATTTTTTAATATTTACTACTACCGCCGCTTTCACTCTTAGCTTGGAGCAATCGGAAGTCACATTTTTTAATATTTACTACTACCGCCGCTTTCACTCTTAGCTTGGAGCAATCGGAAGTCACATTTTTTAATATTTACTACTACCGCCGCTTTCACTCTTAGCTTGGAGCAATCGGAAGTCACATTTTTTAATATTTACTACTACCACCGCTTTCACTCTTAGCTTGGAGCAATCGGAAGTCACATTTTTTGATATTTACTACTACCGCCGCTTTCGCTCTTAGCTTGGAGCAATCGGAAGTCACATTTTTTTAATATTTACTACTACCGCCGCTTTCACTCTTAGCTTGGAGCAATCGGAAGTCACATTTTTTAATATTTACTACTATCGCCGCTTTCACTCTTAGCTTGGAGCAATCGGAAGTCACATTTTTTAATATTTACTACTACCGCCGCTTTCACTCTTAGCTTGGAGCAATCGGAAGTCACATTTTTTCTCAACATCAGGTGATTGCCCGCTTGCCTTCTCAACTATGCAGAGATCGGGTGCTAAGATCATAATGGTAATAGAGGAAGACCTCAGTGGCCTATTTGGTAAGAGGATTGACTTCTAAGCGGCCATTGAATTCAATTTCCGATGGTATCCACAATTTATAAAAAATTAAAAAAGCGTCTCGTCGTGGTAAGAGAGTTCATCTGATAACAATACTTGAGAGCGTCGAGTACGTATGCTTGTTTGTTGCTTCCCCACGTGCGGCAGTGTTGTCAACTTGTGTAATGAAGAACCGCGAATTAAGAGGTTCTGAACCCAAAGGTTCGATTACTGGGACCGAAGACAATATTGTCTCTTAGTCGCGCTCTTCAATATGTCCAAATGATCTATTCGGATATGTTGAAGAGTACCATAAGAAAGAAGATGAATAATCGACGTATAAGTTTTTTTAAAGGAGACAAAGATCTCAGCATTCCCCCCGCGGGATTTCCATTGATAATACATTACATGACATGTTGATAATTCAATCGCACGTAGAAATGCAACAGCACTCGTATTTGTATAACGAATGCGTGTATTATTTAGTAAGTTGGCACAACTGGGGTCTAAGTGCCTATATTGGCAAGACTGGCAAAATTTTTCAGAATTTTGTGATATTTTTAGGTGCCAAATTTTTTTTACTGATCTCAATTGTGATATTCTCTGATAATGTATGGTAACTGTATCCTCATGTATTATTTACATATTCCAACGACAAGTTGATAAGACGTTTGACATCCACCTGGAGGCTTCGATTTCGATTCCCGATAGCCTCCGAAAAAAGGGTACTAGTCAAATAAGAGTTATTTTGGTAATAATACCCACATGCGCTAGACGAGAGTGAATATTGTTGCCTCTTCACGTGTAAAGTTGTATTCCAAATACATACGATAGCAAACCTTGAACTCCGTGCATACTACCACGGTTCTAAGCCCGAAGATTTTTTTAATAGGAGCAAAGACAACAAAATATCTTATATAACCAATTCGCATATATTGGATGGTTACTACATATTATTCTTACCAGAAGAACTATTAAACGAGAGTGGAGACCTTGACCGTGGCCTAGTTGTTAAGATACCAGTCTTCCAATCCAGGAGTACGGGTTCTATTTTTCTTTATATTCTAAAAGGGTCTCAGTCTGGTTTTCACAAATATATTTATGGTTAGTTAGGAAAACTATCTTATTGCATTAAACCTGTCAATTATACAATGAAAGAGTAATACAATGTACTTTTTTCGTGGGTATCATTATGGGGAATCGAACCCAAATCCCCTGAATAGAAGATAAGAACCGTGATTACTTGATTACAGGAAGGCTACGTCGTTTCAAATATTAAAATTTGAATAACTAAATAGTCTTGTCATAATTATATTTTCCTTTATATTTCGGCCCATGAAGGCTTCTCCCATGATTTTTTCACTCTTCGTCTTCATTCTATCTGCCACTGAAAAAATATATTCGCCACTGAAAAAACGAACACTTGAATCATGAATTTTGGTTTCCTTTCCCTGTCCGGAGTCTCCGGGTTTATCGTGAATTCTTGAAGGAAAAGCTATACTCCTGGTATATCGTGGATACTTAAAAAAAATTTTTTTTACGGAATTCATATAAATCGTATATCATAAGAGAAGTTGAAATGTTGAAAGTTCATTTCCAGACAATACCATTTTTTTAAAAGGGTTTTATTCTCAGTATCACTAAAAACCTCGTTAAGAAATTTTTGATTGATTTGAAGAGATTACCACAAGGCAATAAACTCTCCAGATGGTACTACATACAACGTTTATGTAAAACAATACAATGCTATTAGATTCATTGAATACAGCGTCTTCTAGACTGGTTTTCAGTTTAAGTTTAAGGTCTATTCAACAACCTTATAAAAATGAATCTGGTTGGTGGGTTAGAAGAGATTGACACTTGCAACATGTCAGCCAAGTTTTACTGTATACAACGAAATTGATAATATTTAATGGTAATTCATAATTACTATAAGTGAGTGATGGTAAATTTCAGTAAAAAATTAGTCCTCTTACATGAATATCTTTCAGTGCTCTACAATTACATACATTAAAAAAAATCTATATTCCTGTATGGTTGATAAAAAAACACATGACGTGAATAACAAATCAAAATAAAATGAGTACATAAGGTTATTCGAAAATGATGACGTGTTTTTTTTTTATTGAATAGAAGAGATTGCTATATGCCAATAAACCCACCTGATTGTATTGTGTGCAAAGAAAGCACATTAAAAGGAAATCAACATTCATAAAAAATATTTTGTTTGAAAACAAAAACAAAACATATTGTGTACAACGAAAGTATAATGAAATTTATTTGATCTACTTGATAAATATTAAATATTTAAATATTTATTATGTTGTGTTAAATATTTATTATGTTGTGTTCAACGAAAGTACTCGTATAATAAACCCCAATTAATATACTTGATAAATATTAAATATTTAAGAACTAATTATGTTGTGTGCAACGAAAGTACAATAAAACCTTATTAATCTACTTGATATATATTAAATATTTAAAAATTAATTGTGTTGTGTACAACGAAAGTACAATAAACCCTAATTAATATCTACTTAATACGTTTTAAGTATTATATTTAAAAACTAATTAGGTGGTGTACAACGAAAGTATAGTGGAACTTAATTAATCTATTTCATAGATATTACATTTTTAAAAACGAATTATTTTATGTACAACGAACGTACAATAAAAACTAATTAATCTACTTCATACGTTTTAAGTATTTAAAAACGAATTATGTTGTTTACATAGAAAGGAAAATAAAATCTTATCAATGTACACAAAAAATATTTAGTATAAACAAACAAATTATTTTGATTCAGAAGAACAAAAGAGTATCAACTTTGTGAATACTTATGAAATATTAAAATGTTAAAATTGGAGAAACAATTTTTATATATCTTACCAGTATCAATTTTTCTTTTTTTACCATCTGGAAAACTAGTTTTGATAAGAATATTCTCTCAACAACAACGTTCTCAAACACTTTCCGTTTTCCCCAAAAAGGAAATGAGATGCCTTTACATACCAAGTCGGTAATTTGATCTTATTTTCATGACAGTTGATATAAAATATTGGAATATCCGCTCTAAGCAGAAATGATATTCTCACAAGAACTCTTTGGAATATCCGAACAGGGATTCAAGGCGCAAAGCTTTATTTTATTTTCGTATTTCTTATAAAAGTAATATTGAGTGTGGGTTTTTTTTAAGTATGAAATTTAAAGTATGATTAGGTTTTTCGTTTTGGAAGCACTTGAAAAGGTAACCTTGGATTATTTAAGTTGGGATGGCCGTTTAAAGGAAAAGTTTTCATTACTGTATAGGTTTATTTTCTATACTTATTGCTATTTATAACCCAAAAGCAATGTGGAAAAACGTAACCTCTTCAGACCTGAATAATTTCTAATGTTTTAAAATTTCTAATATCTCGGTTGTGAGTGTATTATTTACACTAAATGCAACATTATGTCATAATACTTTAGACAGATGGCGCCCAAAATGTTCAAAATCGATAGTACAGTATACTACACTTTATTTGTTATCAGAAAACAGAAATGCACTTCAAACTGCATATGAAATCTGTGTCCATTATTATGGACGCCAGGTTTGAAGAGGTTTTAGAACATTAACCTAAACAAATATTATCTCTAGTTAATTTCCATCACATCTAAATAATTTGAACGAGTCGAGAAAGCTATTGAATCAATTAAATGGAATACAACTGGGGCTAGTATATTCATATTCAATTGGTGTGACTCGACTTACTATATTTTAAGAAGTGTCAGAAGAAGACATTTCCACGTTCATATTTGGAAATCTGCTGTGGTCGTTTCAATTTAAAAAAAACAACACATTGTTTGCGCCCAATAAGTCATCATCATTGCTGAGCCTTGTATGATAGTCGAGGATCCCCTCGCCATTCCAATACCAAATTTAGGACAGCGAAGCTGTGCCGTAGAGTATTTTTTTTGCTTTTTTCGCCTTGGAAGTGAATGAGCCGTTGCACATCAGCAAACTCGCCGGCCACACCACTGTACTTAATCCGATAGCACACCGAAGAGAGACGTTCGTAGCACACCGGCTTGTTTTTTTTTTTTGATAGAATAGATATGACGGAAGTCATAGGCATCCTTATACCCTCAAATACTAGAAAGAAAAAAATGTCTGAGCCATTCGAGGGGAGTAGCTAAGTGCATGGATCAAACCGGAGACCTTCCGCATGGAAGTTCAATGCGCTACCACGTGACCATGAACCTCTGTGCTCCGCCCAAATAGTAGTCTTCTTATAATATCAAAAATTTTGGAGAGATAAGTGTTCCTTCAGATATCGGTTTATCTTGAAATGCAGGTTCACAATAACGCCGGTTCACAATAACATCGATTAACAATAACACTTGTTGAAAATAACGCAGCTTTGCAATAATGTGGTTAGTTAACAATTTCGTTGCTTTATTTATGTACGCATATTTTATTTATATAAGTAAACGTTACAATGCACCTTATAAAAAAAATAGTAAAAAAAAAAAGCGCCAGTATTGAGTGATCAACACGTTTAAATTGTCAGAATATATTAAAAAAAGAATAATATTTTTACACAATTACAACAAATAAAAATCAGAAAGAAATAGGTATACAAAATCACATGTTACCATACCATCACAATCAATACGGGGCCGTTCACAGGTGCACAGCCCGAATTTCGCAAAAAAATACAAACACAAAATAAAAATCATTGTAAAACAAAATACAAATTGAAAACAAAGTATAAAATACAGAATCAGACAGGTGAAACTTCACAAAACCTCTTTACCACGGGAAATATTCATAAAAATAGTATAAAAAACACAATAATCAATTAAAAAACAGTTCAAAAAACTTCTTCAAAAGTTCTCGAAAGACAAGCGGGATTTTATATTTTAAATTTTCATTTAGTATATTTTAATTTTATATTAAGAATTTTTTTATAAAGAAAATATTATTTCTACGTGTTTTAAATGTATACACCTAATATTGAAAAGTATTGCCATCTCTTGAAAATATTTCAAAACTATATCTTAAATTAACAACCTGGAATGGAAGATATAAGCTTTGCTAAATTTTCAATAGATGTCCATCCAGAATAAAACTAAGTTGATGTATCAACTTATTTATAGATGTCAATATGATATCAAATAAATTTGAATATCGAAATTTTAAAAGAACTTGGAATATTATTATTATTTACAAGTGCTTAAATATCTATATATTTTACATAGTGTCTTAAGGTAGTCACTACAAAATATCTATGAATTATGTACGAAAAAAAAAGCTTAATATGTTATCAGGATAGATTGATATTGTGTTTGTAAATAGATTTGTTTCAATATCACAATTTTCCTTTAAAACATTTCTTGAGGCTGGACTTATTCGTTCATTTTAAATATTAGTTAAATTATTAAAGAAATAATTTGAAAAAAAATCTAAGACATAAAATATATTCTGTATAAGGTGTATAGTATGTCAATTCTCTCATTTACATCAGTGTCTCCCAAACTTTTCCGGACTACCGTCCCTTTTAAGAGCATATATTTCATCAGCCCCTCCCAACCTCCAAAGCTCTTCGTTTAACCTGTCTCCACGCGTCATTATCATAAATTGGATTTGATTATGTACGTACATAACACATTGATCAATAAGTCCCGGGACTAACTACTAAAACAACATTTGTTTGCCAAAATTCTTCTTTATTAATCAACATACTACCTTGATCAAAAAGTTTTTGAACTTTATTCATAAAATCGAAAATACAAGTTTATTCATCAAAATCGATATGGTCCCCTTCAAACTACTCCCTATCGACTGCAACGCACTTACGCCAGCACTTGATTCAATCCTCGAAACACCGCTGGTACTCAATTTTCGGTATGTCCACCAGAGCCGTCTTCGATTTTTTCGTGACATCCTCTCGGGTGCTGTAACGCGTTCCGCGAAGCGGTTTTTTAAGTCGGTTGAACAGGAAAAAGTCGCAGGGAGCCAGATCAGGTGAATTCAAAGGCTGCTGGATAGTAGTCGTGTTGTATTTGCTCAAAAACTCATGGAAATCATGTCTTTCGCGATTTCAACGCGGTCCTTTTTTTGCATGAAATTGAGGTCTTTCCGTTTTGCAGCGACACGTCTGAGGCCCAAATCACTAACCAAAATGTCTTGAGCGGATCCATAAGCGATGTTCAAGTCCTCTGTCAGCTCTCTAATGGTCAATTTGCGGTTTGCGGTTTTCGGCCAAAATTTCTTTGATTTTATCGATCTTTTCATCGGTTTTCGACTGCCACTGCGTTCGTCATCCTCGACCGACTCAAGACCACTTCTGAAGCGTTCGTGCCACCAAAAAACACTTCTCCAGCATTTCCAAAGTCTGCGGACCGTTAAATCCGTTTTTCACACAAAATTTAATTCATACTCGTTGATGCACAGTTGATGCCAATTTCAAACTTGTAAAAAATCGAAAACACGCACAAAGGTAGATGTACTCAGTACAGCGTAACTTTTACAAATGTCAAGCTATGACGCTGAAATTTGAAGGGAAGTGTCAATGATAGATGTGGTAACCTAACAAAAAAAAAAGAATTCCAATCGGGTGACTGACAGCGCCACACGGTGGCCGGTCCTAAAACGTTTTGATCAAGGTAGTAGTATCTTCAAGAGCGATACATTCATTCCAACGCTTTCTTAACTTTTCTGTGCCAGCCGTGTAGAACGATTTATCTTTGGTTTCAAAATAGGCGTTAGTTTCGGCAATCACTTCTTCATTGGAGCCAAATCTCTTTCTCTGGAGCATCTTTTTGAGGTCTGCGAACAGCCAATAGTCGCTGGGGGGCAAATCTGGAGAATACGGTGGGTGCGAAAGCAATTCGAAGTTCAACTCATGCAATTTGGCCATCGTTACCATCGACTTGTGACACGGCGCATTGTCCTGATGAAAGAGAACTTTTTCTTCTTCATATGGGGCCGTTTTTTTGCAATTTCTGCCTTCAAACGCTCCAATAACGCTATGTAATATTCGCTATTGATGGTTTTTCCCTTTTCAAGGTGATCGATGAATATTATACCATACGCATCCCAAAATACGGAGGCCATAACCTTCCCGGCCGACTGTTGAATTTTTGGTCGCTTCGGACGACTTTCACCGGTTGCTCTCCACTCAGCTGACGAGTATTACACAATTGATCCAACCGTACTTTCGTTGGTCTTCCTTTACCACACCTTCCGCTCACGTTTGTTCGTTCGTTAGTTACTGAGCCTCGTAGTCGAGGATCCCTCGCCATTCCAATGCCAATTCAGTTTAAATGCGAAACTGTATCGTGAGTCTTTGTTTCTTTTTTTTTCTTCTCCTTTTTGAGTGAGCAAGCCGTTGCACACCAGTAAACTTACCTGCCACACCGCTGTACTCGATCCGGTGGTACACCAAAGTGAGACGATAGGAGTACACCGGCATGTTTTTTTTTTTTTTTTAAAGAATAGATATGACCGTAGTTATAGGTGTCTTTTTTACCCTCAAATACTTAGCGGAAAAAATGTCTGCGTCATTCGAGGGGAGTAGCACAGCGTGGGGGTTGAACCGGCGACCTTCCACACGGAAGTCCAATGCGTTACTGCGCGGCCATGCACCTTGCTCACATTTGTTTTATTAGTATTTCTTCATTGAGTCATTCTACATAACCAAACCCTCTCACGGTTCCCTTCTTAACGTGTTCCTCGCGGGAAGCATAAACGCCTTTGATCTGATCTGTAGCATTCCTTTGTGTATTTTACGTAATGTTTAGTTTATCTCCTTTTTATTTAATGAGTCTCCTTTAGAGTAATAACTATTATTTATTATCAGAAAATTACTTGAATGTCATGTTTACTTGGTGGTGTAATCAAATATCAGTGGTTCTAAACAAAATACGCGTTTAAACTTAGAAATTAAAAAACGCCGAAATTGTGCCGCGCACAGGATTAGTGGAATTTGATTTTTAACGCGGTGTACAGGTTAATATTTCCTTAACATTAGACTTAAATTCACATTTATCTCGATCAATTCATTTCGTATTCTATCATACATTGTTATCCATGTATTCTTCTCATTTACTCGGCTCCTTTCAGTTTTATTCCTCGTCCGCGTTTCACTCACACACATCAACGTTTGTACTAGAATAATGTTGTGGACTATCATCTTAGCAGATTTTGATACTGTCCGGTTCATTTACATAAGTTTTAGTGCTTCGTTGATTAAAGGGAAATTCCCAAATATTTTTTACAGCGTTCAGGTAAATTAAACAACATCGTATGTTCCTATAATAATTACAATTCTACAAATAACATTCCATAAAGACAGCAAACAACGCGATAAGAGTTATCAGGTGGCACGCGCTCGCTCTAGCGGGCATTGAGATGATGTTCGCCTCTTACCTCCCAAGAACTAAATCATGTCAAGTCATCAACTGATAAAAGAAAATAGAGTTAAATGGACTTATACAACATTATACCATTATTTGCTCGGCCTTCCCTTTCTACGACTCTCAGATAAATTGTAGCTATATATTTTTTTCAACGTTTGATCATTGATTCTTTCTTCATGCCCAAATCATCTCAACGTGCATTTATTAATTCTGGTTAGTATAGCTATAATTAGTTAAAAATTTATTCAAATTACTTTATTTCGTAACATTTTATTAAATTCCAAAAAATTGTATATGTCGAGTACATTTTAATGTATTCTATTACATTTTCTTTGTGTGTGACAATCTCTTCCAACTAACCAGAAATATGTTAACATCTCCATGCGTACCGCCCCAACCGTGGGCCCATGAAAAACTGAGTCAGATAGCGTATGGCCCCGCGGTTGGGGCGCAGTGATTATTTCTCGAATATTCCCAGATTATGTCAGGATTTGGACTACCAATGACGTATATTTATGATACCACACAATTAAATCATTTATCGGCTAGTTATATGTTTTACCAACTGAACAAACGATGTTTTAAAATATCTTACTACTCGAGAGGTTAAAGTTGCGTTGGACTTGAAACAGACTGGAATCGTTTTTTTTTTCATTTAAGTTCTAACGATAATGTAACACGCAACTTCTAAGACAAGCTTCTTACCCACTGGGCTGCGATGTTTGTCATTTTCTTAATTCTGGTGATTATATCAATTCTTTATTTTCATAAATGTTTAATTACTTCATTCCGTTATCTGTCATAAATCGTATTTTATTATATTAAAAATATTTTTTTTATATTTTTTTCAGAAAACTTTTAAGGATCCATTGCATTACTTAAGAATTGTTAATTTTGCTGCAATTGCGTTTATTTTTTCCTTTTGATATTTACTAAGAAATAAATTATTTATTTAATATATAAACACTTGTCAATCGCGTGTCTATTTCAAGGAATCTGTGTGCTACTTGTCAGTGATTAAAGATTAGTAAAAAATTTCATCGAACATCTGATCATTTTAAAATGGTCTATGTTTGCACATAACTTGTTCATTCCAGATTTTGTGTGACAAGTGAAGTTGCAAGGGCAAGGGAAAACGATAAGGCTCGTTAGCACAAGCGGCTGAAATTTATGAAATCAATTTAAATACAGTGAGTACTGTGTTACTTGCATATGTGGGTAACCTTTTATAGAGTAATACTTCGCTTTACATATCTTCTCGCTTTCGGTACAACGAAGTTAATTTCAAACTTATTTAAACTATACGTCACGACGTCGTTAGTACTATTCCAGAAGTTACTAAAGAAGTCGTTAAATTGAATTGCATAATTAGTTTTCAAGAGGTCGATGCAGAAGATATAACACATTTATTAAAAACGAAACTGAAGACCTGCCAATTGAGGAATTAGAGGAACTAATCAACCCATCCATTGCTGAACATAAATAAGAGGAAGGTTATGTCCATAGAAAATATGATAACAATAGAAGACCTTCAAAACTATTTTTTAAAGGATAGATACGACCGAAGTGATAGGTTTTCTTATAATCCCGAATACTAGGCGGAAAAATGCCTATGTTATTCAAGAGGAGTAGTACAGGGCGGGGTTCGAACCGGCAAACTTCTGCACGAAAGTCCAATGCGTAACAGCGCGGCCATGCACCTCACGTTTTTTTTATATCACCCAACAAACGTTCTAAATGTTTTAAGTTTAAACCCAGATTTACAGAGTCATTATAGTGTAGAGATATGTACCTTTGATATTTACTGGAAGAATATTTACAGTCATTATAGTGTAGAGATATGTACCTTTGATATTTACTGGAAGAACATTTACAGAGTCATTATAGTGTAGAGATATGTACCTTTGATATTTACTGGAAGAATATTAATTTGGAATAAGAATATTTCTGACTTCGGTCGTATATATTCTTTAAAAAAAAGGGGGGGGGGGGGACAATACGGTGTGCTGCGATCGTCTCACTTAAGGTGTGCCATAGGATCCTGTATAGAGGTCTGGCAAGTGAGTTTGCTGGTGTGCAACGGCTTACTCACTTAAAAAAGGAGCAAAGAAAAAAAGAGAAGAAAGTTTCCCGACACAGTTTCGCTTTCCAACTGAATTGACATGGAATACCAAAGGAGATATTTGACCAAGGGGTCCAGCATCTACGACGAATTAGCCCATTATACGCAGTTACAAGATGAAAGAAAACAACATTTCAAACGTTCAATACTAAATATTTTTTTCAAAATTTAATTAAATGTTTTATTTTTTATATCCTCAGTGAGATACAGGCAAAAGCCTAGTTTACTGGGGATACGACAAATGAAAGGCAACAAACCCAGATCCATTAAAATTGTATGTCCAAATCAAATTACCTGTTGTTTTTTCGCAAATTGTGTATATTTCTTGTCATGTGTAATAATAAATAAATAAATAAAAATTTTACAATATATAATGAAGTTTTTAATTTTAATATAAAAGAGATTTTTGTTTTCGTTTTTTACATTTTTGTTCAGAATAAATTTTAATTTTAATCATTTTTATTGTTGAATGACTATTTTAATTTTACCTCTTCAAACTAAATTCCTCATAACACAGTAGTTTCTTGGAATATTCCTACTTCGTTAAGCTAGGTATTACTGTGCTATTCAACTTTTAATTACAATTTCTCTGAGATCTCCACCCACACTGACATTAAATAACATACAAAACAAGCCCCCGTCTAGAGTGCTTAACTCTACATTTAAATATTCTTTTTGAGATATATATTTATACGACTTGAGGAGTTTGTTCCCTGCTGACACCACACCAAAGTGAGTTTAGGATGACCACAACACAAAGATAAGGTATTTTGTCTCAAGGAAATTCGCTTCCAAAGTGGGCATCTTATGTTTTTCAGCCCACACTCCTGTACATGTATGTTAGATTATGAAGAAAAAACAGAAAATGAATAAATGGCACATAAAAATTAAGGTTAACTAACTGTCATAAAAAAAGATAAAAGCTGATACGAGCCCAATTTTTATAAAAATAGAATCACAAATAGAAAATGATGTTCACACATACAAACCACAATACAAAAGATGAAAATAAGTAAGCAGTTATATAAAAATTAATGAGAAGATAACGCAATAACAAGCACATACAAACCCCGATTCACCGCCAGCAAAATGAGAGAAGAGCAAATAAGAGTCCGAATCACAAAAAAACCTCACTAACTATTTAGACGGTAACATTTCAGACCATTTCTGAAGGTACATATATTCACCCGCTCTTTCCAGGGCAGGGGCAACTCATTCCAGCATTTGCTGGCTGAGTATGAGAAGGGTTTATTTTTTCTTTTATCACTGTAACACAAAACGTGGTTTGATCTCGATTGCCATAAAAACTACAACGATCAATTTTAACGAATAAATATTTTGCGCTGCGATCTAGTAAAGATCTTGGTATTTTGAATTCCCTTCAACCCAGACCAGTTTCCAATTTAATGTACTGGTATTCCATTAAGATATTGTCCTCCTCCCATGTCCATTATTGGACTACCAACTCATTATTATCCTTCGGAGATGCTGTAGCCTCTAGTGAAGATGTTTCGTAAGGCAATACAATTACTTTAAACGCATTACTGGAGTAAAATACTTCTATCTACGAGACCTTTCCTTATAAAAATATTTTGAGAACCTTGGTTAAAAGATGGTTAGTGAATAGTTTATCTTACAAAGGAATGTAAAGTGGCTCAAGAATGTTTGTTCAGAACAAAATGCTTCTAGCTTTGTAATTGAAAAGGTCAAAGATAAGAACTGACGACCAGGCTAACTGTAAAACATCTTTATAAAGGATTTTCATCCTTTACCTTCTGCATTACGGAATTTTATTCAATGTACTTTTACAGTATTTGCATGACAAAATACTCGTATATTGTTTTGCATGTGTGCGCGATTTAAAAGATGGTGAGAGAGATATTAAAAATAGCGAAATAAAATTATGTGGTTTTTGTATACATATGACATGATTATGCTTGCTAAAATTAAATTTCATTCAAAGGATTTGATAAGTGAAGTATATGAGGGATGCCTAATAAATTATTTAGAAAGGAATGTAAAGTATTCGAAGTTTACGGTTATACAAAGAGGAGTGGTAAAAAATACGAGAATTTGTAATACATGGGTTAACTCAGAGAAACTGGGGCAGATAGATGAAAATTCTTAATTTCTAGTCAATAATATAACGTGTTTCATTCCTGATTTTTCTTTCCTCTCCACCATCCTTTCCTTTTCCTTTGATTGATGATATCGCACGTTAACTTTAACACGTTTATGTCCATAAATTGTAAAAATATGAATGATCTTCTGAATATTTTGTGTGACCATATAACTTGCTTTATTTACTTTTGTCTGGTTGATTGGAAGAGATGGCAATAAACCCTCCAGATTGTATGAAAAATAAATAAAGAACTTCGGAAGTTTGTTCTCTGCTGGCACCACACCAAAATGAGTTTATGATGACCACAACACAGAGATAATGTATTTAGTCTGAAGGGTTACAAAATTGTGAAAGAATTAAGTTTATTTATCTGGTTGGTTGAAAAAGATTGCCGCCTGGCAAAAACCGCCAGATTGTATTTACAATGAATTGTTAAATAAATTAGTTCTGTTATCTAGGCAGTATGTTTTCGTGTGATGTACAAATTGAAAGGGACGTTGACAGAATGGAACAAGTTAAACGGAGTACTTAACGTAATATAAAACTATCGCGCTATTTTCTTGAAGTATGGAAAGGAAACTTGGACTTAGCATGTGCGATTAATACTACGGAAATGTATGCATTAATAAATAAATATATAGTGTCAATGTATAAAATAACGTAAACTGCTAAAATTAGAAATTAATGTATAGATAAAGTGAATGTTTTAAGTACGATCAAGAAAGAAGCCTTAAAATGATTTAGACATATGGAGATAAGGAATGACGATTGAATCTCTAAACGGGTATACGAGTCAGAGTTGAAAGGTATGTAAGTGTGTGGAATACGCAGAATGAGAAAAACTCAACTGAATCAATTGAAACAGATTTTGAAAGTAGGTAAAGATTGTACATGACAAGATTTATGAATGTGGATGAGTCAAAAGTTGTGTGTAATTACTACTTTTTTAATACAAAAGCAGTACTATAAGAAAATATTTTTTGGCACTAAAACCAACGATTGAATATATCTTGATTACAAGTGAAGTATATAGAAAGCGTCGTTATTTCATTTAGATCGATTTCAATCAAATATAAACATTAAGTGATGACTGGATGATAACTTAATCCTTCACGCAGCCATGGCGTGCTATCTACTCGTAATACAGCTGTCAATAATTTACTTAGAAAATGAAGATAAGAAAATCCTTCGCAATGAAATTTTTCAGATAAACCACCATTTTCTAACATTACGAACTCATCTAACATCGGCTGTTCCGATGTTTATAAATGTTGAAATAATTTACTGTTAATTTATTAAATCATAAAACAAATGATTTTGTTTGCTTATCAAACGCAATAAATAAATATTCCACGAATAATGTCTTTTTTATAATTTTTATTGACATTTTTTTGTGAATTTGCGAACAATTTACACACTTTATATTAATTACGAATAAAAGTTCGACTAAAAATTAAGAACAAAAACTCAATACAGTTAAAATACCACCGATATAAATCAAGAAGATTTTGGTTAAATTATTATCTATTCCTGTGGCACTCCTCAACATATCTGAATTGGTAATGACATGTTCATATCTGAATTGGTGGTAAGGACTTCGGGTTTGGAACCACTGGAGTTGGCAAGTTACTCATAGTTTGCTAACGTAAATGTTTGAAATAGTATATGGGAAGGCAACAACCGTTACCAAGCGAACTCTGAAACCAGACTGGGTACCTTTTTTATTTTTATTTTTAGCACCATCGTGAATTGAACCTAAAACCCCCTGGTGTAAAATCGTCGATCAAACAATAACAGGATAATTAAGTCCAATTTATTTATAAAACCTTCATTTTGTGAGTGCCGATAATTTTAGTTAAAAACGTGTATTTCACAGCTTTTATAAACCCTAATACAACAGGGGATTGATTATTCAAGCTACCAATTAGAGTAATTTCTGGCGGAATTTTACATGTATGTTTGCATCAAGATCCGACCAACATTGTACCTGTTATGAAAATTTAAACCAAAAAATGGAAATCAGCTAGTATCGATGGGTTTTGTGTAATTAATGAGTATTTCAAATTCTAAATTTAACTATATTCACATTACCTGCTGAATATTTTGCATACATTAATAGTTACTTGCATATGTGTTTTTCGATCTATTTTCGGCAAGCCAAAAGTGACATTTTTTAAATATGTAACTTAATAACTTTCTGTAAATTGAATTAGGTATAAATAGTTATACAAATGAAAAGAAAAGGAAGAAACAAAACAAAATATTTTTATAAAACGTAGTTTCCAAATTTCAATAATACGATTATTCAGGCGTTACTGAAAACATATGAAACTTTAGATCCATATAAGTTTCCCTATTTTACACTTATCAGGAATTGATCTTACTCCACAGAATATAAATGAGGAAGTTTTATTTCAAAGAATGTAAATATAACATTATGTTTTGTGGAGTGTTTTTTTTTTTAATTACGTCCAACTTTAGTTCGGGGCTATAGTATTTACTTATTTATTTTACATGAAAAGTATGTAAAATAAATTAATAAATACAATAGCCCCGAACTATGTTTTAAGTTTTATGTAACGCGTGTTCATAATATATTATATGAAAAACGGCATGGAAAATAATTGGCACTCTCAATACATATATCTAGGATGCTTGTCATTTGTCGTGACTCTAGTTAACTATACTTTTATCTTTAAATTACTGAAGACCAGAGGCGACCGAATGGGTGGGCGAGAGGGGCACCAGCCCCAGTCGCATCACGCATTGGAGCGAAAAACTTGAGCTACATTGAAATTGAAAGTTTCAAATACCAATAATTATTATTGGATAATCGGAATCGAACGTTGCTTCTCTGGAACTTCTCAATATAACCATGAATGGGACCTTATCGACAACATCCAAATTACTTCCAGTTTTAGTAACTTCAGCTAAACGTAACTTAAGCATATTAAAATTAAGAACTACCTTAGATAAAACAACTATTATATGAGCGTCTTTAGGAAATTATTTACTATAATGATATTATTGAAACATTTGCGAATCCATAAGCTCGTAACGTAAATTTTATGAGATCAGTGTATGAAGTTTGTAGGAACTATAACATAGTAGCATTACTACAAAATTTATTTAATGTGTCTGTTATGTATATCTATATTTATATAACAAAACAGTGTTGAATTTAATATTTATAAGTATTAACATATATATACATTTATCCATACCTATATGTTACATACATGTTAAAATCGCTATCAAAGATACGAGTATTCTATTACATAAGGGAGGCATTTATTTACTCCTCTGGGCGCTAAAACACCTACTTCGCCCTTGCTGAGGATGTATGAACATAATAAAATAAGTTAATACTTTTCAATAACTACTTTCAAGTCATATGTGAACTGTCAGTTCGGAGTACTCAAATGTATATCTTTTCAAGTGGATAAAACAGTGTTTCAATTTTAATTATATTTATAATTATGTTTATACTAATATTAAATCTTTCTTTTGAAATAAGATAAATTATTATTGTTCATAGCTTCTTAATATTATATTATTAACAATAACAATTTATAAAGGAACAACAGTGAATATTTTTGTGATATTAGTGTTTATAAACAACTTTTACGTTTTTTCTAACAGTTATTTTACTGAGCCAATAAACCATTAACTGATCACGACTTTTCCACGTGTCATTTTTAAACTAGCAAAAGTTAGAAGACACCGAGTCTGTAAAGGATGACCGTGAAATGTTAAGACATTGATAGTGTTATTGTCAGTTAAGCATTACTATGCACGATAGAAGAGTATAAAGAAATAACGGTTCTTGAGACTGATGCGGTCTTAATTGTTTGCTTGTGATGATAGCTATCTCTGCTCATTCCGATTCTGGACTATGCGGACGTATGTAACTTGGATGTTACAGAAGAACAGCTGGACAAATTACAGCGTCTTCAAAATGTGTGTCTAAGATTTATTTTCAACCTACGAAAGTACGATCATATAACTTCATACCAGAAGGCATTGAACTGGTTGAATGTTAGAAAAAGACGCCAAATTCATATACTGTCTCTATTGTATACTATCCTTAACTGTCCCGCCACACCCTCTTATCTCGCCGAAAATTTTCAGCGTCTTTCCAATCATGGATTAGCGCTACGTTCAAACAGAGATTGTTTATTGGCGTTTCCAGTTCACCGCTCCTCTTTCTTTACGTCGTCCTTTACTGTCCATGCAGTGAGACTCTGGAATCAGTTACAAACCAATATAAGACTCGCCCCGTCCTTGGCATGCTTTAAGAAGCGACTGAAAATACTCTTAATTTCTAGTCAGTAAAATAACGTGTTTCATGCCTGATTTTTCTTTTCCTTTCCTCTCCACCATCCTTTCCTTTCCTTTTGATTGATGATATCTCGCTTTATATGAAAAATAATGTTCGGGTGATTGTCCGTCTTTGTGGGGTTCATGAGCATGTTCTCGCGTATATGTTTATGGATTTCGTGGGGATGGATAGTCATTTGAATGATTTATGCGACCACGTAACTTGCTTCATTTACTTTTGTCTGGTTGGTTGGGAGAGATTGCCACCTGGCAATAAACCCACCAGATTGTATTGCAATAAAAGTGTTAAATAAATAAATAAAATAGCTTTAAATTAAAGTTTGTACATAGATGTGAATCCAGAGCGTGAATGTTTCAGCGGAGTGTTTTAGTATTTAGCATCCATGAGTAGCTTCATTCCATTTTTCTTTTAGATCCATGAGGTAATTTTATACACCTGTGCGTTAAAGATCGCTTGGCGACATTTTCAACATTGTTTTGTTTTTTTGTATATATTGTGGCATTTTTGTTTTTTTTTTGCTTTCAGGTCCAATAAGGGAAATACTGAAACTATATTTGCTTTACATAAGTCATTCTGCATCAATGCCCTGAACCGTGAGAATTTGACAATCCTATGAACAATTAAGTTGGATAACTGATCTAACTTGGCAGATAATGTTTTGTGATGATTTTAATATCAATCAATACTAACATGATTGTGACATATCTAATTTAATATAATTTACAATATTGTTTTGTATTTTATAGACACTAAAAATTATATGTTACAACCAAGATAAATCAATAATTAAATTCAAATCTACGGACAATTTTATAAAGTGCCTTTTAGAGAGCAAACTCTCTTCAAGGGCGCTAATATTAAATATACCCACTAATATTAAATACGAGTATATATAATACATAATAAATAAGAGTTTAAATAACATAGTTAACATAAAATTAATAATAATACGTTATGAATATACTAAAATGGAATACAAATGATAAAGATATATTGCTATAATATAAATGATAAAACTAAAAATGTGAAAAAAGACTGAGAGGACCCAAATAAATGATATAGAGAAATGTGCATTAAGAAGAATACATAGAGTGACAATGTATGACAGAATCCAAAATGAAGTGATATGAGACGAATGTGAACTTAAGGCTAATGTGTTAAGTAAGATGAATAAGAGTACGTTGAGATGATTTGGCCATGTAGACCGAATCAATGAAAAAAGACTAACAAAACTGATTAACAGCGCAGATGTGAGTGGAAAACGTATGGAAAACGAGAGGAAGACTAAATAAAGTGTCGTTGAATTAAATAAACGATATTCTGAAAGAACAAAAAGTAGAAAGTCAGAGAAAGCGTAGAGGTTGTATGAGAAGGTGTATGGATGTGAAAGAGGCTAAGGAGTTGTTGAATTAGGAAAGCATGTTGCTCTGTCCTCTCTGCCCACCCTGGCAGGGAAATGGTGTGGTGGTATGTATGTATGTATGTATAAAAACGTATTAAATGTTATGTTATGTATGAAGTTAGCTCGATACAATTACGGGTGACTAAGTTTGATTTTATTCCAACAGTAAATGTAACAATTACAAAATAAATTGGTTGGAAAAAATATTTTGCATATCAAATTAACGGCACATCAAAGTTTTTAGAATTTTAAACGCACAGTAAAACGCATAAAAACGTCAAATCTCGTTATAACGAATACCGAAATAATGAAATTTTCAGTAAAACGAATTATTTTCGCTGTCCCGAATATAATTACTTTACAGCAGATCAGAATGAGTATATCGTTCTCGTTGAGTCATCAGTATTATATTAGTCGTCGCGGGGATTTGTTTAGTTTTGACGGTATGATTTTATAAACTTTTAAATTTCTTCACCCTTAAATGTATAAAAGTAGCGAATAACGACGACGACCTTGAAATAAAAAAATGGAAATTTTGGGAAAAATAAGCACGGGACAGAAAAAAAAGTAGGCAAGGGGCAGCGACGTAATAGAAAATTACGGATTTTACTATTTATTATTTTCCTACTATTTTATTTACATACTATGTATGTATGCAGTTGTATACGTGAATATGTTATTATGTATTGCGATTAATTAATAAAATATGCTTATATGCGAAAAAAAATGTTCTTTTTCTGTTTCTTTATAACGAATTTTCAGTATAATTAAACGATTTAATAGATTCCTAGAAGTTCGTTATAACGAGCTTTGTAGAATTAGATACGAATGTATTTTTTTATTGATTACTATTAATATTGTGTTGATGTTAGTCTTTCATTAAACATATTCAATTTACTCACTCATATGTTGATCTCACAAATGAAATGGAAACTAAAAAAATATTTGAACGTTTTCGAAACCTTGACACCATAAGTCAAATCATATGATACAACCCTTCAAAATACCTTATATAACCGATTAAAAAAACCGCGAAAATCTCAAAACATAATCAACAAAGTAGATTTATGTGAAAAAATATATGTACTAAATATTTTTCCATGGGCTTTCAAAGGAATCGATGAATATAAATTACCCCTAATTTAAAGGTCAAATAAAAAGGGCTGGATGACCAACGCTATGTGTAAAGATTGGTTCAAAAATTACTTGGTTCAACAAAATATGCAAAGCAGCAAACGATGGATATTTCCGCCCAGTTTCAGCTTCCCAATCGACAAATTCTAATACATAATTTCCCAATTCTGCATTAAAAATACAATAATTCTTTATGTTTGTATTACATACGTGTATGTTTTCTGTGTTCTAAATATTTTACAATACACTTTTTTCAAACTTTTCATTGAATTTTGTTCTTCGTGGAACACGTTATACATATTTCATACGTATTCATATAGGAAAAATAATTCGAAATACAGAATAACGATTTACGGACGACGTTTCAGGAATGTATTTCTTTGATAAAACGAGGATGGGTGTATTTTACTCAAAAATGGATGAAAAATCATAGTATTCTAAAACTTTATTATATTTTATCAATATTTTAATTAAATTTGAATTTGGTTTCATAATGCCAATGTCTCAATTCCATACATTATGACTGGCATCAAAACCCCATTTTGTATTGTGAACTTGGCTCTGATGACATTGCTCGATTCTTACCTATGTACCTTTGTAATGCAATGCACCATCAACTTGTTACTAGCCGCATCTGGCCTTTCACTGTCCTTATCAACCTTTCAATTTATTTTAGTATTACACATCGCTCATTAATTATGGTTATTTTTAATCAACCATCACTCGGTGTAAGCATGTTCAGAAATCATTGGCGTAGCCATGACACGAAGATGTTATTTTTAAATAGAATTTTTAACATAAAAACTTCAGCCCTAGTTTGTAAGATGATTGTATAAGGGGGATTTTTTACAATTTTTAATACGTACAACGAGGAACTGTAAGTTACGTGCCTATTTCAGCAGTTCTAAACACAAAAGTTCAATAATTGAGGGTCGAAGATAATATTATGTCCCGATCATGTTCTTCAAAATGTCTACGTGTGGAAGAGTATCATATGAATTAATATTAACGGAATATATTGTATTAAATAAAATGTATCCACATTTTTTATAAATCCAAACATCTTAAATATCATGTTCTAACCTGGGATAACATGCTAAATATGTAAATCTAATCAACAATTTAAGGGCCAAACACAATCATGTTGACCGCGTGACCTGCGGTTAAGACAAGCAATGCTACAATCTGTGATTAAGTTTATGAGGTGCAATGTTTGAGGTCATGTGGTTAACAAATTACCCGTGCTATGCTTTCAGAGCATCTTTTATAACGTTTCTGAACTGTTATAAAAATGTAACGTTTTAAAATTATGCTTGTATATAAAGTTCAAGGGATTAACTACTTATTACTTCTATAAACTTATTTTAAATCGAGTTTCTAAATAAAAGATCATATTAAACACAACTATACTGCCCTAATACATTAACTGACAGTTAAATGTAAAAACAATTAACACTAAATCAGGACGTGGATTAAAATAAATTATTTCAATTACAACATATTATTTAATTATTACAGAGTTCCCCACATTTTCTTTCTAAAACAAAGGAAAAATAATTCGACATGTACTCGTATTATTTCGTAAATCAGACCTTTCTTAATCATTATAAATACTAATGTGCTATTTGGGTGTCACATATTTTTGGGTTTTGCTTTTTTTCTCCTCGGACAAATTTCAAAGCGTTCCGAATAGATCTGGGTAATTATTATTCATTATTAATGGCTGTAGTCTTTATATACACGTATAATAGAAATTTAATATGATTAAACAAAATAACAAAAAAGAAGTGAAAATCGTAACAAAATACACATTTTTTATGTTTTGATTGTGTTTTCAAGTTTTCCCTTTTGTTATTATTTTTTATTTTTATTATATGGTTTTGATGCTTGTTAAATATGCTGTTTTTATTGAAATTTTGTTTTACTTTTGTAACTGAACTTGTTAAAAACTAAGCACGGCGTAAACGGATCATCTTGAAATACTAAAATTGATTAAAATATTCAAAGTGATGTTTTACTTTGTGGTACACCATGCAAAAATATTTCATAATGAATTACTTTGTTATTACACCAATTCAATTCATCCCCGTGACACGTGTTTCTATATCTTATCTCGAGGCCCTCTTCAGGCTGAATGATCACAGTTTATTACGAAAATAATACTTAGGTCCAAGAAATGTCATATTTGATTGAAAGTGAAGTCTATTGACGCAAAAGGAAATGTTTGATGAGGAATTTCAACGGTTTACAATATTTGGTTATGTATTACTGTTTTATGTACTTAATGACTTTATATATCTCAAATGTTTATAAATTTATTGATTAGTATAATTTTTGTAACGTATGTAAAACCGTAACACTACTTTCTTTGAGAATATAATTTGTCTCTGTAATATGTTTTGCGAATTTTAATAAGTTGATATGAGATCGATAACGCTTATGTTATTTTTTATTTTTAAATAAGCAATTCACCCATACTAGGATGATTTGTGCCACCAAATTAAAGACTTAACTTTTGCAATCATGTTACAGTAAATAGAAAAGCAGGTAAAATGCATTTACTATGATTAAATTAAAGAAATATTTGAAATTTTCGAGTAATTCATTTAACTTTTATTGTCATTTTTTTTTTTTTTTTTTTTTTTTTTTTTTCCTGGCGAGTTTGTTGCCATGTGGCAATCTCTTCCAACCAACCAGAAAGTTGTTTTATAGGCCCTATGTGTTAACCAAACTGGAATCCTATTTAAAAAAATCTGGGTTCCAACGGGGATCGAACCCTCAACATATATGAATTGGTGATTCGGTAATATTGAAGAGCTTGGTCGGAAGATAAAATAGTTTTTTAAATTGAGCTTTCGGGTTTAGAAACACTAGAGTAAGTACGGAACTCGCAGTTCGTCACATGTTTGAGATACTATTCCGCACGAAAAGACGCAATAACACACATGTCATTGTCATTTAAATGAAGAGATAACATTTATCTTTAAAAAATTCTCACAAATGTCACATGCGGAACAATAATTTGGATAATCATAATTTATATGCTGCAGTCATCCAAAATGTTTTTAAACCTCAGGTATTTAAAGGCTTATGTAACCTTTGTCCAAATAAAATCAATTACATTTCCATATTATCATAAAAAAATTACATATACTTTGCTTGCAATAAAGAGAGAAATATATGTAAATGTTATATTAAGAAAAGCATTGATGAAGACTCATTAACTTGAGAAGCTCTTTAACTTGACAAAATCATTGGGAAAGACTCAAAATGAAAATCTCATGTTTATCTCTCTCTCCTCCGAGCACCACAGGAAAATTCAAAGCACCCCAAGTATGACATTACATATTTTTAGTTCTTGCAACGCGAATATGGTAAAAAAATACCTTAACCATTATATTAACATTTTGGTTTATTTGTTATATTATTAAACCATAGATTCCATTTTTTTATACAATCATTTTAGTTTCATACATAATTAGATCATGATACTGACACATAATTTCATACATAGTTAGATAATCATATTTTTTATTTTACATAAAAAAATTAAGACCATTCAAGTTTACAAGTGGTTTATATGGCCAGGCTGAGATTTTTTTATTGTTGGTTAATCAAACAAATACTAAAATAACTCCCTTGACATTTCTATTCACACCCTCATAATTCGGAATCGCTGGTGCATAAGAATTTCTGTTTTGGAAGACACATTTCTCACTCATCGTTCATTATGAAATTTAAATTAATAAAGGTATGCATTTATGTGCAGGATTTTCTCTGCTTCAAGGGTTTTAATCTCGGCTTACGTATGCGAATTTGGCGCTGTAACATATTACTCGTATGTGTGGGTTTTTAACGATTTTGAACATTCACATTCTTAGGTCACCACAAAACAAATTTAAACATGGTGCTGTCAAAAAATGCTGAGAGATTGAAATAGATGAATAAAAATTGAAAGAATTATTCACTATCAAAAAGAGAATGTTTGAGTGATTGGTATATAAGATGCAAAAAGAAAAATATAACATCCCTTAACTTATACTTTGCAGGTGAATTCAGGAGAGAGAAATTGTGGGAAGAAGATGCATCTTCTGATCAAATAACTTACGGGAGTGGTTTCAATGTGGTACTATATATATATAATATATTCAGAGCTACTGCCTCAAAGATCAAGATAGGCATGATGATGGCCAATTTCCGAAGAAAAAACGAACTTGAAAAGAAGAAGAATACGGTTATAAATTAAAACAAAAAGGTTTTTACTGAATTGCTAACAGATATTTTTATATTTACATAAAATCCATATTTTTGGTGAAGCTAGTATATATTTTTAATCTCAAGTAACCTTTAATACTGGATCAGACAGACAGTGTCTGAATGGTCTGGCCACGCGTAGAGCATGAGCGATCAGCGATCGCACCTCGTGTCACTCGTCTTATTAGGAGTACATTTATCACCAGCAGACATCTCTTATACTTTCAATTAGGTTATTTCCTTATATTCTAACTGACCTCAATTTACACGTTTTCATAGTTAACTACATAATACAATAAAAAAGCTAACTTTTTCCGAAAATGCTTTTTATATTAACGCTATCGGTTTTCTAATTGGACCACATATTCCACGTTCTTCTAACACCCTATTAAGTTTTGGTCACTTATACATGTGTTATAAAAAGCTCCCTTATTATATCAAAAGATATTCAAAATATATTTTTTTCTTTAAAGTTTGTATCCTCTTCCAAGGTGCTCGAACTTTTTCCTTTTGACAGTGGATAATATTTTATTACAGAATATATCTGAAAACTGAAGAGCTGAATTAATATGCAAATCTTGACCTTTAAGGTAACAGTTCTGTAAAAATATATGGAACTACAGTAAATCACTCCCGAAAGTGTTCCAGCCAAGAGATGCGTCTTATTCCCGCACTTCTTCTCTGAATACTCACATATAATATCAGGTGAAGTATTGCATATGTTTCAGGTCATATTCTATGTCCAAAGTGGTCGAACTTTCTCCTTTTGATAGTTAATAATATTTAATTACAGAATGTATCTGAAGGCTGAAGAGTTGAAGTAATATGTAAATTCTGGAAAACTATTCGCATCTTCGAAATGATAACAGAAAGCTGTTCGTTCTTACATACGTTGTATTATCGTTAAAAAATGTTAACCATTGAAAATATGTAGACATTTTCTACAGCAACGTCTTTATTGAAATTATGCCTTCTTTTAACCCTTCAACAAAGAGCAAGATATCATTTGTACTGAAGAGGGGTGGTAATGGTAGTCACAATTCATCTCCTTGGTTGCACCCTTAATTGAATCCTTATAATTAAGGGTGCAACTAGGAGATGAATTATAAATGTGTCACACCATAGACACAGACAAAAAGAAGGAGTAGAATGCTATATCACGTATGAAAATTCAAAAACTTACAGAAAATTATCATTCCGTTGCCTAGTTGGTAAGATTAATCGGAGGGTTTTAGGTTTGATTCCCGTCAGTACCCATACTTTTTAAAGAGTGTTTCAGTTTGATTTTCACTTAATTTTTTCCAAATCAAATGATATATAACTATCTAAATAAAGACACAAAAAATCCGTTTATTGATTATATTTTTATAATATTTCGGTTTATTGATTATATTTCGGTTTATTAATTATCTTTTTCTTTCGAACAACATAGAATAGACTTTTGGATGGAAAATGTGAAAGAAAGCCCACAACTTAATCATACGAAGTCGAAAACGCTGGTTTAAAATAAAAGCAATATCTCATTTTCACTTTAAACTGTTTTGCACAACGACAGAGATGTAAAAAATGTAAATATTAAAATTATAAAATGTCTGGGAGAATTTCCATACATTTAAATAAATACTTTTTTCTTCATAAAATGAAAGTTTTTTTACTGCTTAACCGCGTACAAAAAGGTTGAATAAATTTTAATTTTTGAACCGTGTGTCTGATGTAATAGCATGGTATATATAACTAATTTGACCTTAAAAACTGCACCTGATTATAAGTTAATTAATATTAAATAAATTTACTATGTATGAAGTTTCCGTCTTTATGGCACTCATTATGCTATAATCGTAATAGGTATCAAGAGGTTATTATGATTGACTTGTTTTTTTGATTAATCAATAATAAAGAAAACTCACCTATACAAGTTCTATTAACTTTATTTTCCCCACTGGGCGACCATTTGGGCCTTGTCTACTTAACAAATATAGTGGAAAAAGTAGATTATATTTAAACAATGTTATAGTCATAATACTTACATGATATATTTAAACAATGTTATAGTCATAATACTTACATGATATATTTGAACTATGTTATAGTCATAATACTTACATGATATATTTAAACAATGTTATAGTCATAATACTTACATGATATATTTAAACAATGTTATAGTCATAATACTTACGTGATATATTTAAACAATGTTATAGTCATAATATTTACATGATATATTTAAACAATGTTATAGTCATAATATTTACATGATATATTAAACAATGTTATAGTCATAATACTTACATGATATATTTAAACAATGTTATAGTCATAATACTTACATGATATATTTAAACAATGTTATAGTCATAATACTTACGTGATATATTTAAACAATGTTATAGTCATAATACTTACATGATATATTTGAACAATGTTATAGTCATAATACTTACATGATATATTTAAACAATGTTATAGTCATAATACTTACATGATATATTTAAACAATGTTATAGTCATAATACTTACATGATATATTTAAACAATGTTATAGTCATAATACTTACGTGATATATTTAAACAATGTTATAGTCATAATACTTACATGATATATATTTAATGGTTTAATATTTTAAATTTTCAAGTCTTTTAACAAATAATTATCAAACTTATTTTCGGCAAAGCATCTTGCTAAATCGAGTTTTCTTAATACAACAGATTTTAAACAAAAAACAAACCCAAAACTATAAAGAAATAAACTAAATACAAATTGAAATATAAGGTAATCGGAATGTGATATCAAAAATTCACATTAATATTAATATGAAACACAGAGAACTTCAAAATCAGACAGAGATAGATACTCGTACCTATGTTACATTTGATTTTTTTAAGGTTGTACTCGTAAGTGGTTATGTTTGTTAATTTGATAGACTAGTCTTAAAATTACAGTAAGGTATAAGAAAAACATTTCCTATTTTACCTTTCTGTATTTTTTTAGAAAAATCTTTTAATTCCCATATTTTAATTCGTACTTTGTACCTTAATGTAATATTTAAGACAAGTACATACCTCAAATTAACCCATATGAAGAAAAAATACGCAAGTTACTTATTTTTATATATTTTATTTTCAAAAAAGGATCTTATGTTTTTTTTGTCATTCGCCCGTCACAAAAAGTTTTTCTGCATTATACAGCCAGATATAAATACATCATTAAAATAATTTTGGATAATTTAACACTACCTACTAATTAAACATTGACTTACCGTTTTCACATATCCCTTTTAATCCCCCGGGGGGCTGATTATCGGTCCCAACTAGTGTATGCGAAAAATCCCACGGGGCCGATCATCGGCCTCAAAGTTTTCATACAAGTTTTTATATTCAATAAAAAAAATTTTTTTTTATGAAATATGAAAATTACTTATTATTTTAAACTCTTCAGGGAGGTCTCCACAAATTAGGTTTTAAAACTAAATATGAACTGAGATAAAAAATTAAATATAAACTACTGTTTTTTTTGCCCAAAAAATGCTTGGGATTTTTCGCACCCTTTATGCAAAATATGCTGGGATTATAAGGGATATTATATAAAATAATAAAAATTAGACAGAAAACATTTGTAAGATTAAGATTTTTCTTCTTCGTCGTGTGCTCAATGCTTTACTTCGTGGCCCTCTGCTACGAGTATGCTCGAACTCGGCACACCACCTGTCTCCATCCCTCACGGTCCTGGGCCACGTTGAATGGAGCGTTTAAAGAGTTCATTGTAAACTTTTTAATTTTAACCGTCTATCTCATAAAACACGTTTCTCTTACTCGCCTGTCCACGTGGTCACCAGCTGTCCCCATGAATCAACTGTCCCCGTGATCACGAGATTCTTTAGACTTTCATCGATCTTTATAGTAACATGCCCAAAGTGTGTTAAGTTTATTTTCCTGCATATTGTCAAAAGTCTTTCTATAATTTCCAATTATTGGATGGTAGAGATGGTAGTGCGCCTTGCGGTACATGGGATACAGAGGATCCACCTTCAAAACCACATCTCGAAGGCATTTATCATGTTTGTTTCTTTCTTTTTCATCATCCATGTTTCCACTCCACACAGAGCTATGGAGAATATTAGAGACTTAACCAGACAGATTATAGTTATTCTCAGTAAAGACCGGTTAGTCCATTATGGACTGCGGCACAGTCATTTCGTGATCTCAACGAACAAACCTTTTGGTGAAGGAACGATCGGTGAAAGTCAAATTCGAAAATGGTTCAATAGTTTCAAATCCGGCGACACAAGCTTAAAAAATGAAGAATACGTCGCCTGTCTGATTTTGATGATCCATTGCAACAAGTCCATGATATTGTGTCCATCCTTTTTCGAAATGGTAAAGCATGATATGACAAATGTGAAGATGATTATCGACACGCATTTTTACTAACTAACTTGGAGGAATACGAGTATATTAGTAAAAAAATTTAAACGAAATTACAATTTTTACAGATTAGAAGTGTACCAGTTTAACCATCATTAATTATGCACCAACTTAGTATTTTAAATTTTTCACAATTCTCTTTTCGGCATTTTCCGCGAAAAACAATATGCACTTACTTATTTAGAAACGATTAACGTCACATAATGTGTACGTAATTATTATTCATCAAGAATAAGTCTTCACAACAAAACAATGTATTTTTTGCTTTTCTAGGGCCTCTTTAATTTCCGATTAATGTAGAAATAGGAAATGAATCAAACAATGGCGATCGGAATAAATTAAGCATTCCTGGAATATATCGATTATGGTGTATTCAAGTTCATGATAGGGCAGGGCAATACGGATGAATGAGTTTCATTCTGAGAAAATAAGTAAAAATTTTTGTCCAGTCAGTTATAAAGATTTATTCAAATACATACCTAATAGGGTAAGCAGATAAGACAAAGCGCCACACGTTCCTAGATCGAGACACATATATTTCGCTTATTTTACACCCACATACCTTTTCATACAACTCCTAAATTTCCAGGATTTTCTGTTTCCTTCTTTCAAAATATAATTAACTTAATCCAACTATACTTTCCTTGATTTTTCTGTCTTACATTTGTAAATACGAGTATGTATATTTGTTTTGTTAACCTTTCTACATTCATTCGTTCCACGTGCACAAACCATTTCAGAGTGTTCTTCTTCATCTTACTCCACATATCATCCTTCAGTTCACATTCATCCCTTATCGTTTCATTTCATATTCTCTCATAAATTATCTCATTGTTATGTGATCATGGTGCATTTTTAAGCGTATGACTGCTTTATTATGTCGCTTTATTTTTTGTTTTGTGTTGTAAGTGAGGAGCTGTAGAACTAACTACGAGTATAACTCGATTGGATTGATTATGTAATAACTATGCTATAGTCTCGGACATATTTTTTGCCAGACATTGTTTCTTTAAAAGTTCTTTTAGATAACATTTTTGTTTGTCTGAACCATAAATCCGACGCCTTGGCGTGACTCTCGTTAATTTTTTTTACTCTCTTTTCGTTGACTGTTTCTCTCAAGCTTTTCGAGATTTCTGTAAATATGTTGAAAAATTTTCGAAGTTCTTTTTTTGTGTTGGAGTGGATTGATTGTGTGTATGCGGTTTTTTAAATTATTTTCTTAGATTTTTTTTCATTATTTTTGTATTCTATTGAATGCCAGTCTTGACCAGTCTCATATTTGTATTTGATGTATGGTGGGCGATTTGCATGTGCATACTTCATTATGACTTTTTTTGTATATTCATGTAAATGTTTATAATTTTTTTGACAAATTGTGTTTATATTCATGCGCACCTAAAATTCAAATTTGAATACTATTTTTGTAATCTTTTTGAATGATCAGGGTGGCCGATAATTCACGCTCCAATGCTCCAATTCAAGACGTTGTTGTATATGTTGTAGCTTTAGCTCTTGTACCAACTAAATTTTATATGGAAAGAGGCACAAAGTGTTTCTTTAGATAAGTTTCAATGTCGTTTGAGATAGTCCAAGCAAAGCTAAAAGTCGTTTTGCTGAAGTCGCTTGATCATCAGCAACACTCTCTTGTGCCCTTTGAGATAGTCCAAGCAAAGCTTAAAGTCGTTTTGCTGAAGTCAATTGATCATCAGCAACACTCTCTTGTACCCTTTGAGTAGTCTCATTAGTGTGTATATTACGCGATTTTTCTACTCGAGGCAAGTCAAATCCTGATCCCTGCTGTTGACAAACGTCAATTAATTTCTCCTGATTGTGGATCTTGCTGGAAAATCTTCATCAGTAAAATGTCGTCCATATGCACGTTGATGTCGATTAATAGTCTCTCAATTTTTTAAATAAAGTTCGACCATTTTAATTCGTTTCTCACTTGTTAAATTCTTCGTTATAAAACTTAAGGATACATTTAAATTATCTGAACAATAGAAATATACTCGTATAATCTAACTAAATAATTGTGTTTATAATAAATTTAATAATTACAAATTAACTTTCATTGCGAATGTGTAAGAAGACTATTACGATGTATCCAGTGATTTTATTAAAAGCACTGATAGAAATGTTGATACCGAATGCCGCAATATTAAGAACATTATCAACAATATCTGTTCAAAACACTTGAAACTATAGAAAAAAAAATACTATAATGACAGACTGTATAACTTGATCTCATAGCAAAACGTAAACTTTATAAATATAGTAGAACTGAATATAAAAATATTCAAAAACAAATATTAAATTAGATTTGGCCAAAGAAAGTTGTGTACTCAAAACTGTATAGAACTCGAATATCTTACATTTCTCAAAAAATACAAGTTTACATTTCTCAAAAAATATTATCCTCAGAAATGTAGCAACTATCGATGGATAAGCCTAATGAGTCACATCCTGAAACTCTTTTTGCATATTATTCGTGCCCATATAAGGTCAAAATGTGTAACAGATTTAGACGAATCACAATTTGGTTTCGGAAATTCATTTAGAAAGTGAGAGGTATTGTTCGCATTTAATGTTATTTTACAAAAGTGTTATGATCAAAGAAAATAAGTTTTCGCGTGTTTCATTAATTACGAAATGCCTTTTAACCAGGTAAAACACAGCAAACTGATTAAAATGTTACAAGATTCTCATGTTGATGTTACATAGATTTTATTTTTATTATTATTACACATGACAAGAAATATACATAATTTGCGAAAAAACAACAGGTAATGTAATTTTGACATACAATTTTAAATGGATCTGGGTTTGTTTCCTTTCATTTGTCGTATCCCCAGTAAACTAGGTTTTTGCCTGTATCTCACTGAGGATATTTAGCATGAAAAAATAAATCGATATTTCTTTCCGATTTTTGATAAAAACAAAACCCCGTTGCACGTTCTCATCAACCTGACAAACAGTGACTGGAAACATCATGCGAAATCAAACTCTTCACACATCATCACTCCAGAAAGACCAAAAATGTTCATCCCATAATATACCGCACACAATGATAAGAATAAAAATAAAAACAAAAATATACAGAAACACAAAAAAAAAACAATAAAAATTAAAACAACAAGAAGAAACCCACACTCAAGAACCCACACAAATGTTTTCCACACGTCATTCATCCTGAAAGCCCAAGTACTCAAAATATAAAAAACCTTTTCAAGCAACATAAAACAGAATGGGAATTTGGCCAGATAAAAATATCTGCAGTGGAAATTCAAAGTCAAAGTCAGGTAGACTGGATACGGCACATGAAGAAAAAGAAAAAAAATGTTTGTGAATGTTTGAAACTGGAGCGTGACTAATGGGCCATCCGTTATTTGCCTAAATGCACATTGAATATTGTATAATATTTACGTGTATTCAAAAGAAAAAAATATGAACATAAAAGTTATTACATAATACAAAACATGATACGTTTTTATTGAAAACAAACGGAATTTTATTGTGTCTGGATTACCGAGGGTCAAGGATTACATTTAACACTCGAATATTAGATAGTCTCAAGTTTTCGTCGTCTCGATATAATTATCAGTAATAACTAACGTTAAATTGATGGGTCAAAGTTTAATTAAAATGTTGAAAATTTGTTAAGATTTAGTAAAAGCACGTGAACAAACGATTTTATGAGATGAAATGCTACCCAATTATTTTGCGTAAAATAACATTGTCGGCGACCGTGTTCTAGCATCTCTTTGCAATTGGAATGTAGAAGGGCAGTTCCTTGGGCAGGCAGGCCAAATTCTTCAATTTATGGTATTCGAATAAAAAGTACCATACGACAACGAGGAAAAAATCGGCTTCTTCTATTAAAATATAGCATAATAAAAAATATAACAAAGGAATCATGTGTACATAGTAAGGTTCATAAGTTTCCGACCCAAATATATAAAAAAGATGATACGATTAGAATGAAACAAATAAATGTTTTTTAATATAGCCTCTCTGTAGATCAATATATTTTTGAAGGCCATCAATTAATTTTTCAATACCACTTGAAAATTATTTTTAAATTTCTGAAGGAAGTATTTCTCCTAGTCAGCTTTGATAGGGAGCATCTTCAATAGATTATCTGCATAAGTGAAACTGTTAAGCATAATCCTTTTCTGTGGAATATGATAAAAAAGACTTTGTTGTTTGTTTTATCAAACACTTTATTCCACTTTATGTAACGGTATAACCCTACCGGTTTCAAGGTTTTCACCTCATCATCAGAGGAGCACAGTCTTGTTTGTGCTCCCCTGATGATGAGGTGAAAATCTTGAAACCGGTAGGGCTATGGCATTACATAAAGTGGAATAAACAGTGTTTGATTAAACAAATTACAATGTTTTTAAACTTCCACATTGTTAATGCTTTAACTATAAATAAATGCTTTAACTAAAAATAATTCCCTTCTTTTGAAAGAAACTTGATAACCACGCAATACTCATTTTTTAATATTTTAGAGTATAACGAAACAACGCCTTATTTATCGGTTCTAGCTGACATACAACTAAGGGTAGAAGTGTTACATTTTCCCTGTACTTTCGCAAGACCATATGATGACAGTAGTATTTGTCCACATACGCTCACACTTATTCAGGTCTTTTGGTTCTTAGTAGTACATGACAACGTGAGAATGGCGTAGATGCTACGCCATTCTCGACGACTATGAATAGTATATCTACAAAGAAATTGATGTCATCAAATATAAATAGATCCGGCTCTAATAGCTGACACACTTACATGAAATGAAAGAGCTTTGGTATCCAAAAAAAATATCCAACTTTAAACCTGATTTTTTGATTGATACAGGCTTAACCCAATTATTCGTACATCAAATAACAGGAAAAAAATACAAATTAATCTGGGCTGGTTTTACTCTTGGATTATTTTACATTAGAATTTGTTTTTAATAAAAATAACTCTATAAGAATTTATTCTTATACAGTTATTAAGCAACACAAGAATAAAAGCAAATAAAACTCTCCCTAACGAAAGGATGTAGCAAAAAAACTGATAACCATATTTATTTTCTTGCTATCGGAACTTTGTGTTTGACCTGTACATACTGTGTGCTTGCTGAAGTGTAACAGCTTGCTCACAATAAACCAATACACTCACAGGCATATTCCATGCACATGATGGCTAACAATCATACTCGATCAAGAGCCTATCGTTTCAAACAGTTTGAAGGAATAGTAGCAAAACAAAAAAAACTGTATGTTAATATTATCACAATCTAAACGAAAGTATTAATAATATATAATCTTGCAACGTGAATTTAAAAAACTGACACTAATACGTATTTTTATTTCACGGTTTTAAATTCACGTGTTTTTAACAAAATAGCAAAGATTCCATGTAAGGCTAAAATAATCATGAAAATCTACCTGATAAGCAAATACCTCAATTGAAATTTAATACATATTTCTCAACGACTTTGTTGTTGGTATAATCGGTTACTGATATCGCTAAGAAGTAGATTATGTGACTAGTAAAACTCAATAGAACTATCACCTTTTTATATTTTTGATGATCCACTAACCATTAACGGAAAACAATAACTGTTTTCGATAGGGTTTTTATGATTAATACTGTAAGTGTCTAAAAAATAAGTTGCTTGCTAATTTTTTTATTTTTTTTCGTATGAACCATTTGGAATAATAATGAAAATTATCAATTAAAAAATACTTGCACTCATGATGCATAATGGGAGCGAGAGCTGACAATAAAACTAGGGCACTTTTTTTTCGGCCATGTTTCAATATCACGAACTAATGCGCGAAGTAAGATATTTAATTTTGAATCGTTCGTTTTGATGGTCGGTCTGTAAGAAAATTTATTTTACTGTGTGAGAAAAAGTCAATACTTGCACTAAATACTGTCAATACAAATAAGAAACGAATTAAATTTAAACAATATTTTACTCCAAAATTGAAATATTTCGTGCGAAGATTGCTCTTAAAAAATCTAAATTAGCGTATTTTCAATATAACATCAACTTATATATTATCTCTAGTTCTAATACGTTATTAAAAATCTTACACTTGACAACACTACAAACAAAATATATATTCTCATATTTGTTGTGTTTAGTTAGATGTCGTAAGAGAATGACGCCTTTTGAACTCCACCCATTTTTTAAAACGTTGTTTTAAAATATTAAGACTCGATAATTATATTTTATTTTGCCATGAATCTTTTTAATATTATTCAAGCTTACTTCTAAATAAGTTAAAATGTTAAATTCTTTAGAAGAACGGAAACGCCAATAACAAATACTTAACATCACAAAAAAAAACAATCAATAATTCAGAAGTCGTCTATTCCATGCGATAAGTCAATCAGAAAGAGTGATTAAATTAACCCGGTATGTTAATGATTCTCATTAAGCCAGTATTTTGGTATAGTAATCATTCAACACAACCAAATTTCTGATTCGGACACATTGAAGAGCATTGTCACCGGCCCCATCGAGCCTTTGGATTTTGAATCAATGGAGGAGACATGGAACTCGTTGTTAGTAGTACGTGAAGAGGCAACGATACTCGCATACGTCTTTCGTGTGTGAGTATTATTATCAGACAAGTAACTTTTTAAGTTTTATTTTGGGTTTCATCAGAAACCCTTTTTTTATTAATTTTCGGTCTTTTTTCACGTCCATGTTTCACTCCCATACATCAAAGGGGACACTAAAATACTGTTGTGGACCTTGCAAGATTTTGATACTTTCTGGTTCAAGTGTATAATATTTTTTAGTGCCTCATTGCCTGTTTTCTATCGCTTCACGCCATTCGTTATCCCTTCACCATCTGAGAATATACTACCTACATAGCAGGATTCCTCAATTTGCTCCAATCTTTCATTATTTCCTACTGTTTTTCCGTCGTGAACACTTGCATGAACCGTGTAATTTGTCTGTTTACACTATTCAATTTCATTCGCAAAAAGATATATGCGAAATGTTCTAATTTTAATTTTGAGCTCACGAGTCAATGTTCAAATTATTATATTTGTGTTACCTTACGAAAATTTGTATTTGAATTCGTTGATCTTTTTTCAACAATTCGAATAATGTATTCGAATCAATAATGTAAAAATATGCTTATTTTTTTCTCAAGTAAAAAGGTATTTTTTGTCAGATTTATAAAATGAAAATAAACATTACCGGATTTTCACTCTTTGATTATCAACCGAATTTTCCAATTTGGTAAAGTAAATTATCATACATATATTTCAATGAAAAAACAAAACTCATTATAGCACGATTTAGGATTTTCGGATTGCTCATAATGGAAACCCGCTTGCTCGGACATAAAAAAATAACGTTCATTTATAATATTAACATTCGCACTCTATAATTCAAATCAAATAAATGTATATCACGTGTTAAAAAAAGAGTAAATACATACTTATCTAATAAATTATTTATAATCAGAATTCCATCGAATAAAAAAATCAGACGTATATCGTGTAACACTCATCAACCCAATAGTCCTACAAGAATAAATATAGACAGTTCTTCTTTTTCGTCCGTGACACACTGAAACTGCTTTATATTTTGCACATTCTTATCCAGTCTTTCCGGCATTCCACTGTTTATAGAGCCTGTGATAAATACAAGTATATAGAACTCTTCGTCTAGTCCCTCCAGCGTATGTATATGTAGGTGATCTGCTTCTGCGACCCTTCGCATTGTCAGTAACGTTGAATCTTTATATGCCCCTTGTACGAAATGTGACTGAAGAACTGAAATGTTAAGGTCTTCTAATATATAGGCGTTTATTCACCGTTCTATCGATGCTAATAAAACAAAGTTAAAAAAGTATAATGTCTCATCCTAGATACAAATGAATCAATAATATTAAGAGTTCGAATCGGACATTTTCAAGGCTTTCGGAAATTCATTTTTGCAGGATTATTGATTACCAAAGAATTCACCTTCTTTACATGCTTTTTCCAGTAAAACATATGCAAATATTGTATTTTGTAAAATTTTATTCTACCCACTGCATTCTTAAACAGTTTGATAAAATAGAAGATATATTTAACCCTCTTTTACTTTAAAGCAATGAATATGTTCGTCTTCTTGGTCCCCTTCTTCCATTTAATTTAGCCCTGGAGACTCAGCCACAATATTTCACATTATTACTGTTTTGTATTGCATTTTTCTTTTGCCCTCAGTTAAGTTAACGCATTAGTTTAATATATTGGTTCGTAGCCAACTAGAAAGCAATTACTGCATTAAGACCGGCAGAGGGCACATAACTCACTCATAGTGGGGAAGGTACAAAGTAATATCTGCGATGTCTCTATATGGGTGAGCTTGATGTCCATGGCTTTATGGTATTCAGTTTCTGCTGCGTATGTTTGGATATAATCTCTTGGGCGTACGAAGAAATCTTCGACTCCTGGCATACGTTGTTTGGCTCGTTCGAGGAGTTGTGAGCTATCCAGCATTACTAGAATGACTAGCATTTAATGTTATATTAGACTCCATCGGCAGGAACTGTTTTCAATAACTTACGTAGAAACGAGTCTCCCAGTCGCTATGTCTATTGGAAAGGCCTTAACTTTTTCCAAATTTATTGGGCTAAACCTGCAAATAAATAATAAATATATAAGAACTTCACAAATGCCCTCTTGAAAGGCGCAAACGGGTATGTCATGTGCTCGGTTGTCTGCATTTCGTCACACTCGCAAAGGGGCGCCTTTAGACTCCTTTTATGCATATCGTATGCATAACGATACTGATAGCATTGGATATACTCGTAGGTCCATAGCTTCTTATAGAGATGAAATCCAGGCTACTCCATCGTTGGGTCTAAGATTAAGTGTTTACTTCTCACCTTGCCACTCTTGTCTCCACCTATCCAAGGGATCAAAATATTCGTTTTATAAGTCCAAGATATTTCATCGTTCTCTCTATGATAGCATTTGAAATATTTATCCTTTGAATTTCCCCTTGATTTGTGATATATTATTACAAATTAACGAATAATTCGTAACATCTCATCTTGTCCACAGAAATATTTTTATTACAACATCAATTGTATCTCAATAACTCTTTTAAGTGACCGAAGTGACTCTGTTGATCTAAATTATGACATTAACTTTAAAGTATTCTTTAAAAAATATATACATTGTCTCTATGACGTATGCGCTAAATTTGTAATATTTTTTATCGAAATAACTTCAACACAAAGCGCACTTTGTTTAAGGTACATTGAATTGACACAAAGTATGTACTCGTAAATAAAGGCAAAACGTCATTAGATGATCTAATGTTATCGGAAACATAACGCTATTTTTTTTACAAAAACACGCTTCAACTCTTCTTGTTGAACAAGATACGTAATTTACATATTTAAACAATTAGGGAAAACAGCCTTTTTTTTATAAAAATTTCAATGTAAGTATATTTTTTTTATTTATTTGAAAAGTATTAGAAAAACGTTTATTAATTTTTTTTTTCATAGTTTTGTTCGCACTGTGTACCGATAGATAACTGAATTCTAAGCTATGAATATAGGTTATGTATGAAAAATATTTTTTTAAAAAATCTGTATTATTCGCTCAACATATTCAATTGCTAAATCAGCAGTCATGCCCATGTTAAGAAGTTAGATAAGCGTTAAAGCGTTTGAGGAAGAATTTGTAAGATTAAGTTGTAATTGGTGCATAATCAAGAATAATATAAAAATAAAGAGGCACTTAAACAGTTTACTTATTTAGTACTTACAATACTTCACATGACCTAATAATTATTGCAGAGCTTAAACCTCCGAAAAGATTTATGCCTCTCCATCTGGTTATTTTGCTTCCATAATTTCCCCCTATTTCTCCAGATCAGCCTGCACATTGTCCATGTAGCGCTGTCTTGATCTATCAAAGGGTCTTACTATACTTTTATTAGCTCAGGTTGCTCCTATCTATTCCCATTCCCCAGTTTCTCCAGGTCGGCCTACTGGCTGTAAAGGTAGCATTGGGACTACCCATGACCCACTCTCTCTTTGTTATTATCTCATGTTGCTCCCATCCATTATTTTTCCTCAAATTCTTCAGGCCAGCCAGCACACTGTCCATATAGCACTGCCTGAATCAATCCAAAGATCGTACTATATTTTTACTATCTTATGTTTCTCCCACCCGTTCCCTTTCCTCAGCTTCTCCAGGTCAGTCAGTACATTGTCCATGAAGAGAGTCTGGGTCTACCCAAGGGTCGCGCTTTACTTATTATTTCCTCATGTTGCTCCTATCCATCCCTTTCTTTTAATTTCTCCAGATCGGTCAGCGCATTTTCCATGTACTATTTATCTAGGTCTACCTATGGGTCTCTCTTTACTTCATATACAATTATGATAGTTCGTTCACAGCCTACCTGATATACACGACCAAATCATGCTAGTCGACTGGGCATGATGCTTGTAAGGTAGGGTTAATAGAACAATTTGAATTACCTGTTACGAATCAATAAAATAGTGGTCTATTTAAACGGACATTGGGATACTTAAGCGAAAGAGTATAAAGAAGAAAAGCATTAAACCGGAAAGGCTGAAGATAAAACCTAAGGTTTTGATCTGAATATGAATTTTAAAGAACAGAAAGGAATTATGCTGTTGAATTGGTCTTGCGCGCATTCTGTTGTTGATAAAACTATTAGGATTTGCATCCATATTTTTTATCAATATGTGAACACAGATCACGCTGTTTTCGTATTGGAGTAGATATGATTACCAAACGTGGGACTGTCAATTACACCAATAATTTCTTCATTTACAAACATCTCATTAAATTGATTTCATTATACTTGGTTTTTCTTATACCACATCTATATTGGCGCTGCATAGGGCAAGAGAGGGATGGTCAATGATCATGGGGATTATGATCCTCTAAATCAGGGGCACGACCAAGAATATAACACATCTTCCACTTAGTTCACATTCTATAACACCTGGTTGGTGAATTATTTAAATCTGACTCCGGAGATTGGATAGATCACGATGGAAAGAGGTGACTCATCACGCAGACCCCAAATAATTGGGAAAATTCGAGGGTGATGATGATGACTTGCATGCAAATACATTTAGGATATTGTTTTGAAGCAATTTTTTCAAATCAACCAGCATTTGCTGGGATAATTTGGGAATAGTATGGGAGTTAAGGACAAGTAATATTTTGAGATATTCCTTCAGTTTTTTCTGGAATATCGAAAACGATGAAGAACATATAATTGAGTCCGGAAAATTGTTCCAAAGTCGAACATGCCCACAGCAAATAACGATAGTGTAATATGTTTATATCAGACATCAATAAAACAAAAGGTTTACATCAAACAACGATAAAACGACAATATGACAGCGGCTCGAATGTCTCGCATTTATGGATCAATTCTTTAGCATAAATTAAATTCCCATCAGCTGCTGCAGAAGAACTTTTATAGATTAAGTTATTAAGTAAATACGAACGAGTATGTCAGATTTTGTATACATAATTTTGAATTATGACGAATTGTTAATTATTATTAAATAAGTACAATTTTGTACTAGTATTATAAATATTGAATTGGCTAACAAAACGGTGAATTTGATTTCCAAAACGTTGAGTTTGATTTTCAAAAGGGTGAATTTGAAGAGAAACACTTGTTGAGTACGTATGTAATATACAACAACCACACTTTATGAAAGTAGCTAAAAATGATAGTTCATAATAGTGTATTAATGTATACCTTGGTGTATGGAAGTGAAGCATGGATTTGGCAGAAGGATACGTGCACTAAGAAAATAAACGTGGTTTAGATGTAGACGTATGAAGGAAAGTGAAACGATGATATCAGAAATTAATGCATGAATAAAATGGATGTTTCAAGTTAGTTGAAGAAAGAAGCTTTTAGATTGTTTGGACAGATATAAAAAAAGCATGACTACATAATAAATAACCGAGTATACAAGTCAGAAGTGCAAGGTATTCGTGGAAGAGGTCGACCGAGGAAAATGTGTCTGAATTAAGTGGACCAGATTTTGAAAGAATATTAAGTGAGAAGTATGAATAATACAAGATTGACGAGCTGTATCGATATGGAAGCAACGAAAGTTATATTCTTAGATAGAACAATTGGAGATCTGCTCTCTCTGTATACCCCGCAAAGGACACGCCGTAATGGCATGTATGTGACAATAAATATACCATACACGAAATTTGTTTTTTAGTGACGCACTTCCACAGCGTTTATTCAGTTCCTTTCATTCGATAGTTGAATTGGGTAATTTATATAACACGGTAGCTGTGTATGTGAATATACTTCTAGTCTCTTCTACACATAAAATATTGCCCGTCCTTCGATGATCGAATTGCATAATTAATGTAACACAGGAGTTGTGCACGTGAATATACTTTTTGTCTCTTATATAAATGAAAAGATCATCCATCCCTTGATAGCCTTTAGTCGGCAGGATATCTGGTAATACTTCATTTGTCACTGTGAAGCGTGTCAGAGTAATGGCATGCCTTTCAAATGGTGATAACCTTTCTGCCTGCATTTAACTGTCACGAGTCTCATTAATTCGATCATGTCCAGGCATAATGTTCATAAATAGGGCAACCAGGAGTTTTGGTACCAAAGCAAGGACACTTTCCATGAAAAAAAAAACAATATTTTATGTGGTGATGTTTAATAAAACATGTTACACAAGAGCGTTTTCATATTTTATGTTAAGTAGATAGAAAACGCAAGAACAACAATAAATTCAAATGAAAAAAAAAACTAAAGTAAGATCCGCAGGGAATCGAACCCGAGACGCCTGAATACTTAGGAATTAAGTCAATCATTAGACAACTTGGTGTTATTTTGTTTCAATTATTGCAATTATATTTATAGGAAGAGATATTTATCGAATTTAAAGTCTGACGAACTGATGATGCCATTTTTGTTTATCAAATTTGTTTTCTTTAACAAATTTACGTCAAGTAAAAAAAAACATTACAATTTTTAAAAAAAGTCAGAAAAGTTTGTTGCGAGATACATTGTGAGTTTGGTTTTGATGATAAAACTATCAATCATGTTTTCTTCGGCAGGCCCTTGCGGGATCGTTATGACTTGATGAATAATATTCAGATTCTCCGTCCTGTATACTAAGCAAGCATCCTTAAACTGAGTATTTTCTTCGGCAGGCCCTTGCGGGATCGCTATGACTTGATGAATAATATTCAGATTCTCCGTCCTGTATACTAAGCTAGCATCCTTAAACTGAGTATTTTCTTCGGCAGGCCCTTGCGGGATCTTTATGACTTGATTAATAATATTCAGATTCTCCGTCCTGTATACTAAGCTAGCATCCTTAAACTGAGTATTTTCTTCGGCAGGCCCTTGCGGGATCTTTATGACTTGATTAATAATATTCAGATTCTCCGTCCTGTATACTAAGCTAGCATCCTTAAACTGAGTATTTTCTTCGGCAGGCCCTTGCGGGATCTTTATGACTTGATTAATAATATTCAGATTCTCCGTCCTGTATACTAAGCTAGCATCCTTAAACTGAGTATTTTCTTCGGCAGGCCCTTGCGGGATCGCTATGACTTGATGAATAATATTCAGATTCTCCGTCCTGTATACTAAGCTAGCATCCTTAAACTGAGTATTTTCTTCGGCAGGCCCTTGCGGGATCTTTATGACTTGATTAATAATATTCAGATTCTCCGTCCTGTATACTAAGCTAGCATCCTTAAACTGAGTATTTTCTTCGGCAGGCCCTTGCGGGATCTTTATGACTTGATTAATAATATTCAGATTCTCCGTCCTGTATACTAAGCTAGCATCCTTAAACTGAGTATTTTCTTCGGCAGGCCCTTGCGGGATCTTTATGACTTGATGAATAATATTCAGATTCTCCGTCCTGTACTAAGCTAGCGTCCTTAAACTGAGTATTTTCTTCGGCAGGCCCTTGCGGGATCTTTATGACTTGATGAATAATATTCAGATTCTCCTTCCTGTACTAAGCTAGCATCCTTAAACTGAGTATTTTCTTCGGCAGGCCCTTGCGGGATCTTTATGACTTGATTAATAATATTCAGATTCTCCGTCCTGTATACTAAGCTAGCATCCTTAAACTGAGTATTTTCTTCGGCAGGCCCTTGCGGGATCTTTATGACTTGATGAATAATATTCAGATTCTCCGTCCTGTATACTAAGCTAGCATCCTTAAAATGAGTCTTTTACCAATCTAAGAGTGATATTTATTTATTTATTTAACACACTATATATCTGGCAGATTAATTATTTGAAAGTAATTTTCTCCTATCAAGTAGCTTTTTTTTTATAATTATTATTCATGACCGTGTCTTAAACTTAATAAGAAAGAATTGGAAAAATCACAAAAATATTAAAAATCTAAAAGAATATAGAGATTAGAACGAGAATTGTATAAAAGTTAAGAAGGAGGAATATTTTAAGACAATAACGAAATTGAAAAAGTAAACAATGATTTGAAAGTATTTTTTAAAATTAAGTCAGCTGAAACTTCAATCCTTCACAAAAACATCAATGTAATATCTTCTCTTATATAATGACATAAATCATTATATTAAGGTGGTTAGTTGCCTAAAAAAATGATTTATTACTGGAATCAAAATCTATATAATAACTGAATATATATATATATATATATATATATATATATATATATATATATATATATATATATATATATATATATATATATATATATATATATATATATATATATATATATATATATATATATATATATATATATATATATATATATATATATATATATATATATATATATATATATATATATATATATATATATAATAAAAATAGATATAATAATAGTCAGCTGAAACTTCAATCCTTCACAAAAGCATCAATATAATATCTTCTCTTATAAAATTACATAAATCATTTTGTCATTCTATGAGAGGTTTTCCATTAAAAAATAATTCATTATTGGAATCAAAATTTACATAATAAATCGAAACTGAAACACCACAAAAATGCTCATTACACTCAAGTTTTACCACACATAATATAAAAAAAAAACAATCGTTACGGTACTAAACATCGATTTGAAAGCTAAATACTTTTATCTTCAATCAAAACTGTGTCACATAATAAAAAAGTGTAGTTAACCTATCCGAAAATGGATTTGAGTGTTTGGCAGAAAATCACGCATTTAAATTTTATGAAATTCATCGAAAAATGGTTATTACCTAAGCGATTATAGATTCAATTTATTTTTGCAATTCATGATTCTGTCAGGCACACAAATCGTGATTAACTGAAATTCAGACATACAAACCGTGAAAACTGAAAAGTGTCTGAAATTTCCAACAATATAAAATTTTGTAAAAAATATTGTTCCGGCGAATCAAGAAACTCCAGCACTGTTTTTCTCGTCATTCATTCGTTCCACAAGACCAAAACATATTTTTTCCTCTTACTAATTTCCACTATACATTCTCCTATGACTTTCTCGTTTCTTTCTCTCAAAATATCATTAACTTGATCCAACTATACTATCCTCGGTCTTCTTCTCACACGCATTCTACTCACATTTGCACTATATTTCTGTTTTATTAGTATTTTTTCATTCATTCGTTCCACATGGCCAAACCTATACAATACACTCTAATTACCATAGTACCCGCTATTTTCCTATCCTTATTGTTTTTCAATTGGTTTTGACTGTATTGCCCTCAGATATTTAAATTAGGTTTGGGGACGTCAGCTATTAGAAAAGATTGTTTTCAAATTTTAATTATGCCTATCGTTTCCATTTGTGAACTCGTAACCTTTAAATGATCGACCATTTTTACATTTTAGATTGTATTTAAATTTAAGTGCCACTCTTTCTACCAGAGTCAATAAAAAACGGAGTTTTTGTAAAATGCTTTCGTTGTATACGGTAGGTACAACCTGGCGAGTTTATTTTCAAGTTTAAATTTTTTCCAGCCCAGCATTAAAATGGTATTCAATTAAAAAAAAAGGATTTCAGTAAGATTTTCCCTTATGGTCTCTTTAACATCTTTCTGGTTGGTTGAAAGAGATTGCTATGTGGCAATAAGTCCACCAGGTTATGCTGTATACTACGAAAGTGTAATACAATACAGTAATTAAAATATTTTAAACATGCCTTTAGTAAAAATCAAACTGGAACTCTTTGTAAAATAAATTGAGTACAAACGGGATTCTAATAGGTAACCCCTGATCTAGTTTTCGGACGAACTTTTTCCAGACTTAGACTATTTTCAGGAATCAAATCCGAATCTAACGGCGATCATCGTTTTATAATATAATTCAATGAGTTTACTTCGTAAAAGATTTTCCTTTCCTTTGATGAGCGCATTACTGACACATGTATTGGAAAAGTACTCACATTTATTAGCTTCGATAACCTTTAGCTACTTTCGATAGGAGCTAATCATATTGATACTTGGTGGTTAATTCCACTAATCTGCCCACAATCATGCATATGTAGAGTGGTACCACCTTTATAACCCGACTGAGTGATTATCCCAAGCTTATGTCAATAAAAATATCAAGAAGTTGAATTATCTACTGAATTGCTTTTATTTATATTGTTATGTGTATATTAAATATTTAAAATACATACACCAACATTGACCTGACGATCTTCAGGGACTAGTTAGGTAGATACCTGTCTCCCAGCCCAGAGGTCGTGGGTTCAAATCCCATTGAAACTCGAGTTTTTTAATAAAGATTCCAGTCTGAATTTCGCTAAAGGCCTCAGTAACATCATTCTGGATGGTTGAAAGAGGTTGCTAATGTCTATAAGCCCACCTACTTGGACTGTATACAACAAAGGTATAATACAATGCAATACGACATTGATATATGGGAGTGAAATATAGAAGGGGAAAAATAATAAAGAGAGTCAAATAAATGCAGTGGATATGCGTACACTAAGAAGAATGTGTCGATGTTTGACCGGATAAAACGTGAAATAAAGTTATGAGCTGAAAAACATCTGATTTTCTCGCGACAGGGCTAGCCCTATATTGATGGGGTGTATCTCGACCGGGGGATGTTATGAGATGAGTTCAGACCTTTTTGATAGCTTCTCTATCAAATGTATTTGCTGCTATTTATCTTAAAATATATGTGCCTTTTCATAATTTATTTATATATGTACATACTATGTTGCTATCAATAAACTTAACATATATCAATTTATTTATTAATTCTTTTGGATAAATGTGAGTTAGTACTTATGTTTTAAGTTAGGCAAAAAATGACACGTTAAGGTGGTTTGAAACGGATGGATAAGGAAATTCTTACTTAACATATTTATAATTCAAGTATAATTGAGATTCGTGGAAGAGGACGAACGAAAAAAGTGTATTTGGATCAAGTGAATGGAATTTTGAAAGAAGGAAAAGTAAGGAGTAAGAGAAACAGAATGATGTGCATGAGTTCCGTTATCTGGGGAAAATACATATTTACGTGTTGGGAACGAGTTGAATAAGGACACAGAAAGAAGGATAGCGACAGGGGCCAACAGCGTGATGATACTCGTATAACATATGCATAATGTACTCGTATGTTGCTGATGATTTGATATAATTGGTTACGTTTTGTACCGATCTGATATTAGTGTAGATTAAACTGGAAGGAAAAATAGGGTGTATTTTTAATTCATTAATTCACGTGGTAGCACTCCAGCCTATCCGAATTGATTATTCAGGTATACTCGTATTAAAGAGTGTGCCCGGGAAACAACACTGTATTCGACCCCATTAATTGAATACTGGACTAGACACAGACCTCGTTGCTCATATTCGCATATTTTAGCAATACTACCACACGTGAAGAGACAACACACTCGTAGGCGTCTAGCACTGTGAGTATTGTTACAAGACGAACGCTTTTAATTTTTTTTCGAATAGCATCGGGAATCGAGTTCAAAACCTCTGATGGAAGTCAAACGTTTTACCAACTAGGCCACGGAGGTCGTCATATAATAAATAATAAATTAATTGATAAATAAATATGATCTTTAAATTATATTATTTATAATTAAGACATTAACATTGTGGAGGTTTAAATACATTGTAATTTGTTTTATCAAACACTGTTTATTCCACAGTCTTGTATGTGCTGCTTCCCTGATGATAAGGCGAAAGCCTTAAAACCGGTAGGGTTATACCGTTACAAAAACGGGAATAAACAGTGTTTGATAAAACAAATTACAAAATCTTTAAATAGTAATAATTTTTATGTATGATTTTACCAAGAAATGTCCATTACCTTGATTACTTTTCTATTTGTTTTCAATAATTAAATTAAACGAATTAACGTAAACCATTATGTTAAAATAGATTCAATCGGATGTTCAAAACATTACTATCATATAATGTTATATAATATATCATCGTACAATTTCTCTGTTTGGCTAGGCAAAGAAAACAGAGCGTCAAATTGAAGAGCATTCCTTCACAACCGCGTTATATTAAATTAAAATAAGTTTTATACTATAAGATAATCTCTTTGTAAAACAACTGCGTTATAAAAAATTTAAATAAATTCGTTACTACAATATAAGATCATATTTCAGTACATCAATCGCGATATTTGTCTTCTTATTTACAAGTTTCAACTAACGTATTGATGGAACAATTAAATCATACAACTTTTCCCCCACGAAATATGTGTTCAACTTTTATTTAAGTCGACTTGGGTAAATTTGCTAATGTTTTTAATGTTCATAAATATATACATATAAATTTAAAATCGATTTAAACAATTATTTTATAATAATTACCACTGTTTTTTTTAATCTACTTGTTAGTTTAAGAAAAAGTTTCGTAATTTAGTCAATAATTTGAAGTATTTGTTTGAACTTGTCTTGTATGCATTTGTTTGTAAAATAAACTGTTGTGTCGTGAATTAATTAAATAAATAAATATATCACATTAAAAGATGATTAATACTTTTAGATAAAATCTCTATATAACAACCACGCAATATCAAATCAAAATTAGTTTTATGTATACATACTATCACGTCATTTTCCCAGTCGGAGTAGGTAGAGAGGACAGAGTGACATATTTTCCTATCTCGGCACACATATTTAGCTTATTTTACATCCACACAGCTCATACAACGATTCATCTGACTTTCTAGTTTTTTTTTGTTTTTCACAATATCATTCACTTGATCCAACCATACTTTCCTTAATCTTCTTCACACACGTCTTTATCTCACATTTGCACTATTTATCTGTTTTGTTAGAATATCTTCATTCATTCATTCCACATGCCCAAACCATCACAGCGTCATCTTAATCAACACATCAGCCTTAAGGTCATATTCATCCCTCATCACTTCATTCCTCGTATTCTGTCATGTATATTTTATCCATGTATTCTTCTCAATGCACGCATTTCTATAGAATGTATTCGTTGCTCTCAGTCTCTTTCCACGTCCACGTTTTACTCCCATACATCAAAGCTGGCACCAAAATACTTTTGTGGACTATAGTCTAAGCAGATTTTGATAATGTCCAGTTCGAATATACATATTTTAGTGTCCCATTGACTTTGTTTCATATCGCTACACACCGTTCGATATCCATCTTAACTACACACATGTGTCTTAAGGGGTACTAAGGTAATTTTAATAATACTTCATAAAAGCTCTAGAAAAGAAACATTAAAATGGTTGTTGTTTATAGTTAAGGCATTAACGTTGTGGAGGTTTAAAGACATTGTAATTTATTTTTATCAAACACTGTTTATTCCACTTTTTTGTGACGGTATAACCCTACCGGTTTCAATGTTTTCACCTCATCTTCAGGGGAGCGCAAACAAGACTCGGTCTTGTTTGCGCACAAGGTCTTGTTTGCGCTCCCCTGAAGATGAGGTGAAAACATTGAAACCGGTAGGGTTATACCGTCACAAAAAAGTGGAATAAACAGTGTTTGATAAAAATAAATTACAAAAATTAAAATTGTTGTATAATTTATCTAAATTGTGCGTCAAAATTAAACCTAAGTCACATGGTAATAAGCCCGCCATGTTGTACTGTATACGATGAAATACGAGTACAATACAATACTATCACCAAAAAGGAACATTCAACTCGCGCCATAAATTACCTATTTCGAACTTTGAAGAACCTTACTTTTTGTAATGATGGAATGATTTACTATCGACGGACTAAGTTCTTCCGAATGTTTTGCGTTTATGTTCATTTTCCGACTTACCGACAGCAAAATACATTTAATGGCAGTGAGTGATTGGGGCACATGTCAAAAACGAAAAGTATTGAAAATATTATCGCTCGCGTGGAAAAACTCGTTAAGATTATTTTAGGCTTCGATGCATTTGATTAGCAATTGCGTTAATGGAAAAAAATATTTGGAATTTTGTATTGTGTTGCATTATTACACTTTCGTGGTTCATAAGGGACAACATTTGGTAGACAGAATTTAATTATGAAATGCTCATTCAACTGACTTATTAATTTTGCACATATAGTATTGAGGTATGTTTTGATGTATACAATATAACCTGGCCAGTTTATTGTAACATGTTTATCATTCCCAACTGGCCAGAAAGCAATGGAATCATTTTTAAAATAAATTGGATTTCAACAGGAATCAATCTCGTAACTCCCGGGTTGCAAGGCTTGCCAACTGGGCCACGGAATTCGTCTAAGGCCAGTGAGAAAAACCAGCGTTGGAAAGTTCTGTCTTCTGATTCAAAATAAAGAGCGTTTAGTCGTCAAATTTTGATGAGTTTTAAAGGTGTTACGAGTACTAGCGAAATTTAAATAAAATATTTGAAGTTTGAAAAAAAATATTGGTAAATGTTTTTTTTGTATTAAAACACCACGGTTCGATGATTTAAAAATATTTCGTTCATTTGTAACCGAATATCTCCCCATGAACGTATTTTTCTTATACAAATACTAACCCTTTTTTTTAATTTTTTTTGTTAAACAAAGTAAATTATTGTACAAACATTTGTCAAGGCTATACCTATATACAAATTTATTACTTAACTAATCTTAATTATATGTTATAATTTATGAACTTACTTAATCTTATTTTCCTACATATCATTTTATTTTATTTATTCAATCTTAATATAAAGAATGTCTCTAATACTTGAAAAAGCTATTTCTCTCAAAAAGCTTTTTCTATGTTTTTCTCTTAAAAAGACGGAAGATGTCATCTTAGGTGCGCGTACACGGAATATATACCTACTCGTAACTCCAGGAGACGATGTGATTAGCCTGAAACGTCAAATTATCTATTACGAGTTTATAATACATAGTTAACAATAATTATAAAAAACTTATTTTCCAATTCAACCTTAAATGTGCTTTATTTTTAATTACAAGACATTATTTAATTCCACACAACATACATTTTCTTAGAAAGGTTCCTATGTATAAATTGTAGAAATATTTTGTTAGCTAGGTTCCTATGTACGAGTATACATTATACTCGTAGAATATTTTCTTAGCAAGGTCCGTATGTATAAATTATAGAATATTTTCTTAGCAAGGTTCCTATGTATAAATTATAGAATATTTTTTTAGCAAAGTTCCAATGTATAAATTATAGATTATTTTCTTAGCAAGGTTCATATGCATAAATTATAGAATATTTTCTTAGCAAGGTTCCTATGTATAAATTATATTGTAGATCCTTGAATATGCAAACAAAACATGCTCTCTCCTCTTTACTTAGAGTTTTTTTTTTTTTCATATATTGTAATACTCTAATTAAGATAACACACAATCATGTCATTTCCCTATCGAGGTAGGCATAGAGGACATAGCGCCCGATTTTTCTATCTCAGCACATAGATTTTGCCTTTTCCAAATCCACACACTTTCTCATACAGCTCTTACGATTTTCTTACACCTTACATTTCCTTCATTCAAAATATTCTATCGATCCAACCATACTTTCTTCAGTCTTCCTCTGCTTGCTTCCACTCATATTTGACCTGTATATTTCTTTTGTTAATATATTTTCATTCATTCGTTCTACGTGCCCAAACCATCTCAGAGTGTTCTTCTTCATCACAACACGTTAACTTTAAATTCACACTCATCGCTAATCTCTTCATAACGTATTCTGTCATAAATCCCCCCCATGTATTTTCATTACACGCATTTTTGCAGCATTTATTCGACCCCTTTCAGTTTTTTGTCCACGTTTCACTCCCATATATCAAAGTAATTAGTCTAATAATGAAAAAAATATCATAAAATTTGTTAAAAATATATCGTGTGAAGTTAAGTAAATTCTTAATTTGCACAAGGTTACACAATTTTTCATTTGTATTCTGTAAAAACTATATAATTTTCTTTACTGCTGACAAGAGTTTTAACTTTTGAAGATGCAATCCATGTTAATCTTATATGTGCCTACGTTATATCTACTCGTATATCCTCCCGCATCTAAGTATATCCAGTTCGGTAACCTCCGAGAATCAAATCCGAAAATCCTGACTGGGAACAAGTATGTCAACCACGTTGTTGACACAAATGTATTATTTATAAATTCACTTATAAAAATTTAACACAAAAAAATTACGACAAAAATGGCGTTCTTTAATTTAATTAATATCGATCGATCTGTGAGAAATTTTGATGTGTGTGAAGGTTACATGATACGCCAAACTCATAATTACTTGCACCATATACGAGTATAGTGAACCTGTGCAACTTTTAACATATGTTGATGACATAGACATCATTTCAAGATGACGATTACTGAGGGACGTTTTTCTGGTATTGGAGGCATCAGCAAGGACAATGGAATCGGTATTGGAGGCATCAGCAAGGACAATGGAATCGGTATTGGAGGCATCAGCAAGGACAATGGAATCGTTAGTGAATGAATCTCTCACAATTAAGCCCTACAAATATATGTTATTTTTCTGGTATTGGAGGCATCAGCAAGGACAATGGAATCGTTAGTGAATGAATCTCTCACAATTAAGCCCTACAAATATATGTTATTTTTGACAAAATGTGTAGGCAAATATATGTTATTTTTGACCAAATGTGTAGGCAAATATATGTTATTTTTGACAAAAAGTTTTGTTAAAAAATGAAATCACCTAGAATACAAATTTACTATCGTAATATTTACTGCGAAGTACTTAAAATAATATTTAAACAAGAGAATAAAAACACTGTGCCGCCTTCTTGATGCAATTTTCGATACTTATTTCTCAGAACCTCCGATGATCTACGTGGTTTAGTCGGTAAGACGCTAGTCTTACAGCTTGAGAGAATCGGGTTCGGTTTCCGCTGGCACCCGTTTTTTTTTTTAAAGTTCCAATCTAGTTTTCACCTAAGGCCCCTTTACAATATCTTTAGCTAATTGTAAGAAAGGGTCACATGGCTATACCATACATGGCAATAAACCCGCCAGGCTGTATAGTATACAACGAAAGTTTAATACAAAATAATACAATACAGTAAAAATGGCATCCTTATAAATTACATGAGAATATATCCGAAATTATAAAGGGAAACAACTAATATTATATTTTTAAGAAAATTTAAATTAATAGTTTATGTCGTTACAAAAATCGTCAATATATGATACTCGTGCATACGATAAATCATACGATGGAGAATGAGCTACTTGTAACAATTATATATTAATTTTATAAATAAGTAAAATATATATCACTCCAGGGGTGAGTGATGGGGGTCATAAATCAAAGTGTTAAATTAGTGTTTTGTTGCATCATCGTAAATAAATAAATTGTTCATAATAATAAATTAAAGATAACGGTCGCGTGGCGCGTGTTGATATAAAAACATAAAATAAGGGGTGTTGTTACAATAATATTCAAAATAAAATATATTTTTTTAATTTAGTAATATAAAGTGCCAACTATATCATCTCAGCTTACTTAGAAAATAAGTTATTATTAATATAGAAATCACCACAATCGAGTTGATATTATCTAAATTTGAAGTCTCTCAAATAACTTGTCTTTTTCAATGAACATAATCAACTTATTATTTAAATTTGGACATCCATTAAAAATAAATAAAACTTTTTCCATTTACGAAATATTGTACTCAAGGAGTTAAAATTGCGAATATAGGGATAAAAACAATTTTTTCAACATTTTTAATAAAAACTTTCTAAAGATGTTGCTGGTGTCTTAAAAAGAAAAAAAGCATAAATATTTCATTAATCAATATATGTTGTGTCGATATATGACAGAATAAGAAATGTAATTATTTAGAACGAATGTGAGCTAAAAAAAATAATGTTGAGTAGGATGAAAAAGAACACGTTGAAGTAGTTTGAACATGTCAAACGGATGGGTGACGAAAGTCTGACTAAACAAATATATATTCAAACACAATTAGGAATGTTGCAGAGGACGGCCGAAAAGTATGGTTAAACCAAATGAAATTTTGAAAGGAGGAAATATAAGGAATAAGATAAACATAAGAAGCTGTACGAGAAGATGTATGGATATGGAGGAGATGAAAGTAGTATGCCACGATAGGAAATATTGAGGCTCTACTCTTCTATGTCTGCCACAACAGGGAAATGGCGTAATGTTATGTATGTACATGTATATATTTTTATGACAATTTGCAGATAATCTTTAAAACGGTAAAACTGAGGTGATATAATATGTAATGTACTCGTAGTATGCGCTTTCACGACGATTTGGTCAAGCTTTAGTAAAGATTTTGTTATGAATAAAATGATTCGTTTATAAAACATTTTAAGAACCACTGGACGTTTTACATGACAAGGAAAAAATATAGTGGCTTTAAAAAAATCAAGTAATTGAGTTTTTTGTATTATACGTATAGAATATTTAATTTTGTTTCATTACTATTCTGAAAATAAATGTTTGAAGTCGGAACCTTTAAAATCGTAACACGTTTGATTTTTGATACTGACAAAGTTGGCCACGTAACGCCAACATGGAAAAAAACGTCAGTGTTAGGGGGGGTATCTTCAAATATGTAGTGGATTACTAAATGTGTCAAATTATAATAGTTGGACTTGGAGAACTTATAGCTTCGTGGTCTGTGGACCGATCTGGATGGAGGTGTATCTTTGTATTCCTGATAGAAAAGTGATGATGTTGAAATGGTGTGCCATCGTATTGTATCACGAAATAATGTGTTATGTACTTGTTTTCTGACGCGGTACACTAAGATTGGCCGAGTTGCAAAGTATTCAGTTGAGGAAGATTGGGGAAACATACCATCACACCGTTTCCCGGCAGAGTAGGCAGAAAGGACAGAGCGCCAGACTTTTCTGTCTCGACACACATCCTTCGTCTCTTCCACAAACATACACCTCATACAACTACTAAAATTTCCCTGTTTTTTTTACGTTTCCTTCTTTAAAAATATTATTCAACCATACTTTCCTTGGTCTTTCTCTACCACGACTTGTTCTCACATTTACACTAACTGTTTTGTTTTAATAGGCTTTCTTCATTCATTCATTCTACATGCCCAAACCATTTCAGAGTGCCCAGTCACAAATTCACATTCATCCCTAATCACTAAATTCCATATTCTGTCATATATTATACCCCGCGTATTCTTCTCAGTGCACGTCTTCAAGGCGTTTCTTAAATTTATCTTTTTGAGAGATGCCACATTATTCCACAGTTACAGAAGAGCTCTCGTATTTCGTAGTATTTCTAAGATAGCCGTCGTCGTTGCTGAGCCTCGTAATTGAATATCTCATCGCTATTTTAACGTCAATTCAATTGGAAATCTAATCCGTGCCGTGAATTTATCGTACGCTTCTTCCTTTTCTCCTCTTTAAGTGAGTGAGCCGTTGCACACTCATCGGCCACACCGCTGAACTAAATCCAATTGCAAACCTGAATTGAGACAACCGGAGCACACCAGCATGTTTTTATTTCGTTTTTTTTTAAAGAATAGGATACGACAGAAGTTAAAGTTATCTTTATAGGTACTCCCTAATACTGGCACCTCAGAACTACATTTTTTTAAAAAAGGTGTAAAAACTTCAGCCAAAGTTTACCAAGAAACAGTTATGAAAGCTATTGTGAACCCCCTGAACACGACATTATTCAATAGAAGTCACTGGATATTTCAACAAGACTCCCAACAAAGCGAAAACATCACAGCAATGTTTGGAAAACAGTGTTCCGGCGTTTATTAGTGCTTCCGAGTGGCCTTCTGGCAGCCCTGATCTCATTCCCCTAGGCTATTAATGTAGACCGTATTAAAGGAGAAGGTGTAATCTAAAAGACATCCCAACATTGAGTCATTAAGACATGCATTGAATAGAGCTGTGCATACCTTACTTAAAAAACTGATATGATTCTAGTTTGCGCTTTTCACTTCCATCACATGTGCGTCTTCTAATTTTCGCTGATGTAATCCTCTCAAATGTATAATATAATGATCCTTGAAGGATTCAACTTAATGTTCCAAAGGCAAAGCGCTCCAATTTCTACGACAGTGGAACAGGAGTATCTAACCTGTCGTAGTCTTTACCAAGCACGTTAACAACTAGACTACATTTACCATATGTATGTTTTCAAATATTATTTTATTTTTTATTTTGACGTATTAGTTATCTATCCGCTTTAAATATATCATGTTGACAGTGTTCTTAAGTAATTCACAAATACCACCTCCGTGACTTAGTTAGCAAGACGCTTGTCTTCCTACCCGGGGTTTGCAGGTTCGATTCCAGTTGGATCCTAGATAAAAAGGATTCCTCTCTGGTTTTCACTTAAGGCATATTTCTATGGCGTTATGGCAGAAGTTAATATGCCCGTTTTACCTTAGTTTAAAGGAGAAGCAATATTAACTGTGATAAGCTGTTAAAATCAGTACAAATAAGCCTTTTTTAAGTTTTTCCAAACAATATATATTTTGTTTGGATAATGACTGACACACCAAGTTTTGCCACAACATGCTGAGAAATATTTTCTATAAATTGGGAGTATAAACACAAAATGACAAAAAACGGACATATCAACTTCTGCCATAACGCCACAGATTTGATATCTTTCTGGTAGGTTAAATGAGATTTTTACATGGTAATAAGCTTTTGTTATATTGTATACAACAAAAGTGCGATACAATATAAAAAAGACACTTTTCCTACAATGAAAATAGCGTCGTTTTTTTTAATTGAAAAGAAGCTGATGCCGTGCTTTTTAAAAAAAAATTTAATCCTATCTTCTCTCAAACACCTTTGGCTAAATATGTACAATCATTGAAAGTAGAAAGGAAAGAAGTATTTTATGAGATTCCAATACGCTCTCTCCAAGTTTCGATTGTTTTTGTTTTTTTTTTTCTGAGAACTGATTGAAGACCATTTTAAAATATCTACAATAGCTAATCAAATACGAAACCCCGTAAAGGAAGACCAGCGTCTTATTTTATTCAGGATTTTAAAGTATTTCAGGTCAGAGATGATATTATAGATTTTGCAGAGCAGTCTATCAAAAGACATAAGGCAATAATTAATTTGTTATCTCATCTCTCAATTTTAAAGGCTTCTTGTACGCACCTATATTCCAGAGGAAGTCTGTTTCATACTACAAAACCACCCACTCGAAGAAAAGCGATCGAAATAACTCACTCTGATACTCGAATCACATCAACTAGTATGTTCCCATTCACAGTACTAATGAAAATTACTGGAAAAATATGAAAAAATAGATTTTATCTATATTTTAAAATTCAATAAACGATAAATCTTAAGAAGTGGTTTAGTGGACAAATCGATTTATTATTTTTAGAGGACTGTATCTACAATTTAACCTATACAAATTTTCGGTCTTTTAAGGTCGTATGATAATATTCTAGTTCAGTTTTAATTTGGCCGAAATACATGACTCCATTTTGACATTTGATTTCTTATGAAAATCTTTTCGTTTGAAACTTGCTTTTCTTTTCGATAAATTGAGCAAAATACTTTTTATTTATTTAATATACTTCGTTATTGGTGTCTTTATAAATTATTTTTAGTTTATAATTATAAAATAAAGCCAAATAATCAAAATATAATTGGTAAGTATTCAATTTTCCATGCGTCTTCATTCAAACAATTGCGCGCGTAACTAAAGCAATTAAAACCAATAGAAACGAAGTGACTGAATCTCAGCCAATCACCTTCCCGTATTGTGGTGCGATTTCTGGGGAACGTGAGCTGGCGCTTCAGATAATTTATTAATAATTATTTTTTCACTTGTTATTTGGATTTCAACAACTTGACGGATTTTAAAACATCCTGTGTAGAACTATTAATTATTGCAAGATAAATATTATCGAAATCAGTCACATTAATAAGATATGATACTATTGTTCTTTAAGAAAAGTTACGGTGGCTCCTAGCGTTTTGTGGCGGCAAAAATCAACTACCGATCCCCACTGCCGCGCCACGTTTCTATATAAGCGTCGCGCATGGTCGTTTCGACATCATTTTTGTAAGCTTTCGTAGCGTGTGGTGTGTGTCAGTTCAGTTTATTCCAACCTGTGCTTTTTATTTTCTGTCGTGTAGTGACCTATCTTCTAAGTTTAATGACAATGGGTGGATACAGTGATACTTTGAGTGCAAACATGGAAAATAGCAGGTAAATATTTATTTTTCTGCGTCTTACAGCTGGGTTAACCGCAATACTACTTTTAAATTTAATTTATTATGAAACATGCTAGTGGTTCGTCTAATGCTCCTTAATTTTTTCACGCCTATTTTTATTGTAATCCAGTTTGAATCTTTTAAATAAATGTTTTAGTTTTTCTGAAATTAACATTTATGCATGTGGCATTTTAAATTCGGTTATCCAATTGGAATTTATCGCATTGAATTTCGAATATAAGATAGCTATATAGAGATGGGAACTCTTTTTGGGACTAGTTCTAGGTCGTCTAGTTCTCTAAATGAAATACGTTAATATTTTTTAATGTCTGTTTTCGCTTTCATAGAAAATTAGTTTGTCTGCATGGTAACATACCATGCAATTTTGTAAATTATGAAGAGAAATGTTTAGTTAATTCAAATAAATTCGTTATTTTTTTATATTTGCCTGGGCGATCCATTTCTACCGCAATACAATTCCTACCTTTTCAGTATGTCAACAGTAATTTCTCAATATTCAAATATGCCATGTAGAACGGCCGTCAACTCCAAATAGTTAATAGAATAATTAAATATTTTGTACAGGTCTTCTTGAGTTTAACGAAGGTTAAATACCGTGTGGAATATTGCCGCTGTTGCAATATATCTTGTGGGTAGGAGTTGGGACCGGTCACTCGTAGATTCTTGAACAAGAAATTTATTCATGGTGAAGCAATATTTATGGCATACCTGTTCGTATTATTATTTCACGCGAAGTAGAATTTCTTATAAAATTAAACATTTAATTATTTTAGCAATAGAAATGCCATTTTTTGTTGGCCAAGCACTTTATTTTGTAATTTTTTTCTACCAATTTTTTCCCGTTTCTAGCATATTGACTTTCTTAATAATTGAGAAATATCGTGAAAAAAAAACGACATATGATCAAACTCAAGTAACTCGTATTCTAGTTCTTTGAAAGTACCCATCTCTAGTACATATAAGTTTCGTAGATGATTTTTTTATCAACACGCCCAACGATGGAATCTATAAATAAACTCCATCATAAAAAAAACCTGTACAAATGCATCTGTGATTGATTCAACTTGAATCTACGTGTGCTCTGTCAAAAGATGTACGCGTACGCAAAACTTTCATTTCACCTTCAAAAATTGAACCAATGGAACATGTTGTACCTACACCGCATCAACGTTCTTGGAGAGTGCACTGGCGAAAGTATGGAGCAATGGTAAAGTTGTGATTCGGAACCAATTTAAGGTGACCAGATTTTCTTGGCGCCAACATAATCTTCATTAAAATTTTAAACATTGCTCCCTAAGAATTTCCCTTGAAAAATTCAAATTGCTACAAATTTTGAACTTTTTACAATATAATGTATATTTATATTTAACCCATTGGTGACAAATTCATCAGCATTAGTTTTTCCCCTACCTCATTCGCCCACTTTTTTATGGCATTTTTTTCTCTCAAAATACTGCTTTTCTTTTACATGTGTTATGTTTTATATTTTACTTCCTTATAAAATTTGTTTTTTTTTAATTTCACCCAAAATTTTATTTTTATTTTCTCCACATCATTCTTCAATTATTACTTGTCATTTTGAGTAGGATGCAAGATGCTATTAAAACTTATTCTTCACTTGCAGAATCAATAACACTATGGTGTTCTGTTTTGCTATTAAATATTTGAACTGTTTTATTAGTCTCAAATGTTTTCTTTCGTTGATACTTCCTTTCTCATGAATAGACCAGTAGAATTTGTTCCAATGTGTTAAAACATCTGGTCACCATTAACTTAATGGGTAATGGTAATTTTTCAATGACGACTTAAAGCCATTTGGCAGAAATGTAGCACTTGTTTCACATCTCGAGTGTTTCTGCTTGAAGATACTAAGCCATAAATTGATGGAAGTAAAAGTTGCTGCTCACCCACCCGCCCATCTGTGTTGTAATTCTTCTCAGAGCCTCTTGGGGAAAGTATATTACACTCGGCAAGTAGTTTAATAACATACAGATGATTTTTTTTTCAAGTGCTTCTATCTGTTGTGTTTGAGAAAGGAGGGATATGAAAGTTAAAATTGAAATAAATTAATATTTTTTTCTTCCATGTAACTTATATGGTATTATTTATTATCTCCAACTGTTATTGAAATATCATTTTTAGTAAGTTAAATTAACATATTTTGTAATATTTTGAACATAAATAAAATCTTGGCAAATTTTTCATGTTTTTTTTTGTCCACAGGAATTGCTTAAGAAAAATTGCACGCCACGATGACACAGAATTCTCCAAGGAAAGTATACTCAATGCAATGGAGAAGTTTGTGAAGACTGTCAACACCATGGAAGAGACAGTCTTGGTACCTTGCCGCCTTATGGACCTTAAGATCGCCGACAGTGAAGAAAAGCAGCAGGGCCCAGGAAGAAGGAGAGATACTTTGTCCTCCGAAGACCTCTTTGCCCTTTATAATATGCTAAATGCAGCCAAGATGGAATTGCTATGGGGACGAGACTTGGGAGAAGAACCGAAAGAAGTACCTGTTAAAAAAGGACACGTTCGAAGGCCTTCTACTGCATCAACTGCGTCTACATCATCCGGAGCATCCCTGCCAAGCGACACTGAAAGCGAGGCTGGTGCAGAGGGATCGGAAGACTCGGGAGTAGAAGCTGAAGAATGCGAGGCTGTAGGAGCACAGAGGACGGCAACTGACTTCAAGCGTCACCTAATGGGACTGCGCAGAGCACTAGCCGGACTCACTGAAGCTGCCACGTGCCTCACGCAACGCTACCAAGCAGACGTGGGGGCCCCGGTATGATGCGCCGGCCCCCGTCGAGGGCTGCAGCCCCTCCTCCCCCGCATTGTGATATTCTCTTTTAATTTACGCTGTATAGTTAATACCAAAATGTCGGCCTGGCCGCCGCCCTTAAGTTATTGTGTGTTGTGAACTTGTTGCCAAATGTTGGGAGTGAATGTTTGGGCTATGTGTGCTTTGTGATTATTTTGTACATACGAGGATTCTGTTGAACTTTCAATGTTTTCGTACGATTCACTGCGTTACAAGCTAGATTATATTGAAAATGATAATCTCATTGTATAATTTTGTACATTAGTTAGGTAAATATATTGTGGTGCACAGGTAATGTTCCACTAGGCATGGACTTTTATCGGTTCTGTACGCTCGCCAAAAGCCCTAAGTTAAATGTTTTGCTTTGGTTCATTCGTCGGATGAAAAGTTTCTCGAAAGTTTGTATATAGTTACAAATATAGTATATATTTTCACTTATCACAGTACAAAATTTTTAAAATATATTTATCCGAAAGATGTATTTCTTACCAAACATTATAACAGGGCATTATCTTAAATGCATTTCATAATGTGAGAGTTAGAAAGAACGTAGTCACCTCTCATAATTTGTAATTTAATTAACTTATGATTTTGTATGTCTGATTTAATTTAAGTAAATAGTGCGAGTAGGCTCCCGTATTTATTTATTCAAATTTTATTTTAAAAAAAGTGTTTCAAAGATGGTGGTTTAAATTTTCTATTTTAAAATGTAAGATATAATTTTTATTAGAAAAATAAATTGGTTTATTTAGAAAATTTTATCTTTTATTTAACATAACACCTGTATGGTTCACCATGAGTAATGACAAATTTTGCATAGTATGCAAATGAAGTGCAATATCATTGAAAAAGTCACACTTTGTTCATTGTTGATACTCGAGCAAGCAATTTGCATTTCATACTGATTAATAAAACAAATATGTTTATTTTGAAATAATGCAAATGTTTAAGACAAATATTTAACGCATAAGAAACATGCAGTATGGCAAGTTTATGTTGTGTATGCAAGTCCATTCATTTCAAAGGCAAATTTTAAGTGCAAGACATGCCAAAAAGAATATCCTTTTCCTAAGTTTTATTTCATAACGTATAATAAACAGTGAATTGTTTTAAGTCTACAATTCAATAATTCTAATGACCGATCACTCTAGATACCTGATTTTTACTCTTTTAACCCCAACCGTTTTAAAAAGGTATATATCAAAAGACCCACATGTTGGATCATAAAAAAAGTGTATGTTTATGTATTTAAAAGATACCGAAATTAAAAACACACTAATGAGAAAATCACAGGTGACAAATACACAATAGTGTTTTTTTTACTTACATACCATCATGACATCTCCCTGTTGGGGTAAACAATGAGGAGTGTATCAGATTTTCTATTGCGATACTCATCTTTTGCCATTTTGTACATTTATACAACTACGATTTTTCTGGCGTTTTACATTTCCTTTTAAAATATCATTCACTTGATAAACCATATTTTCCTTAGTCTTCATCTACCATGCCTTCGACTTGCGTATACACTATATGTTTGATTTGTTAGTCTTCATTCTGCATGCCAATACTATCTCATTGTACTCTTCATGTTACTCAATACACCAGCCTTAAGTTCATATTTTCTTATCTCTTCATTCTGTATTCTGTCATAGATTGTCACTTCATATATTCTTCTAAGTACACGCACAACTTCAGTATTTATTTGGCTTCAGTTTTTTTCCACATCCACGTTTCACACTCATATATTCAAGTTGAAGTAGCTAATGCCTCTGTGGGTTTCTTTCAATCGGTATATGATTACGCTTTACCATCTCTTAGTGCAAATGATGCTTTTCAACATTTGTCTGACGGCGGTAGCTGAATTTTCATAAACAATGTTAATGAAAATGAAGTTTGCCAATATATCAGACGGTTGAAGAACTCGAATGCGCTCGGACCAGACTTTTTTCCGACCTTGATATTGAAAGGATGCATAAATGTATTAAAGAAACCATAAACATCAATCTTCAATAATATTTTTTCAACCAGCATCTTTCCATTTCTCTAAAATATCCCCCATTCACAAATCGGGACAGAGGACATGTGTCAAGAATTACCGACCAGTAGCAGTTATTTGTGCTCCTGCAAAATTATTAGAATCAATTTTATATGGCTGTGTTTCCCCTCAAATCGATCCATTAATAATAAATGAACAACATGGATTCAAAGCTAAACGCTCGACAGACGAACTTGGTTGCATTCACCAACTATGTAGCTAAATCACTATAGTTCAGAAATTCTAGGATGAGTCCTGTGACAGCTCACAAATTTGCCCCAATACAACCTTATGTAATACTGTTTTGAACTATCATCTTAGCAGGTTTTGGTACTGTCCGGTTGGAGTACATATATTTTAGTGCTCCATGACTCTGTTTCCTATCGCTAAACGCTGTTCGATATCCCTCATAACTCTTCCATCATTTTAGAAAATACCTAAATAGCGGAACTTTCAACTTGCTCTAATCTTTCATTACTCGACCACGTATCGCATTTACTTTTCACACTTAACACTTTTCTATCACAGTGAGTTTGGATTTGTCAACTGAAATGACTATGTGCGCCAATTTATGATAAGTTTAATAGATGCTGTTAGACGTAGGTTATGGGAGTTCAGTACTTCCAACTTGTCTATGACTTCTTTTTGTATTGAGTCGTTGGTAATAGTTTGACACCATTCGGCTCAACTTTTCCCTGTTTGCTCTCGGTTTTGATGAGTATTAACACTCAAGAGCATCTTATGAAGCCCTTCCTTTCTATGTTTTGCGTTTTGGAATTTTTCAACTGCCTTTAGTTACCTTACCAATATGTTTTTATTCTGTTGAGAAATGGTCAAGTTAGCTATATACAAGTAAACCTCTTTCTGGCTATATACAATGCTTGGGTGCAAATTAATAGATTTTTTTATCCACAGCATTGATAAGTCTTGTTCGTTACATAAATAAAGCCAAGGAAATTGTGGAGTTTAATAATAATAAGATAAATATAATTTTATAAATATATTTAAAAACTTGCATTGAGAAGAATACATGATGGGGTGACAATGTACTCATATAACAGAATTAAGTGATTAGGGATGAATGTGAACTTAAGGCTGATGTGTTAAATAAGATAAAGAAGAGTCCTCTGATATAGTTTGGCACATGGAACAAATAAATGAAGAAAGACTAACAAAACAAATATACAGTGCAAATGTAAGTTAAAGGTGTGATAGAGGAAGACAAAGGAAAGAATGGTTGCATCAAGTGAATGATCTTTTGAAAAAAGGAAAAAGTAAAAAAATTGTAGAATTTCTATGAGAAGGTGCATGGATATAGAAGAGACGAAGGATATGTGATATATGTGCGATAGGAAAGTCTGGTGCTCTATACTCTCGGCGTATCTCTATAGCGAAATGGCGTGATGGTATGCATGTATAAACTTGATGTAACATACCACAAAAATGGTATCAACTATATACAGTACCCGGCAGTAAGTAATACTGTCGGCCATAATCGGCTAAATTTGACTTTGTATAATGACGTCTCTGTCATTCATACACGTGTTCCGTCGCGATTTGTCAGTCCTCAAGCATTCTAATCTCTTTTTTAAGCCTGATGTGTATTACTTAACGCCGGGTACTGTACATTGGTCAGAAATAAGTAAAAAATCATTTGATCAAAAGGATAGTGTTCAATGTTTTGTGGAAATATTAGTATGTACTATAATTTATCACTTATTAAAAATGCAAGAAGAATGAAAATAACGTGAGAGAAAAAAGTGTGCACATCTGCATACCTATCTGGATGAAAGTGTTATGTCTCAGAATTTTATGATTCGATTGATATTTTTTAATTATACTATTTCTGATAGTTGAATTGAGTAATATTGACATTATGTAAAGACTTCCATTAAAAAATAAACGTGCAATACTATTATATTATAAAAGACACATATTTATTTAAAATACCCATTGATTTTGCTTAAAACTTGAGTCGAAAAGTCTCACTGTCATCAAGTAGAATGAAAAAGAGCATGTTGAGGTGGATTGTGAATGGATGATTGACGCATGACTGATTAAATAAATTTATTATGCAAGTGTGATTGGAAGTCATGGTAGAGGACAATTGAATGAAGTGAAGTGGAGCAAAGTGAATTAAATTTTAAAAAAAGGAAAGGTAAGGAGTAACGGAAACAGAAGGAAGTGTTTGAGAAAATGTATGGATGTAAAAGAGGCAAAGGAAGTATATCGGGATGTTTGGTGCTCTTTCAGGTGTACCTTCTCCAACAGGGATATGGTATGATCATGTGTATAAAACTGTTTTTTCTTATAATTGATCATATAAAAAAAAGGTTGGATAACACTGACGTAGAAAATTTGGTATTAGGAAGCGAGTTGTTTGTATTGAAGTGGAAAATTTGGTATTAGGAAGCGAGGTGTTTGTATTGAAGTGGAAAGGTGTAAATACTCTTCCTCACATTAAACACGGCTCATTGTTGACTTTATTTATTGCCACTCGCTTCATTGTCACTTCAATGAAAATTGAATATGGTTCAAAAAGTTAAAAATATTATATAGGAATCCATAAGTCACGCTCCAATGCTTATGTTTAAAACAAGAGTTCACAAACTTTTTTCGGCCGCAGACTTCTTTACCAAAAACTTTTAAAACCGTCAACCCTCTAGTCATTTACTTTACTTACTCAAATGAATAAGTTTGTACAGTACTCGATATTAAATATTTCACTAGATATCAAACTTTTCATTTTAATCACGTGTAATTAAGGATTGAAAAAGATAAAAGGACTACGGATTATGCATTGCATTATCTTGTGCAACATTTAATATTGAAGTCTGCGCTGATGAAAATTAAAGCAAAATAATACTAGCAGAGTTTTTTTTATTTATTTTTGACATTTATGAAATAAATATGTAAATTAAAAATAAATACTTACAAATATTGACAAATATTCTTAATTAGGTACCTATTGGAATCATAGATATTTTGAAGTAACAAACAAATAGCTGTAGTAAGGGGGTCTATTTTTGCTGTCGTCGACCCTAAATTTATTTTATTGAAACTATGGACCCCTAGAAAAATCAAATCGACCCCAGGGGGTAGATATCGACCACTTTGGGAACTCTTGGTTTAAAGCATGGTTGTGGATCATGTAATTTTGATTCAGGTGAGCTGCAAATCTCCTTGAAATTCATTCAAAACATTTAGCTGAGCTGAATATCGTCTGGTTGAAGCTGCTTGATCATCACGTTATGTCTCTTTTGTAGAATAGGTATAGTGCACAAATTTCCCACACGTTTGAATACCCGCGCACAGAATTTGACTTTTCCACATCAATGCATACATACTCTTGTTTTTCATACTTACCTGTCCTTATGTTAAAATTTCTTCAACTAACTCATTCCACTCTTTTTTCAGTCTATCACTTCCTCGCTCTATTATTTTCAGACATATATATTTGTTTTATAAGTCTTTCACAACTATTATAGTTCTCTCAATCCCAAACCATCTCAATATTCCTTTCTTTATTTTATTTATAACATCCAGATCTAACACAGTTATCCTTTATTTGATCATTCATCACTGTGCACTGTCATTTTTAAAGATTTTACTATTGATTTATTAGCAAAAACAGCACATATGCACTGTTGTCCTTGTTTTCTGCAGCAAAACATGTTTAAATTTATTTCTCTATCTTATCATCACAGAAAACATGCTACTAATTGCACTTTGTCACCGCAAAATGTGTTTCTATGTTACCTCCTGTCCCCAGACTCTTCACATATTTTGAAATGATAATATTGAAAGAAACCTTATCTTTAGTTGTGTTTTTCAGATTAGAAACTTTTTAGAATTCACAAATGAGATTACAGAGACTTATCGAGAATTTAATAAAAAAAAATACATCCTTTGTAAATTACATAAAAATAATTTAGAAACATTAGAGATATGTAACTTAAAATAAAACAATAATAATGAACCAAATAATGCAAGAACTCTCACCCGTACTTAAAATATTCCTTTGGGTCATCAGACCACTTCCGATGAAATATGACACCTAAACATTGTCTCACAACAATGTGAGATCAATACACCTGAATTGAACTTGGAATAGAATGTAGAAACACATGTTACGGTGACAATACCAAAGTAATTTCTCATTTAGTTTTCTAGTATGTAATTCCATATAGCTAAAAAATTGTGTTTTTGTATGTTGGATTTTTTTGTATGTGTGTATATACACATATAAAGCAAACGACATAACTCAGTCATGGATGTAAGACAATAATATTGCAAAAGTCTGCTGTACAATTTAAACAAACTTTCAAAGTATACGTGTACTTTTAATAAGAACAAATATAATCATTATGGAATGTTCAATTTAAAACAAACAAATAATACACATTGATGTTTAAACATAAACAAAATAGGTGTCTTCATAGATGATCATACTCTCATTAACAGTAAAAATTGACATCTTAAATCGAACACAAGTGTTGTATTTCTTGTTAAAATAAATATAAAAATTATTCTTGTTATAAACAGAAATAGCTAGTAATGTTAAAAGCATAAATGATAGAAAAGTAAACATTAATTTGAATGATCTTTTTTTCTGCTCTTATAATACAGTGCTACTCATAGCGTACTTTGATCTATAAGTAACACCATTATTACTTTTTTCTTAAGTATCATGCTACTTTGGGTTGAAAAGAAGCTGATCAGTGTTATAAAGTGACTTTAAAAACACTATATTGATGAGTTATTTCTACCTTTACGGTCTTGTGTCGAGTCTGACTCGACATCGATTTTATTCCCATGGGTCTTATGTCGAGATACACTTGACATTAAGGATTTTGTATCAGTCAGTAAAATAAAAAAGAAATGTTCAAATAATGTGTTTTATTTAAAAAACAATAATCAGTAAAACAATTTTTTTTATAGAAGGTTGTAAATTTGTTATGAACCTGGTTGAATAAAAATTAAATTGTGGACCGCACATGGTTAAAGGCGGATTTGTTAGATCAACCATGAAGGTTTTGTATTTTATTTAGATTTAAATGTCGGCTGTAAGTAATAAATTGATAAAATCACTTTTTCTTTTGTGAAAGGCAAAGTAAAAGAGCAGATCATTGTTAACTGGGTAAGTAAAAGTATTTTTCTAGTTGCTTAATTTGCTATTTTACAGCAAGAAAGTTCAATAAACCATTTTGGAACTTGTAATATTTCTTATTCTAATTTTATTATTTTTGGATTAATGATTTGGCAATATTACAATGACTGATTTTGCATACAATGTTCTTGATTAGTATGTGTAAGGAAAAATTAATGGAATATATGATTATTAAAATACAGAATGTGTTAAATCTTTGACCTAAGAGTTAATAAAGGTTTTATTTTTGCATTTGAAACAATTTTAATAAATTATGTCACAATAACTGTTACTTGTAATGTGTAAGATACACATACAAGAATTTTTCTACAGTGAAAATATTATATATTGGCTTATAACTTACTCGTAAAAATATATCTCAAATATGGTCATACCTTAAGTTACAGCACTTCAACTTACGGAGAACTTAAGAACATTTAAATTTTCCCCCAAAATTGGTGTTTACTTCAGAGTTACTAGTAAATTTTTGATGTTATGATGTTCACACAGGTGTAGAATTTTTTCTGTTCCGTTCTTCAGTCCTTTTAATTGCAAATGAATTATTTATGAACTAATTATAATACAATATATAGTGAAAAACTACAGTATTTTTACTTATGCTTATGAATATTTTAAAGAAAACTATATACGAGTAAGTCTGAAACGTAGACTAGTATTACTTGGGGATATGCTGGTAATTTGGGATATAATGGTAATACTACACTACACCTAAAGTTGAATGTGTACTTCATTACATCTAAAGCTAAATCTCATATCAGAAGATTTACTAAGGTTTCTTTGCAGTTTGTCTTCCCTTGGTAAGTTTTCTGCGGTTTTCTTACCAAATATGTTTTTCCAAATATACTCAGATGCAGGGAAGTACCTAATCTAATGGTTCTATAGCCTTTACCTTCCTATTCTAACACTTAATTTTTAATCTGTCAATTATTGTGGGTTCAAGTCCCGAGTTAGAGTACCCTTAAAGAGAGTTTTCTCTCTAAATGCCACTATATAAATTGTACTTTTATTATTATTATCTTTCTTTAATCCTCATCACTAGATTTTGCTCTTTGTCTCTTGGAAGTTGTAATTGAAAGATTGAAGTTATTCTCCTTCAGTTTTTTTTAGTTCTGTCTGGGTTCCACCCAAGTTAAGGAGTTACTAACATTGTCATTAACAGTTTCCATTGCTAACATTGTCATCTCTTTCTCTCACTCTGTGTGACTCTTGAGCACATTCTTTGGCATATGGTACGTTATTTCGTCAACTTCAGCTTTTGTCCCAACCATAACAGTTGAGACTTCTCCAATAGGAATCAAACCGCAACACTTGTGGTTTGATTCCTATTGGAGATCAAACCGCAACACTTAGGCTGGAAGACAGACATCTTATCAACTAAAGCACAGAAGTCCTCTTGGACTTCCAAATTAAGAAGATGGTTTTTGTGTTTGTTCAATCTTCTAAAAAATATACATACATATTATATACCACCACGCCAACTCCCTGTCAGGGTAGGCAGAAAAGAGAGAGCACCAGACTGTCCTATCACAACAGATATCTTTTGCTTTTCTACATTCATACACCTTTTCATACAGCTCATATGATTTCTCTGAATTTTACATTTCCTTTATTTAAAATATCATACACTTGATCCAACCATAATTTTCTTGGTCTTCCTCCACCACGCCTTCAACTCACATTTGTACTGTATATTTATTTTGTTAGTATTTTTTCATTCAGTCCATATGTAAAAACCATGTCAGAGTGCTCTATTTCATCTTACTCAACACATTAATTAGCCTTAAGTTCCATTCTTCTCGAATCGCTTAATTCCATATTCTATCATACATTGTCACTCCATATGTTCTTCTAAGTGCACGCATTTCTACAGCATTTATTTGACTCTTTTCAATCTTTTTCCACTCCCACGTTTCACTTTCATATAACAAAGTTGGTATTAAAATACTGTTATGCACTATCACCTTTACCAATTTTGACAGTGTTTGGTTTGAGTTTATATGTTTTCGTGTACCAGTAACTTTGTTTTCCATCGTTACATGCCATTAGATACCCCTCCTTACTCTTCCATCATCTGAGAAAATACTAAAAAATATTCATCTAAAAAATAAATAAAGCGAAATCGACATTTGTAATGAACCAACATAATACAAATTCTTTAAAAGACATGTTTGAATTACTTAGAGGTTAAATTCTTTGGAAGACATGTTTGATGAATTAGAGGTTAAATTCTTTGGAAGACATCTTTGAATGAATTAGAGGTTAATTATTTTTTATTTCTCTAATAAATGACATTTGAAATGATCAACATTGAGTGCACTATTTTTATATTAAAACATAACACTTAAACATTATACTTTGAGCCTTATAAGTGTTGTACAAACGTGATATTCTCATAAGATTGTGCATTGTTACAAAGTTCAATATTTTTACCTAAAAAGATAAATCAATTTCTTTTAAGTGCTGAATCATTTAATATCATAGTGACCCCGTAAGAGATATTTACTTTAGTTTATTATCATTTCATAATAATGTTGAACATTTTATTATTATTGTAATGAAATATTGCATAGTCATGATATTGAAATGGGTAAAAGGAAAAGTAAATGTAATATTTGGGTAAACAATTAAATATAAGAATGAGTTGAAAATATCTACTTTTTGGAGAATATGTTTTCAGACAGAAAAGTGGAAAGAGATATTGAACAACAAGTTATGGTGGAAAGCAAAGTCAATCGGGTAATAAAATATATGTATTTAAACCAAGCAATATCAAGATCTGTTAAAATGATGGTTCACAACAGAATATTAGTACCAACATTGACATGTGAGAGTGTAATGTGGACGTGGAAAATTAAGGAGAGGACCTGAGTAAATGCAGTTGAAACGAATACAGAAAGGTGGTGTGTTGATGTATGCCAGAACAGTAGGAAGTCGCAGAACATTGAAACAAGAGTTTATTTTCAAAAACTAAGAATAGTCATTGACATTCAAAATTACACTAGTTAAATTTAAAAAAGTAAAGAACAAAATACTATATATATTTCTAGCATTTTGTTTTGGCAAAATTATAACCCTGTTTCCTGTTACTAGGTAAACATATAACTGAATAAATTATTAAGTTATCGCCATATTTTATGGTATAATGTATTTTCTCCATAGTATAGGTCAGCGGTCGGCAACCTATATGCACCGAAGTGCCACTTTTTTTTTTTCAAATATTCCTCATGCCACTGACGGTTCCAGGAATTTTTCATGGGAGAGGGGGGGGGGGATTTTTTATAGAAAAATCTATCTTTAAGAAATTGAATATTTATTTAATTACTATTATATTACTTCATTATATTGTAATTCAAATGACTTACATGGTCCCATGTACAATAGACGCTGTTCAAAACTAAAGTGAGATTCAGCAAAAAAAAATTGGATTTTGCCCCTCAATATCTGATAAATGTCATCCAAGGAAATGAGCTGCGCCACGAGAAATCGGCAACATATGGCACGCGTTCCATAGGTTGCCGACAGCTGGTACAGGTCATTACTGTTAATATTTTTTTAAGCATTAATTAATATTTAATTTTGAAATTTTAATAACTTCATTGTCCACATTTACCTTATTATTTTTATTTATAATAATACTCGTATATGTATATAGTGGACGGCCTCCGTCACCTAGTTGGTGGACGCTGATTTTCCACCCAGGGTTTAAGGGTTCGATTCCCGATGATACCCATAAAAAAAGAAAAAAATGGGACATAGTCTGGTTTAATAGTTCGTCTTGTAACAATACTCGCATCCACTGGAGGTTTATGAGGGGTGTTGCATGCCACCTTGCAGTAGTATTTCCAACATGTACGATGGTGAACACTTGAGACACTTGTCTAATCCAGTGGTTCTTAACCCAAAAGCTCGATTATTGGGGGCGAAGTCAATATTGTCTACCGGTGACGCTCAATATATTACAATCACCAATTCTAAAAAAGTATATACTATATTTTCGTTGATTTATGTAAATAAAACTTTTGTTTTATATATTCGTACATTCAATACATATAATACAAAATGTTATGTATTACATTATCATATTTTGTACTACACTATCGTTGTATATATTATATCATGGCGGCTTATTGGCATGTGACAAACAACCAGAAGGATTTTAACGAGGCCTTGAGTGAAAACCAGATTGGAACTTTTTAATAATGAAAATTGAACTCGTAACTTCCGGGCTGGAAAGCCGGCGTCCGCGTCGTTCCAACTAGACCACGGAAATCGCTTTATGTTAAAAGTTTCAAAATATTTTTTATTCATCGTCCGCATCATCAATTCGGATATATTGAAATATACCATCGTCCGCATCATCAATTCGGATATATTGAAGTATACCATCGTCCGCATCATCAATTCGGATATATTGAAGTATACCATCGTCCGCATCATCAATTCGGATATATTGAAGTATACCATCGTCCGCATCATCAATTCGGATATATTGAAGTATACCATCGTCCGCATCATCAATTCGGATATATTGAAGTATACCATCGTCCGCATCATCAATGCGGATATATTGAAGTATACCATCGTCCGCATCATCAATTCGGATATATTGAAGTATACCATCGTCCGCATCATCAATTCGGATTTATTGAAGTATACCATCGTCCGCATCATCAATTCGGATATATTGAAGTATACCATCGTCCGCATCATCAATTCGGATATATTGAAGTATACCATCGTCCGCATCATCAATTCGGATATATTGAAGTATACCATCGTCCGCATCATCAATTCGGATTTATTGAAGTATACCATCGTCCGCATCATCAATTCGGATATATTGAAGTATACCATCGTCCGCATCATCAATTCGGATATATTGAAGTATACCATCGTCCGCATCATCAATTCGGATATATTGAAGTATACCATCGTCCGCATCATCAATTCGGATTTATTGAAGTATACCATCGTCCGCATCATCAATTCGGATATATTGAAGTATACCATCGTCCGCATCATCAATTCGGATATATTGAAGTATACCATCGTCCGCATCATCAATTCGGATATATTGAAGTATACCATCGTCCGCATCATCAATTCGGATATATTGAAGTATACCATCGTCCGCATCATCAATGCGGATATATTGAAGTATACCATCGTCCGCATCATCAATTCGGATATATTGAAGTATACCATCGTCCGCATCATCAATTCGGATTTATTGAAGTATACCATCGTCCGCATCATCAATTCGGATATATTGAAGTATACCATCGTCCGCATCATCAATTCGGATATATTGAAGTATACCATCGTCCGCATCATCAATTCGGATATATTGAAGTATACCATCGTCCGCATCATCAATTCGGATTTATTGAAGTATACCATCGTCCGCATCATCAATTCGGATATATTGAAGTATACCATCGTCCGCATCATCAATTCGGATATATTGAAGTATACCATCGTCCGCATCATCAATTCGGATATATTGAAGTATACCATCGTCCGCATCATCAATTCGGATTTATTGAAGTATACCATCGTCCGCATCATCAATTCGGATATATTGAAGTATACCATCGTCCGCATCATCAATTCGGATATATTGAAGTATACCATACGAATGAATGCAATAGTCATGGGCCTTAACACTATAATTAATCATTGTACATTTTTAGAATATATTTATATACGTGTACAGTAATACCTTACATATTACGGTTTTGAACAATGCGGTTTTTGATGTTATGCGGTTGATATATTTAAAAACAAGTTTTTTTTATAAATAATACAAAAATAAAGATAAGTTACAGACAAGTGGTGAAGTAGAATTACGAATAAAATCTCGATCTGGTTTGACCACCTTCAGGAAATGAGTTTGACTCACAAAACTCATATATATGTTAAATAAATGGAAAGCAAGAAAAGGTAGACTAAGAAATAATGCAAAAAAATGGTTGAAGATATTTTATCTAGTATGTTAAGAAATTTGAGAAAGAGAATTTATTTATTTATTTTTTCAAAACAGGCTTAGCCCAATTACTTTAAAAAATACAAGACATTAAAAAAGAAGAAAAATTACATAGAAAAAAATTATATAAAATAAAAAAATAATGTATACAAACGAGTATACACACAACCGTATGATACATATATATTCAGTCACTGAAGTAAGTTGATGAGTGCCTTCTAACGCGCTCAATCTAAGAAGAAAATTTACTTTTGCTTTTGGTAATGTGATATGAAATATGTCAATATCCGAAGTAGTCCCGTTCTGAAGAGTTAAGGCCCTTCCAACAGGCATAGCGGCTGGAAGACCCGTTCTTGCGTATGTTATTGAGAACAGTTCTTGCCGGCGCAGTCTAGTGTAATTGTTAGGAACATTTAACGCTAACCTTTGTAGTAATGCTGGACAGCTCACAACTCCTCGAACGAGTTTGACAACGTATACCAGGAGACGCAGAATAGCAAGTATGGAATGATTCATTGATGTGGACGATGTGAGAACTGTATACGTTAATAAGAAGTCGTGGCGGTATACCCTCTCTGCCTATTCGCGACATTATATGACAGTATGTAGTACGCACAAAAATATATTTTAATACTGTCCCTTTTTTACAGGAAATAAAGATGAGAAACATTCTTCAGAGAATAAAACTAAACTAGGCATAGAATTTGGACTATTTATCTGTTAAAAATAAAATAAAGTGTTTTGATTCTTTGAATAATCTTGGCAGGTTATCAGAAGCTCGGGAAATACTTTTTCAAGAATATTTAGAGATACAATTCCGTTGTTGTTCCTTTGAGAGCACTGTGTTATTTTGGAGCACAATAGTGTTTGGATGTTACAAGAGAACGATTAATAAAGTATTAAAAATAACAGATATTCTATCTGATAACATGTATTAGAAAAAAGAATATCAGGTGTGTGTTGTTTTGATGATTATATAGACGTATATACAGTGTCGCAATTGTATAGATGGCGCCCGTAGTGAAGCCGTCGTCGTTGCTGGGCCTTTTAGTCAAAGATTCCTCGCCATTCCAACTTCAATTCAGTTGTAAAGCGAAACTGTGTCGTGGAGTTTTTTTTGCGAGTGAGCCGCTGCACACCGGCAAACTCACCGGCCACATTGGGTTCGATGACACACCGAAAAGAGACGATCGGAACACATCGGCGTGTTTTTCCCCCATCTGTTTTAAAGAATAGATATGATCAAAGATATCCTTATACTGCCAAATAATAGGCGAAAAAATCCTGTGTTATTCGAAAGGAGTAGCACAGCACGAGGTTCGAACCGCCGACCTTCCTCACGAAAGTCCAGTGCTTTACTGCGTGGCTATACACCTCAGTGATAAACTAATGGATTTTACCCTGAATTGGGTTTTTCTGAATTTCATTCGAGATCTTGGAGAAGTGTGTTTGAATAGTCGATGCCTGTCTTCAAATATGGAATAAGCATACAGTATATCTTATAAATGCATTATCCTATGATTATTTTAAATGTATTTTCCCAGGATTGTCTTCTTAGAATAATGTTACGTTCTATGAGCATGGCTTCAGAAAATACAGATATATCGAATTTAATCTGATGGCCTTCGTCGGTTATGTCAGATTGATTGTTTGTTCAATGATTTTACCAAAGCTTTTGATCGTGTCAACCACAAACAATTGTTAAAAAAAACAAATTTGGGATCCCAGAAAACTTACTATAGCTCGGAAATCCTAGGATGAGTCCTGTGACAGCTTACAAATTTGCCCCAATACAACCTTATGTAATGTATTTACCTAAATAACTTGCTATTTATTAGAATTGAGGCTTATACTCGTATTAAAGTTGATAAAATAATTAAAATTACTGAACATCGTTACAAGGTTGTATTGGGGCAAATTTGTGAGCTGTCACAAGACTCATCCTACATTTTCTGAACTATAATGCTGCTATCAGATTATCTTACTGAAAGAAACACCTTAACGCCAAGTTAATCTGTGAATCTTTGAAATTCTTGGTCATGGTTTAACGTGACATCTAAAATGAATGTTAAGACGTTTTTCTAGCGATTCTTTTCAATTTCGCTAACACAATATCAACTTTGCTTTTTTTTTCGATTTTCCCGATACAACAATAAACATTTACAAAGAATATGACACGCGATTCTATTATTTCCACCACGTAAAGGTCGTCCGATAAATTATTGTATTTAAGTATTCTCGGCACGTGTTTCAATATACGCACTTCTTCCTCATGACAATCGAAGAAATATGGACACCATAATAAATATTTAAGAACCAAATCCTAGTCATTATGATAACTAACAGGCTTTGTGAAAAAAAGTGTGTATGCATTTTTGATAAATAAACATAAGATATAAATTCATTACCAAGTTTGATACACATCAAACTTAACGCGAAATATGAATGAGTCAATTTTGCAGTTGTCGGTTTTTGCTTCTGACGTTTTTCTATTTTTGAGTCATTTTTTATCAACTCAAATGTTTGTTGACTTCGTCATCATCAAGTTGCTCTATGATGAAAATGATAATTAAGTTATTTATTTTCATTTACGGTACAGCGCGCCTTACAATTATATTTAAAAAAGTTGTTAGCTTATTACAAAAATAAAATCCTGTCTAAATATAAAAATAAGAAAAAATATACACTAACGAAATAAAACAATTCAAATAACACATTAGTGTGCAAGTACACAAGTCAAAATTATTTAAAAAATCCTACAATACACAGTTACCGACACGATACGGTACCGCCCAAAGACGCCCGCACCTCACCATATAGTACAGAGCGTCACCCTTGATATTCATGAGAAATAAAATTTACAAATTCATAATTTTATAAATTCTGAGATCAGTCTTTGTTATGCCCACATGCCAAATAACCTTAAGTTACATGCTACAAATTGTACACTTTTTCGATGTAAAGTGTATAACATATTTAAAATGTTTATGTAATTCCAGTTGACGTAAGATAAATGGTTTATTTCAGGCGTCTCATGCCGTTTTGCAGCAATTGTAACTTATGGTAATTGTATGGTGCAAGGCCATGTGAGTATGGTAGGTGGGGTAAAACATACCAAGCTCTAAAAATTTTCCTTTGTCACCCTTGCCATTTTTTATCACCGGTAATAATTTTATCAAGAAACGTGTGCAAGAAATCGTGTTGCTATCGATAAACGATGTCATTTATTTCACTTAGAGCGTGTGGAATGCAAACACCCAGCTTGCTGACTTTCTCCGTCTTCATGACGTGTTTAACTAGTGGATGCTTAATTTTTCTGCTAATTCGCAAGTACTTTGGCATGCATTGCATTCCACCAATGATTTTAATGTTTCATCATCAAAGTCCGATAAGCACCCCGGTCTGGGTTTATCCTTCAATGACATATCTTCAGAACGAAATTACATAAACCAGTTTCGCTCTTGCCGGTCAGTTATGATTCCTTCACCATACACACTGTATAGTTTTACAGATGTCTCCGTAGCATTTTTACCATGCTTATACTCCCACAACATCATTTGACGAATGTGCCCTTTCAATCCCTTCATTTCAATGACTAGTCGTTTATTATTTTAATACGATGTGTAAACTGTCGCTGTCGTGATAAAACTGAGGGATACTTGTTTACTTCAAACAGGTAAAAACTTGTCAAGTATGATGAGTCTTTGAGATCACTGATAAATGATTACATGTACGTATTTAGATCATTAGAAATACTATATTACTAACTAAACATTGATGATTATCATGGGTAAATTTATTCAAATACCTGATTTATAACATATCAGTGTGCATATTGTATTATTTATTTTCATTTTATTTCAGATCAACAAATGTTTACCATTTTTATTGATTGCTGTAATTTGTGTGAGCTTACTGAACACTTTCAAAGTTCTATCAATTCAAATATTTTTTTTAAATAATTCGAGTTATCCCTCATCGTGATGCGGTGTGGTGTTGCCAAATGTTTTGCAGGCTTGCCATTTGACTTTGGCATCGTTTGTGATCGAGCTTACGAGTCTTTTTGTATGTGCAAAAGTTAATCAAAATAAACTGATCATTTGATCAATTAATTCAAACCTGAATTAAATCTAAGATATTCATATTTTATTGTATTTGCTGATTAAACCTCACTGAGCAATACGTAATTATTCCTTATTGGTCGTAAACAGGAAAAAAAAACTTTAAAAATATTACAATCTTATACATAACGGTAAAGATTGTATGTATTGAAATGTTAATTTTTAACAAAACCATAAAATTATTAACTTTTATTTATTTGTTAAACCAATTGGGTGTATTTATAAATTTTATTTTGACTGACACGTTGAAAAGATATTGATCTTATTTGCACAAGTTACTTAGGATTCAAGCTAATCACGAATTTCACTTCAACTAAAACAAAATACGGCAACTGAATTCCGATTTATAGTTTTTTACCATTTTCCCAACCACCACCTAATCTGATGCTCCAACCAAATATGATAAACGGATTCTTCCTGGCTGTATTAATTATTGAACATCATGACAGCCATCTCTATATTCCGTTCTCGGAAAAACAGCGGTTAAGGGTTATCCGGTTGTATACCTTACTAAATCAACAGTTTTGCATTTTCCGGAACTTCCGACCCTTTCTGAAGGATGATTTTGAGCTATATATTTCGATAGTTAATCCAATGAATTAATGCCCGCATTATCCTTTGACGAGTAAAATAGAAGAGTCAGTACAAAGTAGAAGATTAAGATACTTGTCGTTGGTACCGTATATCCTGTTACATATAGGGCATAGAGTTTAAGTTTGTTTGCCTTTCGAGAACGTTTGCATTTCACCAGTAGATTTCGAGTTTGGTTCCCTATCGTTCCCAAAATATATTTCATCATGTGCGAGTATGTTGTGCGGCGGCACGATCTGCGTTCACTATTATTGTGATCTATTATGCAGAAAACAATATTGTCTTTTGGCAACATTCGTTAACATATCCGCAAAACCATTGCGAATATGAAGAGAATTGTACCACACAAGAAAGAAATGTTCCATTATTTTTGTTGATTGGAATCCAACTCAATCACAATAGGATATGTGGTCTAGTTGGTAAGACATATGTCTACTAATCTGGTGATTGCGGGCTCAATTTCTGTTGATACTTGTTTTTTTAAGGGGTTTAGTCAGATTTTTACTAAAGGCATCTGTGACATATTTCTGGTCAGTTGCAAGAGATTGCCATATGACAATAAACCCACCAGGTTGTACTGTATACAACGAAAACTGTGTACAACAGTACAATTTTGATTTTTTCCTAAAATAAATATTTCTATGTATTTTGGTGATATTTTCTAAAGTAAGACGTGGGATTGAATATTTTCAACATCGGCTCTAAAACTTTTAATTCTCTGAAGAAAGTGTTTTTACTACTTCAAATAAATTAATATTTTCTTCAAAATTAACCGTGAAAGTTGATTTTCTACTCTATGTACATTGATACACTGGTATCTTTTCTGATTTATACTGTCAAGTTATTTCTAAAGTTAGCAAATCATGTATTTAAATGAGAATATTAAAAAAATGCGGATTTGAGTTAATTTTTTTTATTATTTTTATAATGAATCGATACATGTATTCACGATCTAAATTAGCAACATCTTTTTATCAGTAATTTTATAACTAGTTAGTTCGCGGGATTTCACTGAAAATGTCGGAATCGGTAAAATTAAGAAATCAAATTTATAAATAACATAGACATATGTATTTATGGATGTAATTTTGTAAAAAAGGACCAAACCCACATTTCATGTTTTAACCTCTTCTAAGATAATTGAGAAAATATTCGCACAAAAATTCTTGAAGATGTAATTTCACATTAAATCTTATTTTATAATTCACTAATATTTGTACGCGAATATCATATGTTAGAAAGAAATATACACACAGTAAGAGAAAAAAAATTATTAATGAAACAAAATTTTAAAATTTAATGTTAAAACAAACTAATAAAGTCAATAGAATTTTTTTTGTTTGTTTTCCAAAAGTATATTATGATATTTTTTCTTCATTATCTAAGTATTTTTTAAACTATCAAGACATTTTATACTTATATTTTTATATTTAAAAGTGTTCCGAGATATTCTATATTGCAAAGTTTTAAATTTATTAGATTTGTTGTATTCAGTGTTTTATGTAGTTGTTTTATACTTCAATATAAATTCCAAGATATATCAGTTATGAGGAGTAAGTATAACTTTATTTTGGTTTATACTTGTGATGTATGCATTTTATGATCTTTAAATGGTAATCATGTATTTTGGGGTAGATTTTTTTTAAAATTTATTTTATATTACATCGTAACAGGGTATGAAAAATCTGAGGAATGGAAATGGCTGAACCAAATGAAAGTGTAATGAAACATTACAAAACGGAAGAAAGAGTCTTGAAAAACGAAATGAAACAATAAATTATATAATATAAACAAAAAGAGACGGAGATCACAGTGGAAAGAAAAGTTCGCTTAGATGTGAAAAGAACTAAACGCGTAATTACTATTAGCAGTGAGATAGCACGGTATAGGACAAATGTCAAAATGTCAACTACAAACATTGCAACGAATTATATAAATTTCGAATGTTTTAAAATACCTTTTTCTTTTTCATTTGTCGTATTTTAAATATCTGGACGTAGGGTACAACTAATACATATTTAATGGGTTAGATATTTTTGCCCAAGCAGAATGGATCTAAACTTTTTTTCAATATTTAATATAAACAATAAAAGTTTTTTTGCGTATTAGGTCATTTTTGCATATGTACGTCCAACGTCCATATAAAAAATAATCCACCTCTTTTGAGAAATTTAAAGAAACATAACGTTGTTTTTATATGGGTTTGAATCTAATAATGTTGTGGCAGTTTGGAGATGCTGAACGGATGGATGGGTGACGAAAGACTGATTAAACTAATTTACAATGCAAGCATGAGTGATGGTTGAAGACGACCGAGAAAAGTATGATTGGATCAAGTTAATACAATTGTAAAATAAGAAAAAATAAGGAGAAAGGTAAACAGAAATAACTGTATGGATGTAGAGGAGGCGAAGTAAGTATGTCGCGATAAGAAATATTGGCGCTCTGTCCTCTCTGTCTACAGGGAAATGGCGTGATGATATGTATAAATAAATAAATAAATAAAATAAATAAATAATAGGTTTATTGATAGCAACATAGTATGTACAGATTATATTTGAATAACACTTCTAAAACACATAAATTGCAGATAATACATTAAATACAGAAGCTATCAAAAGGTCTAGGCTCATCTAATAGCATCCCCTCGGCCAAGATACACCCCACCAATATAGGGCGAATCCAGCCACGGGGACACCAGATGTTTTTCAGCCCACACCCTGTATGTATGGAATGACAATTTTTATGGAATGACAATTTTGTATGTATGGAATGACAATTTTTAAGGTGGAATTTAATCATGAAATACATATTTTAATGGCTTGACAATTACATTTAATTGACTTAATTTGTTTTTTACAAATAAAATGTTATATGTGGTCAAAGAACTATTGTTTAAACGCTCAAGTGGAAAAAATACCGCACAGAAGCAGTCAAAAATAATTGAAATTCTTGTTATGTCCACAGCATAAATTAAAATCCAATCAGGTATATGGGTACGTGTACTATTCAAACAAAATATTTATTTAATGTTATATTATCTCCGCGCACTGACATTCATAGTCCTTAATTTATTTAATGCTCTTCTTTTGACGACTCCCGTGGCCTGATTGGTACGACGCTTGACGTCCATCCGAAATTTTGGGTTCGATTCCTGATGATATCCGCTATAAAAGATCCCCAATCTGAATTTTTTTTGTAGCAATACATATGTTAAGTTAGACGTGTGAAAGTGTTATAACATATTTACGTGCGAGGTAGTATTGCGAACACATGCGATTAAAAATCGCGAGTTACGTGCTTATTTCAGTGGTTTAAACCCGAAAACTCGATAAATGGGTATAAAGACATGCTGTCTCCCGGTCACGTTCCTCAATATGTCAGAATCCTATTCAGATATGTTGAAATGTTACATAAGCTAAAATTATTTACTCTTATTTGATAACTGGTCTTCTTGCCGGTGACACTGATATTCTTTGCGCATAACTTACAGAAAAAAAAACAAATGTACAGTGCACACATTTGTGAGTGGAAGGCGGTATAGAAAAGACCAAAGGTAGTATTCTTAGAATAAGTGAATGATATTTTGAAAGGAGGAAATTTAAGTAGTCAGAGAAATCTTAGGACCTGTACGAGAGGGTGAATGGATGTGGAAGAAGTGAAATATGTGTATCGTGATATGAAAATCTTGCATTCTGTCATATCTGCTTACTCCAGCAGGGAAACGTCGTGATGCTATTATGTATGTATATATGCACCATATGAAAATGGCAAGCTTTTACTACTTAACCCAAGTATCGATAGATCCTTGATAGTTTTGTAAAGGTTTTCTAAATAAACCAATTTGACAAGAAAGCTCCTGACATAGCTCTACATTGAGTAAAAAAGAAAATGGCATTCAAGCACAAGGTATTTCAATATCCATTAGATATCATAAAGTATTTTATTATCCATCATGGATCTGCATTTTACAGTAGTAATAAAAGCCTACACCCTTTTTTCAGCAATAAATTTGGTTCAATAATAATTTGTCATGAGATATATATAAATCATTTACAGTTTTATTCACTTAGATTACGGCAGTATAAAATTTCAAATATTTTTAAGGTTAAATAATTAAACACAGCATAAGTGATTCAATTAGAATAAAATATATTTATAGACCATTTGGTAACTTGCCTAAGCAATACTGTTACTGACATCAAATCAACCTTGAAGTGTCTTGAGGACGATTTGAACCGTTCCTAACAGATAAGGCCTTGAGGTAAAATAACGCCAATTATATGATATTTTGTTATAATTGACATAGTATAAAATAAAACTATAGAACGTTTAACAACCTATTTTAACAATTCGACATTCTACTCATATTTATTTTTGAAAATAATTAGAAATTATATTAAATCAAGGTATTGTGTTGGGGGTTTGATTCAAGGAAGAATCGGAGGATATATTAAGTTATAATACTAATGGAAGGTTGTGTAGTGTTCAAAGCCTATCTGTAAAATGTGTTTCTTTTCATCGACTTTTCTTTGTTTTAGTTAAATGTATACCTTTAAAAAATAAATAGTTTTTTTTAAATAATATATAAAGTTTGTGACGACCTCCGTGGCCTAGTTGGTAAGACGCCTGTCTTCTGATCCGGGAATTACGAGTTGGATTATCATTGGGACTCAGATTTTTTCTAATTAAATGATCCAGTTTGCTTTTCAATTAAGGTATCTTTAACATCTGTCTGGTTGGTTGGAAGAGATAACCATATTGTAATAAGCCCACCAAGTTATACTACATATATACAAAGCTTACTTGATTTTTGCTAAAAGTATCAAGTAAGTCTAGTAATTCAAGTCTGTAACTAGTCAAGTTAAAAGGTGCTTGTTAATGTATTCAAACATAATATTTATTTAACTTCTATTAGTCACGGTGCTCATAGATGAGTGTCATGGTTTCTTGATGACCTGAAACTGTGCGGATGATTCGCTTCCACTCTTCACGGTCCTGATTAATGATGATCGCAACACTCAATGAGGAACCTGTCATTTTTTTATTTGGTCTATCCACGTTGCAAAAGACTGTTCTTTAACTCGCCGCCGCCCTTAATACTTCCTTACACTACCAGCTTCTCTTCTAGCATCAAGTGCGAAGTATGACAGTATTTTCTGCCTGCATTTTATTGACAGCCTGTCTTTGACCTGTAAATTCTAGAGGACGAATATATTGGTGTGTCTTGCAGTCCATGAGATGCGAAGCATTCGGCAGCAACACCACATTTCAAAATCATACACATATTTTTTTCTTTTTCTTTTTCCTCAGCATCTATGTCTCTACTCTATTAATTGCTATGGAGAAAACCATGGATTGGTTTTGTATCATCCCTGTGTTCCAGAGAGGGTGAAAAGGTGTTGGATTATATTAAATGTAGGGTTTATATTTTGAATGTTTTAAAGTTTCCAAAGCTTCGAAAAAATAATAAATATCCTTCCTGATAAAACGCATTTTAGGTAAATTTATGTCATTTAACGGTTCTGTGGTTTATTTATATTGTTTTTCTTATCGTGTCAATGCAAAAAAATGTTCAATATATGCAAAAACCCCTCATCTCAGCTGAAATACTTTTTGCATGACTGTTTTTTTATTGATATTTATTATGTCTTCATTTTATATTGCGTTTAAATATTTTTCACAAATCCTGCTAGAGTAGTGCTGCTGCACCAATTGGTGCAATGTATGCGATTTTTTGTTGGCGGTAACATATTAACCGGCGCAAATAATATTATTTATTATATTATCAGATATAAAACACAAAATATTGAAGAGAAATTTCAAGTTCGCTTATAAGACCTGTATCAGGTCGATTATTGCTTATAATATTAAACCAAAGCCGATATGACTAGAACATTGATTCTTCTTCCAATATACGATATGATAATATTAAGAACCATTGCAGAAAAATCTATGAAAGATAGTGTTAGAAACTCTCACATCCGACAGAACTGCAACACAGGGGATAAAGTAAGATGGAGCAGGAAGAAAAGGCGGTACTGGCGTGGCCACGTAGAAATGATGGGTTGAAACAGAATCCCATATATGATATAGCGGCACACGAGATCCACGTAGGACATCTCATGACATAAAGGTGGTCTGAAAGATAAAGAGACAGCTGATGCTTTACCTGCCAAGAGAAATTCTCCTAACAAAACAGATCTAAAATTTCCATCAAGAAATTTTAGATTAAGCTTTAAACTATTTCTTAATTTGTCTTTGACTTTTGTGCCGTTGAATTTATGTTTAAAATACGCATCATTACTGTATATGTTATGAAAGACAAAATATCCGTCTGTTTAGCTTAACACAAGAATTGACTAAAAAAAAGATTCGTTTTAAGTTTTTCTACATTACCTATCAGTTTTACAGTTTTCAGGTTATTTAACATGTACATATACAAAAAAAATTGCACAACGATATCGAAAATTTTATCAAACAAAATCATATACAATATTTCTCCGATTTGATGTAAGCAAAACATATATTTTCGCGCCATGAATAGAACTAGATTTGACATTTTCAGGGACCCTGAATAGGAGATATTATAAAATATTTTTTTTCCTAGAATCTATTACTAGATCTTTAAACATTTTTCAATAGTTTATAAATTCGTTCGATTATAGTTAGTTGATTTATATTCTTCATTATTTATTAAATACAAAAAAAACTGGATGCACAGCATAACCGCCATGTTATTCTTCAAAAAAGAATTTCAATCTGGTTAACACAATTTTTCTAATGGTTTATTATAACAAATTTTATACAGGTTTCATAACAAATAATTTGCCAAACTACCGCACAGTAATTTAGGCACTTATTGCTTGCCAGTATATAAAAATAAAAACAAAAACTACAAAGAAAACAAAATTAAAATGCAAAATAAAAGAACATTGAAATGCAATGTCCAAAGTTCACATTAATACGAGTATTAAAACGCATTCAACTCAATTTTTTTTATTTTTTATATTATAACTCAACGTTCATACATTAAAGAGTGTCTCATTTAACTATTAAATCCACTAAAGGTTCTAGAAACTACATATCTCAGCATTCTGTTACAATACACATTCTTCTTTCTAGGAAACCTTATTACTCGTCCTGATGATCTAGTCGAGTAGTGATGTTCTATATCAATAAAAATGTTTTTCTTAAATATTTTTTTTACTCATCGTGTTTTTGCTAGCGCGAATGGTATTCAGTGGATCTTAAAAAACTCCGAAGGCTCGCTTAATAGGGCCTTTGACACCTTTCAACACCAGTGTTGATATGAAAAAGAGAGTACTATACAAAAATATGTATTACATAAGATATTGTTAAGGAATATAGGTTAAAATTTGTATACAAAAAAGTTTAACCACACGAAAAGGAAGTGTGAAACTGTTTAACACAGTTAAAAGAAATTCATCTAACAATAAAATATTACCATACAGGGTCAGGTAATTGTAATGGCTGTCGTCACAACAATGGTTTGGACCTCTGTCAATGAAACAAAGGATTGTGGAGACCTCTAGGGTCAGCGTTTATGTTTATATTATTGAATTTTATACGTATTTTGTTTCATAACATTTTAAGCGTATTCGTACTATGTTTATTATAGAACGTGATAGGAACAAGACCTAAGTTAGAATATTTTCAGTAAGTTTTTAGCATTGCAAAACTAAGTTGATGTGTATATGTTCAGTTGAGGATATTGAATTCAATAGCCGCGGTCTAACGGTTAGCATTCACGCTAAGCAAGCGAGCGCCCAGCTTCGATTAACTGCCAGGCTAGTTTTACTTTAATACCGTTTTACATTTGAATTTTTCTCTACAGCTAAGCAACACAAAAATATCGCTATATAAATAAAACTCTGCCTAATGAAAAATTGTCAATCGTCTTGCAACGTTGATTATTGGAGTGTGCTTGCAGAAGGGTAACAGCTTGCACACAATATACCAATATATGTTACATACAGGCATCTTTCATCCACAAGATGACTGGCAATCATATTCAATAACGACGGATTGCATTTTGTATGGAATTCAACATCTCTTATTTTTATACTTAAAATGATGGAACACTAAGCATTTGAAGATTATTCAAAACATAAATGATAAACATTAAATGAAAAATAAAATGAAGGAAGGAAGGTTTAAGTACCCGAAATATTAATGTGAAATAATATCTTAAGAATACTACAGCTGAGTGAAATCTTTTTGAAAAGATCAACGAAAGGAGAGGACTAGAACGACGAGGAGATTGGATCAACTTATCTTCTATCGAACTCTTTTCAAGTGCTGCTAATAGGAATAGGATTTCACATTGATTTCCAAAATAAATTTATTCCGTCTGATCAGACAAACTTCATGGAATCGAAGTTCATATAAAACGTGAAGATTTTGGGAAATTAAAAGGCATAAATACGTTTAAAGCAACCCTTTTTTTTAGTAGACATTACGGAATAATTTATAAACGAAAAAGGTGCCTTCATTTGATTTGTAGTGTATTGTATTACATTTTCATTATATACTGTATAACCTGACAGACTTAACATATTGGCATACGACAATTAATTTCAACCAACCAAAAATATGTTTGTAGGCCTTGTTTATGAAACCAAACCGGGCTGGAAGTCAATCGCCCTACATCTGAATGTTAATATGCACAAATGACCCAACTCATATTTTACATGTTCTGAGATAGTAGAGGAAACATCAAGCTGCTTTGTATGAGCATGTATAGAACAAATTAATAAAACATAATTTTAAAATTAAATCCCATTCAACTGACTTAATATTATACACATATAAGACTGAGATAGGCTTATTCGACATTTCAAATAATCTACCCTCCGTTTAAATATCTAATTAATCATAATTCTTGTTTGATTAACATAACATTATTTTAAATTTTAATAGCGAGAGTTTACTGTATCTGTGTTACTTGATCATATTCTGTATTCTCATTAAACGTATTCAACTCAACATTGTTCACTGGTGGGGAGCACCCAAATTTGGTTGGATAGCTATTAAATAAGACAAAAGTGCTTTGAGAGTTGTTTCCTTTTTGCATATATATGTATATACGTCCATTAGATTACGGATGTCTTCTTAACAGTGGGCGTTGCATATCGGATTGACAAGACTATTGTACTCGTATAAAATGTATCGTTACGAAACTAGATAAAGATGGATGTTAAGTTATATAAAAATTATATTATAATGACCATATGAATATAATTGTTAGATAATCATTTTACTCCAGCCAGTGAACATAATGATGCAATACAACACAAGTCATGATTTTACAAAAGAAACCAAAATATAATATAACAAAAAATATATTATAAATTAAATAAAGCAAAAAAAAAAAACAACATCAACAGGACATACAGGTATAAAAAATCATATTAACAATAGAAAAAAAAATGATGAAGTAACAAAAAAAAAATTATTTGGTAATTGTTTTTGGTTTGCCCTTTTTATGTTGGAGGGTGTACATTTTTACGTCAATGAACCAAAATTGGCAACGAGACTCAGTTAGATATATTATAGTTTCGATAGTAAGATTTCTGGATTTAGTAACACGGAACTAAAATCCTGCGATGCGATGTCTCATTAAGGCTTCAAATAATGAACTCTATGTTTAACAAACATCTCGTTCACACTCGTCATTGCTGGACCTCGTAATGGAGAATCTCCTCGTTATTCCGTCAATTCAGTTGGATTTTTTTTTAGTGAGTGAACCATTGCACACCAGCATACTCACCGACCGCACCGCTATACTGGATCCGATGGCACACTGAAGTTAAAAGGTCGGAGCACACCAGTATGTTTTTTTCTCTTTTTTTTTAAAAGAATATACATGATCAAAGTCAAAGGTATCCTTACACCCCCGAATACTAGGCGGAAAGCGCGGGATTCGAACCGGCTACCTCCCACACGGAAGGCCAGTGCGTTACCGTGTGAATATACACCTCGCACGCACTACAGAAAGGGTGTTAGTGGAAAACTGACGGAAAACATCCTCGTATTCAACTTACATTTTCATCCATACAGCAATTGTACAACTGTAAATTAAATGAAAACACCGCAAACGAGAGAGAGAGAGAGTGACTGATGAGAAAATGTTCTGGCTATGGGATCAACGGTTAACAACGTCATTTAATTGTATCTCCCAATAGCAGAACACCAAGAAAATATATCGAAATTCACTGGCTTGATCCAAAACTTCTAAAGCGCGTGCTGGTAGAGAACGACGAGGAATAGAAAGAATTGGGAATATCGCGGGGAGATCTTATGTTAAACCTATAGTGGTTACATGATAGTTGAAGGTGAAGGTTAAACGAAAGAGAGACGCAGTATAAGCTCAGGACATTTATTGTTATTTTTATCGGAAGCAATAACAAATCAATGAACAATAAATTTGTTTTCATATTTCCTTATATTTCCCACGCCGTTTTATCGAGACCTCTAAAATAAAATATAAACGACGGTCACAATGAAATATAGTAAAAAATACAGTTGTAAATAACTCAGTTGCAATTTTTAGTTAATGATTATTCACCTGACATTTCAATACACTACAATTAATAATATTAAGCCATCTCCCTATTGGGGCAGGCAGAAAGGTGAGAATGCCTGATTTTTCTATCGCGACACACATCTATCGCTTCTTCTACATCCATACAGCTCCTATGGTTAATCTGACTTTTTACATTTTCTTCTTTCAAAATATCGTACACTTAATCCAACCATACTTTTCTTGGTTTTTCTCTACCGCACCTTCCACTCACATTTGCACTGAATATTAGTTATGTTAGTATTTCTTCATTCATTCATGTTGCGTACCCAAACCACCTCAGAGTAGTATTCTTCGTCGTCCTCAACACATCAGCCTTAAATTTACACTCATCCCTAATAATTTCATTCCGTATTATGCCATACAGAGTCACCCCCTGTATACTTCTAAGTGCACGCATTTCTACAGCATTTATTTGTGTATTTTCAGTGTTGTTCCGTATCCACGTTTTACTCCCACACATCAAAGGTGGTAATTAATAACATGCATTTTACTACCAATTTAATAACATGCATTTTATTAATGGTTAAGTGCAAACTATACTTGACTAACTACTTCGTATATAAAACGGAGGAAATCGATGTTTTTTTTTTTCATAGCAATTGTGGATAATTACTCTATAAATAAAGAGCTTCTTCTTATCAAAATATAATAATATGTTTTGAAGTTTAAACTTTGGAAAATATAATTTTTTTCAGTTTGATGTCTGAAGAAGTCAACCAAGTTTTATTTAAAAACTCAAATAAATAAAACAGAAATAATGGATAAAATGAAAAAAAAATCGTGCTTTTAATTTTAAATGTAGGTACGAACTTGTATAAAATATTGTCATTTTTATCGGAAGCAATAGTACATCAATGTATGGTATACTAAATTTGCTTTCATAGTTCCTTATGTTTTCTACGCCGCTATATATAGAGTTCTAAAAGATTAACAACAGTTACAATGAAAAGTAGGAAAAAGTTCAAAAGTAAATAAAATCTGCATTTAATTAGCTGTAGCTTTAAGGAAATTGTTATTCATCTGACATTTTTATATTTCATATTAAAAGGTTAACGTGTTAAATAACATAAGAATACATTTATAAATATTCATAAATGAGTCTGTGTAAATCAAACTTGACTAACTCCGTCATACGACAAACTAAGAAAATCGTTGTTTTTCCTTAGCACATGTATAGAAATAATTGAGCGTATTTATTAAAAAAAACTCAAACCATAAATAACATTTTTTGATGTAATGGTATTTGTCATATCAATGGGGCACTAAAACATTCAATGGGGCACTAAAACATTCAATGAGTTACTAAAACATTCAATGAGGTACTAAAACAAATATGCATACTCGAACCGAAAAGTATCAAAATCTGCTAAGGTCCACAACAGTATTTTGATGCCAACTTTGATGTATTGGGGTAAAACGTGGACGTGGAAAAAAGTGATAGGAGCTGAATAAATGCTGTAGAAATGCGCACATTCAGAAGAATACATGGGTTGATAATGTATTAAAGAATCCATAATGAAGTAATAAGGCATGAATGTGAACTTAAGGATGATGTGTTGAGTACGATGAAGAACACTCGGTGATGGTTTATTCACGTGGAGTGAATTAATGAAGAAATACTATCAAAAGAAATATACAGTGTAAATGTGAGGGAAAGGCGTCGTAGTAGGGAAGCCAAGGAAAGTATGGTTAGATGGAGTGAATCATATTTCAAGAAGGAAATATAAAGAGTAAGAGAAATCATAGGAGTTGTTTAAGAAGGTGTATGGATATGGTAGAGGGGAAATATGTGTGTCGAGATGGGAAACTCAGGCGCTCTGTCCTGTATGCCTACCCTAACAAGGAAATGGCATGATGATATGTATGTTGTTATATCGAAAAAGCAAAGCATTTAATGATCATACTCGTATGTGTAAAACTACCAAGGCAGTACTTAGCCGGGTATTTTATCGTGAAATAACGTCTTATTTTATTTTATGTTCCATAAAAGCCTACACAAAACGGCATGGTGTTCCTCGATTATTTCGGGTCAGTGAAAATGCTGGTTGGGTCTTGTTTTGCGTATACGATTTAAGTTTTAATCAATAAAATAAAGGCTTTCGATTTTTTTTTAGTTTGATATCTGTGGGAGTAGACCACTTGATTTGGTGTCTCAAATATATAGGATAGTAATAATAAAGAGAAAAAATCTTATTTAAAATTCTAATTGTATGAAATTTTTAATAAAATTTTACAAAAAAATATATCCTTTCACAACATATTGTTAGTATTAAACATAAACGAGTAGACTAGGCCTTTGTGTAATAGGAAAAAAATATTGACAGAAAATATATAATATAATATTTTTTTGTTATTGTATTACACTTCCCTTGTATACTGTACAATCTGTCTGGTTTATTATTAGTGGCGATCTCTTCCAACCAATCAAAAAGGTTTTAAATATGTTTTAAGAACAAAATCAGTCTCGAAACCCTTTTTAAAAAAATCTGGACATCGACCTGAATCAAACCCGCAACTCTGAAGACCGGCAACTTACCAACTAGGCTACTAAAGTCGTCGATTAGATGTAAGCAATATAGCGAATTTGATAAACAGTTGTAATTATTTCGAAGTATTGACATTTTGTAATGTCTTATTTGAATAGTTAAAATGCTGGATGAGTGTTTGTACCTATAATAAAAAAATATATTTTTTCTATAATTTTCCTCAATTCATTGTAATTACTTTCCACGTAAAAAGTAAACTTTGGCGTGTCTACTCCGAATTGTCCATCCTTGACTAATTTGCATATAATGGAATGTGTTGCAAAAACAAAACTGTTACGATAACTAGAATAAGGTCACCATTACGAGTAACAAACAAAAATGGAGAGAGTTTTCTATAACGAAACAAAATATGAGTGGAATTTAATAATTTTTCATATATTATGTTACATCATTATTACATATGAACGTCAATTATGTTATAATGGAATTTATTGCAACAACTTACATATAATGTTACTTTTCTCTACTGTATAATTGACGTATTATTGCTAAAAAAACTGGATTCAAATATTAAAGGTAGAACTAATTTTTTTTTCATTATCTTAGTTATATTGTATTGTATTACGTTTTTATCGTATATAGTTTAACCTGGCGGATTTATTGCCATGTGGCAAACTCCTTCATTCAACCAGAAATATTTTAAAGAGACAGTTGAACCAGACCGGAAGCCGAGCTCGTTTCCTTCGTTATATTTAATCTGTCAATAATAGTCGGCTCGAATCCCGAGTTAGAGCGCCTTCGAGATGAGTGTGCTTTTTAAACGGAGCTGTATAAATTGGCCATGTCTTCTTATTATTATCAACAACTAGGCAACAAAGTTCTACTATCCAAATAGTACTATGAGATCTTGACATATGCTTAGTTTGACTGTTAATAGATTCGTTCACCTCGTCTTCTCGTCCCATGCTAGATTTATACCATTAAGAACCTATGCACCATAGACTACAAAATTCAGGCTGATGAGAATAGGTATCGTCGACAGGTCATGCAAATACATCTCGTAGGTTTAGTGCTTTAAAGAAAATTATTCCAATCGATAGATAAACTTTTGTCTCATAACTATTATAGGTATGTAAGACAGCGTCTTATTTTTTTTAAATGAAAATAATATTAGAGAAAAGGTAATAAAAATTGAAGTTAAATATAAATTTAGAGGAAAATTAGGGTAAGGATGAGAATTAGATATAATATTTTTTATTTAAAAAAATATCGATACGGATGAAGCACATATGATTGAAAATATCCTTACTAAGTATAGTATGATGTGTGATGCATTGATATGCAAAGGATTCTGTCGTCACCAGATACAAGAGGCACACTTAGAAAGAAAATAGATTTTTTCACGCAGGCACTCAGTGACGAGTTATTTGCTGTCGTATTTTGAACCTTTAGAGTCTGGTACAATATTCCAACTAAAACATCAAATTTAAAGAAATTCAGTTATTTGTTCTATTCGATACTGTCAAAATATTGTAATATTTTTCATGTTTCTAACGATAACAAAATTTGTGGCATGATCGGCCGCGTGCCGACTCTATTATATGGGGGAGAAGGAGGGATGTCAAGGTTTTGTGGTGGCCTTCGGTGATCGGAGTACAGTGTTTTTTATAGAAGCAAGGTGGTTGCGTCCTCTAACCAAAAAGTTCTGTATGTGTAATAAAACAAAAATGTTATTCATTCATTACATGCCATCGTACTTGTTTAAAATACTATCATACATGCAGAAGCGTTTTGTATTCTGGATGAATACCTACCTATTATAGTAGATTACGATTAGATTCTCGAAAGTCTTACTTTTTATACGATTTTAAAAGAACTTCAAAGTTCAAATAAGATTTTTATCAAAATCTAAAGCCTCCCATTCATTTAATAACTTATATGGTACGCTTAACAGATTAGTGACACAATAAATTTTTAATTGAAGAGCGTAGCCAGGAGACAGTTTGTCATCGGTTCCGTCAATCTACATTAGTTCTTCAGGTGTATGACTAGTTTAGTAGATTTGTACATGAAGACAATACTACCGCACGCCGAGTCTTAAAAATAACCTTGTTGACAGACTCTTAATCAGACCGGGATCCTTTTTTTTTGGGACCATTGAGAAACGATTCCGAAATCAACCGGTGGAAGATAACGTCGTACCACCTATGTCCTAGACCATATTTGAGTAAATTATACGATATCTGCTGTGGATATAATTTTTTAACAATAATACTTCACTTAATTGTTAGAGAGCTCTTTTTTGTACCAAAATAAGAATAGTTTAGTTGCTAAAACACCCGAAAGGTTACGGGTTCGAATAGGGATCTATTCTGATTTGCACGTATGATCTTGTCAACAAATTCTGTTTGGTTGGAAGAAATTGTCATATGGTAATTAATCTGTCAGGTTGTACTGTGTATAACAAAAGTGTATAAAAAGAACACATGCATAAACCAATCTAAATATTCGCGTAATCATTTGTATATTGATATAAAATTATTTGCCTACGCAATTGTATGAATTCGTAATAATTTTAATAATACTTATTAGAATTTAATAACATTTTATATACAATACAATCAGGTTTCGCTTTGCAAAATACATAGAGCTTCCGGCCTTGAAGGTTATTTGAATGAATATACTTTGGGATTCTTAAATAAAGTAAAAAAAGTTGAACTCAATATATAACCTGTTTTGTATGCAGATTGAAAACATTGGCAAGATATCAAGATGGAACTAACACAGGGTCGGCTTAAGATGTTTTGAAAATATTTTTTTAAATAATATTGCAAATAAATATTCTCATACATGATTTTGAAGGAGTATGTAGTAGCTAGCACCAAGAATAAACAATGGATTGTTGAACAAAAGTGGTGTATTTTGTAATGCGACACCTTCAAAAGTAAAAAAAATGTAATAATGCCTTTCTTTGAGAATGGGAAGACAAGGAGCTTTTGGAGGTCTCCATAGTCATGTGACTGCATAACTGATGTATATGTGTATGTTACGTGTATAATGAAAGTTGCTGGACATGATTTTATTGTGGCTGTTGAGATTATGATGCAGTTGGAATTATGTTTGGTATATATGTATGTGTGATGGGAATGAAGAGTATGAATGATTCAGCTGGGCGTTTGGACAAATGTATGATATTTATGATTAGGAAATGAGAACACTTTGTCGTAGGCCTTGCCTAGTGAAGTGTTTTTACACTTATACTTAACGGTTCACCTTTCCAATCAAATCATTTAAATTCAAAAGGGTGTATTGTACTTGTAGATAAATTGAAATATCCCGTTTAACATTAAGGCTAATAAAATTATGCAAAATGGAAGCCTTCATGTTAAGTGACGATGAGCCATCTCAATGGTGCCAGATGACTTCTTGTGTAAAGGAACTTGTTTACCTTTCCTCTAAACGTTTCCAGATGATCATCAATGAGTAGTTGCACTAGCAAAATATTTTACTGTATATGTCCGGGAACACGAAAGGGCCCATTGGAAAACTTTGACTCATTTGCCCTGTTAAGCTCGATAATCGAATGTAAAGCATCCTTCAAATGAAACTGTATATACAGAATTATAATGTGTGAAAATGGTTAGAAAATTTTATAGTTCGAAACTCGCAGATAACAGATTGCTGATACCAAATAACAGTAAACAAGGTGCTATAATTTGGTCAAACCACAATCCTTGCTCGTTAAGTAATCTTAGTAATAATAATATTACGTTTATTGATAGCAATCTGGGATGTTAATTTATATCCTGTAAGTTTAAAACATATTTTCTTATGGGATAAACCTCAAAAAGGTCTGCACTAATCTCATTATATCCTTCTAATCGGGATGGACTCACACCAATAGAACGTCGAACCCGACCAAAAGGACGCGAGTTGTTTTCAGCCCACGCCCTTGTACACGTAAACTATAAAACAAAATATGATATTGATACAATTATAAACACACCAAACGGATGAAAAACAGATCAGCAGAAAGAAGAGAAAACGGGGGAAAGGCAAACAATTATTCAAGGTGTTTTAAGGGCATTCTGGAAGGAACACGCATTCTTCTGCTCCTTCAAGGGAGGAGGTAACTTTTGTTACACCACCAGCATTTGCCGGATGTGTAACAGGAAGATCCCTTGTAAAGAGACCGAGTATAGAGCGGAAGTATCAATAGAGTTTCTCTACTCCTAGTACCATATCCATATAAATGGACTAAAATGAAACAGTAGCTTTTATTACATGTTGAAATCTTAAATGCCTCCAAGAGGAGGATATTTCTCCAAGTAGATATTGTCAAGTGTTGAAAATGATTCAATAATGTACGAGTATTATCATTTTTACGATTTTTTATTTATTTAGAAAAAACGACTTAACAAAATCGTTTGTTCTAAATACGAGTACATTTAGATTTCAAAGAAAAAAAATCACACTTAATTATGGCAGCGATTTTTTAAATATCCTTGGCATGTAAACAGTTTATGCTGAAAAAGAACCACTTCTGTATATACTCATTATTTTTTTAGTAGCTGTGAAACACGGACGTTTAAGAGAAAGGTGAGTTGATTTAGATGTACCTTTATCGTTAATGAGTAAAAGTTGGACCAATTGATGTTATCAAGATAAGCAGACCAAATATTGTTTCACTTTGTTTTAAAATAATATTTGGTTTATTTTGTTTCAAAAACAATATTTGGTCTTTTTAATTTATGACACTTAGTTTTTGAGAGTGAAACAATTTATAAATTAAATTTCTAAGGAACAATCCATGTGTTTTCTTTGAGTAAGAAATATGTTATAGATAAAAAATTCAATGAAAGTCAGGACACATAAAGAATTGTTCAATAAATTCACATTCATGTGAAGCTGTTGGAGTATTTTGAGTGGTCATTAGTGAACCATTTATTTATCATTGTGAGTAAAAGGAAAATGAATTTAAGGGCACCTTCGGATGAAAATAATGAAATTTTCAAAGGAATCCTACAATATAAATATCAGAGATGTTGGCCGAATGAGCAATGCGATCAGTCTCAAGAGATAAAAATAAGAGTGGAGAAGGCACAAATTGCTTCTTTCTCTGCAACACGGATTTCAATCTTGACTTGTGTACGTATGTAAATTTTGCCTTCCTATATATTCTCCGTACTTCTATATGATGTTGAAGCATGGACACTTACTCAGGTCACAACAAAGTAAAATGACATGTAGGAAAATAAAATTAAGTAAGTTCATAAATTATAATATATAAATAAGATTAGTTAATTAATAAATTTGTATATAGGCATAGTATTGGCAAATATTTGTACTATATATTACTCTGTTGAATAAAAAAAATAAAAAAATCAGATCACAACAAAAAAACTAGAATGTTTTCAAATGTGATGCTATTGAAAAATGCTGATGGTTCTGGGTTATTAAAATTCGTAATGATAACATCTTAAACCGGATGAAAAGAGATGTAGAGAAGTATTATCCCCCACCGAAAAAATACTCATGTAAAGCGATAAGAAAATATGTGATACTTCAAATGATATTGCAGAATAACATTTAGCATAGACAAAGTGCGGAAAGAATAGTTGTAGAACTCAAGGGAATAGTTCCAGGCTGTAGAACTCACAAGAGTAGTTTCATTGTGGTACCATGTATTTGCTTTGAGCCACTGCCTTAAGGGTAAAGATATCCATGATGATCGTCAACTTCCGATGAGAACATAAACTTAAAATAATAAGAAATGGTTATTAGGATCTTAAAAAATAAAAATCTTGTTCGTATTTCTAACATTTCTCAGTTTAGTAAGTTTCCATTTCTTGTCAATCTTCTAACAGATAGTCCACAAAATATTTTCCATTTTAATCAATATTGGTTTAAAATATCAGAGGTCGAATAAATATGGATATACGAGTATTTGGATATACGAGTATTTCAATGTGAAATGGGATTTTTTGTTTTATATTTTCACACATAGATTTTTAACATTCTTCGACTTCTCCATGGATTTCTTTTCATTCGACTGACTTGTATATCTATCATATGTTATATTTTTTTGACACTTTATCAAATTATATCTTAAGGATGCCACCTGATATTATTTAAAACTGTCGGTAGATCAAAGTGAATTGGCCGCTGTCAAGCTAGATTCCAGTCTATAATCCGCTAGAAACTATTTCAATAATTGATTGCATAAAAAAATAAAATATATAAATCAAAGGTCGATATTCACCGTGGATGAAATAAAGAAACAAATATTATCACATGATGAACAAAAAAATGAAAGCCTTTTATCTGATACAGTCAAGAGAGTTTGTTCAAGTTATTTTGTGTTTTTGTTTGTTATTGTTCAGGAGATTTCGTGTAACATAAAAATTTGAAAAGATTGTACCATCTCTAAGAAAAAAATAAAACAGAAAATTTCATTTTCAATGCGTATTCAATATATATTTCCTATATTATCTTTATCTTCAACTATACAGTATTGTTACATGAAAAAAATGCTGTTAGCATACTCGTTTGTGGCTTAATGATGAATCGAGATTGTGGTTAGTGCAAGACTGTAAGATATTAGCTTACTTGTATTCATTTCATTCCTTGAATATTTCTCTATTTAAAATACGACCACAAACCACAAATATTCATGAAAATACTTTTTTGTGTAAGTGTGTTTTTCTTTATTGCTAATAATTAAAAATTTATTGACATTTTGGTTTCATTTACAAGCTTGCGTCTCCTTCGAGATTTAAGCCATATTAAGAGGTTTATGGTTTTGTTATCGCTGATAACTATTGTAAATAATGCCTCTCCCGACCTTCGAAAGATTTTTTTTTATCTGTGTTTAATGGGAATAAAATATTCATGATTTCAGGAAGAAGCTGACAACAGCACTATTTACGGTTTCTCAATAATGATTTTAATATTACTTTTTAATTTATAACGATTTTGAAGTACTTTTTTAATTAAACGTAACGAAATCTAATTTTTATTTTTGAATTATTTTGTGCGATATGTTTTGTAAGTATTTTTTTGTTTCCATTTAGAATATGTGTTCAAGTTTTTTTTTAGGAGATTTCCTGCTTACCTTTCTGTTATAAGCACAGGCTTCCGAAGCATCGTCTGCTGTCTGACTAGTCCGCCTACAGTATTAGCAGGGATTATCAAGGTCTGAGTGAATGTGCTGAAATACAAGTAGCCTGGACGAGTGGACATGTACGTGCTAAATAATTTGTTGTAAAATTTGTTATCTAGTTATAATTGAGTATGATGTATTAATTATTTATGAGAAATTAAATATATAAAAATTGGACGTAGGAATTTAAAATTAAGTTAAGTAATTCAGTTATAATACATAATGTATACCATACACGTGTAAATAAGATTAGTTCTTAAGATATACATTTTATATAGGTAAACCCTTTAGCAAATGTTTTTTACTAAATATTATTTTAAGAAATGAAAAAAGGTGATATCTACTTTTAATGTGATTTGTTTGAAAGTGCATTTGGTTGTTGTTTTGGTTTAAATGTAATTTTTTTGTAAAACATGTATTTAATTTAGATTTTTGGAAACGGCCTTTGAAAATTAATAAGAATTATATCAATATTATTATACCTTAAATACAGTTAAATGTTGAAATGTCTTTTGAGTTTTTTTTATTATACGAGTATAATAATGGATTGGATGATTTTTCAGAATCCACGTCTTTACGACCATGTATTATATCCTGTAAGTTTAAAACGTCTTTACGACCATGGCTTCCCATAACTATGAAAAAATCTATCAAACACATAACCTTATTCAAGTCCTATAATATTGTTCTTTCGTTGTATCAAGTACAATTTAGCGGAATAAATTGCATCGTAGCATTGTTATAACCAACTATAAAGATGTTGAACCAACCAGAGAGGCCTTCAACGAAAACCAGACTGTATTTTTTAAATAAGTACTAACGAGAATGGAACCCGCAACCGTTTTACAGAACAAGACGTTGAAGACAGATGTTTTACTAACAAAGCCAAGAAGATCTAATTATAATAGTTGTCAATGGTTCGAAGCGTGAAATGAAATTGTTTTGATGTAATTTATTCCAACCAACCAACTCCATATTATTGTTTCATATTTTCGACCTTCAAAATATTTCCAATAAATTAATTTGTTTTTATAAAGATTATGAAAAACTAGTTATATTTTTTATACTGTATGAGTAAAGTGAAACAATAACTTCAAAAATGTGCACTATAAATTCTACTCTTCAAAAATTCAGCAACCATTTTGGCATGCAAACGGATTTATTATGTTCTCCATCCAAGTTGGACATTTTAAGGCATAAGTCACCAAACTATTTTTCAAAGAGTTTTTACTTATCTTCATTTATTTTTTATTTTTTATCTGGAATCATTTGCGTGACATCGAAATATTCGAGAAAATGATGTACTTTCTTTCGTTTTATGTTTTATAATCGATACAACATAGCGTCAAGAATTCGGAGCAAGGCCAAACACTGTATTGGCTCAGACCAGTGGCGTGCCGCTAATTTTAAACAAAATGTTTTTAAGTTTTAATAAATTGGTCTTATTTCTTCTTGGTCGATCCCTCATGACTGAGGGTCATGATCTCTCGGATCCACCGGCCCGACTCTGCCCATGACAATTCTCCACCTCTCTACTTTGTGCCTCTCGGAGAACTGCCTATACCGAGAGGATTCTGTTACGTTCCTGACATGGTCAGTGTATCAGGTTTGTTTTATACTTCGTTCTCGTTGTTCCTCTATACTGCCCGTTATTTCGTGTGTTTTCAAAATAATATCTGTGTGTTATATGACCATACAAATTGGAGTACCGTCACAGAAAAATCGTGGACAGCTTGAATACTTTGGTATATTTTACTTATTTACTATGTCTCAAAAACTGATAAAACCTCGTGTTTGTTAACTAAATGTTTCTTATTGCATTCGTTTGTTAACAGTTGAGTGATGTAATATTAGCCAATATTTGCCTATAAAGCCTATGAGAGTTATGATATACCCCATCATCAGAAATGAAAAAATATATTAATCTGATTAATGATCACGGGAAATGTAAATAAAGTTATTGTTAAGATATCACTCACTATGAGTATGGTATAAATAAGAAATATCGATTAATTTCGCAATCGATTGGGCCACCAAATAAAGGCAAAGGCTCTTAAGAAACGCATCGCAGCTCTCTTAATAAAGATAATTTTATATATTTGATTTAACTATCATCCTGCGTCATTATTTGATTTGACAGCAATGTATTCCGATTTTTACCATATATCATAGAGGCTTTTATGAGTTGCCTTGAAAAAAATAATAAAACTCAATGTGGTTTGAGCCATTTTTTATTACGCCCTGTACAAGTTATCTATTGATGCTTATTTTTTTATATTTTAATTATTGCATATTTAATTTAAATATTCAAAATTTATGAACTTTGCATGTTACTAGAGGCCTATGACATTTTCTACCCAGGTGCTATTTTGAGGAATAGAGGATGTGGGGCAGAGATCCGAAGACGAATTGAATTGGCAAAATCAGCAATGACAATTCTGACAAAGTTATGGATTAACCGATCTATACTGAGAAAAACAAAAATTCGTCTTGTTAAGTCTCTAGTGTTCTCCATAGCATAATATAGAGTGGAAATATGGACGATGAGGAAGAAGGAAACAAACATGATAGATACCTTCGATATGTGTTGCTGGTGATAGAAGCTTCGTATGCCATTGACTGCAAGACACACCAACGTCTTGATGATACAAGAATTTGAGATTACCGAAAGACTTTTGACAACATGCAGAAAAAAGATCCTTACATATTTTGGGCATATTAGAAAGAATGGAGAATCTGGTGATCATGGGGACAGTTGAAGGAAAGCAAGCAAGATGAAGATGTCCTGTGAAAATACGGATCAAATAAAAGAGTTAGCAGAATCCGCTTCATGTTCTGCATTCAACATGGCTTAGAACGGTTGGAATGGAGACAGGTGCGCCGAATTCGAGACATAACAGAGAACCACGACACTCAGATATGAGCACGCGACGAAGAAAAAGTATTCTCAAAAACTTTTTTTTCTCAAATAAATGGTGTTTACTTCCTTCGCAAATGTCAAAATTAAAAATGATCACTTCCTCTTATAAATATAGTGTGAATCCATAGCAGTACACCACCAGCTCAAGCCCGTTAAAACAGAATGTGGCTACCACTGTATTAGCAAAATCGATTGTACGTGGTGCTTTGTCAAAGTCGACGTTAATATCCAGAGGTGACACCTAACTACAAATATAGGCAGTGCCTACTAGAAACTGACTTGAAATTAAGATTTTTAAATACGTATTTATATCAGCTCTATCGAGAACTTTTCAACCTTTTTGAAGTTTTAATGGTTAGTTGTTCTAAATATTGTGACTGCTTATTCTACCTCTAAATCCGTCAACTCTGAAAATCGTGATCACCAAGGTTATCAATCATCGATTTATATAAAATTATCTGTGGCACTACGGTCCTTTGATGAGTTTACCACAATCAAATACTCTTCTCCAGGCTCCTCTATCCCTCACAAATTAATTAGATTGGATAACGCTTAAGGCTATGGAAGCATCGAAGCCTCGGTCGTTCAATGGATCTCCTGGATCATTCCACTCAGGACCAAAAGTTTCCGATCTGATGAAATTATAGCGTGTATGGTTATTAGGTTTCTTTCACAAAAAAAACTTTAGATGATGTGTACGGATAATCTACTCCGTATAAAGCATCTAAATGTAGTAGAACGCATCTTAACATCTTCGTATTAAAGAAACTTGATAGCCACGCGATATTCAATTTTAAACGTTACAGAATATGACGAAAAAACACGTTTTCCATCAAATTTAACAGTAACATCGCCTGACCATGCGAATGACATGGGCGGCGTAATATCAACCCATACACTCTCTAGCTTGTTCAAGTTGGAAACTTTTGACCCTAAGTGGCACACTCTCTTTGTTGTCCTTGAACTGTTTCGCTGATGTTTAATTCGTTCAAAATGTTTCATTATTAACTTTATTGCATTATATTACAATTTGATTGCATACAGTACAACCCAACGGGCTTATTTTCATATGAAGATCTCTTCCAGCCAACTAGAAATATGTTATAGAAACCTTAAGTGATAACCTGGCTGGAATCACTTGTAAAAATATCGGATTTGTAAGACAGGCGACTTACTAACTATACCATGAAGGTCAATTATATGACATTACATAAGGAATGCATATTTTGTAATACATGTCAATCACCTACATGTTAACTCACAAAACCACAATACAAATTATTTACATTGAAAACCACAAAAATATGATCAGAAGTTGACGGAAAAATAATTAGAAAAGTAATTGAACAACTTATATTATTTAGCTGCAACAACATACTCGTGAATACGGTTGGCGTTTAAAATGCTTTAAACGTAGGCAAACATATAAAATAAAGATCTTAGTGTAGCAGGCAGGGCCGTCCTAATACATTTAAGTGCCCTGGACTAAAAATATTAGCCGCCCTAAAATATCGCATTTTTATATTTACGTGTAATACAGTCAATAGAAACATTTCTGTTGACCTCATTACATGTTTTCCTTTTTTATTTTACGTAATAATTTAGAATTTTATGTTTTGTTTTAAGTATTGTATTTTGGGAATTTTACATTATGACATTTTCAGAGTTGTTTTTCGACTGGATTACACATGATATTTTTTATTATACTTTATTTATTTAGTTGATTAGCTAATTAAAAAAAATATAACTATAAATTAAACATGTATGTTACGTATCCTCATAAAATAATAAAGATATAATTTATCATAAAGATTTAAGTGATAAAAGTGTTGTATCATAAAGATTAAAGTGATAAAAGTGACAATTTCGTAAATAAATAAAAAAATAAAGACCCTTGTGAGGGGCGACGGCCAGCGCCCTCTAGGTCACAGTGATTCAAGGCTATAGCTATATTAAACCAATGGTTAGCTCTGCCTAAAGGGCACATGAATTACGCATTATTTCATATAAAATTACTAATTGTAGATTTAAACAATCAAGTGTTTTCTGCCAGATTAACTGACTTTCACGTCGATAATTGAATTTATCCGATAAAGTATTTATGAATTTGAAACTATAAATTCCAAAAGTTACTGTAGGACGAGTGGTAGGCGGTTCAAGTATGGAAATGGGCTAGCCAAGGCTGCCGGTACTATATTAAGCTAGGAATCCGTGTGAAGGATTCAATCACGTACAAGATTTCGCGTCATACGAGTAAGTCGCCGTTTTCATTCGGGTCAACAGTGGTTTGCGACAGTCGCTCGGAAAGAGAGAGAGAGTGTGAGAGAGAGAGAGAGGGAGAGAAGATACATTTGGTTAGATACCTCCTAGGAAGAAAAACTATATGAAACTAAAACCACTCACAGACTACACAAGAGTGGAAAACGAATATCCTGTAACCTCACCCAGATTACACAAGAGTGGAAAACGAATATCATGTAACCACTCACGCGTTTTACTTCACGGGAGAGTGGAAACAACTAACTACATACAACTAGGTACCATATCAGTTTTAGAACTCGGGTTAATGTTATGTTTTACAACTCAGGAATTTTATGGACCCGAACATGTCAAGCGATAATCGGATGGGTAATTAATTTGTTATCCATTATTGGCATCCCGGTTTATATTTCATTTTTAAACTTATGGGTACCTCAACTTCACACATCTCTTAAAGAGTGAAAACACTTGTGATTAAAATCTTGGTTTTCTCTACACTCCTGTATACCTGAGAAACTTGAACAATAAAGACCAGAGAAATATCATGGATATACTGCGTTGATGTGGTATTGGAGACGATTACTGGTTGTTTTATGGAATGAACGATGAACAAATGCATCCATATTATATCCACTTCACACCTCAAGGTGCTTCAACAGTATATACTCGACGTTTTCTTCAATTCTTTGGTCACATGTTGAACAAAGAAGATAAGAAAAACTCATGGTAACTGGCAATGTGGAGGGTCACAAGAGCATAGGTAGATAACCTATGCGCTGGAGCGACCAGGTGAAAAATGTCACTGGTCTACCTTTGCAACAAGCTCTGCGGACAGTGGAATGCCGGGAGGACTGGATACGAATGTGCACGACATACAGTAATTCCAGCGTGGCTCACGTTCCTTAACTTTGAGGTCAAGATACAGAAGTATTGTAGAAGAAAAGACGTTTGAATTTTTGTATTGGCTCTCTCACGTATATTAATAAAAAAGTTTTTTTTTGTTAAAACAAATACGCAATATACTGAGACCGCATACATAATTAACAATCCTTGTTTGACAATGTGTTAATATGGTCACAGCCTTGGCTATCATAGGTCATAATTCAATTTGAGGTATAACAGTTGCCTTGAAGGTGACCGAAATGTACGATTAAAATTCAGCATCCAGGTAAACTGATGCGCAGTTGATATCAGGTGTCAACTCGACTAATGGAAGAACTGACTGAATTCTATAATTCAAAAGTTTGAGGTTCGTTTTATATAATCACTTAATAGGGACATGCATGAAGTGTTTGATACTATATATAATCGAATAAATACATCAACATAAATACTGAAACTTGCGCAAAAAAATACCACACAGATGTATAAGGTCTTTCGGAGTGTTGAACCGGGTGGTTTGGCTTATGATGCTGACGTTTCGAAAACGTTGTGGTTTTTATCTTCAGGGCTTGATTTTTTAAAAATTTCGCCATAAGTGGATGTGAATCGGATATCGCTTAGTCTATAGCGGAGTTTCAACCGTAACGTGCGCGTATGGTCCCGTACCACCATGGGGGAACAAACACGCGGCTTCCATAAATGTTGAAGTGATTACCATGTTGATTTGATGTGAAATCCGCTGTCTCTGTTGATATTGTTTGGAACAGGACCTATGAACTCATGTTATGTTTGAGACTCCACTATAAAAGGCCAAGCGATATCCGACGCACAACCACTTATGCCGAAGTTGATTCCAAAAGAGTGCTGAAGATGAAATCTACGTTTTTGAAACGTTAGCATCATAAGCCAAATCATGCTGCACAATACTCCGAATGACCTTATACAACTGATACGAAAAACCGCGAGAGCCTCAAAACATATTTTAAATGCCCAAAGCCTTACATATGTAGTGGAATACTTGTAGTTCAACAAATCGACTTCTGTGACTTGTTTTTTACAGTTCCCTTGCCTCACATGCAAATACGAAAAAGCTACAATAAGACCCTGGAAAAAAAACTGCACATATCCACATTGCACATATAACATATGATATTCCTATTTTCTCTTTTCATAGCAAGCAGGACAAAAAATAACATCTAATACATCTAAAAAATAGATTTCAACCCTTGCATCCATACAAGGAATAATTCGTTTGTTTTAATATAATATCTCTTTGATATTAGGTTCCTGGTGGTATGGGCTAGAGCAGTGTTTCCCAGCCTTCTTTATGCCATGCCCCACCGTAGTCTTTTCAAGTCATATGCCCCACCGGCCTCTTTTTTGTGCAGTAAATAGATTTCTTAATGTTGTCCGTTTTCCAAATTTTTCCTTCAGATTTTGAAAGAAAATAATATCTGAATTAATATGAGTACTATGTTTCGTCTTCAAATGTGCTTCAAGACGACCTCGTTTCATTGTTTCATTGGTAAAGGATTTCTCACACAGAAGACAAAAAGGTAGGCATTCGTCGTGCACAGCAGGTATAAATCCAAATTTAATAAATTCCTCCGAGTACTGACGTTTTTTTGATTTTTGATTTTGGTTGATCACTCATTTTGCAATGGACTATAAGAAATAAATAATAAGATAATACTCATTTATCAATGGTCAAGGATTGAAATATGTAAAAAGAAAACAATAATATTACTCTAGAGACGTTAAGGGTATGTGTTTTGCGGTAGAGAGCAGGTCTCGGTCACACGTGTAGCCAAATGAAGTAGCTGTCAAACTTCGATAATCAGTATTGCCAGTATGCAAAAATAACGGTCGATGAAATTGCTGAATGCACGTGGGTATATTTAGTCGTGAATGAATATATTATATTATAAATTTATATGTGGAATAGTTGATAATTGCCGATGTGTCCCATCTCTGAAGCGTGGTGCCCCACCTCTGAGGCGTAATGCCCCACCGGTGGGGCGTACGCCCCACCGTGGGAAACACTGGGCTAGAGAGTACTGTGCCATATTGAATGCAACATTTAAAGAAGGCTCCTTCATTTGGTTCGTCCATCTTGTAAGAGAGTATTCTTCATCTTGCTCACTTTCCCTCCTACTGTCCCCCGTGACCATCCGTTTCTCGAGATTATCGTTGTTCTTTCTGGCAACATGTCTAAAGTATTTCAGAATCCTTTCTAGCATGTTGTTGAAAATCTTTCACAAACATAGACATTGTTGCGATTTGCGGTCCATGGGATACAAAGCATCCATTTCCAAAACACATTTTGAAGGCACATCATGTTTGTTTCGAATTCGTCTTCAGATCTCTGCTTCACATCTCCATCATCTGAAATGAGACCACATAGGTAAATAAACTCGTTGGCTTCTTAGTAATCCCATAATAAATTAATTCTTGACAGACTTGAATCGGTTTACGATAAGGACTTTTTTACTTTTGTTTATTTCTAATTCTAGTTGTAGTATCTCTTCAACTCTATGAAAGAGCTCGGTTATCTTATCTTCGTCGTTGCCATAATCTTAGGTTTTTCTGCGAATCTTATAAACCTTATGTGATAAATAATAAATATAGGTTTATTGATATGTAGCAACATAGTATACAATATTCTATATCCTGAAATTGCATATATTTCAAGATAATGGCAAAGAAAATACATTTAAAAGAGAAGCTAACAAAAGGTTTGAGTTTATCTCATAGCACCCCTCCAGCCGAGACACACCCTCACCAATGGAGGGTGATCCCGGCCGCGAGGACATTGAATGTTTTTCAGCCCATACCCTTCCTATAAGATATAAGAATATATTATTTTAATAGAGCTAAACAATTCCTACAATTACAGTGGACTATGATATCCAGATCACGGAGTAGTTGTTTTCCTGTACGCTGACAGGGTAAACACCTTCAAGAAAAGCAAAGAAACCTTGGAGTAAATGCGATCATTTAATAGTGATCGAGAAATGTTATTGTTCTTGCAAGCATTGATGGTTCTGGGATATGTATTGTGAATGCTACACTGCAACATAAATATTATGTTTTATCTATTAATCACATGTTTTTCCACCTGAAAGGCCATCTATGACAGTGTTGAGGCTCATGGGTGAATCAACATGTGAAACGTGGGAGGAATAAAAAATATAAAAATAAACTTAACTTAAAACACACCTTTTTAAAAATCAATTATTTTAACAGAGGTAAACCTTGACTTTTTTTCAAATAAATTACACAGAATTACATTGCGTGGCTTTTTAATGTTGTTTTAGGGACATTTCTAAATTAGTTGCTTTATGATAAGATGTTTTAAGACTAATGTTTTAATTTATGTAACATATTAGAGTGGTGTATTAAGGAAGTCCTGAAAAAATATTCATGAAGGAATTCGTATATTTTATTCCTTAATAATAATTATAATAAAATTACAATCAGTTTTCGCCATTTATAGAGGAGGCTGTACTCCTATTATTGATTAAAAATAATACATAAAATAAAACAAGTTGAGTGCTATAATAGTAAGGGGTGGAGGTAACCATTAGATTGCGTACATCCCCGCATCTGCTTATGTGAAGAAAAAAACATATTTGTTGAGAAAACAGCAGAAAACTTAGCTATAGAAAAATATATCTAGATCTTTTAATATGCAAAATTAAACATTTGTAACACATTTGGCTTTAGGCGGAGTATAGTGTATGTGTTTTCCTTATTTGAACTATTTGGGATCAAATTTTTTGTACAATTTTTTTAAACAATGATTCGATATTTAAAAAAAATGTTGTTGAAAAAAAGCCGTTTGTTGTGATGTGCATTATTAATCAAACTAATCTGTTGACCTGATTTCTAAAGTTGATTTATTTTCTTAGTTGGTAAATAACAAAGTTCAAACCAATGCTAGACAAAAAACTATTTTTATGTTTAATAGAATTATGACGATATTCTTGAAGATCCAAAATAAACCAAGCAGATATGAATATAAATATCCCACACAATGGAAAATAGTGTGAACACAAGTAGTTTGCAGTTTGAATGCACCAAATGTCCTTAACGCTTTGAATACAAAAAATTATACAAATATTCTAGTTTCTAATACCACGTGTTTTCCAAATTTAATGAAACTACATTGTCTCCAGGCCACGCACTTCAATGAATACGTTTATTATAAATGAACAATATAAGTCATGATATGTGTGTGTAGTATCCACTTTTGTTTTTCTGGGTCAAGAAATAATGTCTTAGGTTGTCTTTTGTGGAAATAGCCGACATATTATATAAAGAGTGTCCTAAACAAAATATATACACACTTTGAATGATTGTAAATTCAGTATTCATCAATGTTTATCTAAGATGAAAATTTCAATTTTAAGAAGGCCGACGTAGATATTTTTTGGCTTTCGCAAATGTTCAAATTGATGGCCATTCTGAGCCATGTACTGCTAATAATGTGGAATCGCAAACATCACAAATTAATTGTTTGGTATTTAGGCGTATTCTCTTTAAATGGCTACTCTCAATTCATCAACTGTTGCCGGTTTTGTACAAAAACCTTATTTTTTATGAGTTTTCACAAAAAAAGTCTGGGGATTGTAGGGGTATTCAATGTTACCTATACGTCCAATCCATGTGTTCGGCTAATTTCCATCAAAATAGCCCCTCATATCACAATGGTAGTAAGGAAGTGCACTATCTTGCTGAAAATAAGTGTTTCTATTTTCTTAAACTCCTCTCGAATGTGTGGTATGACAAATTCCTGCAGCTAGTTCAAGTTATCGGCATGGTGTAAAATTGTCTATATTTAGGACACCCTATACTAATCAACAGGCTCGAAATCACCAGTGATCTAAGGATTAAAATTCACAATTCAGGTCAGCATATGATTCAGGTCAGTCAGTTATATATAACAAAGAAGTGTTCAAAGAGGGATTTTACATAAATGCATTGAGAAATGTTACATAACGGAAACGATCTTGATCTTGGGTTACTAAATAGCGGAAGATAAATCAGTGTTTTTATGTATGATTTTTTATGGAAAGATACGTACAGACTAAAGAAAGTATGGCTGGATCAAGAGAATGATATTTTGAAAGAACGAAACGTTATTTTTTTTTAAATCGTCCGAGATGTATGGATGTAAAAGTAGCGATAAATGTTGGTGAATTCTCACATATCTGCCTACCCCTACAGGCAAATTGCGTGATGGTATGAATGTATATATGTAGTAAGTACAACTTATCCGCGGTTTCGATTTCCATAGTTTAAGCTATCCGCGGTTAACATCGAATTGAAAATATTAAATTGAAAATTCCAACTTAATCGCCTGAAGATTCATCGTAGCCAAAAGTTACAAAAGCTACGTTATTCACATCAGTTTATCTTTCACATCATCCCTGAATTTTCACAAGAAGAAGAAGGGTGAGTACAGCAGAATAAGATATTTTGAGAGAGAGAAAGTGATATACACCACCTTCAAATAAATTTTACTTCATTATATTGACGACCTCCATTGTCTAATTGGTAAGACACCTATCTTCCGACCCAGGGTTGTTGATTCGGTTCCCATTGGTCACCATTTTTTTTAACGGATTTCAGACTGATTTTCATTTCAAGCTTCTTTAGCATTTTTCTGGTTAGTGGTATGAGATTTTCATATAGTATTACACCTGCCAGATTGTACTGTACATAACAGAAGCGTAATGCAAAAATACTATTGTAATATCTATACGATTGTAGATTTTTTTAAATAAATTGATAAATTTGTTTTTGGTCCGTAATCAATGTGCATAAACAGTGCTTCTAATAATCGAGGTAATCAAAAAATATCATAATAAACAAACTGTTGAGTCCTTATTGAATATTAATAAAATATTACCACCATGTTATTGAAGTTTATCATCATCCCTATAATTCCTCATTCCTGAAGGTCATAAACTATGGGATGTTGGTGGTAGTTGCGACGACATGTCTCCACTCATATTGGTCACTTGCTGTTTTCATAGCAGTGTATGAACACTATGCACAGGCTTAACCCTATTTTTCCTAGCGCCCAGTATCTGTCTATTTTTTTTGACACAATTCATATGCTCATCATTTATTTTTCTTGGATACGCTTGAACCATATTAAGAACAGTTGTGCCATCACATTTAACTCCTGAAATATGGAGATGCTTGTTTTTCTGAATGTCTACTGGTTTCTCATCATCCGACACCAGAATCATATATAAAATGGATACATTTTCGGATATTTACTAAATTTGTTTTAGCGCTGTACATAAGAAGAGTTCTGAATAGCTTTGTTTTGGTACAATTAGAAATGCCTCGATCTCGCCATATTTTTACAGTTCGAGTCATGGAATATTTAGCAAATTGTGTTCGCCTCTTTATTGTTTTTCACAACTGCATTTTCCACCAATCAAGGAACAAACGTATATTGATGTGTTTATTAAAGATACAAATAAAGTTATTAATGATTCAAATAAATACGTTTATACTACATTTTAATAAAATATATTTTTGAAAACTCATTAGCTTTAAAAAGTTACATCATCTAGTGAAGAATAATCACCACTTCCTGGTATGTTTGAACGATATGTTAATCAGTGGTGATTATTTTTCTACGACTTTACAAGATTACAAAGCATTAATAAGAAACATTAATAAATCGCGTGTTTTTCTTCAAAATAAAGCAGTTTAAATAAGTAATCGTATAATCGTATATCTAAGTAAAACCCCTTAACACTGTTTATTCCATTTAATGTAATGGTATAACCCTGCCAGTTTCAAGGTTTTTACCACATCATCACGGGAGCACAAACGAGACTTGTTTATGCTCCCCTGATGATGAGGGGAAAACCTTGAAACCGGTAGGGTTATACCAAAGTGGAATAAACAGTGTTTAATCAAACAAATGACAATATATTTAAACCTCCACAATGTTAATGCCTTAACTATAAATAATATATAAAACCACTGATCCATATATTAATCAGTAAATTACATAGATACCATATTGCCGACAGATTTTCAAGCCCTTAAATATAATATATGCGCACAGTTCTCACATCGTCCACATTCATACATCTCGTCATACATGCTTTCCTATTTCTCATATTTTTTACCCTTCCCGCAGTTGAAATTTCCCTATCCAATTCCGCTCTTTCCTCGGTCTACCTCTTCCTCACTCCATTGATTTCAGACAAGTCCTTCGTAACTTATTCTCTCAATGTGACCAAACCATCTCAAGATTCCTTTCGCAATTCTACTTATAACATCCATATTTAACAAATAGTTATGTTTTATCCAATCATTTTTTAATGTATTATCTATCATCTTAAACTATCAAACATTTTAACAGTTGAAATTGTTTTTCCACATATCATTAACATAACATAATATACTTCTATATCAGGTCTAACGTCTGATGACTTCCATGGTGTATTTGGTAAGACGTTCTTCTTTCATCTGGTATCTTCCCGATAGTACCAAAAAACTAAAAAGCATAGATTCTGTTAACAAGTTTTTCAACGAAGTATTTATCACAACAATGTACTATATGTTGACAGACAGCAAGTTACCTGTTTACTCCATTAGTTATCAACTCGAAGACTCGATTAATGGGACCGTAGACCAATTTTATCTCTCAATATTATCTCCAGGCGCCGTTATATTGGAAAACACTTTTGTTGTATACAATACAACTTGACGGACTAATTGTTATGTAGTATTTTTTTCCTACCAGCCAGAAAGATGTTAAAAGGGCTTTAAGTGAAAACCACACGAGAACTCTTTTTAAAATAAATTAGGTTCCAACGAGAATCGAATCAATAGTCCCCGGATTAAAATGGAGGCGTCTAATCAGCTAGACCACGTTCTGCAACACGTCCGTATTTATATAGTGAAGAGTGCCTTATGAATTAATGACTTCTGTCTTGTCGGTTAGAGGAGATTCCCACCTGATAATAAATTCACCCATTTTACTCGGTGCAATAAAGTATAAATAAATATTACGCTAAAATGCTAATAGTCACCATTTCGCAATACCCAACTAGTCGGAATAATGTAACATCACGTCAGAGGTAACAATAACATCAGATTGAGGGCGTTAAACAAGCACCAATAATACTCGTACACCCATTATCTTTAATGCTGGTTACTTGGCCTTAGTGACTAAGAGGAGAACATGACCATGAAGCATCATCACTGTTGCACAAATAGATGCAATATAAAAAAAATGTTTAAGTTTATTTGTATTAAGTTATAACATTACAACTTACATAAGCTAGTGGCATAATTGTTTTTTCTGCTTATTTCTATATAGTCTGTGGCATAAATCTCCCCATTTGGTTTGCCTGTAACTTTTTATATACATATTTTTTTCATTTTCAGATATTTAAAGATTAAATTTTAAATGTTTGTAATGGAAAGGTACACATCGAAACAACGAGCTTAAATCACTTTGCTGTATGCCAGAAATGTTAATTCAATAATGGTTTCGCATTTCGATTACAATATGTTAACAACTCTTCACCATCGCTCTAACATTTTACCGTCTGACTGCTCGTTTTAACAAGTCTGAATCAATCAGAGATAGTTAACATACAAAGTATCCTGAACGATTCGGTCTGTAGAGAATGTTGGAGAACTTTGCCTGAAACCCCCAGAAACGTCTACATGTTAAAGATCACTATAGCGAATACCGAAGTAACGAAATTTTCAGTATAACGAATATTTTTGTTTAACCGAACGAACACACATAAGTAAAAAAATATGTTTAACGAAATTAAAATTTCAGTATAACTAACATTTTAATGGCCGAAAACTCATTTATCAAATATGTATTATTGAGTCTAAACCAACGGGTTTGGATGACACAAGCATTATGTAAAGAATGAGTAGTGAATTTGGACGCATCAAAAGATAGAAAAGAAAAATGTTATTTTAATAAATGATTTTAATTATTGCTAAGCACATACTCGTTATTAACAATGCGAGTTAGAACACATTGAAGTTGAATTTAACCTCCAAATTGTACAGCATTTCTGCAACTTTAGATTTGGGAATTAATTTTACATGCAATAAAAGTGCATTATAGGAGATGACAATAAAAATGGAGTTATGTCACGTGACATAAAGGTTCCGTTTTAAGACGTTATAAGTATATATATTTAAAAAGTGTTAAGCTTACCTATCCCATAGCACTGATGACCTAGAAAATATTTTTCCACAATTATGTGTATTGAAAATGCAGTTATGAATGCTGCTAAGAAAAATTCAGTACAGTTGAAATAACATCATTCTTTGAAAACAAAAATTTGAATTTTGTGTTCAACTTTTTATACTGAAATAACAATTTCCTCAAAACTATATAATTCTCCAATATTCAATATAACGAAATATTTTTTATGATATCGTGCATTTCGTTATAACGGGATTTGACCTGATTTAATACTGTATTTTAACATGTTATATTCCTGACAACTATTCAAGCTATAGAAATAATGATCTTTTTAGACTGGCAATAAGTAAAACTTACTTGCCAAGTGATTTCCTATTGTTTCACAAGCTGCCCCTTTTGAACGGGGCCTCTGATATTGACATCTTCAACATTTTTTTTTAATTAAGTATTTTATGCTTTCTTAATAATGGAAGTTTTTCCAGCTAAATAATTATTTCTTATTTATTAATTTTTATTTCTTGTTACCGTATATTTCTTGTTACTCTTTAAGTTTTGTATGTGATTAGGTTTAACATATATATGTAAGCATTTTGAAATAAATAAAGAAAACGTGTCTCTCTATTGGGTTTAGATAAATCTTTATTCGAATATCCACGGCGAAACAGCCCGAACAGCTGTCGATAGAGCTTCGTTAGAAACGAAACAGACCATCCGATATGTAATATGTGACCGTGTACTCGTATCTAGATACATGGTCGCATATTACATAACGACTTGCATCTCTTCACATACAAAATACAGCTGACTCACGAATTAAGGCATTCAGATGATGAAACACGCCTTCTTTACTACGTGGAGTGTCAAATCACAATAAAGAAAAACTGTTTTTTTTCTTCTCAAAGTTGATGATAGCGAATGATGCTTTTTCTAGTTGAATGAGTGTAAATAAACAAAATTGCAGAATTTGGGAAATTGAAAATCTTAGAAATATCCACATGAGACCGATGCACCTATTAAGGTAGACGCCGAATGTGGCGAGTAGTTAGCATATTGCAATTGAAATGCTCTCAGCATAGTAGTTTTTTAATTATTATTTCTGACGCACTGCAATATTATTTTGGCTCGTTGAGGCGGTGTGTACCTTAACATTATAAAACATTTCGAGCTAATCTTAAACACATGCAAAGAAAAAAATAGTTACAGGGAAACCACGTTAGCTGACTTATTATGCCACACCTGTATAAATAAAAAAAAATACAATTACGCCATAGCGTCTTTTTCAAACAATGGTATGCAGAAAAAAATTGTGTTAATATATATTATGTAAAAAAAAGTTATTAATTTAGTTAACTCTTCACTGCAAATTTAATTTATTGTTTTTTAAATTTTTTTTACAATGAACCAGCTTTTGTTACTTAATCGATTAATATCGCTATCAAAGACTATGTCTAAGACCTGGTGACTGAAAAGTGTTATTTGACTAATAATTGAATAGTAAAAATTAAAATAAATTACAAATCTCAAGAAAAAATTGAGATTAGGATGGAAATTTTATGGGACTCAAAGAAGATTAGTACGTTGAGATAAATGATGCTTCTTAAATTTTTCTTAAATATTTCAAAGTCGTAGTTTTATTTAAACATTAAATAAATAAACATTTTATCACTCTTTACACGACGTTGAGTTACGAAATATTTTAAAATTCAATCTTAAATAGCCGGCGACGTGGTCTAATGGTCATTCATGCTAAGCAAGCCGGTTTCAATCTCAGTGAATTAATTTCTTGATTTGTTTTACTCGTAGACGTTATCTTTTCTGAATTTATATGTCTTTTGAACTTGTTAAGAAATATTTAAAAAGCACTATTCAGAAACCAATGCTTTATTTTTTGTGTATAAGTTCTGTTATTCAAAAGGTTGCAGCAGGTTTAACCTACCGAAAAATAAAGAGTCGTAAAAAATATATTTTTAACTATTCCGCAATAGAAGAGATTTTTATTTTTTATGTCCCTGCTAATTACAGCCATGTAAAAAATTCTTCATTTTATGTATCAACTTACAGAGGCAATATGATGGTTCAACAGTCAGTGACGCACGCTTTAGATATATTGAACAAATTGAGTGACATAATGGATATACCATATTCTCGGTATCGCGTAACAGTGTGAGAAGAATCGTCCTTAGAATTCTTCTATATGGATAAATTAATCAGACCATTAGTAGGTGGAGTATAAAAAGAGGCTTTCAATAAAGATAATAAGAAAAGTGTTTTTTTTAACACAACTTATTATCTGTAACATTCCCTCGCCTGACTTAGATATTGCCTGACCTAAGGCAAGATAGGTTTAACAAAAAAAACATTTCTTTATAAAATATCAATTTTAAGAGCAATGAACACCTACAACACCAAAATTAACAAATCAAACTCAGAATGAAAGGTTAGTACAATAACTTGAACACTTTGTATGCGACAGATTAGAATTGTAGTCAGGACTGCGCCACTCGTAGAAAGCGAGAGACTGTTATTCCAATTTACTGACGACTGTGCGACGACAGCGGAAATCAGAGATTACAGTCGTGCTTTTTTACAACGATGTTTCAAATTTTTTACTACCATCTGGTTTTGACAATCCTAATCATTTAGTTGAGGGATCTACTCCACACGATAACATACTACGCTCCGATCGCAAGAGAAACAAAGTTTTTTTTTTATAAAAATAACTTTTCAAAATTTGCCAAATGTATAGGCATTGATTCACTCTTTCTTTTAGACATATTGGTGGAAGAAGAATAAAGCAATACATGTGTTTTTATGTTACACATTTTTTTCTTCCTTTTCTTCTTTTTTATTTGTGATAAATATAAGCGTTAAAAAAATGTATGTTTTAATTTTTTTTTTAAACGAAAACTAAATTATTAATTAGCAGCTACGCATACCCTAGACAAGCTTGCTAAGCATATAATCAGGGATAAATCGGGGTTCGCATGCAAATGGTTAATATTACACTGGATTGTCAAATTTTGGTGTAATAGATACAATATTATAATCATCGTCATCAAACTTTCTTGTTCCAATACTAAACATAAGATTCTTCCATTTCGACTTATGTACAAGTTCACTTATTTTTTTCACGCTAATGCCCCAATGTCTTCATATTGGTGTGCTGTAACTTTATCATCCGATTATTTTATCTGATCACACGAAGAGTAGCAGCAGGCAATAAAGTAAATGGGGGGATTATAGAATGTGTTTACCGGCATTTCAAGGGAAGTAAAGCTAACTTCTCATAATGGAATCTTGGTCCTGACATTAGGATATGCAAATGAAACTCGGTAGTTGCAAACATGTGATGAAAGTAAGAAAAAATTGACGTGAACAAGAGCGTTGTGTAGAATGTATGAAAAAACAATATATAATTGAAAAAATTATGAAATAATGCGGATCGAAAGAATATGCAGCAATTAAAATGAAGGAATAAGCATTGAAATGGTTCAGCTATGAAAAACGAATGAATGTTGAAAGATTTATAAAAATAATTTTGACATGTAATATAGAAAAAATGATGAGTCATTTAAGACCTAACATAGGAAAACGTGGTACAACCAAGTGAGTTCTAAAAGTGAGAAAAGTTAGAATAACAGAAAAGTATACACGAATAACTGTATAGACGTAGCAAACGTAAAATATGTATTATGCTAGAATATAATGAATCTGATATACTCGTATATTATTTCTGCTTATTCTAATGGGGGGCATGGCATGATAATGATAAGAATCACATGACCTGCCCATTGACACTTTAGATTTGCTACAGATATGACAATGTCATTATAGATTTTATTAAATACTTTAAAATAAATTCCGATTCAAATTGATTCAATTATAAAATGGCTGACTACAGGTCGTGCTAAAAAAAGAGTCCAATATAAATTCTTAGACGACTGAATAACTTGTAAAATTATATTATACGTTTCGAATCCCCTCAGGCTGTGGTTTCACAATTCAATAGTAATTTGTTTGGATTGGTTTGTTCACTTTTCCTCTTAATCAGCCTTGTGTCATAATGAACTCGAATACTTATAGTTACTAGGTTTATTGACTGACACGCGACATTGCTAATAACTATCCTTGGATCTGATCTCCGATTAAAATATGCAGTTTTTAACTTGCTTTTATAACCTAAGATTATGGAGTGTTGTTGAAACTTCCTTATTTTCTTACAAAATATTTAAGGTTAGCATACATACCATCACACCAATTCCTTGTTAAGGTTGACAGAGAGGACAGAGCGCTAGACGTTCCTATCACGACATACTTCTATCGCCTCCTCCACATCCATACATATTCTCATACAGCGTCTCTATTTACCTTTTCTTCTTTCAAATTTTTATTCACTTAGTTCAGTCATACTTTTCTTCATCTTCCACTGCCACGTTTTCCACTCATGTTTGCATTTTATGTTTATTTTGATAGTATTTCTTCATCAATTTTTCATGCCCAAACCATCTCTTAGTGATTTTCTAGAGCTTTGTCAACACCAGTTCCTTACCATATAAAGGTAAGAGTACAAGAATGGAGTAAGGAAGTTACAGAGGCATAAGCTATTTTGCTCTTCTTATTAATCATTTCATAGACTTGGTCCAGCTATGCCTTTCTCGCAAGTCCTCTACCACGACCCCCTATCATGTTTGCATTATAAACTGGTTTTGTCAGTCAGTCTTAGTTATATACAATTATTGGTAAATATGAAACCGAATTTATGAGTGGTGTGTCAATGTATAACAGAATGGTAAATGTAATTATTAAGGATGAATGTGAGCAAAAAACTTTGTGTTACGTGGCAAGAAAATAGCATGTCGAGGGGGTTTGGACATTTTAATTGGATGGGTGACGAAACTGTGACTTAACAAATTTATAATGGAAGCAAGATTGAAAGTCGTGTTAGAGACCAAGTGAAATATGTATTGAATAAGAAGAGACGAAATAACTGTATGAGAAAAAATACGAATGTGGAGGAGGTGAAGGAAGTATGTTGTTATAAGAAGTATATGTCGGAAATACTTCCGCACGTGGGTAGGCAACCGCACTCGCACATGTCTGGCACGTGCAATTATTTTTACCATCGAACTGTTTTGCCAGACTAGACATATTTTTTTCTTATGTTTTTGGGTACCAATTATCATCACAATTTGAACCCAATTATCATCACAGTACCACAAAATATCATCTGTGAAAATAAAAAAATACAACAGAACAGTCTAAAAAATATTTTGTGATTTGGTGAATCTAGGAAATCATAACGATACCAATAGCTGTGTGCACCGCATGTTGAAAACAATAACCTTAGGAACCAGATTAATACTTAATTTTTATTGGAACTCGATTCCGAGGTTGTTTTTAGCATTGGATGTTTGCGGATTCGATTTACATTTGATTTATTTGTGATGAATTCGCGTTTCCGGCAACTTGATAATTTACCTTTAAAATTTTGTTAGTATAAAAGTATCAATAAATAATTGCATTCTTTTTTATATCTCCCCGTATACAAAAATAATTGCAAGTGTTTTATCGACTATGTAAATTGCGATACTTGTATGACGCTATATAACGTGATTTGTGAACCAAATGACTTCCAATAGTAAAATATATTTCGGTGTTGCGTCAATATTAAAGTTGATACTTTATTGTTAGCGTTTACTTTTTTTTATTTTGTTTTTTTACAAACTTTATAATACTAAATTATCACATACTTAAACTCTTTAAACTCTTCCGTTAAATAATAACAAGAAATATAACAGTATTTTCTATTGAACATACTCGTATAATAAGTTGGAGGCTCGAGTGATGTTAATTGTTACATTTTTAGTCATAGTTTCTTTGTGAAAAATAATAATTTTATAATATCGACAAAGGCCTTCATAGTCTGACCTTGGCACTAAATAATTAATCTTATTGTATTTAACTGAAGAAATTGGTTATTTTTAAAAAAAATTGTCGTAGTTTCCTTAAATGAGGAAGTTTTGTGGTGTTATAACCTCGCTCGAAATTTTTTAACGTATGAGGTCTGACTATGAATACAAATCATGAAATTTTAAGGTTAAAAAATAGTATTTGGTATAAAGGCCGATCAATGAGGTCTTAGTGTATATTTAGCGCAAAATTATGATTCTTGAATGTTTTAAATTTATTTATTAAATGAATATAAACAATTCATATGTTCTCTTTTATCGAGGGGGTAAGCAGAATTTTCTTTCTGAAATAGTAACGTTTTGTATAAAACTAATAATTTTTAACATGGAACCTGCGTTACAGTTACTCAAATATCTCAAAATGGAATAAAACCGACGACCTCAGTGGCCTAGTTTATAAGACCTGACTTCTGTTGAGGTGGTTGCGTGTATACCCTGAATACCCAGATCAAAAAAAGGTTCATTTCTGGCTTTCGTGTATACCCTGAATACCCAGATCAAAAAAAAGGTTCATTTCTGGCTTTCATTTAACGCTTGTTAAACACCTTTCTAAATAATTGAAAATATTACCACATGACAAAAAAACTGCAATGTTGTACTGTTTACAACGAAAGTGTAACACAATACAATAACGAGACTACATTAGGTATGTATGATATGTGGAAAAGCAACGTATGACAGAATAAGGACATGAATGTGAATTAAAAGAAGAGCAGTACTTAAGTTGAAGAAAGGTACATTGAGATGGTTCGGCCACGTAGTAGGAATGAGTAATAGAAAATTAATTAAAACGAAACATGTTATGAAGACCTAGAAAAACGAAGTCTGACGAAATGAATAATACTCCGAAAGAGAGAAAAATGAAAAGCCTTTATAATAAGAAAGTATACATAACGACATGTATGGACAAGACAGAAGCGAAAGAGGTGTGCCAGGATCAAATGAAATGAAGCTTTTTCTCTATGCTTACCTACCCTACCCCAATAGTGACTTTATGTGATTGAAATTATGATGAATCAAGATAGGATGCTTACGAGTATTAGGAACAAAAAAGTTTTATTTTGTTTAAAAGCAGTTTTGATCATTACATTGATTGTATATTTCTAATAGTCTACAACTTTTCGAATAAATTGATGATTTTATAAAAGAACGAGTAAACTACAACCATTATGATTTCCATCACTGTAAACAAACTGTTAATGTGAACACGTGCCGAACAGTACTTCCATATAACGTCTATTTCCGGAATCCATAGATAGCATCAAGTCTTCAATAATATATTTTTACTTTGCTTGATTTACTTTTAATTGCTTATCTACTTACATTATTCTATTTATAGACATTTGAAGAATAATAAATATCAATTCGATTCAGATCAGAAGCATTTAACTGTTACTATTTGTAGTCACCAATATCTTATTTTGTATTGTATTACATTTTCGTTGTATACAGTACAACCAGGCGGATTTATTTCCATCTGGCTATGTCTAACCAACCAGAAAGGTGTTGAACAAATCTTAAGTAGAAACAAGATTAGAACTCTTATTCAAAAACAAAATCTGGGAGCCAACGGAAATCTAACCCGCAAACTTTAGGCTGGAAAATAGACGTTTTATCAGCTTTTCTATTTTTTCCCTGACACTTAATCTGAGGTGGTATTAGTGGTTTCGCTTTTTTATTTTTCTGCTATTTATTAATTTTCTGTTTTTTTTTCAATCTACATATACACACAAGAGTGTGGACTGAAAAACATCTGATGTCCTCACGGATGCTAGACCTATATTGATGAGGTGTATCCCGAACGGGTGGGGTATTACGAGATGAGCCCGGATCTTTTAATAGTTTCTCTCTTGAATGTATTTTCTGCCATTTATTTATCTTATGTGTGATTTCGGAATATATTTATATATGTACATACTATGTTGCTATCAATAAACCTATATTTATTTATTTATCAAATATGCCACGGAGATCGTCTCATTAATTATCTTACTTTTCTGTTGTATGATGATTATATTGAGTATTTTTTTATAAAACTGTTATGGTAAATCAAATTTTTAAAAAATGCTTTGAAAATATTTAACGAAATCAATTAAAATAGGTTGGCCGAAAAGAAGCTTTGTATTTCTCGAATATATAACTTTAGGACGACATTTTGTTACTGACTTCATTTCAAACGTGCTGAATATATATTATTATGAAGCGCATTTTAGCCATTATTTATTCATTAATTTTATGTTAATTATTTATTCAAATTGTTTACGTGTTTTTTTGGTTTAATTTTGAAGACTGAACTAATTAAGCTGCATATTTCGATCGACTTTTACTATCGCAAACGAAAAAATGCGATAAAAACAAACTAAAATAGATATGTACAGTATATAATACGACACTCGAAGGTGGTGTCCGCTCTGGAAGGCCAATTACCATTGATAATGACCAAATCAAGACTTTGAATCAGGTCGAGAATAATGAGTATTCTACGACACGAGAGATTGTTGAGATTCTGCAAATATCGAAAACCACCATCCATGAGCATTTGGTGTTGTTTAGTGTTTGAGTTTAACCTAAAAATAAGGAATTACATTCAGAACAACTCAATAGTATCTTTGATAGACATCTTTGGTATTCCCAATGAAATATTAATGAAGGTTGATTGCGCTGCAATATGTAATGTTATTGAGAAAACATATATTTAAACTTTGTCAAGTAAGGGATGATGCCAATATCCTGGGAAGGTCTATGTTTATAAGTTGGTGGTGATGACTTGACTCAGCAGTGAGGAGATGGTTTGTCGTCTTTCATAGCTAGGTGTAGGCTTTTCCGGTTAAGGTCTGAGATGCCAGGCTTTAAAAATCAATCCACGATACGTTAGATTTGTTGCCTATCCTAAAAGTCATATGATATCTTGGTGTATAGATTACGCGATTTATTATTAATAATTCAAAAGAAATTTAATCTACAAAAATAATTATTTTCGTTTCAGTAATATTGTAAAATAAAGTCTAAATAATCTAAAGTTATTAATAAAGAATGATGACGAAAACTGAAGAAATGAATGTTTAAACATTTATAGAGAATTATTGAAATGCTTAAAAAAATGCAATAAAAGTATTCGAATTTAATAACTGTTATTTCAGCCAAATATATTTTATAATAATATATGAATGCTACAAACATACACTAAACTACACCTAAAGCCAATGTGTTACAATCATATACTCATATGAAAATCTACAAAAGGTTTCTTTGTGTTTCGTCTTTCTTACAACAGATGTTTTTCGAAACATGTGCAGATGCGGTGAAGTTCCGAATCTAATGGCCGCAGCCACTTACTTCTCCTTACACTCAACTAATATAATATATTATATATTTATTTGACTATATTTTTAATCTGTCAATAATAATGAGTCCGAATCGCGAGTCAGAGCAAGGAAAATATGCTTTCTAAACGGCGCAATATACGAGTATATTGTTCTTTCATTGTTAGATAGATAGATACAAAGCTTACATTTTTTTCGGGAAAATCACAGTTGGTTCATGATTAAACAAAACATTTAATATGTCATGTAAATACACTTGGTAGATTTATTGTTATATAGTAATTTCTTGCAATTAACCAGCTTTTATAGGATTCGCGAGCAAGCGGTTTCCTCTGGATCACTGTGTCATAATACCACCAAGATCGTGATTCATGAGATCCGCAGCAGCGGATATCTCTTGAGCAGAAACTAGTGTTCACTTGTAGATCTTCCGCATACAAGTGGTACTTGGGATTCAGCAATTGAGTAATTGAAATATGACTTATTTACAATGTATTAAGCAGAAAAAAATAACATAAGTAACGTTTTTTTTTAGATACAACAGAAACTATTGCAAATTTTTCAGCAGAATGGAAATGATTTACTTTTTTTTAGTTCAAATACACACTGATGGAATGGCTCACTTCTCGGGACATTGCTGAATTTGAAAGTGTTGTTGCAAATTGAGAAATATTGGTGAGTGCTTTATTATATGTAATTTGTAGCGTTGAAATACAGAATTCGATTTGTTTATGTAACATATATTTATTTGAATACGGCTTTTCTTTGTTAGTAACATGTCGCTATTATTATTTTGTCAATATTCTGTTCCATCAACTAAAAAATACTTTAAATCTCATCAATATCTAGATTTTTTTTTGTTCCTTTCGGTGATAAATATATTTATTTGTCACCTTTGATTAGCTGGTGACTTAAAATAGAATTTTTATTTAGTCAGTTTACGATATATTCGCATAAAAATTTAACGAGCTCGGGTAAAGGGAATATATTTGATTTAATTATTGAAGTATATCTGTTCGAACTGACATTTTTTATATTCTTATGTCTTTCTATATCTTTTAAAAATAGAATTAATAAATTTAAAAAATATATAAATAATAGATACATGTTTCGAAAGGTTAATATTAACCTACTATCATGGAAATACACGCACATTTCCACTTATTGCAAATGATAACTTCCTCTACTTCTGTAACAACTGTTAACCTCGAATTTACCTTCTGCAACTAAAACACGGACTAGCAAGCATCATGCGTATTCTTACAAAACTATTGCTTATCTTAATCTGTTTATATCTAATTACATACTTCCGTTTGTTATAAAATAACATCATTGCAATGCTCTTGAACTTGTAATATTGTATAATTTTTATATAATAATCTCTGGCATTACACCCCATTGTTTAGCATAATAAAACACTAATTTCAAGGTTTATAATCTTCCTGAAAGCTCATTCCATTAAATAACGTTCAAGGATATGAAACAATCGAACCCTCAGTCATCCAATGGGTGTCCTGGAATGTTCTCTTCTCGCTGTCCTTTGTATATTGATTTCGAATTCGTCATATTAAATAAAAGTATTGTAACTCAATTTCGTTAAATATGTTACAGCCTGCTGGTTGTTATTCATATGCAATCGCTTTCAACCATCTAGAAAAATGTAAAAAAAAAACGTAAATAGAAAATAAATTGGAACGTTTTTATGAAGAAACAAATAGGTTAGAATGGGAAATTAATCTGCAGCTTCCGGACTGGAAGACTCTTATCAACTAAGCTATAGAGTACGACACAAGCTAATCTGTTTTCTTTCGATATTTAAACATCAAATGAAGAGTTTTAAGCTCACTAATGATGAGAGTTAAACTATCCAATCACTCGCTACGAGTACTCCTTTAGTCCTGAACGTTGAGACTTCTTAGAAAACTTAAAATGACGAGTGAATGAATGCTTTACAAACAAGAAAAAAAATTGAATTTTTCAAAGAGAATTCTATTATTTTTAGTTTATTTTGTCCATTACTATTCATTTTGTTTTCTTTTATAAAACGTTTATTCTTTGAATGACACAAAGCAGGTCAGCGAACCATTTCGTGTCTTTTATGGCAAGGTAGATGCCCTCAAGTCCCTCGGGAAAAACTTTTGTGGCACAGCGGTTCACGATGTGATTAATGACTTGAATATCACCGCAGACACTTCTTATTTGAAAATCTAATACTTTTAAAATCATATACGTGAACATTGACGAATTTACCGTTCCTGTTATCGACCAAGTTTTTCACACCGTTTACATATTGACGTAAATAACATACGTGGATTGTACGAGTAAGTTGAGCAATTAATATGAATGCTAAATTAAATAATGTCCGAAATGAGATCGACACAAGATTTGTGGAATTTTTACCAGTTTGCCTTGCCTGAAGCGCTTATCCTCCAGCAACCGACCTAGGTTTAACCTTCAGTACACCGATAAGGTGCGCTTTGGGCCATTTTGGAATAGTTTTATTCTTTCTTGAATATTACAAAAGACGTTTGTTTCACTTTGTAGTGTTATATTTATAATGTTTTAATACAATAAATTAAATGCTTATTTTTTATACACCACTGTTTTATTAGAGTTCACTATCGGTTTAAAAAATTCCGTCTTCCTCGTCAAGAGAAGTGAAATAAATTATATTTAAAATATATTGTTTCTAATTATTATACGAGTAGGTACATGATAGGGGAAGGGAGTAGTGGCTAAAAGTGGAATAGGTAGGCGTCAAAAAGATGACTTTTGAACGGGAAACGTATTCAGCAGAGAACTATTATTGAAATTGACTCGGTGGTTTGTAAGTTGACTTAATTTAACACTTTTTTTAATTTCGAGAATTTCTAAATTGCTCGTGTGCAGAATCCGCAAACAAGGATCGACATCAAACGAATGTTTTTATTTTTTGATTAAGTGGTTAGCGAACTCTGAAAAATAATTGTTATTTAGACCTCAAATGTTCCCTACCTCTTTTTATAAGTTTCTTTTTCCGTCTTACCTTTATAATATAAATATATTTAAGGCATAATTTAGTTCATCTTTACCGGACGAGGAAGACGGAGGTCTTTGAAACTGGTAATAAACTCAAATAAAACAGTGGAGAATACAAAATAAAAAATAAGTATTTTATTTATTTTATTAAAAAAATATCCGAATTGCTGAAATATTGCAAATTTTGAAAATCACGATCCACGAGCATTTGGTAAAACTTGGCTACGCAAATTGCTACGAATTTAACCTCAAAATACAAAATTACTCTCAGAGCTACCTATTATTATATTTATATTTTATATAAATTAATTTTTTTAAGCCGTACTCGCTTAATTTATTTCTTAAATTTTAGAAAAGGCGTTTTTGTGTTTTTTTTATTTATTTATTTATCACTTTGTTGTGTCATGGTAACGTGACACCACTAAGTAAAACAAACGAATTTTCTACGATTGTGAATTAATATTAGTTATTCATTACAATATAAAGACAACCAATAAAGAGCCGTTTAGAGAGCAGACTCTCCTCAAGGGCGCTCTAACTAGAGATTCAAACCCACTACTATTGACAGATTAAAAATATTCCAAAAATAAACAAGTTGATTCTAAGGATATGAAAGTGGGGGCTGCGTTCATTAAAAAAGGTACTTCCACGCATCGGTATATGTTAAGAAAAAAAAATCTAAGAAAACCGTTACTTACAAAAGGAAAACAGAATACAAAGAACCCTTTATATATGTTCCGATATGTGATACTAACACATTCGACTTTTAGTGTAGTGTAGTGTATGTGTGAACTGTTCATATACAATCATACATTTTGATAAGATCTCTCAAAGAGGGGTATCTACTGCATTTTAGATTAGAAATTTCCACGTATCTGCATATATTTAGAAAAAACATATTTGATAAGAAAACCACGGAAAACTTACCAATGGAAGACGGACTTCAAAGAAACCTTTTGTAAATCTTCCAATATGTGATAGTTACACATTTGGCTTTATGTTAGGGGGAATGTAGTGTATGTTTGTAGATTTTATCATATATAATTATACATTATGATAAGACTTCTCAAAAGGATTGACTTCAAGTTCTTCTTCGTCAAATTACACACGCCACTCATATGTATAATACTTCGAGGTAGACAAAGATCGATCCCATTAAAATATTATTCTAGAAAACACAAATAGAGAATATCAATTCATTAAATATTAAACAATAATAATATGACTCATATAATGATTTGAGACTTAAATGTAAAAAAATCTACACAATTATTTAAATTTAATGTGACATGTCTGTCTCACTTTACAAAAACATTGAAATCTGTCACTTTAATTTAAGTTATTGTGTAGAGTTTTTCATATTTAAGTGTTAAATCTTTCTGTAATAAAATGGAGTTCTACGATATAAATTCAGAATCAATTAATAAATAATATAATTGTTGCAATAACAAAATAAACACGTTGAAATTATAAAAAATACTCTTTAATCGACTATAATATAAATATAATGGAATAATGTGTACAGCCTCAGGAATACACAAATAGCCAAAAATCCAAAAAAACATCATTTATAATACTTGAAAACTTCAAAGCGAGAAAAATAAATCACGTCTGACCTACAGTAGCGCCCGAAAGTTTAAATATTCATATGCATCCTTTCGGAAGCTGGTTGGTTTAAAAAGGTAAAAACTGGAAAACGACAATAAAAAGGTGATATGTAGTTTTCGTCGTTCATTTTTATTCATAGTGTGTGAGAATTAATACATGTTTTGATTTTGCATGTCATTGTCGGGTAAGTATTTTCTTGTAAAAAAATGGTACAACGCTCAATTTTAAAATGAACTTTTGACTCTTCACGTTACGTTTGTTTAAAATGAACCTTTGAGTTTTACACGTTATGTATGTTTATTATGTCTTTACTGTTACTGTAATATGTGTGGAAGTGATTGAAACACATGTGAAAATACACAAATACAATATTTTTGTATTAACAAGGCTTACAACCCCATGAATTAATAATATTAAGAGATATTCTAGTAAATAATATAAAGTAAAATGGAAGAGTACGAAAATAGAGATCAATATATTTATCGTTAGAAATAGAGATCAATATATTTATTTATCTAGAATTTTGTCCTAAGATCTTAACTAAAAATATATAACTTTACTCGTTAGGTCATTGGTATCTGTAACTTAAGTAAAAATAAAATGTTTTGGTATCTGACGATATTATAGAAATCAATGTAGGGCTTGCATAGTCACATACAAAAGATATTACGAGATATTAAAATCAAACAAAAAAATGTATATATGTAATTTTACCTTAGAAAATAGATCTACAAAGGGATGCTAAAATGTTATCATATTTACCATAATTCAATGAAAGCATATCATCAAAAAAATCAAAACGAGTTATAAATTATTTTTAAATAAGGTCACTCAAGTTCAAAAGACCAACAAATACAATCCCATAATACATTATATATTTGTTATTCTTTTTTTAATTTGACACTGAAAACTATTGCTTCTCAAAACACCACAGAAAAAAAATCCTTAAAAAGTTGTTTTGTACGTAAAATATTTTTTTAAGACAAGAAAATCTTAAAATTCTGTCCTATAATGTAGTGTAATATAAATTATCTTAGTTTGTGTATTAGTTTGTATTATATATTAGATAATCCCTTAAACACTGAAAACCATTGCCAAACCAATAATAAATAAATAAGACAGAAATAAATAATACTTCAATGGTATTTTTATTAGAAAAGGATTTATTTTTTAATGACAATAAAATCTTTAAATTCTGTCTTATAATGTAGTGTAATATTAATTATCGTAGTTTATGTATTAAGTTTGAATTATATATTAGATAATCCCTTTTGACACTGTAAACCATTGCCAAACCAAAAGACAAATACATAATACTTCAATGGTCTTTTTATTAGAAAAGCATTTATTTCTTGTTACTTTACATGTATTACCGTAGTGTTCCCTTCGAATGACAGTATCATATATGTACAATTATTAATTTTCTATAAAATTAAACACTGAAGAAATTTTAGCAAATTTAATAGGTGTAAAGAACAGTCACACTATTCGTTTATGAACTTTAATCGATATGAATAACTTAAGAATAACAGCGTGTCTGCAATTTCTTTTAATAATTCATAATTTTACTATGCGATATGTATTTAGGACATGATATTTCCAATAATAAAGACTTTTTAAAAAAATATATATATTATACTACTTTATTGTATCACGTTTTTTTATTTTATTTTTTTTGTTTACTACCTGTTTTATACTTTTTTTTCAGAAAAAAACACTTTCAATTCTATTCAAACTGCAATTTTATATAGCACCCTTTAAAGAGCAAACTCTCCTCAAGGGCATTCGCACCCACTAATATTAAACAAATCACATCCGGTAGCTATAGCAGCGCCCGAGCGAATCATGTTAACACTTTCTTTGTGTACATTACAACCTTGTGGGGTTATGGTTTATGAGGCCTTAAGTGAAGACCAGACCGAAAACCTTTTTTTAAATAAAACTGGTTTCCAGCGAGATTCGAACCCACAATCTCCGGGTCGGAAGACAGGTGTCTTACTAACCAGGCCACGGAGATCGCCAAAACTTTTTGACCATTCATTCAAAGTCATTTCATGAACTTCAAACCGATAATGTTTGATTATTATGTCATTTACTCAGATTGTATAATTCAATATATTTGTTTTCTTATTAATTTTAATGACATTTCGAAAGCTGTTTATGCAATGTTATAAAAACAAATCAAAGATTTAGTGGTCCTTCTACTTAATTATATTCAATTTCATTAACCATTTGCGTCAATTGGCGCATTAAACTCAATAATAAAGTTTATCTTATATACAAACAAGATATTTTTAATATTATCTCGTGTAAATCTTAGATTGTTTCCTATTAATTTGTCCTTAGCACTTTATAGTTCAGTTCATAACGTGCTATTAATTTGTCAATAGCACATTATAGTTCCGTTCATAACGTGCTATCAACGAGTTTATTGATTCGTAAATTGTACTTAGATTGCCAAAAAAGTATTTCTATCATATTAACCTCTCCTCCCTGGCTCCATCCCAACTCACTGTCGGCGAAGACTGTTGGGGTCAGCTCTCCTCGTCTTCAGGTTGTATGCTCTTCTGTCCTGGACTACGCCCCCCAGGCCGTGCCTCTGCATCAGGTTATTTTTTTGCATCATCCATGAATTCTTTGGTCTTCCTCTGGTTGTTATTCGAGGAAGATCCATGGAGATTGCCTGGTTCACAATGTGATCGGGTGCTCTGCGTCCAACGTGCCCATACCATCTCAATCGCCTCTTCTCCATCTTACTGTTAAACACCTAGGCTTCCACGAATGCGTGAGCTTTTTATTTTGTCTCTTAGGGACACACCTGCTGACCATCTTAGCATGCGCATTTCAGCAGTTTCTAGTTGCCTGAGTAAGAGTTATACATCGTCCAGCATTCGGAGCCATAGAGGAGTGCGGGTCTGACAATCGTTTGGTATACTTTTCCTTTTAACTTTACTGGCATTTTCGGATCACATATTAACCAAAATGTCAATATTGTCGGGCTAATATTTTAGAATATTTATGCAACAATAATATTTTCCAGTGTAGTTTATATAATATATACTTCACCAAACTATTTCCCCGCTGGGAAGGCAGAGAGGACAGAACGTTAAACTTTCCTATCCCGACATATTTTCTTTCCCTCCTCCATATCCATACATCTTCTCACATAACTGATAATGTTTCTATTACTTCTTGCCTTTTCCTCTTTCAAATTTTTCATTTACTTTTTCAACCATATTTTTTTCTGTCGCCCTCTAACACGACTACAAGTATGCTTGTATTATACATTAGTTTAGTCCGTCTTATGTCACCTTTTCGTTCAACATGCCCAAAGGACCTCAAAATGCTCTTTTCATCCAACTTAAAACATTAGATTTTAACTCATCTTCATCCTTAATAATTTTATCTCTTATTATTATTCTAAGTGCATGAATTTGGATTGCATTTACTAAGCTCCTGTCGTTCATTTTCAACGTTAAATTTTCACTATATTAATACTTTATAGTGAACCATCACTTTATGGGATCTCGACATTGCTTGGATTTAATACATGTCTTGCCCCATTGACTTTGTTTCCAATTGCAGCTCGCCGTTCAATATCTCGGCTCAAGTTTTCGCCACCTGGTATACTTCCCAAATATCAAAAGTGTAGTTTTAGGAAATGTTTTAAGTAAATGAAACAAAAAAAAAATTATTTAAACTTAAAAATTAAACGTTCTTGAAATAAGTAAAATAGATCCCAATTGCCCTTGAAATTCAGTTTTAAATATTATTGGTTGGAACGTTTATAAAAAATAATATAATTTTTCGTTTGTAGTAAAAATTGTTTCCTTAAATTTAGTATAAAATAGTAGATTTTTCAATATTGCCGATTCTTAACATTTTAACAATCGACATTTTATAATTAAGGTTTGCTTTTTATCCATTAGTATTCATATGCCGGAGCCAAGATTTTAGCGTTTATGTACGTGGTTTGATAGGTTATTTTGTAAACTTTAAGTACCTAGTTTTAAATGTATTAAAACATTGTTATACTTCTAGTATTCATAAGCCAGATCAACGATGTTAATATTTACGGATGTGGATTGAAAAGTAATTTTGCTAACTTTATATTTATAGTTTTAATTTTGTTAAAACATTTTTTATATCCCTGATATTCATAAGCCGGATTAAAGATGTTAGCAATTACATACGGAAATTGAAAAGTCATTTTGTAAAACTTTATATGTATAGTTTTTATTTTAATAAAACATTGTTATATCTCTGATATTCATAAACCGAATGAAAGATATTGGCGATTTCATACGTGAATCGAAAAGTTATTTTGAAGCAATTTATATTCATAATTTTAATTTTGTTTAAACATTTTTTATACCTATGATATTCACAAGCCGCATAAAAGATTTTAGCAATTACGTACGTGAATTGCAAAGACATTTTTAAAAACTTTATTTGCCTAGTTTTTATTTTAATAAAACGTTATATTGTCTCTGATATTCATAAGCCGGATGAAATATGTTAGCAATTACGTACGTGAATTGAAAAGTCATTTTATAAAACTTTATATGCATAGTTTTTATTTTATTAAAACATTATTATATATCTGATATTTATAAGCCTAATAAATTCTGTTTGCATTTACGTAGGTGAATTGTAAAATCATATTGTCAACTCTATATGCATATTTATTTAATCAAAACCCCTGTTCATTTACTTGATCTTCCCAAACTTATTGTGCCTTTTTTACTATTCGTACATATTATTATTGTAAATCTATCATCATTCATTTATTCTATGTAGCCGAACCATCTTTATCGTCCTTTTCTTCATCTTAAGCACTGATCGCTAAATACATTGTACCCTACAAAATAATGATCCAACAAATATACAGATCATAAGTACGTGGTATGTGTGGTAGAGTATATCGAGGAAAACGTGATAGGATTTAATTGATCAGGGTTTGTGTGGTAGAGTATATCGAGGAAAACGTGATAGGATTTAATTGATCAGGGTTTGTGTGGTAGAGTATATCGAGGAAAACGTGATAGGATTTAATTGATCAGGGTTTGTGTGGTAGAGTATATCGAGGAAAACGTGATAGGATTTAATTGATTAGGGTTTGTGTGGTAGAGTATATCGAGGAAAACGTGATAGGATTTAATTGATCAGGGTTTGTGTGGTAGAGTATATCGAGGAAAACGTGATAGGATTTAATTGATCAGGGTTTGTGTGGTAGAGTATATCGAGGAAAACGTGATAGGATTTAATTGATCAGGGTTTGTGTGGTAGAGTATATCGAGGAAAACGTGATAGGATTTAATTGATCAGGGTTTGAAAGAAGGAAGAGTTTGAATAATGACGAGATGTTCCAACGGAGTAGAAGCAGTAGAATTTTTGTATTGAAGACTTTATGGATCTGTATATTCCGCATTGTCGATAAAGCAAAATGTACATAGATATACACGTATTGTCTATGTTTATTAGGATGTAATAGGTATATATTTTTAAAGCATCAGAAAGATATTTATGAGGCCTTAAGTTAACCAGGCTTAAATCCTTTATTAAAAAAAAACTTATTTCCACCGAGAATCGAACTCGTAATCTCCGGGTCGCAAAACAGACTACTTACTAACTAGGTCACGGAGGTCATCAAAAACTTAAAACCATTCATTCAAAGTAATTAAATGAACCATTCAAACGGATAATATTTGATTATTATGTAATATGTCATACTCTTATTGTACAATTAAATATTTATATTTTCTGCCTTTTTTTTGAAAGTTTTTTCTTAAAAAAAACAAATCAAAGATTTAATGGTCTAACTACTTAATTTTATTCAATTTCATTAACCATTTACGTCAATTGCCGCATTCAACTCTATAATAAAATGTATCTTATATACTCGTACAAAAAAAACATATTTTTAAATATGATTTCGTATATATCTTTGATGGTTTCCTATTAAGTTTAAACGTGAAGAAGTTTAAATGTTAGAGGTCAAATGGCGTGGGATTAAAGACGGTATTATGATAAAGCTTCCTACGAAGTATCTTCCCACGTCTCCCCCCACTCAACATATACTAAAAAAAATAAACTCGTAGATACGAGTATCATTACATATAATATAAAACGGCGACTTAAGTTTTCGTTTGATAATAGAAAATTATTAGATATGAAATTTAATACATAAATACAACACACCATTTTCCTTTCAGGATAGGCAGAGAGAACAGATCGCCAGACTTTCCTATCTCAACACCCATCTTTTGTTTATTCTATATCCACACACCTTCTTAAACAACTCCTACGATTTCTTTGACTTTCTACATTTCCTTCTATCTTAATTTCATTTATTTGATCTATTGATAATTTTCCTGGTATTCCTCTACCACGCCTTTCACTCACATTTGGACAGAATATTATTTTTTTTCTTTCCTAATTCATTCGTTATTCATGGCCAACAAAGTGCCCTTCTTCATCTTACTCATCACATGAGATGTAAGCTCACATTCATCCCTAATTATTTAATTCCGTATAATATATGTACCTAGCTAATTATTTATTATATATATTTTTACTGTCGATAAATCCCACATTTTTATTCACCTAAATACATCCCTCTTTTCATTATCTTTTTAATTCAATGGTAAATTATGCTTGCTGAAGGCCAAACATATGCGATTAGCTTGGAAATCTAAATTGCTTGTCATCGTAATATATGTCAGAATTCTATAGCATTTACACAATGAACCAAAATATTAACTGTCGTATTTTATACATGACACTGACAACCTCACTCCTTCAGAATTATAATAACTTAGGCACGCCATTACACAGTGGGGAGGATTTATGTCAGTGACAATAATCAAGGAGTATAACAACTTGATGAGGTCAATTTATTGTATATTAAATGGTTTCGTATAATAACTGTTTAAATATGTATGTAAATTATCGGGGAATAAAATTTGGAGTGGCTTTAACTAAGGTCATGTATGTCACAGTCGCTGTTCCTACTTGATGCACAAATGGGGTCTTAATGAGTCGCCTCTAAGTAAATGTTGCCAGGTGTGCAACACGTAACATACATTCAAAAATTGCCTCATTCATGTGTTCACTGGATGGATCTAGAACATGCACAGGACCGCACCTGAAGCATTAGATTTCCTGGCCATCTGAAAGTGTAGTAATGAATCTTGAAAATATAGGAGTAAAAATGCACACGTAACGTATGATACTCGTATAAAATATGTTTGACTATTTAGCGGAGTTTTTAGATCTGACCGCATATTTTGTATCGCTACATAAGCAGTTAAGCTCTAAAATATGACATAGATCAAATCGCTACAATTTATGAGTATGTTACGCATCTAGAAATATTATTTCACTCAACTGATCTATAATACAAACCATGGTCCAGAGCTTCCTCTCTTGTCACACACGCACATAGACATAAATGGATTTCATAAACGTGGCTATATATTGATCAATAATAATTACAATACATAAAACTTCCTTAAATATGAATTGTTTTATAAACGGGCAGTATTATGAGACAAAGAGCCAGAGGTAGATGATCAACCAGATAGGCAGACAGAGTCAGGAACGCAACAGGGTCTTCTGCGACGACATCGCTCCGAGAGGCCGAAATCTCTGAGGACAGAGTTGGGCAGATATATCGACCACGACCCACAGTCATGAGGAATCGTACAAAAAGATATGTATTTATATAAATTGCACATTATTTTCTTTGTTTGACTAAACACATCCGCGGTTTACTCTAATGTAAGGGCATCGATTGGTGAAAGAACTTTGGAATTATCGAATTTTCCTTATTTTTTTGTCAGAAATATAAATATTGTAGTCAATTTTAATAAAAGATCGCCGTTAATACTTGTAAAAATTACAATTCATTAAATTAAAATAAACGTTATTTTCAGTGCAAGATGTACTAAAAATTTATTACAAAATATTTTGTAACAATTTCACCAGATAATCCGTTGAATAATCGTAATACCTATCTATCGGCAAATGTGTATAATGACCGCTACTCGTCTAATTGATACTTCATGACATCATTTTTTTTATTTTTGACCGATTCAATAATTGGTTGATTGCGTGAAAAAAATAACAAATTTTGTTTTAAGGTCGGCATCGACTATGGATGAAATAAATTTAAGGGTGTGCTCTACAAAAATGTACACATTTTTCGGTAAATTACATACGATTTTTTTATCATATCTAGCAACGAATCATAGTCAACAAATTCACGGTTTGGGTTAATCGGGGAAATAATTCCTCATGGTTATATTTTATAACATTTGGTGGATGAATAAAATGAAGAAATAAATGTTAACGCGTACTTTACAAAAATGTTCATATTATTTGGAAAATTGAATGTGATTTATGGATCGTGACTAGCAGTCAACAAGATTTAATAAATTCACGGTGTGGAATAATCGGGGAACTAATTCATAATGGACATGATTTCTAACATTGATTATAGTATACCCGGTTCAACGTACGAGTATATCACTGGGCAACAAAGAAATCGTCATCTTTATTTCGTATGGCACAAACATTTACAGACTTCAAATCAAAATTAGAAATAAGCAAAACCAGGTTACGTAAGCCAAGTTAAAATTTGAGATATATTGAACATATTGAGAAAAAAATTAAAGTTTGTTGAAATAATATCACTCACAATACAAGATTAACAAATATAAAATCGTTTGAATTTGAAAGGTGAACTGAAGAGTAGAATGGTTTGGGGGAATTACACTTTAACACCGAGGTACATAACACTTAGATTATCCAAAATAGTTACTTCAGATTATCCAAAAAAATAATGGATAAACTTCTTGCCAAATATCCCACAGCGGAACTTTTCAAGGAGTATACAAACTCAGCATGACATGCATGGCAACTGATAAAATTTTCACCATCCCTAGAGTTAGAACATTTTTTGCCCAAAGGCAATAATCCTAGCTGATCTCCAAGACACACAATGAGATAATAAATTCAATATAGGCAAAATTTCGCGAAAATTCAGACAGTGGATCTGAGTGTGGTGGGTAATGCGACAGGAGTTTGAGTACTTGATCTTGTAGAAGAGGAAAGTTGTGATAAAGATTTGTGTGCACTCTTAAATATAATGTTTTCGATGATTGTATGTGGGACATCGTGAGATGGATTTTTTATTTATTCGAAATGATCAAGTAAACCAGGGGTCAATTTGCGTGGTACGAGTGCATATACTTGTAATAGTCTCACAACTTATCAGATTGATGACAGTTTGTGACAGAAGTATAAAACAATAAACAGTCGGTAAAAACATCAACTTATATTTCCTTGTTTATATGTCCTCAGTAATATACAGGTTAAAATCCAGTAAGATAGATATAGGTTTACTCAGTAAGATACAAGTTTACTCAATGAGATACAGGTGTACTGAGAACACGACAAATGAATGGCAAAAATCTAGATTTATATAAATTGACTGTTTACTTTAAATCACCTATTTTTACTTTGTTTGTCTTATTTTTCATAAATTATGTATTTATTATAAATAAATAAATAGTTAAAGTGCATTACAAATTTATAAAACCCACCATTTTTTATACAAAGAATCGATTCAATAGGTAAGGCCTTTGATAAAATGGCCTCATTTCTTAATAATTAATCTATTTTTCTTTAAGTGAACTAAATTAAATTTTCTTTAAGTGAACTAAAATGAATTCATATCAAAATATTATAAAACAAAACATGAAGAGAAAACCAGTGAGTTTGCTGGTATGTAACGGCCTACTCATTAAAAAAAGGAGAAATAGACAAAAAAAAAAAAAACACGGCACCGCTTCGCTTTCCAACTGAATTAACATTGGAATGACGAGGGGATCCTCGACTACGAGGTCCAGCAACGAAGACGATCATTAACAACTACCTTCGAGCCATGGAGTGCAGGGATAGATGGAGAGGAGTCATCAGAGGTTTTTATGGGAATCACAATGCTCAGTTATGAGCTACATGACAGGATGATGAGTGAAAGAGTATGCTTGGGTAACCGTTCATCTGAATTAATGTTGTATTCTTGCGTCATCGTACATTTAAAGTACACGCCCAAACCAACTTATCTGAGATATTTCAATATGTAGTAATAAAACTTCTCCACAGAGTATGTCTCCGATTTGAGTATTTCTAAATCTGTTCACTGGCGCCAGCCCCTTCGCTCCCCTAAGGCTCCTCTTTTCAGCAATCTGGATGCTTGAACGCACGCTTACAGTAGATACCCATATTTGATGGTAGTTTATTGATAAGGAATAAGTTCAGATTTGAATACTGCAAGTTTAGTCCAATCACTGAACTGGGTTTTCTTAGTCACCAAACTTAGTCACTAAAAAACAGAAGAGATTCGCCGATCAATTTCAAGCTTTCTTCGGAAATTTAACTAGTGCGAATTCCAACTCAAAATGTTTCCCGCTTATATTTATGTTACTGACAAATACTTGCGAAAATAACCGCAAGTTACGTGCCTGATCGAATAGTTGTTAACCAGAAGGGACTTAAGACAATTTTTTCACCTAACTATTTTCTTCAAAAGTTCCGCATCACCAGATTATATGTAGATAAAAATACAATATAAAAGAAAGAGAGAATACAGTCATAATGCATTGATAATAAAAATATAAAAGAAAGAGAGAATACAGTCATCATGCATTGATAATAAAAATTAATTTTTTTTTTTTCATACACGAGTGTTGTTTTTCAGATTCTGCACTATTTGGCAAACGGTGGAATATTGAATTATTAAAATACCAATGATTTTTTTTGAACGAGTCTATAAAAATTTGAATTTCAAATATTTTATTTGAATTCTGAAGACCGAAAATCCTTTATATTCGGAGAGTATGCACGACGAGGTGTATCGACGTGGCAGAAGCGAAATATGTGTACCAAAATAGAATGAAGTGGGAATCCGTTCTCTATACCTTCCCTAATAGGGTCATGATGATTATGATGATGATTTTTAAATCAATCAAGTCGAAAAATCGTATAATTGAACATCTAAAAACCTTTCAATTGAATGGGTGTTATTACAGGCTCTTTAAAATAATCTTATAGTCAAATATCAATTTAAAAGTGAATTATCACGTATTATGAAATACTTACATTGCCATTATTATTTTTTCACATCTTGTTAAACAATTTGCAAATATCTCCAAGCCAAAGAGGAAAAACCAAAATAAAACTCAGTAGTAATATTTATTACCTAGGCCTGGCCTACAAAAATACACGCCCACCTTGATGATTTGTAGATAATTCTATCATATTTTTTTCATAAATTAATACGAAGGAAAAATATTCATAAAAACTATTATACCCCTTGAAAACCCCACCAGGTCGTACTGAATACAACAAAATTTTAATACAATGCAAAACAGAATTCGTATAAATTGAGACGCGATACGACAAATTAATTCATGCGAGTTTTTATCTCTTTTGTTGGACTATGAAATCTTGTTGTGAAATGACATAATATGTAAATTTTATTATGAATGTGGAGTAGTTTTACATGCTGAAATTGAAGAGAATGTATTTAATAATTTCTTATAAATATTTTGATTCATATTGGCGGTAAAATTATCGCTCACATGTAACCAAATACATTGTGTAATTTTATCAAGGAAATATACATTTTCATTACAGCGTAATTAAAATTTTAAATAAAAACAATATTATGTTTACTTTTATATCTAACAGCTGTTTGTGGTCAAGCTAGCATCATTGCATTCGATTATGCAATTTATTAAATGCTAACACCAACATAATACAAATTATACTTCCGTCAAGCAATAAATTGAAACGATCGGTTTAATGTTAACTTGTAAAATAAAATCCATAACCGTTTTTTATATTTCGAAATGTTCACTGGAAGAATTTACTTTTTTATTTTCTCTGAATAAAGTTATCTTTAGATCAACGTTAGCAAGCTCATAATTTCAATAAAATGACTATTTGATTATCGTCAGTTATTTTTGGAAATTCATTAGACATAGCTCTGATTTTTGGAAGCCACACATAAAATTGATTGTTCTTGAGGACATGAAAAGGGACTTCTCCGTTGACTACTTACGAGTAGGAGACTAGTCTTCTGATCTACATTTGTCACCCACATTTTATTATGTCTTCCTACCCGACATGTCTCATGAACTATCAGTGCAGATATTCATCTTTGATAGATCATTTTCTACAAAATATTTCCCTTAAATTAAAATTTCAAAATTAACGTTTTACACCTTAAATGTAATGAATATTTAAGGTAAATTTTCAACAACCACCTTTTTCAGTTAATCTTTTCTTTCAGTAATTATTTTTTTTGGATAGGGATAAAGAATGCAAACAAAAAATCTACACCAAACTGTTCAACGCCATGGTGTTTACACAGATCTAAAGCTAATAATTGTTGACATGTAAAATTTTTGCTTCACAAATAATCCTCTTTATAGGGTGGAATGCTTAATTTTAAAAAATGGGTAGAAGTATGCTCTTTCTTACTTTTGTCCACTTATCAAACATTGCTTACTTTGATTTCACACAAAAATCTTCCCTTAGGAATGCGTGTACTGGTAACGGATGGGTAGAAGTATGCTCTTTCTTACTTTTGTCCACTTATCAAACATTGCTTTCTTTGATTTCACACAAAAATCTTCCCTTAGGAATGCGTGTACTGGTAACGGATGACGTACCAAATGAGACTTTTCAATCCGTGTTTGTAACGCTTGTGAGTTCAATCACTGTCTGAAGAACTCGATACCAGAGAGATATGCCCAATACCCCGTTAAAATATCTTATCTTCTTTGCTTGTACTAAAAAAACAAATAATGTTAAGTATAATCCACCATATTACGAATGACCCCGTGTGTAAGCATAATTTATTGATCGAATCAATGTCAATATCACCGAAATGCTATCTTATACTTAGAAAAACTAAATAAGTTAGTATTTTTTGTCTACTTTTTGTGTTAATAAATCTTGTTGACAATATATTTTCCTCCTAAAATGGCTCACCTTGACTAATAAATTTCGCTAATTATGCTAAAAAAATAAATCTGTTGGTGAAGTGTAGGAAAAATATTTCTTGCATATGATTTACAATACGTTCATATTAGTTTCTATCTTTAAGCTTTATTGTATAATATAAAGTTTTTATATTTAAGCTTTATTGTATGATATAAAGTTTATATCTTTAAGCTTTATTGTTTAATATAAATCGTCATGTAAATGTTTAAAATGGTTTTACTTAAACTAATATATTATCATGATTGATAATATACTCTTTATCTATTTAATTATTTAACAAATGTCGATAAATAATACATCAATTATAAAGAAGAAAATTATGCTCTTCGATGACAAATTTTTAATGTATGCTAGATATAAATAATTATTACTTAGATACGTATTGTGTTTTATTGACTATAAAAAGCTTATGATTGCGTAAAATAGGATAAAATATGGAAAATACAGTTCGAATTTTTTACTAAAATTAGTAGTGTACATGACAAACTCAGTTGTAATGAGAATAAATTATATTGTCTCTGACAATGTTAACGTTGCTTAAGAAGTTTAACAAGGATGCATACTTTCCTCTCAACTATTCAACTTCTGTGGAGAATATATCATAAGGAAGGCTATGAGAAATTGGTATAGTGTAATCGCTGTTGGAGAAAAGAAAATCTCGAACCTCCGATGACACTTCTTTCTTTACTGGCTCTTATGAGGAAATGAAAAATATCTGAGAGTTTGAGAGAAACTATTTATTAAAACAAATAATGTATTAATGTAGACGTGTTTCAAGTTATGTGATTATTAACACTTGCCACCCTGTGATGGATAGCGAGTGGCCAAGACTTATATTTTATTTGATTATTCGACGTTTTTATACATAATAAAATGATTTTTATAGCTAATTACAAAAAATAACTTAGCAGATTTTGCATAATTTTATTTTAAATATATACATTTTTCACTGGACACTTAGCGTCCTGCACCGTGGCTGGTGGAATTTTTTTAGCACAGTAAGACAAGTGTTAAAGAAACTGACTCCAAAACAGACAATGTGAGAGGGTAAGTTTGTGTTTGATAAAATGAATGTAGATATGATAAAATAAGTGCGCGTAGAAAGAAAAGCGATACATCCAAAAAATACAGGTAAATTAAGGTAAAGGCTTGTTTGACGAAATGTATGGATATATACGTGGTAAATGTTTTGAGGAAAGCGATTACTCCAAAAAGGAAAAGTAACTATTCCAAAAAGGAGAAGGCTTGATAGTGTGTAATTATTGAGTATAAGAAATCATTCCCGTTTCACTGACTTAATCTACGAGTTGTTGCCAGTTCAAAGCCCATTAAAATGGTATAAAATAAATTACACCAAATACTTACCAAAAGAAACGAATGTCATGAACGAATTCCTATCGCTCTTCTATGTGGATGACAAAATCAGGAAAAAATTTAAACCTGTTTCTCGATCGTCATTTCATAATCAACATACTTCCGTTAGGGCAGGGGTATTCAACCAGGGCAAGTTAAAGTGATTTTACTGACACGATTTTCAGCATTTTCAATGAATCGTCGAAGAAGGCACATACTTTTCTTAACCTATTAATATAATCAAAATCTCCTTTCACAAATTTAGCACGCTTGTACATGTTTAAACATCGTCTCGTATTATAAAGCATTCTTACCAGAATTAATAGGTTTAACTAAAAATTAAACGTTTCAAAAAATCTAAGTACAGATTTATTTATGAAAATAAGTATTTCATTAAGGAAGACATAGAACTAGAATAAATACGGTAGAAATGCGTGATATACGAACATATCTCGGGTTACGTAGTACAATAGTGTTCGCAATTGCCTGATGAGGGACAACAGTTTGCAAGAGAGTAGGATTTAACAAGTAAAATCAAGAAATAAATGTTCAGATGTTTTTGACATATTGAGAGAATTAGTTCTGAAAGATTTAAAAAACAAATATGTGTGAAATGAAAGGCATGCTTAGAAGATGTAGTGGATAGAATGGAGATTTTTTTGACTGTGGGAAAAGTAAGAAGCATGAAAAACAAATGAGTATATGTGACGAGACGTTTGCTCAAGTGAATGAGGCAAAGGCTGTTTGTGTGAATAGGAAGGTGTAGATATCTATCCTTTCTGCCTACCGTAAAATGATTGTGATGGTATGTATGTAAAATAAAAATGCATATCGCGTGCAAGAGGCCAGATAAATGTGTGGGCCTGAAATGGAAACGTAATAGTTTTTCACCTATATAAAAAAAATAACAGCTATCCACCAAAATACTGAGATACTAGAAAAGAAAAAAATCCTTGTTTCATACAAATAATAACCATATCACGACGTACTTACATATGGATGTGAATGTGATGGAATACAAGTAGTCTGAACGAGTGGGCTTGTTCTTGCTAAAAAATTTGTTGTAAGAATTGTTATCTAGTTATAAGTAGTATGTGGGTGATAATTATTTCTAAGAATTCATATATTAAGATTATAAAAAAATAAAAATAAAATGACATGTAGGAAAATAAGATTAAGTAAGTTCATAAATTATAATATATAAATAAAATTAGTTAAGCTATAAATTTGTACATAGGTATAGCCTTGGCAAATATTTGTACCATATATTACTTTGTTTAATAAAAAGAACATATGGATGTGGAAGAGACGAAAGCAATATTTCGTTATAGGAAAGTTTAGCGCTCTGTTCTCTACATACTCTAACAGGAAAATAGTATGATAGTGTGTAAAGCTTTTTGAATGATAAAATCAAAACGAAAGCCTACAATTTAAATAAACATTGTGAAACAAAAAGTAAAAAATGATTATCAAATATTCGTAGTACATGCATGGAATAAATAATGAATACAAAAAAAGGAGTATCGTTTTATTAAACACTACGTGACTTAACATAAAAATCTAATCAGAATTCTTACGAAATCTTATCTCGTGAAGATTGGTTATTTCTGGGTTCAAGTAATGGATGTTTCCAACTTGAATAAACCGACGGATTGATACCCGTCCAACTGCAGTTAAAATGTACTCGTACGTGTGCTCCACAGATAAGGTATCGGAATTATCTCCAATGCATGTAGAGTGGATCAGCTGCGATATGTAGTATATTGCTCAACACTGTTGCCAGTTGATCATCGGTAGTAGATACCAGTAATCTATTGAATAATTGATTTGTTATTCATTTTTGGTATCCCAGTTTTAAACACATAGACACACATTATTGGTATCCAAGTTTTAAACACACACACACATAATTCCACCTTTTGTGATGATTTTACTTAACTTTTATAAAAAAAAAAATTGGGCCATTCTGCGATTAAACGAGAGTAGGCCCACAGTTAATAAACGACATTCACGTTTGTTCTGTGCTGCCCCAGAAATGTTTTTTTTTATCCAGCAAAGTTATCAAAACAATTGAAAGGTGACACCTGAATTGACATAAAAATAACATACATACCATCACGCCATTTCCCTGTCGAGATAAGCAGAGGACAGAGCGCCAGACTATACGACCTCTACACATACCCTTAGCCTCTTCTAATACTGAACTACCTAGTTATGTAAAAATACATAAGTTTTTGTGCAGTATTTTAACTTTTCTAGTTACCTCGATTTATAAGACAGATTAGGGGATTAATGGGAGCGAATTTGAAATATTTAAATTTAACACTTTTTAAAATTACAATACATACAAAAAAAGTCTAGCTATAGATCAGCAGTCTAAGATCAAGTTTACTTGCAATGTTTTTAACGTGATTAGAAGTATTGCATGCAAAATCTGAATCAGTTTTTGAACTATCAGATAATTAAGGTAAAAATACAAAAATATACTAGGTATAATTACGACGTGGTGCAATTGCTGTTTAATACAGCTTATTGCTACAATCAAAATTAGGAAATATACAAATGCTTTATGAGAGATGATATAATATACTCGTATTATATAACTCGATGTAAGTACTTAAACAATTGCAATTAAAATACGTGTCAAAAGGAGAAAGTATTGTTCGTTTAAATATGACACAAATTTATTTAATTAAAATACGCTTTCTTTTCAAATTATTTGTATGCGGAATAACAAAATAATTATACAGAAATAACTGAAGTGAATAATTTGATCTAATTTTTGCTTGTCTTACATAGATTTTATTATTGAGTATGATTTATTCAATATTGTTTATTAAAATACCAAAGTTTTAGCACAATTCGTTCTTTTATCAAATTATCTTATCATAGCTTAGGTCCGAATTCATAGTCCGAACTAAATGCATATGTAGGTCGGACTATGAATTCTTAATAATACTTTGCCTGAAACTTAGCTGATTATGTTAAGAAGTTAAATATATTACAAAGCAATAAGTTAACTACTCGTATACTCGTATAACCACTATGGAGGTTAGAGAGAGATGAATGTTTTGTATCATATACCATATTATACAAATGAATTAAATAATTAGTATAGCAAAATGATAACTATGTGTTTTAATATCTAATATAGAATGTAAGTTAATTATAATATTGCAATAATGTCAACGAACTGTCAACTGAATATCTAAGAACTAAGGACCTCGAGACCTTATTGATCTGACTTACAACCGGGGATTTAGAGTTAATTTCTAAAAAGGATTTCAGCCTTTTTCATCTAAGGACTTTTTAACAACATTTTGGTTGGTTGGAAGATATTGCTACATAGAAATAAGGTCAACTGTACTGTATATAACGAAAGTTATACAGTGCAACCTTAATCATATTCATTAGAGTGAACTAAGAATGATGCAACGTATAAAAATCCTCAAATTTCCCAATGTAGTTGTAATTATCAAAATAAAATTAAAGAGCGCTATGATGTTTTGACTAAAATTTTATGGTATTTAATGAAATATAAATAATTTAAAATTTTTATGGAATATTTAATTTAAATAAATCGAATTAAATTTCAAATAAAATACACAATATACTTTTTTTTTTCTTTTGCATTTACCATTGTTTTATTTTTTTAGTTCACTGCCGGTTTCAAAGACCTCCGTCTTCCTCGTCAGGAGAAGATAAACTGAAATCACATCCCATCGATAAAGCAAAAGTGGTCTGCTAAAAGAAAACTTAAAATGTGAGTTTGCATAAAGAAATATCCCAAATTTCTGTACACCGAGTTAATGCGCTAAGTACTTAAGGTAAGGTAATAGTATAATCCATCAAGTGAAACCTGTTAGACGACAAAGTGCGTGAATTAGCGAGTTTTAAAGCATATAAGAAAAAAATATTTTTATTAAAAAAAACTAAACTTTTATTGAAATTAAAATTAAAAGATATTATAAGCAGACCGAAAACTTGACAAAAAACAAAAATTAATCCTACAATAAAAAAGCGAGAAATGTGAAAGTCTTTGAAACCGGTAGTGAACTCGCAAAAATAAAACAGTGGTTAATACAAAAGAAAAATATTAATTATTAATTTATTTTATTAATAATTAATAAACATGACACGACAAAGTGAAACGAATATCTTTTTTAAGATTCAAGATAAAAATTTAATTTTTTTGTGTGAGGGCAAGTAGATATTGACCGAAACATTTTATTGAGGAAATTCCCTTGGAACGTGATATTAAACGGCGAGTTACAATATGAAGCTAAGTCAATCGGGTACTTAAATATATACATTAAAGCCTAGTAATATTAAGGCTTATCAAAATAATGCTTCACAACAGCAAAGTAATGTCAACATTGATGTATGATAGTAAAACGTGGATGTGGAAAATGAATAAAAGAAGCCGATTCAATACAGTGGAAATGCATGAACTGAGAGTAATATGTGGTATGTCGATATAGCATATGACAGAATAAGAAATATACTTAATTAATATTAATACGAGCTTAAAACTGGTGTTATTAGGATAAAAAGAGAGCACGTTGAGGTGGTTTGAATAGATTGGTGACTGAACAAATTTATAATGCAAAAATAAGAGGGAATTGTGGTTGAGTACGGCCGAGAAAAGTATTGTTGGACCGAATGAATGATGTTTTGAAAAAAGTTAATAAAGAAATAAATGTAACAGAAGGCGATGTATGAAACGATGTATGGACGTGTGAAAGGAGAAAGAAGCATATGGTAATATGCAAGTGTGTGCGCTCTTCTCTGCCTACCCTATGAGAAAAATGGTATGTGTGTAATTGTATATTAAGCCTTTGACTCCTTGTATTATTGCATACAAAACAACCTGGCGTGTTTGTTACCGTGTGACAATCTCTTCCAACTAACCATAAAGATGTTAAACAAACCTGAAATGAAAACCAGACTAAAACCCTTTGTAAAAAAAATGTGTCCGGGCTGGGAGACAAGCTTCGAAGTGTTTCCATCTAGGCCTACATGGGCATCATCATATTATCTTGATTTTATTGGTATACTCGTAATTGTAAACTATTATATTATTTAAATACAATTTAAAACTTTTAATGCAGTTTGTCATTTGTTACATATTTGTTAAAAAAATCATCAGTTAATAGGAATTTTGTTCTATAAAGATTTCAAGTTTCTATACTGTTTACACTTAACCGGTTATGTATTTATCTGGAGACCCAGAAGCAAATCAATCCATGACACCTTCACTTGTATATTCAGGTTGCCCTCATTTGAAATCTGCGTCGTAACCTATTTTCAACCGAGGTAAAATACAGACAATGAATCTTGCATGAAGACATTTTTCATACAACGTAATAAAAAACAAGGCCATGGACGAAACATGGTGTTTTTTGTTAAATTTTCCTTAGTTTTGAAATGCTTAGTATCGCAAAATTAGCATAGATATTTTTTTTTCAAAAACTAGTTTTAAGTATTTTTGAAAAGGAAAATATTTTTTTTTCATTCGTTCTATAGTACAGAAAAAGGGATTGGACCATAGAGTATGATTGGAAAACACCACTTTTCTTTTAACCCTTAAATCGAGCCTTCTGGTTTAGAACCACTTCAGCAGGTCACTCGTCTTGGCAATACAACGTCGTACGTGAAACGGCAACAAAAGAACACACATCTAGAGTTTGTCTGAATTGTTATTTGATTAATTATTTTATCAAACTGGAACTTTTTTTTTTAAATAAATACATATCATCACGCCATTTCACTGTCGGGGCAGGCAGAGAGGACAGAACGCCAGATTTTCCTATCGCAGCTTCCACAAACTATACTTTCCTTAATCTTCCTCTATTTTTTTTGTGTTATTTAGTAGCGCTATAAAACTTTATTATAAGTAATTTTTTAACTTCAGAGGAACTTAAATTCACATACCATATCCTTTTAGATCTTCTCTGTGACCTAGTTGGTAAGACGCTTGTCTCCCAGCCCATAGGTTGCGGACTAGATTCCCGTTGGAATCCAGAATTTTTAAAAAAGGATTCTGTCTGTTTTTCAATAAAGGTATCTTAAACATATTTCTGATCGGTTGAAAGTTATTGCCACATGGCAATATGCTCACCATGTTGTACTGTATACAACGAAAGTATAATACAATATCAGTCCGGAAGTAAATCTACCAAAAATCGAACCTGGGGCGGCCGCTTGTTTTAGGTGAATACTAACTGTTAAACCACGGTCGCTGATCTTTTGAATATTTTAATTTCCATTTTACAATTATTATTTAATAGGGGAATGACTAAGTAATTCTTCTTCTTCTTCTTCAGCCATTCTGGATCCATCCCTGGATATAGGCCTCCCCTTCGGTCTTCCACAACTCCCTATCTCGGCCACACTGATTATAAATATTCTATTATAGAGTTCCATAAAGTTCAAGCCAAAACCGTTGATAAATTAATATCACGATTCATTAGCGAGCATCACCTCTTTACTTACGAGTATATAAGGTACCTTGTTAAAGAAGCTGGATTATAGAATGTTCTCTCAGTGAAATCCATATTTGTTGTTGCCATATATTAATATGGGACAAAAGTTATTATAAAAAACTGGCTGTTTAATTTGTCTATTATTTATTTTTAAACGAATGTCAGCAAGATTTATTGTCTTTTAACTTAAACCCATTCGATTGACACTACGGTGTTACGTAAATATTATATTAGTTAGAATGTCCTTCCATCCTGATTATCCTTTGTTTCCCTTTCTTATCATTGAACTTTTTTTTCTCTAGGTCACTATTATTGTTAAGTTTAGAGATTAATCATTTATTAGTTTTTTACTACAATTTTAACATTTTTTTGTAAATCTTTAATGGATTTATAAAAGAACTTACCATATCTTAGATGAATAGATTAGTTCGAAGAAATTACTGTACACCAATAAGCCCACCCGATCTCTTGAGTACCATACACTCGTACACCCTTTACATAAAATAATATTCGCGTTTATAAGGGTATATATATAAATCATTTATGAAGCGATCGCGATATTGTTTTTCATTGAATGTAGTTTTTCCTCAAAGTATTGATTTAAAATAATGTGATAATCTATTTATAAACTGTCATGCGGTGTAGTGGCTTTATTCTGAGGTAATTTGTTGTGTAATCTAGTTACACGGAAGGAAACCCGATAAGTGTATTTCAAATGACATAATACTAGGCGTATCCAGAAAGTAAGTGTACTGAGGCTCTCACGACCGGGTGGATTTTATTTTCGACATGTTGGCTACACTTCCGTGTAGCCTGACCCTTCCCTTCCACAACGAGATCGGTTCGAAGTCAGTACGTTGAGAAGTGTCGACGCGACAACACGTTTCGTTACAAAGGTCAATTCAATCTCCCGCCAAATGCGAAATAAATAATGCCGGGCAAGAGTTTTTGAGGCGCTGCAAACTCCATGGAGATGAATTTCTCCGCTCCATCGTTACTGTAGATGAAACTTGGGTTGCACACTACACGCCTGAAACCAAAAGGCAGTCTCAACAGTGGCGTCACACCTCTTCACCCTCCGCCAAAAAGTTCAAAACCACAATTTCAGCCAAGAAAATCATGGCATCCGTGTTTTGGGACTGTCAAGGAATAATTTTAATTGAATATAGGCCTCAAGGGGAGACCATGAATTCTGCAAGATACTGTGAGACCCTAAAAAAATTGCGGAGGGTGATTCAGAACAAGAGGAGAGGCATGCTGACAAAGGGAGTCTGCCTGCTGCACGACAATGCCAGACCACACACGGCCAACGCCACGAAGGAACTGCTCGCCTCGTTTAAATGGGATGTCCTGAACCATCCCGCGCATTCCCCTGACCTAGCGCCTTCAGATTACTATCTCTTTACCTCCCTGAAGCTGCACATGGGTGGAAAAAGGTTTTCAACCGACGAGGAGGCAAAGGAGGAGGTGGAGAAGTGGACGGAGGGGTTGGCGGGAAACTAATTCGAGGAAGGCATCAAAAAGTTGATACCACGCTTCACCACCTGCATTGAGAGGAATGGCGACTATGTCGAAAAATAGCTTACATATGTACTACGGTAACCACGTATTTTTTTGTTTAAATAAAAAAAATTGTAACCTAAAAAAATTCAGTACACTTACTTTCTGGATATGCCTCGTATATAATGCTCCGCTGGGTGCATCAATCCATGACGTTATTTGACATAAGGTTAGAATACACAATAATATTTATAATGCCTTTGTACAATCAACTTCAATGAATGGTAACTATTTATCTTAACACTTTAAGACCTGATCAAAATCAAGACAACCTTTCCCAAAGCTCGACGCGTTTTTAAGGAACTATAATTTTAGTGAAGGGTTTACCCAAATTGATATATCTAAGTAAATATGAAGAATATTGCTTTAATAATACTTTAATAATTTTGTTTACTATAGTAATTGTGCTAACACTCTCCTTGTGGAAAGCTACACCATACTTGTTACACATATACCGAGTCTCACTTCTCTTCTTGTGCTTAGCACATACCTTGCAAGTTCTGCAGTGTTTTTTTTGTCAATTGATAGAATATATATCAACACATATTTAGAAACATTCTTTGACAACCTGTTAGGACAATCTTACAAATTCCTATATTCTATTTGGACTTGGAGAATGTAATTGGTCTCCAGATTCATATGTCAACATTTACAAGATCTAACTCTTCACAGCACACTGATGATACGACGTCAGAATCTCCATCATAATTCATGCATATTTTCATTATCTAGTCCATGTAAGAATTCATAAATAATGAGAGTATAGTTAAAAGGTTGATTTGTGTGCAAAAATCGATATATTTGTAAATATATGTAAAAATCACTGGAAAATGGTTTAAAAAAATGTTACAAAGGACGAAAAAATTTATTAAAAAGAAGGCCGACCTCTTTTTTATTTTATTTTTTACCAATACACTGAATTCTGATTGAGTCCCTTTGTAACTTGTTTTAATTTCCATAGGTCAGAGTCGGAAAGGGTAAAATATTCATATCGTGTAAAATACTCGAGAATATATAAAATCTATAACGAAACACAAAAAGCGAAACACAAAATGTACGCTTGTCAAATCAATATTTTGACATTGGTTGATAAAATTAACCTCGCTTATCCTTTTAATCGTGTTGCTCATGACTGAACGTCATGGTTCCATGGTGATTTGAAATTAAGCGGATGATTCGCATTCACTTTTTCAGATTCTGAACCATGATAAATACTGCATTCAATGAAGACTTATTCATCATGATGCATCCACCTTGCTAAAGGCCGTTCTTTTACCACAGATCACTTCCAGTCCCTAACAGCTTATCTGAGCTCTTCTAGCGACATGTTCAAAGTATGACAATATCTCTCACTGCATGTTTGTTGGCAGCTTTTACGACCTGTAGATTTTAGAAGACGGACAAATCGATGCGTCTTGCAATCCATGACATGCGAAGCATTTGGTCTCAATACCATATCTCGAAAACATCCATTATATTATTTTCCTTTTTTCTCAACGTCCATGTTTCAACTCCATAGTGTGCTATGAAGATAACCAAAGTTATCTTCAGGTAAATTTTGTTTTTGAGCAGTATAAACTTATTTTTTCAATCTTTATATGTTATATTTACCCATTGCAGATTTTCCGTACCTATCAATCTACGAATCTTTGATCACAACCCCTATATTGCTTACCCATATATACCACTAAGGTCCATAAGTTTCTGGGCAGATCATTTATGGACAGATACCACTCCCGCATCGCATGGTTAGGCGATGTAACAGTTAAAATTTGATATCAATAGTCCGTCAACAAGAGCCGATACGAGACATGTTGATTCGTAATAATCTGAAATAAAATTGACTATCACATGGTTTTCAAGTTTATTTCAAAAAAAGAAATAAAAACCCAACTGAAATTAAACGACGTTTAAATGCTGGTGTCGTTTAATTTCTGTCGGGTTTTTTTCTTTCTTTTAAAAAAATCTTGATAACGATGCAATATTTAATTTTTCACATTTCAGAATATAACACAGCAACACGTTGTACCGGCTCTAGTTAACGTACTGCTGAGGGTAGAAGTATCAATTTTTTGACTGTAACATCGTTTAACTGCTCAGTGGACGGGGTTGGTAGGTGTCAGTCTACGTTTGATACGCTCTAACTTTGGATCTTAAATTTATTTAGTGCATATTACTTATATTTGTAGTAAACTTCCAATAAATAATATTCATTCCGAGTATTATTTTTGATTCCTCACTTACAATAGTACCATCAAAATTTATTTGAAATTCCAATGCAACTAAATTCCATACACAAAATTATACAAGTACGTATGTAACATATCACACTCGACCGATTTAAATTCATTAAAAATACGCCCCCATTTTAACTGATACGCGATTCCAACAGCTTGTGGAAACCGTAATACATAAAATGTATTCTTCAATTATTAGAGATATGCAATGGTCAAGTCAATTATTTAAATCTTTAAGTTAAACACTTTGACATTTTATTTATTATAGACCTGCTAAAAACTGAACGAATTAAAACAAATTATACATTTTATAGTACGTAAGACTCTCAACTTGGTTAACTTACGTCAAGTAACGACTTAAAAAATATATATTCTCCTTCAATGACGAAATTTTTCTCCATAAATCAAATTTCCTTATAATTTCTCATCTTCTTTCTCATTTTCTTTGGTATTTAGCGACATTTGTAAATATTTTGTTTTACCTTAAGTATTTTTATGTCCCTTTTTGTCAAAAATATGTGATCTACGTATCGAATATCTAAGATGGTTGGAAGATGTTGATTTATGACAATAAACATGACTTTAAAGTGTTAGGATAAAATAAACATTTTCTCCTTGTTTAAAATATGATATACACCAAAGATTTTCAAAGTGTGTCCCGGAAACCGCTATTCATTCCCAGAGGCACCGTGCAATATTCGAAAATTTAAAAAAATCCAGACAATCTTAATTATACACACAAAAATACTTTCAAGAAGATCACATAGATTGAAGATCCAATTTTTATTTCAATTCAAGTCGGTGGAGAAAGAGTATCAGATTAAGCTGGCTTGAGACAAAGCATTAAAATTATTTTTTATTGATATGGAACTGGTTGAGTTTTTGACATTAGTAAAGGATGAATATCCTATGGAGAACTTAACCTCAGTGAATCCAGGTACCTTTGCGAAACTGGGGTTTCGACAGTAGCTGTAATGAAAACAAAATATCGTTCAAAACTCAACAGTGTTGATGTGGAACCGGAAATAAAGTTAGCTGTTGCTAATTCGATTTGAAAAACAGTATGGTGAACGACATTTTTTAAGGCACCATGAAAATATATTTTAAAACCACTGATTTGTGCAATACGCCATTCGTTTTACGTAAATGAAGGTAGCCAAATCCACGGGCTCGAATTTACGAAAAAACTATCAAAATAAATAATTCATTTCGTGATACTAACTTTTACTTTTAATGAATTGAATTTTAAATATTTTTCAAACAAAAAGGGAATACTCGTATATATTTTTTTTATTCATTCAATCGTATAGAATTGATGATTGGGAGATACTTAAGAGTGCGGTTGGGCAACAAAATTGACTTTGACACCATAAATCGAGCACCTCAGCAGGTATGAAATTCGCGGTTCATCATGGCACGTGTTGGCAATACTTTTTCGCACTTGACGCGGTATTTACACTCATCTAGTGCTTGTGAGTATTATTATCAGAAAAACTCCTTTGTACGTTGAGGTGCATGGCCGCGCGGCAACACACTGAATTTTCGTGCGGAAGGTCGTCAGTTCGAATCCCGCGCTGTGTTACTCCCCTCGAATGACACAGGCATTTTTCCGCCTAGTATTCAGGGGTATAAGGATACCCATGACTTCATATAAATTCTTAAAAGAAAGATTGTAGCCCTTTTATTATTAAGTGTCTGTGGGAATCGTACCCGACACCTCCGGAAAGATATCAAGCATTTTATTAACTAGATCAAGGAGATCGTCATAAATAAATACTCCGTAGTCTAATTGGTAAGACGCCTGTCTTCCGATCCAGAATTAGCTGATTCGATTCTCGCTGGAAATCAGTTTTTTTAAAAGGAATCCCATCTGGTTTCCACTGAAGAGCTCTTTAATATTAATCTAGTTGATTGGAAGAGATTGCCACATGGCAATAAATCTACGTCTATTCAACAAAATTGTAATACAATCCAATAATAAGGACACAGTAATTTAAATATCTATTGAAAACAATTTTGATTTAACAGTCCTGAAATTAACTTAAAATTACTTGTGGAGAACACTTTAGATGGTTTTAATACAAACAATATTTTACGTCACAAATTTTCGTGCAAACACCTGTTCGCACTATTACGTTAATAAAAAAATATCGATTTTAGAGAAATTTTGCTGAAAGATAATTTATTTTAATTATTTGTGTTCCCCCACCTACATTGATAATTAGTGTGCAACTGTAAGATCATGCATCCTGTCGTGTAGTTCATGACTGAGCATCGTGACTCCCATAATAGTCTCTTACGACTCCTCTCCATCCAAGAGCAGTTGTTATGTGTAGTCCAGTTACACATCTCTCTTGGTCAATCCAATGCATTGGGATTCTTCCTCTTGTGCGTCGTCCTTCCATACTCCCAGTAACCAAAAACCTCTCCAAACTGTCTCCTTGATCACAAACAATGTGCCCGAAGAATCGGAGGACTCGACGAAGGCGTATGTTCGACAATCTGTCGGTGATTTTCAGTTCTTCGAAAACGGAGGCGTTAGATATGAAATTATATTTTTCATCGTTTCATTTCCTTTGTCGATTTTTTTCATTTCTTCTCCCTAAATTTTTCATCTTTTCAACTAAACTTTTTTTGTCTATTTTGCTTAAATCTATTATAAATAAATAAATATACGATAAAAAAACATGGAGTAACAAAGAAATTATTGAGGAACGATGACCACCATCGACAGTAATTCTTTTTGACGAGCAACCTTTATTTTTATCATAAAACCATTGACTGACATCGCCACAAATCATGCACTGAAATACAATAGTATTATACAATAGATAACGTTTTGGTAAATATTGTGTTATTTCGCCATGATATTCTTGTTTTATTGAGGTGAAACTGGGTATATCCAGATTTCTCCACTCGTATGAAATGTGATGAATTAGCATTGTCATGATAAGGGTCGTTAGGCAGGTTTTGTTAAAAAAAAAGGTGTAATTAGATTTTCTTAAGCGAAAAGGTTTTACAATATTCAACATCGTAATGTTTCTTTAGGAAAAATAACTGACATAATCTATATCATATCTTAATTGCGGTGGAAACTGTGTAAAAATGTAAGGTGATTGAAGTATATGCTAAGAGCTTCTGATAACATTTTGGTGTTCATACTGACCAAACAAGAATGATGTAACGATTTCTATGAACAGCAATGCGAACTAACGCCTCCATTCTCGAAGAACTGAAAATCACCGATAGATTGTCGACAATGTGCCTTCGATGAGTCCAACGATTCTTTAGATACATTGCTCGTGGCCAAGTAGATAGTTTAGAGATATAGTTTGTGAGACATGGAAGGACGACAGACAAGATGAAGAATCCCAATGCGTTGTTCGACCAAGTGAGAGACGCAACTGGACTACCCTTAACAACTGCCCTTCAAACCGTGGAGGACAAGAATGGATGAAGACGAGTCGTCAAATACTATCACGGGAGTCACGATGATGACAAACCAAACTTAGTGAAGATATAAATGCGACTGAAGGTACAAGAATCTTCTTTAGTGTAATACAGGCCTGGGCAAATGGCGGCCCGCAGAGAAGTTTTATCCGGCCCGCGGGGTCAAAAAATGGTTTAAAAAAATTCGCTGCTTTGTTAATAAACCGAAATGTCAAGAAAAAAATATAAATAATAGTGGGGCACCAATTTCTAAGTTTGACCCTGATAATGTGAATTTATTTAATTTTGCATTGATACAATTTTTTACTTGCAAAATGTGTGGGGGGGGGGGGGTCATAGCAGGATTTACCGCACCAGTAAACACGAACCACAGGTATACCATTTCTCTTCCTAATAAAAAAAACTATTTAGTTTTTTTATTAGGAAGGGAAATGGCATTTTATTATGGCCCGCGGCCAATGTGGCCCGACAGCCAAAAGATTGGCCCACCCCTGGTCTAATACCTAAAATATTTTAGTTTGACAATATTTACCATAATATCTCATATAATATATTAAATATAAAAATAAATTATAGTACAAATGTATAAATTTTATACGTAAGATTAGATATATTTTATTTAATCTGGCTGCTAACCCAAGTAAGCAGTTATTAAAAAATTCTTCTGGATTTTCCTCAACCAATTCCATTGAATTTTTCATCTATGTCATTACTATGCCGTTAGTGGCTGCTTTCTAGTGATAATAGTCTGATAATGATATATGCATTATTAAATAATTACATCCCGCCTTTGAACATACTTCCACACATTATTCAATCAGAATTTATTTAGACAAATTTATAAGCTACCAGGATTAATAAAAAAAAACAGAAACAACGATTTACATGTTACGAGGACCTCCGTGGCCTAGTTGGAAAAACGTTTGATCTTCACCCGGGGTTTCGTGTTCAATTTTCGAAGCTACCCGAAAATAAGTATCCCAGTCTGGTAAAGGAGTCCGTCTGTTAACAATGTTCGCACACGTTAGACAACCTCCGTGGTCGTGCGATTACGAATAACAAGTTTTGTGCCTTCTCTAGTTGCTTGATTTATGGGGCCGAAGACAATATTATCTCCCGACCGCGCTTTTCAATGTGTTAAAAATCAGCCAAGCTCTGAATGACTTATTCAGATAAATTGAAGGGTACCATATGAATGAATAAAAATGTAACTATTTGTTAATTTCGTGGTTCTTTTCATTTGTAGCCTAAATAATTTATCTAACGAGTCTTATAAATGAAATATTTTCAAAATAATAAATTGCTATCAAAGTGGTTGAACTTTAAGCGAAATACAAAGATAAAACTTTGTCAATTAATACCTATGTTTATTTGTTTTTAATAAACTTGCCAGAATTGAACGTACGCACTCAAAGAACATTTCAAACCATTTGCGCAGAATTATAAGCTTTTCAAGAAAAACAACCCTTATTCTTAGAAAACTGAAAAAGTCAACGTAAGGCTTTATAATTATTGTCTATCTGAATGGGGGCGTCCAATGACGTCATCCAATTTTCCAGAAGTTATGACGCATCCCCGGCTCTTTTGCGTCTCATTGCTTACCTACCCCCCGTCCCGTTGTGGCGCTTTAAGTTGTATTCTAGAAATTAGAAGGAAACAATTTTTGAGACGTAATTTACTCGAAATGGATACATTTATTTTAAATATTAACAGATCCATTACGCCAATTTGATGTTTTCAGAAGAATTATTACGAATCATCAAGTTGACCATTATTTTGGGAAAATTCATAAGTTAACCCGTTTTAACGTTGTAGGAAACCACAAAGTATTAAGAATGCGCCGTAATTGACTGATGACGTCATAATACCCGTTAAGTTTCTCGGTGGTCAACAGTCATGTTTATTATCTATTTATTTAATACTTTACTGTACAGGGTACAACACGCCAGATTTAAGCAATCTCTTAAGTAGCAATCTCTTTAGACCAATCAAACATTTTTTGTCAAAAAAGTTTTAAGTTTGAAGAATTTATAATTTTGATGCATAGAGAAAACTACGCAGTACTAAATAATTAAAAAGATCAGTATTGTAAAGCCGTTTTTTTATACTATTGTAAATATTTTTTTTTGTATTTTTTTCATTGAATTTAACCATTCTTTCATCGTAACACTGTAGTTTGACAGTAATAAGTTTCTTATTTATTGCAGTAGAGTTAGTGTAAATGCACTTGGACAGTACAAAGTATTCAAACCGTTCAGTAAAAAACATCCTGAGGATGCAACCTTGTACTGTATAAATAAATTAGTCGAATTTCGTCGGGAGTTATAACGTCACTAGGTAACAATAACAAGCGTGCAAATCAATGTTTTGGCGGTTATTTTAAAACTAATTTTTCATATTGATTTCGTCAATTTATTACTGGTAGAAAAAAATTTTAATTGTCATGTTTCTGATTTTTCACTAAGTAATAAAAAAAGATAACTTATTGGTTTTTTTCTAAATTTTAAACAGCACTATTTAGAAATCACACTCTTCTCAAGGGGGCTCTTACTAAGAGCACTTGAATTCACTATTATTAAGCAAATGAAGTATGGTAGCTATAGCAGCGCCCGAGCGAATTATGCATAAAACTTGCTTTGTACACAGTGCAACCTTGAAGAATTATTGCCAATTGGCAATCTCTTACAACCAAAAGGAAATATGTTTACAAGGCCTCACGTGAAAATCAAATTGATGACCTTTTAAAAAAAACTCGGTTTTAGCAGAAATCGAACTCGCAGCCTCCGAGTCGGAAGGCAGGCGTTTTAATCGAACCCGCAACTTCCGACGTCGTTAGAATCATGGAGGTCGTCAGAACTTGTAAGTTTGTATTCCTGAAAATGGTTTTAATTTATTTATTTTTTCAATACAGGCTTAGCCCAATTACATTAAGAAATATAAAAATTGTTAACATATATTTTTTTACATACGAGTATATGCATACATACATATATGTATATATACATACACACATCCAAACATATATACATACATACATATTAAAAGTCACTTAAATACGTTGATGAGTGATTTCTAACACCCCCAATCTTAGAAGAAATTTCTTATTGTACTAATATATATCATAAGCTATCCAGGAATACAAATTTACAAGTTCTCGTGTAAAATGTAATATTTTCATATCGATTATTTTATCGCAAGTACAACCAATTCAGTTGACACGCGATCATCAGACGCTTACATCATAATGCTGATAGGCTTCACATTATATAGTTACATATATTATATTATATATTCAATTTGATTTTGCCAGAAAGAAGTTTGTATTAAGATTTCGTCGTATACAGAATCATCTGGCAATATTATTGTCATGTGACCATCCATTTCAACTAAGTAAAGGTATAAACCAGGGTAGAACTTTTTACAATAAATTCAACTCCTACAAGAATTGAGTCAGCAACTAGGCCACAAAAATCATCACTGATTCGCATTCGCATAAAATACGGTACCATCGAATCGGACAATCTTGAGTGGAAGACATTCGATTTACCAACTAGACTACCAAAGTAACCACACATAGTTAATTCGTCTAATATATCAAAATAGTTGAACTGAATTTGACATTTCTAGTGTAGAAAATCCAATCGAGAGACCAATTTTAGAAATCACTAACGGAAATATGGAGGTCGCTGTCTTTCGACCTTCCACATCGCCTATATTTCATAAAGAAGACTGTTTTAGTGAAGTCAAAGATAGTATCAAACTTAAAAGATGATAATTACATACATGCCATCTTGCCGTTTCCCTGTATGGATTAGCAGAGAGGAGAGATCGCCAGAGTTTCCTATCGCGTCACACATCTTTCGCCTCTTTTACATCCATATACTCGTATATTATATATTCCCAAACAAATTTTACGAGTCTCTGACTTTTTACATTTCCTTCTCTCATTATATAATTTACTAGATCTAACCTTAACCTAATCTTTCTCAACCACCCTTTCACTCACGTTTGCACTGTATATTTGTTTTGTAAGCCTTTCTTCACTGGTCCGTTCCTGAGTGTTCTTCTTCGTATTAATTAAAACATTGGCATTAACTTCACATTCTTACTTAATCAGTTCAGATAAAAAAAAAGGATTGCAGTGTGATTTTCATCTAAGGCGTCTTTTATATATTTCTGATTGGTTATAATTATCCTTTGCCTCATTAATGGAGCCCTCGAGTTTTACAACCCCTAGAGAAGACACGGAGCTCGCAGTTCATCAATACTACTGATCGTGAAGATGCTACAACACTTACACACGAGTATTGTTACCAGACTGAAACAGTTTTTTGGGTGCCATCGGGAATCGAACCGAAATCCCTAGATGGAAGTTTATCGTTTTACTAACTATACCACGGAGGTTGTCAATAATCAAATTGTAAGATGTTTTATAGTGAACACTACAGATTTTCATACCAGACACGAAGAATCGCGTGTATGTAGAAATCACGCAAAACTACCGATAGGCTTTGATAAGGTTTCAGTTAACAAAGTCACGTATCAATGTAATTTGGGGAGTATTGACGTCAGGCACCCGCCCACATCAGACCATTCGTTCGGGCATTTCCGCCCATCTCCGCCCATATTCGGGTCTGCATTTAAAAATAGAACAACTCGATACTCTCCCGCGCTTTTGAGGTCAAGTTCAAAGGGTAGGAAACGCAATTCCACGTGGTTTAATTGCATATGCAAAAGTAATATTGCTTTTAATTAAATTACAAAGCCAACGTCTTACTCAATTGGTTTTGTAATTTATTTTTAACAAACACTGTTTATTCCACTTTTTTATGACGTTAATTCTTACCATTAAGTATAGGGGTCTACTTTATCATCTCATTTACGTCGCAGTAGACATCCCATAAAAACGTATTTCTATTGAGAAATAAGTTTAAATGATTCGTATTAGTTTTTTTTATTTTGTATTATTTTTACGAATTACGAGTATAGTAAATTTATAGACAATGGTATACGCTTTATTTGAGATATATTAGAAGAAGGAATGTTGTTTTTTTTTAATTGTACAATGCGCAGCCTTTTATTGACCATTAGAAAAATTTACAATAATACAAAAAGTATTAACACGAATATGCCTCTAAGATGAAAAATATCAGGAAGGAGTACGTAGATACATGCATACAATTGGTTTTATTTTTCCATTAAGAGATATTTCATAATAAGCTACCGAACACCTGTGTATTTGTCATAAATTATATTCTTCTTCAGAATAAAATTATTTTTAAACCAAATTTTAATATACATAAATTAGCGGAATGTAAAATACAGTCGTCCCTCCGAATCCACGGGATTAGCATGCTTGCTTAACGCCAAGGAGTCTCGGGGTCAATCCCCTGTGCAATCACTTTCTCACAGATTGTACTTTCAGCTCTTTTCTCATCTGACTTATACTGGATTTTAGTAGCTAACCAACGATTATTACAAGCGCTATTGAAGTGATATGTGTCGTGAAAAAATACTAATATATATAACATCTTAGGATTTTCTTGAATTCAAATAATGCGAGGCGGAAAACTCATATATGTTAGTTGTTTACAGTTATATTACATCACACTATCGTTGTAATCAATACGACTTTGTGAGTTTATTGCAATTTCACAATCTCTTTCAACCAACCAGATAAGTTTTTAACATGCCTTAAGTGAAAATCAGCCGGGAACTTGTTTAAAAAATTGGACATCACCGGAAATCAAACCCGCAATCCTCTTGTTGAGACAGACGTCTCATCAACTTGGTCACGGTCATCAAATATTATTGTAGCCTATTTTTTTTAAATTTCAAACATATTAACCAAAATTAACCGTAGATTAAATTTGCTTACTTAAGTATACGCATTATAAAAAAATTGTACACATTATTTCCGTTGTTGATGAATTTTGTAAACAGCATTTATAAAAATTTGGCATTTACGGCGTATTCATAAAATATCTTTTATACGTACGAAATCCTTTCTTTTCGTTTTTTGCAACATTTGCGTCAAACCATTAAGTTTCCCTTTGTTTACAAAAAGAGAAGGTCATTGCCGATGTTTTAAGTGGCAAAAGTCAAATAATTATAATGTACTCGTATATACTTGTTTAGGAAACATCTATTACTTTCTCATACAAAAAATACGCAAATTTCATACACTGGCAAGATTCGTTCAACTATTATTATTAGTGAAAAATAATGATATTTACAATAATACTTTTTAACTCAACATACGGATTGTGTGTGTACTGAAAAATAATGATATTTACAATAATACTTTTTAACTCAACATACGGATTGTGTGTGTACTGAAAAATAATGATATTTACAATAATACTTTTTAACTCAACATACGGATTAGTTGAATTTAATCTAGAGTATTAGTCGTAAAAAGCGGACTCCCTATTATCTCAATTTTACGACGACTGAGCGGCCATCGAATATTAAAATCAAGTTTTTTGAACTGAATTTTATTCTGCCATCTTGTAATCGTTAATTCTTACCATTAAGTATAGGGGTCTACTTTATCATCTCATTTACGTCGCAGTAGACATCCCATAAAAACGTATTTCTATTGAGAAATAAGTTTAAATGATTCGTATTAGTTTTTTTTATTTTGTATTATTTTTACGAATTACGAGTATAGTAAATTTATAGACAATGGTATACGCTTTATTTGAGATATATTAGAAGAAGGAATGTTGTTTTTTTTTAATTGTACAATGCGCAGCCTTTTATTGACCATTAGAAAAATTTACAATAATACAAAAAGTATTAACACGAATATGCCTCTAAGATGAAAAATATCAGGAAGGAGTACGTAGATACATGCATACAATTGGTTTTATTTTTCCATTAAGAGATATTTCATAATAAGCTACCGAACACCTGTGTATTTGTCATAAATTATATTCTTCTTCAGAATAAAATTATTTTTAAACCAAATTTTAATATACATAAATTAGCGGAATGTAAAATACAGTCGTCCCTCCGAATCCACGGGATTAGCATGCTTGCTTAACGCCAAGGAGTCTCGGGGTCAATCCCCTGTGCAATCACTTTCTCACAGATTGTACTTTCAGCTCTTTTCTCATCTGACTTATACTGGATTTTAGTAGCTAACCAACGATTATTACAAGCGCTATTGAAGTGATATGTGTCGTGAAAAAATACTAATATATATAACATCTTAGGATTTTCTTGAATTCAAATAATGCGAGGCGGAAAACTCATATATGTTAGTTGTTTACAGTTATATTACATCACACTATCGTTGTAATCAATACGACTTTGTGAGTTTATTGCAATTTCACAATCTCTTTCAACCAACCAGATAAGTTTTTAACATGCCTTAAGTGAAAATCAGCCGGGAACTTGTTTAAAAAATTGGACATCACCGGAAATCAAACCCGCAATCCTCTTGTTGAGACAGACGTCTCATCAACTTGGTCACGGTCATCAAATATTATTGTAGCCTATTTTTTTTAAATTTCAAACATATTAACCAAAATTAACCGTAGATTAAATTTGCTTACTTAAGTATACGCATTATAAAAAAATTGTACACATTATTTCCGTTGTTGATGAATTTTGTAAACAGCATTTATAAAAATTTGGCATTTACGGCGTATTCATAAAATATCTTTTATACGTACGAAATCCTTTCTTTTCGTTTTTTGCAACATTTGCGTCAAACCATTAAGTTTCCCTTTGTTTACAAAAAGAGAAGGTCATTGCCGATGTTTTAAGTGGCAAAAGTCAAATAATTATAATGTACTCGTATATACTTGTTTAGGAAACATCTATTACTTTCTCATACAAAAAATACGCAAATTTCATACACTGGCAAGATTCGTTCAACTATTATTATTAGTGAAAAATAATGATATTTACAATAATACTTTTTAACTCAACATACGGATTGTGTGTGTACTGAAAAATAATGATATTTACAATAATACTTTTTAACTCAACATACGGATTGTGTGTGTACTGAAAAATAATGATATTTACAATAATACTTTTTAACTCAACATACGGATTAGTTGAATTTAATCTAGAGTATTAGTCGTAAAAAGCGGACTCCCTATTATCTCAATTTTACGACGACTGAGCGGCCATCGAATATTAAAATCAAGTTTTTTGAACTGAATTTTATTCTGCCATCTTGTAATCGTTAATTCTTACCATTAAGTATAGGGGTCTACTTTATCATCTCATTTACGTCGCAGTAGACATCCCATAAAAACGTATTTCTATTGAGAAATAAGTTTAAATGATTCGTATTAGTTTTTTTTATTTTGTATTATTTTTACGAATTACGAGTATAGTAAATTTATAGACAATGGTATACGCTTTATTTGAGATATATTAGAAGAAGGAATGTTGTTTTTTTTTAATTGTACAATGCGCAGCCTTTTATTGACCATTAGAAAAATTTACAATAATACAAAAAGTATTAACACGAATATGCCTCTAAGATGAAAAATATCAGGAAGGAGTACGTAGATACATGCATACTACCTTCCATACAGACAAATCAAGTATGCGACATGCCAGGGCTCAGAATGCCCAAGGCCGTAACTGACATAGTAAATTATTTATTTGGAAAAAGTGAAACATAAAATATATTCGTATAATTCATCCATTCAATACACATATAAAATACATCGAAATTTCGACATATTTTTTCGAGATCTTTTAATTTTTTTAGAGAGAAAAAATAAACAAGAAAACAATCGATGATCATGGTGAGACGCCGGATTTATGGTTTGAATAAACCAAAATCGCTCCGTAAGAGATATTTCAAAGACATGAAATATGTTCAAGACTGCAGCATAATTACGAGTATTACCCTATCGCTCTTATCTGCACTATATGCAATTTTTTATGTCAAATCACGAAGGAAAAAAATTATCTTAGTTTTTATTTGTCATAAATACTCGTCTATGATATGAAATATAAACCCATATGTTATATGCGCACTACTTGAACAGTGTGAAAGGTAAATTAAATGCGATATATGAAGGAGTAATGAAATGTTACAGCAAGTTGAAGGATTCTCCTATCAAGGGAGTATTTTCTCAGATGATAGAAGAGTTATGATATTGACCGACGTATAATATTAGGACGATTAGTTAATTTTCTAAAATTCATGATACTTGGCACCTATGGGCGTTGGATTGGGATATGACTGGTGTATATAAGGGCTCTAGATATAAATCAATCCAACAAACTATCAATTTGAAATCATGGTTTAATATAAAAAGAATGAACAAGATGGAAGTGCATATTGGCTAGTCATTTTTACAGAATTGGTATTGTGGAAAATCCCGGCGGCAAATGCAGTCTGGATGATAAAACTATAGACTATGTATTTTTCGATTGTCCCTTGCAGAATTGATTTATTAAAAGCCATATCTTAACCGCGTCCGATGAATGTCGCATTTCTTCTTTTTTCATGGAACTTTTCTATTTCTAGATGGATTGTCAAATTTTTAAAGCTTAATCAGCTGAAATTTTTAATTGCCTAGAATCGTATTTAAAAAAAAAATAGTTTTACTATATTGACTCATATACTCGTAATTGCACAATGACTTGAATTCGATGGCACAAATTATCCTAGTAGTTAATTGCCTAAATATATATTTTTAAATAAGCAGATGCACATGGTCTTGATAGGTCCGCTGTGTATAATAATGGATTAGTGTCCACCTGTAAACAATGTTATCAGTTGCCAAAGCATGAATGCAACCGCACTTGTTATACGATCGATACGATGATCGATACAACCGCACTCGTATATCACTAGCTGTAACCTGTGTAAATGGAATTGCTAAGCTGAAAGGTTGAAAAATAAAAACTGCTTCAAAACATATATTTCGCAGCGCAACCACTGACTTTCTCTTCAGTATATTGTTGTCGTTGTGCGTGTTGAAAATTTGCTGAACATATACTCGTATTTGTCTCGCACTCAGTTGCGCATATGAAATAATTCATATTTGTCATTTGTCTTACTTTTTACATAACTCTTTGTATAAACTAGCTTCAGTTTTATAATTTTGAAGCCTCAATTATTTCTCCCACATAAAAAAAAATCTTCGTAAAATACTTATAAAAGCTCATCTGAAAATATTACATTATAGATTTCCCTCCATTACACACAAATATCACGACGCTTCCTTTAGACGGACTGATATCCGTTTGTTACAAGAGTAATGTTCAAGTCCAACTTACAAGTATGATATGACTTTCATAAAATTAATTTTAAAATTTAAATATATAAAAATATACTTCTTTTAACTTTTTGTTCATACAACTAAATTAACAAAAAAAGGAAAAAAAGTCTTCATTTTCGGACTTTAATTCGAATAATTCTACAATTTCAGTTGTATTTTTGCCAAGAGCTGATTTAACAATCGTGATGATTTCCCAGTTCAAAGGTTCATTAATATCCAGTTTTAAAACAAACATAAATAATTTGACGAAAAATTACGATTTGGTATCGAATGAAACGTTCTTTTTAATGCAAAATTACAAACCTCCTCAGAAACGTTATTTTGCAAAAAAACGCAAACTGAGTTTCAAGATTTGCGCTACACACGACAAATAACGCTTTTTTTTAAATACATTTTTTCAAATTAATTTTGTTAGTTCATTTTTTTAAATTCCGTGGCTTTATTGGTAAACTGACGGTTTTCCGACCCGGGATTGACTCTCATTGGTAGGTACATTTTCAATTATTTTCAAAAATAGAGTACCAGTCTGGTTGAAACTTATATCCACTTTAACATTTTTTACTCGTTGGAAGAGATTGACACACGGCAATAAGTCAACTACGTTGTTCATATATAACGAAAGTATAATACAATATAAAATAGTTCAATCTCTTAAATATATTATTCGTGAATTTTTTTTTTATGATGTAGACAATTCATTTTTTTTTTGGATTAATGGTGATTTTATCAAAAAAAGAAGTTATGACAAAGTATGAAAAATCCCTGTTTATGATAGCTACCTCAACAATTTGATATTTTAAAATAGTTCTATAAATTTTCTAAATAAATTGGTCAGAACATTTACTGAAATATTTCATAATTTGAAAAAAAATCATAATTCAAATAGGGTTCCAGTTTGGATTTCACTGAAGGCCCATTAAATATCCTTCTAGTTGATTGGAAGTGATAGCGACATGGCAGTAAACTCATAAGATTGATCTGTATACATGCATACGATCACGCTTTTTCTCTATCGTGGTAGGCAGAGAGAAAGGGCGCCAGACTTTCATATATCGATACACATCCTTCGTTCCTTCTACATCCCTACAACTTATTATACAACTCCTACGACTGCTCTGTTTTTTTACGTTTGCTTCTTTCAAAATATTATTCACTTGATTCAATCATACTTTCCTTCATTTTCTTCTACCATGCATTCCACTCATATTTGCACTGTTTTGTTAGTATTTCTTAATTAATTCGTCGTACATGCCCAAACCATCTCAGAATGCTCATCTTCATCTTACTTTACACATTAGCCTTAAGTTTACATTCATCCAAAACTCTGTATACAATATTAGTGTAATTATTCGTATGGTACCCTTCCACATAAACATATTTATTACGTGGACATTTTGAAGAGCGTGGCCGGGAGACAACATTGTTTTCGGTCCTATTAATTGTGCTTTCAAGTTAATTACCACCGGAGAAGGCACGTAACTCGTAATTTATCATCATGTACCCGTATTGGTGAATCACAAGTGAAGTCGAACCTATTTGATTTTTTTTTGGTACCGTTGGGAATTGAACCCGAAACCACCTGATGGAAGACAAGTGCCTTACCAACTAGGTTATGCAGGAACAGATTCAATGAAATTTAAGTTAAAACTTAACATTAATTCCAAAAGTTATACTAAAAAAAAATAGAAAAATCAAAGCCTTAATCAAAAATAAAAAAAAAACCCTTTTGGTCTTTAGACCATACACACTTCAGATAAAAAATGTTTATACTCTAGTACAGGTAGAAACACGTGTCCGGGGATTAATGTAATTATTGGTATAGCAAAGTAATTTATTATTAAATATTCTAATTTAGAGTTTTACTAATTAAGTGTCGAAACCTTTGATAAAAAAGAAATTAAAACTGTACAACAAAAGTGTAATGCAATACTCAATATATAATTTGCTACATAGAGATAACTGGACGCGTTTATCCTTGAAAGTCGTCCGGTCGTATTCGTACGACCTCGTCTGACCTCCACCGACCCCGAGCAGATCGGCCCCCCCTTACATTCACCCTGTCTGCGACTGCTATGACCTGGATTGTATGTATAGACAACCTCTCAAGGCCGACCTGAAATTTCCGTGTAAAATTTCAGGTTCTCTATAACAAGGAGTATCTATTGTATATATAGGTACGACCTTTTGGAGGAAAACGTTAAGATTCTGTAACATTTTTTTTAATTTCGCTACTACAATTATTTTTAAATAGAGTCTTGTTTACGCTCCCCTGAAGATGAGGTGAAAGCCTTGAAACCGGTAGGGTTATACCGTCATAAAAAAGGAGAATAAACAGTGTTTGTTAAAAATAAATTACAATGTCTTTAAACCTCCACAACGTTAATGCCTTAACTATAAACAACATATTTTTAAATTATTGATTTTTCTTTATTTAACATATACTATACTATTCATATTAGAATTTCATCTAACATATTTTACGTATCTATTGAACACTTCAATGCAGAATATATAATTTGGCGGGTTTATTGCCAATGAGCAATATTTTCCAATCCACAAGAAAAAATGTTTAAGAATTTAGTTTTTAATATGGGTGAATGATTTATATTTAAACTTCATATTAGCTTTAAAGTAAAACAGGAATATAACTAAACCATCGATAATTATAAGTTAAGAAGAAAACATGAAGAATTTAACGATTTAAATATAATAATTTTTAAACGACTAACATATGAGATGGGAAGAGATATTCGCAAGAAGGTAAATCGGGGTACGAGAAAACATTTTTATCATACATACATGTTATCACGTCGTGTCTCTTACGAAGTATGTAAAGTGAACAGACTTGAAATAGGCTTCTAAGTTTTAGAGCGCTACCCCTGAAAAAGGTCCATTTGGTTACTACAAAATAGTGATCCGTTTCTAGATCGTCATCTGTAAATGTTTCTTTTTTTTCATAAGTTCTGCTTTCACACACACACAACATTTCTCATTTACCTTTGATTCCTCATCTCCTATGTATACATGTGTGTTATCAAATACTGTATTTAATACAACAAATTTGCTTTCAAGACATACTTTTTACAGCATGTTATCATTCGTTTATTCTCACGTCACCAAACTTACCTAATACACTTTTACATCAATCCCTTTTCACTCCCATCAATTCACTAAGATCACCAGTCAATGAAATTGTTCCATTTGCTCTTTTCGTTTCCAACACTTCTTTCACTCTATCCCAGAAGTCTAATTTTGTTTGATCATTATATGAGTTAAACGGTGTATACCCTATAACCATAATCAAACATGTCAAACCTATATTCACCCTTAACCACATGAGTCTAAGACTGACAAATTTATACTCTTTAATGCTGTCTAGCACACGTTTTGTTAACATCACACCAACTATTAGTTTGGCTATTATTTTTTATTAAATATGTATTTGTAACAATAAATTGAATGTTTATAGTTGAGAATTAGTATTTTCACTTAAAAGTCACCTTTGACTGTGTTTAATCAAAACTTGAAATTTCTGACACATTTATAAATAAATTAGTTTTACATATTAAAAAAAAAACACTTATTATTGCGCAATCATTATTCTATTGCGCAAATGTCTTTTTCCGCTAAGTTTTTATTTTAATTCCCTTTAAAACTTTGATATGTTTGTATGAAACAAGTAATTCCAACATCTAGTCTAAAGACGAAAGATTGCGGACTTTATACAAACGTAATATATTTAAAATAACGAAATCTTTAGAGTTTTCTGTATCTGGTGGATGGTGGAAGTGTTGAAATATGCAAAAGACGCAAAAGTGGAAGCTTTATGCAATAACAGGAAATACCTTTCCTAATCTAATTAGTTGTCATGCTTGGGTTACGTAATACTCGTATAAATATTCAACAACACGTGGAAACTACCCTTCAGTGGTGTGTTAAAATGCAATTTTGTAATTATGAAATGATAGTAAAATATATTTTCTAACGCTATTTAGTGGATATTTTGTATTTAATAATAAATGGAAAATTTAAATAGCACCTTTAAGAGAGCTCTCCTCAAAGGTGCTGTAACTCAGAATTTTAACCAAATATTATTGATAGATTTCAAACAGCAAGCAGATATAAGTTGAGTATGAGGATAGAAAAGTGAGAGATGTGGCTTTTAGATTAGGTACTTCCCCGCATCTGCGTTTGTTAAAAAACAACATGAAACAAGACATGAAAAACGTATCAAAGGAAGTAAGGAAGGGGTCGAGTCACGGATCTGCTACAGAGCAGTCGCTTCCCGCTTGAACAGCGCGATCTCACAGCATTTCGTTGATAACTAACAATTACAATACACGATTCGTCATATAGTGTCGCGTTTCACCGTCGCTCGTTTGTCGCTCAAACAGTGCTTTGTTTGTTTCTCGACCGCGCAAGTGCACAAATAAATAAACAATTGACATTCCACTCGTTCCAGACAGCTGTCTAGATCAAATCGGTTTTTTATATAATTCGTGATAAAGAGCCGGCCTCCACAAATTCTTGGTGACGTAATTTGTTCCGAGCACCGGTCGATGCCAGTTTTTCTTCTTCTTCATCGAGTAAGCCACTGACTGTTATTATCCTTCTTACCCTTTTACACTCCGCGGGCAGAGTTGATGATCTGAAAGGTCGTCAGCTCTTCCCATCCTATATTCATCTCATATTTCATACATTCGCACCACTCATCAAATCTTTATTTCTTTAGTTATCATTGTTTGTTTTTTACTCAATACACAATTATTTATATATATTTTTTATTTTTTTATTTTTGTCCACTTGTATTGTCCACAACATTCATTCTATTTGCTCAGTTCCTCCTATTAAGCAGCCATGAAGCCCGTCAAATCGGACTTCTGCATCAAAAATAAACGCATCATAATTAAAAAAACTACACCCAAAAAAAAAACTACACCCGAAACAACTGAAACGCCCGCATCCGTCCCCGAGACCTCACCTATACCAGCCCTCGCTATGTCTCCGGACCGCTCAACATCCCCTGATCTGACCATCTCCACTTTCGAGGAAGCCTTCGAGCTCTTCAAGATGGAGACCACATCCAAAAAAGAAACAATGAAGATGGTAAAACTTCTTCGTGAGCTCTTCCATAAAGGTGAGGTCTCGATTGAGGCCAAAAACCCTCCATCTGATTCACCCACTGTCTTGCCAGCGGTTCCAATCACAACACCGCCGCACCCCACCCCCACTTCTGATCCCCCACTCTCCCGACCAATAATTATCATCCCGGATACTCCAGAAATGGACTGGCAATCCTTTGCCAAAAATCGCAAAAGGGCTCTCCAACCCCAAGAAAGCCCCCCCCTCGTTCGCCCCCAATCAAACCCGAAACCAGCTGATGCCACTGTGACCCGAACCAGCAAAAGGATGAGAGGCCCACTCAGCCCTCCTCTTCCCGCAGCCCCCGCCCCACCTTCAAATATAGACGTACGACCTCTACTTCCAGTCAAAAAAGACCGCATCCCCCCCATCGTTCTTCACAATTCCGACAAGTACGGAGACCTGAGAGCCAAACTCAGGTCTCAAAACATCAACTTCTCCTCGAAGGTTCAGCCCAATGGTGATTTAAAAATCTCCACAGAAACCGTTCAGGCTTACCGCTCCCTCGTCCACATCACCGACTCTCTCGCCATCCCATACCACTCCTTCCATCTGGAAAACGAGAAGCCCCTGTTAGCCGTCATTCGTGGCCTACCGACCCCTATCAGCGTCGAGGACATTATGATCGAGCTCAAATCCATTGATTATCCGGTTCAGAATGTGTATCGCATGAAGAACAGGAATAGAGTGGAACTCCCTATGGTCATCGTCAAACTGACAAGGGACTCTTCCGCAAAACGCATCTTCACCGAAATCCACGGTGTACTCGATATTCGAGTCACAGTGGAGGAGCTGAACAAGCGCAAAGGCATGGGCCAGTGTCATCGATGCCAACAGTTTGCCCATTCCGCCGGCAACTGCCACGCTCCAGCCAATTGTGTGAAATGCGGTAGAACGCATCACACCTCTGAATGCAGGAAGCCCGCGGACACTCCCGCCACCTGCTGTAACTGCGGAGGCCCACACACGGCCAACTTCAGAGGCTGCCCACGCTTCCCCAAGAGCAACCTCCCTTCAATCGCTCCCCACCACCACTTCCAGACCCCGCAGCCCTTACGCCCCCTCATGGATGGCATCTACCAACGCCCCTCCACCAACGCCCCCTTATCGAACGCCCCCTCGGCAAACAACGCCACACGGCGATTCCCCAACGCACCCCAGAGTGCATCAAAACCGGTCACTTCCAACGCGTCATACGCGAACGTCGCAACTCATCGCCCCCTATTATCATCATCTACACCCCAAAACTACACATTGCCCACCGCCCCCCCCTCAAATCGCGATCTCATTTTGAATAACTTAAAATCAGCCATCACCGAAGCCATGAACCTCCTCAACTACATCCAAGAACATGGCTCGCACCTATAAACCATCCCATATATCCACCGCGTTCTGGAATGCAAACGGTTCCCTCAGAACACATAAACAAGAGGTCGAGGATTTCCTTCTCGAGCACAACCTGGACGTGTTGCTGATAACGGAAACGCATCTCAAACCGAGCTACCGTTACAGCATCCGTAACTACTACTGCTACAGAGACGACCGCCTCATCGGCAGAAAAGGCGGCACCGCAACTCTCATCAAAAGCACAATAGACCACTGCCTCATCCCCTCCCCTTCCACCGTCAACATAGAATCCACATGCGTAGTGGTGAACACCGCCAATCACGGCCCTCTTAAACTTTGCGCGACTTATCTTCCACCTACCTCCCCACTTGTCGAGTCTGAATTGGACTCATTCCTCGCAGATAATATCCCCACCATCATGGCGGGAGATCTAAATGCTAAACAACCCTTCTGGCACAGCCGCACTTCCAACACTCACGGTAATAAACTTGACGAAATCTCCTCCCGGAAAAGATACTTCGTGGAAGGACCCACGTCTCCCACCCTCTATCCACTAATAGACAATCATCGCCCTGATGTCATCGACATCGTCATGTCCATAACGACATTCTCTATCAAACAGATCTCACGACTGTTCACCAGCTTCAATCCGATCACTACCCGGTATTACTTCAATTGACGGATGGCTTACCATCCTTCTCGCCCTCAGCCCCTCCGCGACACACCACCTCGTGGAGCGATTTCGCTATTAACGTCGACAGCAGCATCAAAATACCGACAACCTTCCCCGACACGAACTCCATAGACGCCGCTATAAATGACTTCACAACCACCATCAAATCCGCTCTCACATCCTCTTCAAAAGAGAGACCAGCCGATAAACCCGAACTTCCCCTTCCTCCACATATCAAAATACTGATTATGGAAAAAAACAAAACCAGAAAGTTGTGGCAAAACACAGCTGTCCCCTCTTACAAAACCGACTACAACAGATTAGTCAAAAAAATCAAACACCTCCTACAGCAACTCCGCAATGACAAATGGTCAGACTTCGTCGAGTCTCTCGAATACAATGATGGACTCAAATGGGAACTAACGCGTAGCCTTAGAAATACGCCCTCCCGACCCAGCTCTCTTCAAGGACCAAATGGCCCCGTTTTCTCTGCTCGCGACCGCGCAGAGACCTTTGCTGACTCTCTAGCCAATATCTTCTCGCCAAATGCAGACCTCTCTAACCCCTCTCACTCAATAATGGTCGACAACGCAGTTGCCGACATATTAAATGAGCAAACCCCCCCCCACCACAGACTTCTTCTCACCGCTAGAAATTCAATCTATCATAAAAAATCTCATCAACAAAAAAGCCCCCGGCCCCGATAAAATCAATAATCTCACCTTGAAAAAACTTCCGAAAAAAGCCATTTACGCCCTTACCGCCATTTACAATGCCTGCCTTCGACATAAATTCTTTCCAACCCCATTCAAAAACGCCGACGTCATCATGTTCCCTAAACCGGGTAAAAGCCACGTTATCCCTGAAAATTACAGACCGATCAGTCTGCTCCCGACTCTAGGTAAAGTGCTCGAAAAATTAATCCTAGAACGTCTCTCGTTAGAAACTTACTCACGTAACATCATCCCAGATTCGCAACACGGATTTAGGCCATTACACTCTACCAACCATCAGCTTCTTCGCGTTGTAGAACACATCATCAAATACTTCAGCTCCAAAGGCCTCACGACCCTCCTTTCACTAGACGTGGCGAAAGCCTTCGACACAGTCTGGCTCAACGGACTCATATTTAAACTGCACAAGTCAGGTATTCCCCTCAGACTAGTGCAAATCATCGCATCATTCCTTGAAAATCGCTCCTTCTCCGTCAAAATAGACGGTATAAACTCATCCCCTCGCCCCATTCTGGCAGGTGTGCCCCAAGGTGCACTGTTGTCCCCTATCCTGTATAACATATACACGAGCGATATGCCCCAATTTTCACGTACACATTGTATCACCGCGCAATACGCTGACGACACAGCCTTTCTCTCTTCATCGAAATATGAGTCCGTATCCCACAACAGACTGCAAGACTTCATTCCCATTCTGGAGCACTGGTGCACCAAATGGAAGATCAAAATAAATCCCACCAAAAGCACAGCAGTCCGCTTCTCACGCAGATACATCAAACCCATCAGAACTCTTAAACTCTTCGGCCAGAGCGTCCCATGGTCAAAACACGTAAAATACCTAGGCCTCACATTAGACAGTAGACTCTCGTGGCATAAACACGCCCTCAATATCAAATCAAAAGCTCACGGAACACTCAAATCATTATTTCCCTTGATCAGTAAATACAGCAAACTTAGAACGCGCACTAAACTCCACCTATATAAAGCGATCGTCAGACCGCAACTGACATACGCCCTTCCGGTCTGGGGCCACGCGAAGAAAACAACGCTACATCACATTCAGATCATTCAAAACAAAGCCCTCCGCATAATTTTAAAAGCACCCTACATCGTCCGTAATTCAAGACTCCACGCAGATACCAAACTACATACTATCCCCGAACATATGCGCGCTCTGGCCGAAAGGTTCTACAGCTCTATATCCCGTCATCCCAACCCAGTCATAAAAGCCTTAGATAACTACAACGCGAACACCAGTTACAGACACACTCGTCCGAAATCAATATTGCGAAACATCCCCCCGACCCCCCCCCCCCTCTTTAACTCTAATCATCCCCCCAAATGACCCCCCGGTTGTCACTCTGAACACCCCATCATTGATAATTCCTCCGGCAGACAGTTTACCCCCATAGGCAACCGCATTTCTCACCTTCAATAAACATTTTCTACACCTTAATATATTTATAAAAGTCACACACATTTCCCCACTCATTTACTTATCTACATATACTATATTCATTCTTATAATTTATTCACAATTCATTTTTTCATTTTTTTTTTCACCCATTCAATATAAAACAGTGTGTGACGACACAAATTTATGTATATTTGTATTTAATATTATGTATATACCATCATATTTATATATGTATTTAATCGTTTATAATTTCTCATAATCATTCATAAAATCAAAACAATTACCACAAACCTATCCTTTCCCGATTCCCAAAAAGATCCAAAAATTTCCAATAAATATCTTAACAGTCAGAACTTATCCGATGAAGGAGTAAGGTGTCCTACCATCGGACCGAAACTCCGAACAAGCTATCCATCACTTGAGTAAGGAAGGGAAATACAATTAAACCTTTGTAGTTCTTCCGATATGTGATAATAACACATAACTTTAAAAAGCATTCTCAAATTATACACAAAAAAACAATTCAAGACAGAATAAGGAAAAAGGACACACGGGAATGATTCGGATTGAAAGTGGATGTAGTACTTCAGATGTAGGAATGAGCATAGAAATGGTTCAACTACGTAGAAAAAATAAATGATGAAAGTTTTACAAAAATATGCAAATAAGAGAAATGAAGAGAAGAATGCGAGAAGTTGAAACCGAGAACAACTTGACACAACCAAATTAATCAAATTCTGAAAGAGGAAAAATATCTATATAATATTGTAGAAGAGAAGAGCATATACAGGTGTATGTGTATTGATGTGGCAGACGTGAAAGACATTTGCCAGGAAAGAGAAGAGGGCATCTGTTTTTTTACTCACCCCAATATGAACGTGTAGTGATAATGATGATTGAAAACAATAAACTAAAAACACCATATCATAGAAAATATGCTAATTTCATTCGACTTTCAGCTTTGCGGCTGCGGTCATTAGATTCGGTACTCTCACATATTTGCATATGTTAATAAATACGGAATCTTCTCGATTCTTGAGGTTTGCTGCGTGAACTGTCGTAACGTGTATTCGTAATTTAGATTAAGCAAATAATAAAGTATTTTCTCAGGTGATGGAAGAGTTAAGAAGGATATCGAACGACGTAGAGCGATAGAAAACAAAGTCAATGGGGTACTAAAAAAATATGTAAGAGAACCGTACAGTATCAAAATTTGCCATGACGAAAGTTCGCAATAGTATTTTGGTGCTAACGTTGTTGTATAGGAGTAAAACGAGAGCGTGATAAAAGGTTGAGAGGAGCCGAAAAAATGTTGTAGAAATGCGTGCTTTGAGACGAATACATTGAGTGACAATGTATAATAGAATACAAAATTAATGATTAAGGATGATTGTGAAGTTAATGTTTATATGTTAAGTAAGATTAAGATGACCTCGCTGAGATGGTTTGGGCATGTAGAACGAATAAATGAAAAAAATACTAACAAAACAGATATAATATATAATATTTCTAGAGCATATTTGAATATTATATTGGATATCATATTTGAATAAACAGAAATTAAGGGCAAAAGTGAGTGGGAAGCATGTGAGAGAAAGACCAAGGAAAATATTGTTAGATCTAGTGAATTATATTCTGAAAGAAGGTAATGTTGAAAGTCAGAGAAATCGTAGAATTTGTATGAGAATGTGTTAAGTGTGTCGAAGAGGCTAAGGATGTGTGTCGAAATAGGAAAGGATGACACTCTGCCTTCTCTGCTTACCTTGACAGGGAAATGGCGTGATGGTATGTATGTATGAATTGGTAGCATTAGGTAGATTATATTAAACAATGCCCTTGGGCCGATTATACTTGCTTTTGCTTCTGGTAAGCATTATTTCAATAAATTCTTACCCGTTATTTTAATAACTATGCATGCTAAATTATCTTAATGTCCAGTCATAATACAATATTCTATAAAGTTTATGTTTTGACACCTTTATTTTCGTTGATTAATTTTTATCAAAAAGTTTTCATTACATATGTAGATATATTTACGTCCTGTAAAACTGTTAGTATTTAAAAAAATGAATGTTTCATTCAATACATTATTAATTCATTAAGCACCAATTAAAGAGCAGACTCTTATGGGCGCTCTTACTCGGAAACCGAACGCTCTATCATTGAAAGATTAAAAATATTTCAAAAAATAATATAAATTGAGGGAAATGATAAGAATGTTGCAGATGCTGTTTAAAAAAACATATTTGTCAAGAAGACTGTAGAAATATTAATAAGGGAAGATAACTACAAAAAAACATATGTCAATATTTTGACAAGTGATAGTAATACTATTATGATAGTAGTACATTTAGCTCGAGGTGGAGCGTAATGTTCGTGTATGTGTGTAGTGCACTTATAATTATATATTATAATATGTTATATTATATTTATGAATATATATTATAATATGTTATATTATATTTATGATTATATATTATAATATGTTATATTATAATATATAATCATACATTTTGACGTAGCTAAGAATTGTCTATAAAGGTAAGCTTCCTTAAACTACACAAGCCGTCCATATATCTAACACTTAGAAATCAACCAATCCACGTTACTGGACCAGCAACCGGAATATTCTGTAAGTTTTAAATTTAAAAAATATAAACTTTTATATATTCCTACTTTTAAAGACAGATAAGGTAATATATTACGCCTATCTGCAAAATCGTATGAAACTTTGATTCTTATTTACACTGAATCTATATCCAAATCCATAGACGACCTCCGTGACCTAGTTCGTAAGATGTCTTCCAGCTCGGGGTTGCGGGTTCGATTCCCGTTGGCATCCGATATTTCTAAAAAAAATTGTCTGGTTTTCAGTTTACGCCTGGCGGTCTTATTGCAATATAGCCATATTGCTGATTGTACTGCGTAAAACGAAAATGTAATGCAATGCAATATTAAAAACGACTTATTAAAAAAGTTTAAATCAATTCACATGACTCCAGTTTGTACTTATTTATATTCTTAGTAAATTTATAAATCGTTTACATAAAATATTGATACAAACCAAAACATTCTTAATGAAATGTGATATTATCTCATTCTACTTTAGGTTCAGTGTATATGAATAATGTTCATGTAAATTATAAGTTTTTGATAAGACCTCCCGAAAAGGATTTTCTTCAAGACCTTCGTTAACTGTACATGCTACCTATATATTGAACACCTAGAGGCAGAATATTACACGCCAATGGATCAAGAATGGCATAAGATCGATCTATTTGGAACAATCAGTTTATTCAATGACTAACAAATATCTCAACGAAGCAAAAGGTATCGGACACATATCTGAATAATGCAATGGAGACATCCCAGTTTTGCATACGTCTATTGAGATATGAAAGTCTTATGCTATGTTTTCTCTGACTACCCCAACATGGAAGCGGTGAGATGGTATAGATGTATGTCTATGTAATAATAGCACTACATAACATGGTCCTAATTTGAATGTTATTTTTTATATAATTTTTTCCTGTAAAATTTGCATATTTTATTAATGCCTCTAATTCGACCTTCCACTCCAACCTTCGCAGAATTGTGTTTTTTTATTTTACTAGCGACTCTGTATGAAAAAAATTAAACCGAATCCTTATTTTCAAATTGTCTTAGGACTATGTTTTCCATCATCTATCCTCGATTTAACGTATCCACTTTGCTGTTAAATTTGAGCAATTAAACTCTTACGAACTTTATTTCATAAACTTCTTACTGTATTGTACATATATTATTTTGTTGAAAAACACAGCATTACTTTTGTTGTTGTTAAACACCTATTTATAATACACTATTTTTTTAACTTATAGTAGTAAAAGTTAAATGTATTTTATATTAAAATATTTACAATTGACGTCATTGTTTGTGCGGTCAATGTGCTTGAATTACGAGTATAATAAATAGTTACACTGTTCAACTCCCCTACGATAAGAATAATAATTGAATGTATCATATACACCTAAAAATGATTCAAAATACATATTATGTGTTTTGAAATATCTAAGGAAAACAATGTCACTTTATCAGAGGTTCTAGGGTGAAAACATTCAAACGTAATTTTACCACGGCATGCAAGTTACCGACTTAATATTTTTACTCGTAAAGTATTGAGAATGTGCATTATATCACTCTTTTATGTTAGTATATACTCGTACAATACTACCTGGTGTGCTTATTTTCATCTGGTAATTTCTTCCGAACAAACAGAAAGAAGAAGGCCTTTAGTGAAAATCTTACTGAAAACCTATTTAAAAAAATGGTACCAACGAGAATCGAGTCTGCAAACCCCGAATCATCGTCTTACCAATTAGGCCACGTAGGTCTCCAACTAGGGTTTGGTCCCTTTGTATCAAAATGTACTATTTTACAGTTAATTTTACGATAACATAAGTATAACGTGTATTCTTGGTGATATTAATTATTTTAAAAATTGATTCTTTTATAAAGTCATCAATTTGTTATATTCAAGTTCCTTGAAAGTTGGTTTTTTCGTAAGGGCATGATGTGTTATATATGTTAACAGTTTGTTCCTTGGAATTTGAATCTCTGATGAAAAATTTTCGAATCAAATTAAAAATCCAATAATTTATTTATGAGAACAGCGTGAATATTTAAATGTCATATTATTGGTATAATTTTTAGAACTGAATTCATATAGTCAATAAAAACCTTTTCAATGAAAATTTAGAGGGCACATGTTTATAAATTTAGGTCAAGAAATTCTCATATTAATGAACGTTCATAAAAAAAAACAAAGAAATAACTACATTAGAGGTTTTCAAAGTGTGTGCCTCGGTACCCTGGAGCGACGTATTTAATTCTCAGGAGCACCGCGGGGTAATAATTATTTTTATTACATGCGCTGATACACGGTAACAATTATATAATCTATCAAGCGATATTTAACTGACACATTGCGAATCACTTTGTCCATGTAGTATTAAAGTTCACCATTTCTTAGCCAATCTGGTTCTATTAGCGATGACTTATCTATGAGAAACTGGGCTTTGGCTGTACCTTTAATTAAAACCAAATATTGCATAAAACTTTATATATAATAGGAAATAATCAGCTGTGTCTAGTTTGATTCCAAGATTTGAGAAGGTTTGTGGTGAATGAAAAACAGGTTTACCCATCCCGTTAATTGATAAGTAAGTATGGCGTCGTGAAACAATCTTTAATACTAACGACGCGCGACGTAGTGAAACAATGAACTCTTTTTTTGTTTGAGAATCACTGAACTCTTTTTTTACGATTTTTTATCACAACCGATTCTGGAGCATAAAGAAAACTCTGAATATTATTTAAAATTACGACAATGTCTTTAAGAAAAATGTTACTTTATGTTAGATACCTCACCCTAGTTGGCAAGTTTCAAACAGCTATGTATGTTATGTTACTTAAAAGTATGTTATTATTTCTCTCTTCATTGCCGAGATGTGTTGCTCCATAACTCTCATGTTCTCATTCTTTCCCACCTTCTTTCTTCTTTCCCACCTTCTTTCTTCTTTCCCAGTCTTTCATTATATTTGTTAACAGTTTGGTAGACTTTTCTTTTAAACTTGTTTTTTAATACATTAAGTACGTGTAAGTCTTATTTGAAATAACGTTGAAAAGTTTCCCCCAGCAATTAGCATGAATCTGCCTGATTATAATTAGCATGAATCTTCTCTGGTTAGTTGGAAGAGACTATCGCATGTAAATAAACTAGTCATTTGTATGCTTTCAATAAAGTGTCTAAACAAAGAACTTATTTTTTAAATAAATATTATTTTCATGGCGCCATATTTTTTTTATTAAGAATACGTTTTTTTGTATATTTTTGTTTTATTATTCATTATTCTCATATTCGTAACACTTAAATTTAATAAATGGAAAAACTGGAAAAGATTACAAAGGATTACAGTTTTCTTTTTTATATTTTAAATACTAGTATCATAGTTGAAGCATAAATAGCTGAAACGTGTGTATTAAAAAAATGGCGTGGAGTTTGGTCAAGGATGACTGTAGTATTTAGTCCATTTCTAGTAACTTAAAAACGAAACAGTATAGTAATATGTAGTTAAAAACTTATCTTGAGAGGTTGTACAAAAGCAGCATATATTACATCCTTATAAATTAAAAGAATATAAATTTGAATATGAATACTTCAGCTGGGTGTTTTAGAATAAAGGATAAATTCATGATTTATGAGACCACTACGTCACAGACTTTGCCTAGTGAAAAGATTCTCTTTATCCATAAAATGGAAGGTTTTTCACATTGTCGTATACTTGTACTTCACGATTTACAATCGTATTAAAACTATGTATATTTCAAATATTGTATTGTTGATAATAAAAAATATAGACATATCGTCTTGTAAAGCGTTATATAATTCCAATTTTGAGTAAAAATTAGGCGTTGCCATTTAGGAAACTAGAGGGGTGGAACATTCGAGACTAAATCTCTTAAATCAGATTATTTTCGATTCGCGACAAAAAAATACTAGCACACCTTATTTTCCGCGTTAAAACTAGAGAAATTTTAATTTTACTATCTTAACAAAGTTAAAAATACTATCACCCCTTACTTTCCGCGTTAAAACTAGAGAAATTTTAATTTTACTATCTTAACAAAGTTAAAAATACTAGCACACCTTACTTTTCGCGTTAAAACTCGCGTTAAAAATTTTAATTTTACTATCTTAACAAAGTTAAAAATACTAGCGCACCTTACTTTCCGCGTTAAAACTGGAGAAATTTTAATTTTACTATCTTAACAAAGTTAAAAATACTAGCGCACCTTTCTTTCCGCGTTAAAACTAGAGAAATTTTAATTTTATTATCTTAACATAGTTAAAAAATTTGGAGATAAGTTTGTTATTCATAAAAAATATATTTCATAATAATGGCTATTTGAAACCGTAGATAATCTTGAAAACGCTCTGCTGTAAAGTCACTTAAATTGGAATGATACGAGTATTCATCTCGAATCTTAAAAAACATATTAAAATTTTACTTTGTGGTGACATGTCCATTGATTTTTTTAATGTCTTTATTTTCTACACTCTTTTATTTGTTTAGTTCGCTACCGGTTTCAAAGACCTCTACATTCATCGTCAGGTAATAAGTAACTAAATTAAACGTTTAAATGATACGAGTATATGGTAGTGGTCTACCAAATATCATTTAAAGGAAACTTACCTCCTTTTTCATTACTTTATTTAATTTAATTCATCATCACCTGACGAAAAAGACAGTTATTGGAAACTGGTAGGCAATTTTAATAAAATATTTGTAAATATAAAGAAAAATAATGTTCAATTTATTTTATTAAAAAATCAATTGAGATGATATTTTAAATCTGAACAAAAAAACAGAACAGACTTTTGAAGAGCTGTCACACTTGGTACTAACTAAGTACCGGGACAATTCATTCGGATGAAAAAATCAACATTACTTATCAAGATTTTTTCGGGTCGTTTTTTTAACCCACAACTGTCCATATACTATAATATGTAGTTCTAAAAGAAAAACTTAGTCAATAGCATATATAATAATATCTACAAAGTTTAAGTAAAAACGTTATCATTCATTAAATATAAATATTATTTAAAATTAGAATATATTTATTGTAATTTACAAATTACGATGTCTTGAAACCTCCACTATGTGTATGCCTTAACTATAAATTATATAGAATATATTTAATTTAACGAAATAAGATATCAAATTCTATATATAATATATCTATCATTTAACATAACCTTATGATTTTATTAGTTTATTCAGACATATTTTTTTTTGTTTTACAAGTTTTATAAAAACATGGCCTTTTTTGCCCTCGAGTTATTATCTCAGTGTCAAGGAAGTGTTAATGAATGGTTGGATGTCAAATAAACAAATTGGGATGTTGTTATACTGAAATATTATGTTTTCATAACATTTCTTATACACAGGCTTATATTAAATTATCTGTTTTTGGTTGTAGTAATATAAACCTTTTTTAATAGTCTATTATTATTTGTAGTAATATGAACCTTTTTTAATAGTTTTATTTTTCATTGGATTATCAAGGAAAAATCGTCTTAAATAATTGAAAACTTTATTTATTTTCTAGTAGAATCATTTGCATTTTACACGTTTCTCTAATTCGTGCAATAAATAAAAAAATCAAAATGTACTAACAACAAAAAAAAATTAAAACAATTCATTATTTGTTGCTTACTTACCACTTTTATTATTTGATAAAAATATCGCTACTTGAAAAGTAAGTCTTGGTTAATTTCTAATTTAAGTTTCTATTTCTTTGAGTGTATTACTATAATTATTAATTTGATCCCATAAAGCCTTATATGCGTATCAATTTGGAAATAAAAAAAATATTGCAGAAGAAAAGACGCATACTTTAAAAAAAAATAATCTGGCTGTTTTGATTATGCGCTTTTTGACAATATATATCAATACCAATAAAATCAAATTAGAGGGGAAATATTGTTTGGTTTTTAATCATTTAAACAGTTAAGTGCTTTCTCGATATCAATTAAAATCCATAATACTCGTATTTTATGTCAGACTCACATTCGTTAACCATGTCTCGCGTTTGATATCGGACTGTTACAAACTACTCGGTTTTATAATGAGAATATCAAGAAAATTTAACAGTACCGATATCCTTTAAAACTTATATAACTATTTGATAAAAATAAATTAGAATATGCATCTCCAGTTTGGGCTCTTCAACAACTCAAATATAAGAATAATATAGAACAAATAAAAACAATGCTCAGATATCTATGGTACAGAACAAAGGGCAATTATCCAAAACATGCGCACGATGCCGAACTTCTGATGGTGTGTAATTATTGAAGTCTCGAAACAAGAAGGCAATAATCCATTACTATATTCTTACTAAAGGTTGTTCAAGGTTGCTTTAACTGTCTCGCGGTACTAGAAACAGTTAGTTTATATGTCTCTAATAAAGTAACCGTTCAATGAATCACCCTCTGTTCTAACATACTAACGAACTTAACAAACAAATATCATGGATAAACACTCAGTCACGCGTGGTATAGAGATATTGAACCAACCGAGTGACAGTGTGGTATATCCTCGGCGCCGCCTAGAAGTATGAAAAGAATCCTAAGTGATATCCTTCCTTACGAACAAGCTCACTAGAGCAGACCCTCTTTGCGTAATAGAAGAAATCCATGCAAAGTGAAAAAAAAAAACAAA
>OX463839.1:17129914-17679768 GCA_949825065.1 Odontocerum albicorne | reverse complement strand
GCTTTTACATTACATATATTATTTTATTTGATTACAAGCCTTCAAAATGGAATGTCAAGTAGACTAAAGTGAGCATTTTCGACACGTCCTTCTGTTCGCGTTCAATTGAGGGAATAAACCTGCCAAAGCTGCTCGCGATATTTGCAAAGTGTACGGTGAAGATGCTATGAATGAAAGGACAGCTCGTCGATGGTTTTTGCGTTTCAAAGATGGTAATTTCGACCTGAAAGACATGGAGCGTTCCGGACGACCAGTGGACTTCGATGAAGACCGCTTAAACAATATTATTCATGAAGATCCCCTTCAAACCATTGAGAATTGGCTGAGCAGATGAATTGTAGTCACGTGACTGTATACCATCATCTTAAATCTTCTTAAATTGGCAGAAAGAAACGACGGGGTTATGTGTGATAGAAGTCTACCAATAAAGCTTAAGAGGCAGAAATCAGGTCCGTTATATAGTGGTTAGGCCCGTTATATAACATGGAGACGAGTGTTGGCGTCTAAAGAAAAAAGAGGAACAATTGCTTAATGTCGCATAGATACGGTGGTCACTGGGCGTCACTAAATTGTATAAGAAAAATTTAGATAAAACAATAGTAGATAAAACAGCGGGATAAAGGGTATACGCTAAAGTCGGCTACGAATTGGAAACTCCCAAACAGATGCAGAGGGAAACCCAAGAAAAGCCAATGTTAAAAGGGGGGAGGAGGACATGAGACTCGGACTATCCCCGAGGAATTGGCGAGATCGAGAGAAATAGAGGAAGCAGCCAACGCCAAAGTGATGGAATAAGGCAAGTTAAAAAAAATATCGAAAAGTTATAACAAGGAAAAAATTAATAAAAACACGGATACATAAATGTTTTGAATAACAACGTAATTAAACAACATACTTCGATCCAACGACTAAAACAGTGAGAACGGAAGCCTAAACTTTATATGGGGGTTTAGCAATTGATTGTCTGTATTTGATATATAGTAATTGATTGTCTAAACTTTTTTTAATTGTTCTGCCTCATGATATTTACAAAGAGTGGCGTACCACCAATACCCCTATCAGCCTCCTTCTCTCCCCTGCCTCAAAATATTTTTTTTAAATATATGTAGGTACCCATACCTACCCTCTTCAATCACTGTGTAACTAATATATAGTACCTTAGAAAGTTTAAGTATACGACAAAAAATAACTAACACATATGGGAAATTATATCTCCTATAGGTCAATATACATTATTTGCATAATTTAAGGGTGAAATCCAAAGAAACTTTATATAATATATGCACTTAGCAAATTTGATGTCATATTTTTTATCCTTTTCTATGAAATAATTTTCTTTCTCCAAAAGACGAAAAAAAATTTTTTTCAACACAGTTTTTATTCTATATAAAGTCGAAGCTTTACACATAAAAAATAAATAGCACTACACTTTAATTTTATTGAAAAGGGTGAATTGATTTCTCTGAATGCAATTGATCTATATCTATTGTTATTTCTGATAATTTTAAACGCAAATCCGGTTCAAATTGTAGTATTTTTTTATGTGGTGCAATGCATTTTATTCTTTTAACTAGGTAACCCTGATAAATATCGTAATGCAATTCGGCCTTAACACGTTGCTGTAAATTATGTTGAAGTTTCATGACACTTCAGTATTTTGACGTTTGCTTGCTCGTGTACCACTAGACTGGGGATTGCGTACCATTAGTAGTTCTACCATATCTACCATAGTTAGCGGACCGTTGGTTTAAACCAATACAACCATTTTTAAAAGATTTAATTATTCTTAAGTATCGTGTCTTTCGACTTATACGAATTGGTAATTTGAATATTTTGAGGAACGTGGCTTGTAGACAACATTGTCTCTGGCGCCAGTAATCGAGCCTTTGGTTTCTTTAGAACCACTGGAATAGGCATGGAATTCACGGTTCGTCACTAAACGCATTGACAACACTATCAATGCGAAGAGGTCACAAAACTCGCACATGTACTAGACGTGTATGAGTATTGTTATTATTGACGAACTTTTTTATCAGATTATTACCCTATTTTTTTGTATATTTTTTTGTAACATCAGGACTCGAACCTGAAAACCCAGATGCAAGTTAAGTGTCATACTAACTAGACCACGAAAGCCATTATATTACACGATACATCAAATCAAGAAAATATAATCCGATTTTAGGATTGTATCAAGCAGCTTTTATACGTGTATTAAGATAAAAAATGCTTAGTACATATTTCAATATTTGAATCAGCCTCAAACTCTTCCTTTATAAATTATTTAGCACAATGCGTATGAGTTCATATTTGTTAACCAAGAAATTTGTGATATAAATTATCTTTTGACATCTTAAAACATGTAGACTTTTGTTTGACAATTAATTTAGGAATGAATAATAGTGATAAAACAGCAATAAGGAAAAACATACAAATATCCTTGACGTATGGAAGTGAAACTTCGACTTAACAGAAGAAGGATAAAAATAAGATTAATGCTATGGAGGACTTCGCAAAAGAAGGATACAAATAAGATTACTGCTGTGGAGATGCGTGCACTTAAGAAAAACTGTGGAGTGTCAATATATGAAATAATTCAGAATGAAAACAGTATAAATGAATGCATAAATAAAATAGATGATTTAAGAAAGACGAAGATAGAAGCTTTAGAGAGCATTTGGACATGAGGAAAAACTGAAGGACTTTTTATGTTTTGATATTATACTATACAATAAGGGTAGCGCTGTGCATGCTTTTTTTAAAGTCCTGAATTGCGAATACCGGGTGAAAAAAATAGTTATTATAAAAATCACACTTCACTGCGGAACAAACGATCAAGAAAATATTTTTAAAAAACTTTGGCAATATGGAGATAGAATGTTTAAAGAAAAACATAACGAAAGCCATGATGACTTCCGTGGCCTTGATAGTAAGATACTTGTTATTTTAACCACATGATTAAGGGTTCGATTTTCATTGATACCCACACTCTTTAAAATCTTTCTGGTTGATTGCAAGAGATTGTCATTAACTCGCTATTTTATGCTGTATACAACGGAAATGCAGTACAATATAGTAAGTTTTTATTTATTTTATTATACTTTTACAATCTGGCGTATTTATTACCATGTGACAATCTTTTCCAGCCAACCAGAAAGATGTAAAATAGGTCTTAAGTAAAAATCAGACCGAGACCTTTAATAAAATTTGGTTACCAACGGGAATCGAATCCGTAACCCCCGTGTTGGGAGACAGGTGTGTTAACTTGGTCACAAAGATCGTCACGAGCAAAAAGTTTATCCCGAGAACTTGTACACGTTTATTTTAATATAAAAAAAATATTAAATGAGGAGTAAAATAATATTGATTAAAAATACACATGCATGTTTCAATACATGTAATACATGTAGTATACACGTTTCAATACATGTAGAATACACGTAATCGAATATCAGATTCACTGCCGAAAAAAGTAAATAAAAGTCCACATTTTGACAAAATAAAATCACAAACCATTTAGGTGTGGAAATAGTTTCAATAAAGAACCATATACGAGTATTTGATTTCTCATAAAGTTCTGATAAACATGGATTATTTATAATTAAAGCGTTAACACTGTGGAGATTTAAAGACATAACTTTTTTAGTAAAACACTTTTTTCTAATTAGCATAACGGTATGAGACCACCGGTTTCAAGATTTTCACTTCATTAGCTGGGGAGCAAGTCTTGTCTGTTATTCCTTGATGATGGACCTTGAAACGCGCAGGGTTACACTGTTATATTAAGTACAAAAAAACAATGTTTTACTAAAGAAATTACAACAATTGCCATTAATTCTTTAGTACTAAGGGGAGAACTCTGAGGACAAGAATACGTTATATTTATTTTAAAAAAATTCTGAGATATCACAGCTCTCTTTCAATATTAATTCGATATCAATGTGTACCTGTATAAAGTAGACTATTCAAAAGAGGAAAAATCTTTTTTTTTTTGGTTTGTTTCATCAATTTTGAGGACCGTGTTCACCTTGATCTTACACCGACGCAAACGATCTTTTGCTTTATTCATATGGTCTTGAAATGTTTAATTTCTTGCTTCCTTATTCTGAATAATCCTTCGAATGGGCACTTGGCTTCTGCACCTTTTTGTGATTCATATTTCTAGTCAGAATTGACCTCTCAAAACTGGCACTCTGCCTCCGCGCTATGTATCGAGATCGAAATCGCGAGATCGAATCAAAGAAAGATCGCGTGCGTCTTAATCCTCAGTTTATCAAAGATCGATTGACCTTCGGTCTATTTATGATTTTTTTTATTTTCGTATCTTAAACTTTTTGTATATAGCCTGGTGGGTGTGTTGTCACGTCGAAATCACTTCCAGACAATCAGAAATATTCCAAACAAAAGAAATATATGCGTGAATACTTTTTATTTTAGTTGTTTAAATTATTTTCTGAAAGGATCTATTACCACGTAACACACCTAACCTCGGACAATAAGTTACACCCAATTTTAAGTCGATATTTCTTAGCAAAAAGTTGCGTCTTATGGTCCGAAAAATATGGCACATACCATCACGGCGTTTGCCTGTCGGAGTAAACTGATAGAAGGGAGCGCCGACCGACATTCTTATAGCGACACCCATCTTTCATCTCTTCTACATCTTATTATACAATTCCTACGAATTCTCTAACTTTTGACATTCCTTTCGTTCAAAATACTCGTATTATTCAATTGATCCAACCAATACTTTCCTTGGTCACCCTCTATAACGCCTTCCACTCACATTTGCATTGTATATATTTTTTATTAGTCTTTCTTCATTCATTTGTTATATAGGTCCAAACCATCTCAGAATGCTCTTCTTCATATTACTTAATATATCAGCCTTAACTTCACATTCATCCCTAATCACTTCATTCCGTATTCCGTCATATATTGGCACCCCATGTATTATTCTCAGTGCACGCATTTCCACATAATTGATTATTTTAATATTTTTCCACAAATTAATGAATAATGATAAACAGCGTATACCAATCACCTAACTTATAATAATAAATGTTTTATTTAGCATGCCTCTGTTCATCAATAGACCATACAAGGTCTTTGAACAACAGAGATGATGTAACTTTTTGCAGCGTTTAATGATAAAACGTCATGTTTTTTGTAACATGAATGCATGCGGACATATTTCAATAATATTATGCAAAATAAAGATATGGGGAAATCAATTGAAAAGTACCTAAACGAAATGTTGAGAATACAGTAGACTCTCGATTATTTGAGGTCGCATTAACCGGGTTGCGGATATTAACTGAAGAAGTGAAAAATTCTGTTATTTTTTTATAATGTTTTCAAATATTTTTTTAAATGTCGGAATCTTTTATTTCTCCGGTTAATGCGATCCCAGATAATCGAGTCTTCTGTAGACCATTTAACAAGTAACATATAACTACTGCGAGTACTTTATTCTAATTTTGTAGCAGAACCATTTTTTCCTATAGGCAAAATCTTCTCAGTAGAAAACAGCAGTTTATATTGATGGGCAATCCTTTATTATTGAATTTGATTGTCAGCCATCCTGTGGATGGAAAACGCCTTTACTTTTATTGGATTGTGTGTATGTTTTCCTACTTCCGCAAGCTCAATGTGTTAACATTTGATATCCAAAGTTCCAATGGTAATGAAATAAAAGTTCAAACAAGTTTAATCGACTGCAGCCTTTTGTCATGCAAAGTTTTATATACACCGCTCTTCAAACCCATTTGGTAAGAAACCCACAGAAAACTTATCAAGAGAAGATGTACTAAAAAAGGTTTGTATATCTTCCTACATGTGATACTGTATATATTCGTAGTGGAGTGTAGTATGTGTCTAGTGTTCATCTGTAATCATAAACTATAAAACCTCCCAAAAATGTTGTTTTCAAGTGCTTTCTAAAGCTGCAGTTGCTGCATATATATCTAACACTTAGAGGCAGACCATTCTATGTTATGGGACCAGCAACGATGCCATATGTCAAGGATGTAAAATTAATTAGTTTTTCTTTTCAATTTTTACCTAATAAATGTTTTGATCGTAAAATTTTGAGGTTGAAACTCCTTCAAATTTAAATTTATTTTATTTTTGACTCTTGACATTTCTGTCCCCAATGGTTGTAGCAAACAACACAGAGTGAGTAGTGTATTTATGCTACGCAAAAGAGGTGCCGCTTGGCATTGGAGGTCAATCGGAATTCAATGCGTGTCTTCGCCAAGTGTAGGAGTCAATTGAAGTACTTCCACATTGCTCTACGCAGCACGGCTATTACGGAATTGTCTGCTTGTAATTTTACGTGCAGACCATGAAACTACTAACCCGATTATCCACTGTTTATATACAAAGGCTATTTGTTTATATTTATTATACTTCTTGGTGATAGAACTGTCAGATCAAAATAAGGCACAATTTCTATCCTGCAAGGGAGTTTTTTAGGTAAATAGAAATACTACATATTGAGGAAGGTCTCATGTCGCAATACCTGGAAAATTTCAATGCATTTTCTTCGATCCTCCCTCTTAAAGTGTATCTATATATTTACGAATATTTACTACAGGCATATGATGAAATGATTGCTATAGAATTATGCCATGTATTCAAGGGAAATGGTAGAATAATGACAGAGCCTACAAGGTACCATAAAACGGGAAATGTTCTTTTTTCACACACAGATGAAATCTTCCTGATTCTTGTGATGGAAGGGATTTATTATAATTTATTTAGTTATATAATATAATATGAATTTTTAATAATTTAGATACATAAAAAGTATGTTCCTGAAAATATGTTTTGTTCACTTTTTTACTACAGGAAAAGTATGTAAGTCAACCAAGTCAGACGGTATCCCATTGAACTTTTTTTGGGATTGTTATCTGCACCATATTTTCTTCGTAATGATTATTTGCTTTAAAAGCTACTCGCTACAGGAATCGTTTGACCATCACGACAGTACTGTTCCAATATTGTTCGAAATTGCTTCATGAAATCTTGTGGCGCACTCTTTACAAGACCTTAATGAAACTAATTTAAGTGGCGTATAACATTCACATAGGAATTTCGGGTTCGAATCCCAATGCTACCAGAAGAAAATGGTTTCAGTTTGACAACATTTATTTTGTTAACATTACTCGCAAGCGCTAGACATATAAAAGTGTTGTTATATCTTTACATGCGGTAGTATTACCAATACGTGTGATGACAAACTGAAAGTTTAGCCCCTACTCCAGTGATTCTAAAACCCTAAGGCTTAACTTATGTCTAATATTGTCTCAAGGACACTCTCTTCAATATGTCCGATAGGCCTGTTTGGATGTTTTGAAGGGTCTCATACGAATAAATGAAAATTAAAACTGACGCGTTTGTTGCTAAATATCAAATAACATGCCATAAAACGCATCCTTCTAGGTTGATGAACAACCCGGCTCTACGTCCTTAAATGTTAGGTGAAGTCTGCAAATCTTCGTATCAAAATTGGTGGAGAGAGTAAGATGGGCGTTTGATTCACCGATTATCTAGTGGATTAGAAAACAGCGTAGCTCTTGGCTAACTAATATTATTAAGAGATAAATTATACAACGCCATTAAGTGACTCAACTGACCTCAATGACTCTTTCATTAAGCTAAAGCTCTACTCATTGGAAATTGAAACGAAGATTTATATTAATGAAAAGTGAAATGGATTAATTGTTACATGAAAATAAATTTAATTTCCCTTGAGGACAGTCATTAAATTTAAGTTCCCTTGAGGAGAGTCTGTTCTCAAAATTATTTTTTTAGTATCGCTGTGATGTGAAAATTATGAAGATTTTACAGATTTTTAAAACTTTTGTTATGAAAAATATCAGAATATGAAGTACCTTTTAAATAATATATTTTTAAACACTTGAATTATACTTCTCACGTTTGTGGACTTGAAAAAGCATATAACCGCACGATAAGAGGAAAGCTTTAGAAAATATTGAATTAATATGGTGTTGAATATAAATTAATACGTGTTATTGCGTCAATATACGCTGCAATGAGAGCATGTATTAGAGTGAACGGTGTCTTGACTGTGTGATTTAATATATCAAACGAGATAAATCAAATATGCGTTGTCACCCTGGTTGTTTAATATGTATATAAAATCATACAAATGTCGAATGGGGTGTGTGCGGATTATTGTATTTTGATAACATGGTAGTGTTAGCGTAGATTGAGTATAAATTAGTCTGACAATAAATGTTCCAAAATTCATATTTAAAGTAATAGAAACATGGGAAAGAATTTTTATTTTTACCATGCATATTTTTCATAAATTTTGTCAAGGTGAATAATCATTTGAATATTATTTTGTGACCATGTAACTTTCTTTATATACTTTTGTCTGATTGGTTTTAAGAGATTGCCACCAGGCAATACGAATGTTTCACAACAAAGTGTTAAATAAATTTAATGTGACATATGGGTGAGTAATGCAAGATCAAAGCAATTTTAAGAATTCTGTTATTTAGTTTTTTTCAGATGATCGATAGGAAACAAAGTCAATGGAGCACTAAAACATATATACTCAAATCGGACAATATCAAAATCTGCTAAAATGATTGTCCACACTAGAGTTTTACTACCAACTTTGTGTGGAGTGAAATAAATACATAGGTCTGTAAATATGGAACCGGATTTTTATATAGAAAATACACATTTATTGTATGAAAACGGAAAAAAATATTTTATTATCGCCAGCTACACATTTTCCCCATCTCTCTGGTAATTTGTGGATGCCATGCCAAAAACACTGTTGCTCTTTTGAGGCAAACCAATCATCGAGCCATTTTCGTACATTTTCGTAAGGAGTGAAGCGCTGCTCAGCAAGTGCGTGTCCCATCGATGCAAATAAGTAGTAATCGGATGGAACCAAGTCTGGTGAGTAAGCCGCATGCGAAAGTATTTGCCAACTAAACGCCTCAATCGTTTCCTTGACCGGTTTTGCTGTGTGGGATGGTGCATTATCATGAAGCAAAATCACTTTGTGTTGCCTCTTTTGATATTCTGGTCGTTTTCCACGCAATGCTTGGTTCAAATCCATCATTTGTTGTTGGTAACGTTCAGTATTAACGGTTTCGCCAGGTTGCAGCAACTCATAATATATAACACCCTTCTGATCCCACCAAACACTGTTTTTTATCGAGCATTGTCTTCCGTCCATAGCGATTTGGACTTGCAGTCGATGTCGCTGGTTCGCATGGAGTTACCCATGATATTTTATGTTTAGGATTCACGAAATATATTCATTTTTCATCACCAGTCACAATTCGATTGAGAAATGATTTTCTTTTGTACCTGGCGAGCAGCATTTCGCAAGTGGTTTTTCGGTTTTCCTGCTGTCTTTCATTCAGTTCATCAGGAACCCATTTCCTACCTTCTGGATCTTTCCCATGGCTTTCAAACGTATGGAGACGGCTTCTCGTGTCACATTTAATTGATCCGCGAGTTTTTATTGCGTTTGAACGTCATCCTCATCCAACAATGCTTGCAATTCGGCGTCTTCAAACTTTCTCGGTGGTCTTCCACGTTCTTCGTTTATCACGTCAAAATCGCCACCTTTGAATTTTTTAACCACTCAAAGCACTGTGATTTACCAAGAGCATGCTCACCGTAAGCTTCGACAAGCATTCGATGCGATTTTGCAGCAGTTTTCTTCAAATGGTAACAGAAAATCAATGCTGTCCGCATATCGTAGTTTTCAGGCACAAAAACAGACATGTTCAACTCTATAAAAACATATGTAGTTGTATTAAATTTGTATCGTTGTGAGTTAAAAATCTTTAACAAATGTAAACACAAGAAAAAAGCGCCGCCGCCGAAAGTCACTACATTGACAACTAAAGCCATCTATGAGCAAATTCCGGTTTCATATTTACAGACCTGTATATGGAAAAATGCTAAAAAATCCTAAATAAATGCTGTAAAAATGCACGCACTTAGAATACATGGGGAGACAATATATCACAGAATATGGAGTCAAAAAATTGGGGATGAATGTGAACTTATGGAACGAATTGTAGAAGAAATACTAACAAAACAAATAAATGAAAAACGCGGTAGAGGATGACCAAGTAAAGCATGATTGTATCAAATAAATGATATTTTGAAAAAAGGAAATAAGAGATGTAAGAGAAATCGTAAGAACTGTATAAGAAGGTGTATAGATGTGAAACAGGCGAAATATGTGTGTCGAGATAGGAATATATATGGTTCTGACCTCTCACCTAACCCAGAAGTTTTAAAAAATTACCAGCATCTGTATATATTTTATGTGTACGTACATATTGAGTAAGAAAACCTGGAAAACCACGTAATAATTACCATTGAGTACGAAACACAAAGTCCTTGTATATTCGATTTCGGTTTATATGTGATTTTAACACTTCCGTCATATTTTCAATGTGAATTTATTTTTTTGAAAATAAAACTTATATTTTAATTGTTAACTAAAGCTACATTTGTTAGAAATTGAAATGTATTTTAATTATTTAGTCTTCAGGTACCCTCCAAAATATTCGAATAGATAATGCGGACATGTTGAAGTTCGTGGCCGAGTGATAATATTGTCTTCAGTTCCAATACCGAAGTCTTAAGATTAAGAAGAACTGAAGTAGACATGAAACTCTAAGCACGTGGACAGGCACCTACACTTATATTCATCTAACGCGTAAGAGCATTATTATCAGACGATCTCTTAAAGCTGACTGGTACCTTTTTTCAATCTTTTTTTTGGGTACCATTAGGGGAAACTGGCCCAAAACCTCAGAGTACATAACCAGCGTCCTATCATACAAATCACGGAGCAATTTCCATTTATTTACTTCATTTTATTTTATTTTGTTAGTGTTTTTTATCGACCATTTAAAAAAGTTACGATAGTAATACACAAATTAGAATAGAATTTTGAGTGCGCATGAATATAAAAACAACTAATGACGTACTAAAACACTCACTCCATAATGTTTTGCGGTATTGAGTTGGTTTAAATGATGACCGACGTTTTAAAGGCGTTGCAGCCTTGATCCTCAGAGTGATGTCAAAAAAACATATCAGTAATGATTTTTGATATCGCTGTGACAATGAAGGTTGCAGCATCAACCGTCATAGAATTTCAACCGTTGACCACTTTCAAGTGATGAATAACTTTTTCGGAGTCTCGGTCCAATGGTAGGACGCCTTACTCCTTCATCGGATAAGTGCTGACTGTTACGATATTTGTTGGATATTTTTTGGATCGTTTTAGGAATCGGGAAAGGATAAGTTTGTGAGAAATGTATTTTTTTTTTATGAATGATGATGAAAAATTATAAAAACGATTAAATACGTATATAAATGTGATGGTATATACATAAAATTACATACGAATATACATAAATTTGTGTCGTCACACACGGTAATATATTGAACGGGTGTGTGTAAAAAATAATGGTGGTGAATAAAATAAAAAAAAAAAATGAATATTATAGTATATATATAGGTAAGTGATATGGGAGACGTGTGTGACTTTTATAATGATATTGATACGTATGTTTATTGAGAGTAGATGTTTTTTCCACAAATATACATACCATACATATAATACATGTTGTATATTGTTATATAGAATACATAAAGAATATTGTATTATAGAATACATAAAGAAAACATTACTTAAGATATGTGATTATCTATTGTAAATGTAGGCACATATGTGTTGGTTGTTAAATACAAATGTACGTATTACTCATAAAGATTCCTCTTAGCGTTGAAAATTAAAAAATATGTCAATTTATAACAGAAAGGAAGAAGTCAACATATATTTTTTTACGAAATACCCAAAAACAATCTAGTTTTTATGCTTAGTCACTTTTAGGATGTTAGGCAATACGTAAATCATTCGTAAAATTTGCCTCGCCATATTCGTAGACCAGAAAAACCTGTTTCCATTTTTTGAACAGGATACGCGAATTTTTATTGCTTTTTGATTAAAAATTATTTCAGATTTGCGTCACAAGTCTGATATTTTTTTCACGTCACGTGTAAAACGGCTTCATGGGTCCAGCAAACCCGAAGTTATACACAGTAAAATGAGGATTGAAAAATCGTGGATTGCGGTCCGATAAAGATTTTGTTAAATTTATTCACGTTTGATCATTATTCACCATTTATTTTTTTTATTTTTATTCATCATTTAATATTTAAGTATTTTCCGTTAATTTACCTCAATAACTTAGTTGGTAAGACGATATTCTTTCACCATAGGGGTTCGTGTTCGATTCACGATGATACGAAAAAAATAGATCGCTGTGTGGTTTGAGTTCATTTAGTAACAATACTCGCGCGCCCTAGATCAAGAGTTCCCGAAGTGGTCGATATCGACCCTTTGGGGTCGTTTTAATTTTTTTAGGGGGCGATAGTTTCAATAAAAATTTTGGGGGCCGATGACAGCAAAAATAGACCCCCCTTACTACTAGTATTTGTTTGTTACTTCAAAATATCTATGATTTACATACAATAGGTACCTAATTAAGAAGTAAAAAATAATTAAAAAAACACTTTTTTGATGAAAACACATTACATACCAAACTTGTGAACGAAAAGGTAATGTTTGATCTAGTGAAATATTTAATGTCGAGTACTATACAAACTTATTAATTTGAGTAAGTAAAGTAAATGACTAGGGGATCGACGGTTTTAAAATTTTTTGGTAAAGGGGTCTGCGGCCGAAAAAAGTTTGGGAACTCTTGCCCTAGATTAACAAAAATAATAATATTACTAACAAAAAGTGTTATGCCTAACACGATTACGAACAAAAAGTTTTATGCCTAATCTAGTGGTTCTCAACTAAATTATTATTAGGCTAAAAAATGGCGTCTCCCCGGTCACGTTCTTCGATATTTTTTAATCACCAATATTTTTTAATCACGAATAATTTGGTGATGTATATTTTTTCCTGATAAAAAATACTTAAACCTCAAATTTAATATCCAACGCAATATCTATAGACCCCTGAAACTGGATAATAAAATTGAATTTGCTGTATGGAATATTTTCACATCGTCTGTGAAATCATCAACCAAAAATAAAAAAAAGTGTTTTGTCCCTTTCTCACTCTTTTAATAAGGAAGTTGAGAGAGAGAATTGACGAGTGTTTTAATCAAATTAGTGGGAAGTTATTTCATATATTTGTCCCGTTTTTTCTATATCCGGATTCTTTGGTCATCCACGTGGAAAATTAATTTCTTAGGTGTTGTGGGGACCATGTAAACCTTTGGTAGTGGCAAAACTTTTGCAATTTAATTTATATCAAGTGTCCCAAGTTCCGGTTCTATTCCGAGAAGTGCACAGATTATTCGCCCTTAATACTACGATTCGTGTCATGTAATTTTTGAGATATCTTTGTCACAGTGGAACTGGATTGTACAGTTAATGTAAATTATTACTATTAAATGTGCACATTCATTAAAGGAATCTATGCATGTGGGAACATTTCATTTCAATATAATAAATCCATATTGAAAAGTGATTGTATAACCTCTCTAGTGTTTGTTAAATTAATTGAGAGTCGAGAAAGTAAATTTAAAATAATAATGTAAAGAAACATTTAATTGACGTCTTTTTTATTGCAACAAGTCAAAAGTTATGACATTTCGAAGTGCATCAAGTGCTATTCTTTTTATATTTACTCTCCAGAGTCTCACGTTTCAACGTTAAAGAACCGCAGCTTCGCATGGATGCTAATATTCTAGTAAGTTCACTTACGTCAAACCCGTAACCCCCAGTTTAAGAGACAGGCGTCTTACTTACTAGGGCAGGAATTAAATCAGATTATTAACCTACTGCAAGAAGAAGATATAATTATTTCAATGCCAGCCCAGGAGGAAGACAAATAAGTTACTCTAAGAGTTGAAGGAAGCAGGTGGAGCGGTTGCGTAAGGAGAAACTGGGATTAAATTGATTTGTAATTGGTCAGAGATCGATTTCAGTAGAGATCTGCATTGGAGACGCTATAACTCTGACCCGAGAAGAGAAAGGTGAAGGTAGACTTCGTGGGGGGATACCCGATGACCAAGTCAAGAATGCAACAGAACCTTCGGTGACGACAGCACTCTATTAACATTACCATTACGACATATCCCTATTGGAGTAGGTAAAGATAACAGATTACCACTTCGTTATATCCAGGTACATATATTTTGCTTCTGCCACGTCCGTCCTCCTACAAAGGTTTTTCACTGCTTTTTAATTTGGTCGTGTCACATTTTTCCAGGCTTTCCTCAACTTGTTAAACCGGCAGCACTATGAGAGGCTTAAAGTAGGGAGAAGTCAAAAAAGGACAGATTTGAGCACATACACCGGAGAGATCATGACCGTCAGTTATAAGGAAACGACTAAGAAATATATTCTGCAACTTATGAAAGTTTCAAGTAGCAAAATATACTTCTTAGTCGTAGAAAGAGCTTCTGAATTCGGAAATCATTTAAACCAACTCAACACAGCAATAACTCCAGTAAATATTTAAGTAAAAGCAACTGCGAAAATCTTCAAACGTATCAGATAAGAAGATATAAAAAAATGCAATAATAATTATTCAAAATAAATTGATAAGTGAATTTGTTCCGTAGAAAAAGATGATGACATGCACCTTACTATTGTGTGATCGATAGTAAACAAAAACGGAGATCGGCGATATTTTCTGCATACTCAAGAGGCAATTGCAAAACCACTGTCATTGGAATGCGAGTATCGAATGTTTAACCCGTTAACACCTTTTGTGTTTTTTTTGCCTTATTCATTTATTAGTTCCTAAAATATAGGAACAAACTTCAGCAGAAAGAGTCTAATGGCGTAGAACTGTTGCTAGTTAACAGCAACCCAATAGAAAAGATGACGCAGACAAACTGCAAGTAATGAAGCTTCTTTATATACGAGTATATGCAACAGGGTATGCCTATCAGAAATTGGCCTAACATACATAGTCATTTTCAGTTGCACCAACGTCAAGTAGCTTGATCACCTACTTTGTATTTAGTGTTTTATTATACTTGTCATGAGTATTCAATTTAACTTAAAATATAATGGCAGCCAAAGAGTTCGTATAGTGACATTACTCTCATGCGCAAAACGTGTGCAAATGTTTTTGTTTCTTTACGTACTGAATAGTACTACAAACACGGAAGTTAATATTGTTTTTGGCCCCAGTAATTGAGTCTTCTGGTTTAAAACCATTTGAGTATACATGGACTAATTCGTCGTGTTTGGAGTAATAACCAGCACGTGAAGAGGTAACAACACTAGCACACATTTACTGCGTGTGAATATGCTAGTTTTTAGCAGATTTTTTTCTTCATGAGCCGTATCCGGTCCCTCTTACATTGGCGATCTCTCTTGAGAAAAAATCTCTGTCTTTGGCGACATAAAACAGCACTTTAATTATCTGGATATCTGTCCGTTCGCGAATTTCGCATAATCATGACAGGCGCCTTCTATCAATTTCGCGTCAACCTTCAATTTCACCCATCAATTTTAATTTTAGGAAGTGATATTTTATCCTCTCAATATATGACATTATTTGAAGCTGTTGACTTGCTCTATAGGTAAACTGTTGAGTTGCTCTATAGACAATGAGTAATTATGCTTCCTAGATATTTGAAACTGCTCTATAGACAATGAGTAATTATGCTGCCTAGATATTTGAAACTGTTGACTTGCTCTATAAGTGAACTGTTGAGTTGCTCTATAGACAACGAGTAATTATGCTTCCTAGATATTTGAAACTGTTGACCTCCTGTATAGGTTACCTGGTCAACTGCAGCCTGGAACCCTTTTTAATTTTCAACAATGTGTATCATCGGGAACGAGCCTTAAACCACCCAATGGAAACCAAACGTATTATCCACTACGCTACAGGGATCGCCCCACTATACCTTTAAGTACAAAGCATTACAGAATTCTTAAGGCCAATTACTGTTGAATGTGGTTTCATAAAATCTTTTAATATTTTTATGTGACTCGAGTGGGTTAAGATCAGGTTAAGGTTTTGAAGGTGTGTCAATTCTACACCAATGAGTTTAACCGCAACGCACTTGATGAAATGTTTACTTGCATGAGTAAGCACACACTCGAAATGTTTATTCTTTTTTAACACGACGCTTAGACCTGTTTTAAATTTTCAGTTATTACGTCGATTCCGAATGAATAATAGCAATGACGATTGAAAACATTTGTTTAAGAAATATGGCGCGACACAGAATCGCAACAAAGTGTAAATAGAAAAAATTAAACAAATCATGGAGTAGAAAGCCAAATATGTATTTTCCACCATCAAGAAGAGGAAAAACATAACAAGGACATATTAGCAAGAAAAATACGATAACTCACAATTGGCGGAAATGAAGAAAGTAATCTTGAGATGGTTTTGGACATATCGAGGGATTAAATTCTAAAAGACAGAATATATGTGTAGAATGAATGGCGTGCGAGGAAGAAGTACACCAAAGGTAGAATGGAAGGATATAAATACATTTATACCATCACGCCACTTACCTGTTGGGGTAGGCAGAGAGGATAAAACGCCAAATTTTCCTATCATACCATACTTCCTTCGCCTCGTCCACATAAATACATATTCTCATACAGCTCCTTCTGTTTATCCCACTCCTTACCTTTCCTTGTTTTAAAATTTCAACCATAATTTTCTCGGTCGTCCTTTAATACGATTCCCACGTATGCTTGCATGCATGAGAAACAGAAGAGCATGTATGACGAGATGTATGAGTGTGCTGAGGCAAAGGTTGTTTGCATGGTTAGGAATGGAAGAAATACTTCCTATCTGCCTGCCTCAAGATGAGATATAGCGATGATGTTCATGTGTAAAATTTACAATATAAATTAAACTTTATTGCAGGTTTATTTCAGAAAGAATGCGCAACTCTCGATCGCACTACTTTTAGGAGTGGTTTCATTGCAATAAAATTTATATAGCACCGTAAAGATCAGATTTTCCTCAAAAGCGTTACCCGGAATTCAAACCCAATATTAACATATTGACAGATTAAAAATGTGACATGATAAAAGGTGGTATTTGCTGGGATCATCACGAAGGGTTGTCATCAAGTGCTTCTAAAGCTGCACACGCTACTTAAGAGGCTCAACAGGATCAGCAACGTCAAATTCCTAAAGTAATACTCCGTCCTATTAGATTGATTCGAAGCACTCAATTTATTTGGCAAAGAAGAAAAGAAAAAGAAATAAAAATCTGATCCATACTGGTATAGAATATCATTGCGTCTTTCTTACATTTTATAATTCTTCATGGTATGCTTAATGCTAAGCATCGTGGCCCTCTGATGTCTGGAACTTGGTGCACCATTTGTCTCCATCCTTCTAGGTACGAGGTCACTTTGAATGCAACGTTTAAATAGGGTTCCGTATAATCCTTGACTAAATAATTAATATGGTTTAATAATAAGTTAATATCACATAAAATATATTGTATTGTGTTTCACTTCCGTTGTATACAGTACATTCTAGCGAGTAAATTGTCATATGGCAATCTCTTCCAACCAACCAAAATATGTAAAGGTCAGAAGTGAAAACCGCACTGGAACTATTTAAAAAATCGGATGCCAATGACAATTGAATCTGCAACACCCTAATTGGAAGACCGCCGTCTTGCCAAGTAGGCCACGTAGGTCGTTTTAGGAAGAATTTTAAAATGTAAAAAAATAAATCCCACTCTCAGATATGGTAGGCCTGTTAGTAATGATAATTTTCTCAAACAGTTGAGACAGAATGATTCCAGTTTTAAATAGCTACAATGTATTGACTATACACGCCACTTTTATTACGAAAATAGGAAAAAAATGTTAATTCTCATGTTAATTTTTTTTATGTGATCCTTAAATTTAGAAATTCCGTTGTTTGCATGGCGACCGATTGATGTTTTTTTTTACTGAATTGCATCATTTTAAATTTTTCTTCTTTTCGTTTCGTTTGGTCAACAAGTTATTAATTACAAATATATCAAAGGGAAATTACGATTAAAATGTTTTCATGTTTCATCACTCTTTTTTGTAATTCTTGACAATTAATTCAATTGAATTCTCATATACAAGTATTTTTTGTGACTTAATTGAAACTGTGATAAACTTAATAAATTTGAGTTTTCTTTGAAATCCAAAGTTTTATTATAAAAGTCAGATTTTAATTTAGATAAGATATAACATATTCTTAACTCCCTCGTAACACAATTTTAATAGTATTTATTTTATTTTCATCCTTACAGTTATTTCAAGCTTGGTAAAAATTTGATATGTCGTATATTTTGGATTATATCGTATTGTATTACACTTTCGCTGTAAACGGATTTATTGCCACGAAGTAATATTTTCTAACCAACAAGAAAGGTGTAAAGATGATATAAATGAAAACATGACTAGAATGAACTGGTTAAAAGACAATTGTTTTGGAGAGAAGCGAGGAAAATAAATTAAAGGAGCACCGTAAATGCAGTTAGACTGCCGTGAATTGAGAAGAAGGCACGTGGTGACAATTTATGATGAAATATAGAATGAAGGTATTAAGGATGAATGTAAACTTAATGAAACCGAGACCAGAACTATTAAATAGGGAGTAAAGACGCACGTTGAGGTGGTTAGAGCATGCAGAATATACAGGGCAGCCCAAAAGTCACTAAAATATTTATAATTCAAATAACTTTCTACAATTGTTTGTTTTAAATTTTTTTTATTTCATATTATTAAAGCGTATTTTTTGGAAATTAAATATGGAGAAATTCACGACTGAGGAACGTGTTAAAATAATTTAATTTTATCTAGAAAATCAACAATCAATTGTGCTAACGCAAAGAACTTACACTCGTCATTTTTGGGTCAGAAAACCACCATATAAACAAACGATACTTAACTTAGTCCGGCGGTTTCAAATTCAGGGGTCTGTGAGTGATTTACCACGTGCTGGGAGGCCACGTTCAGGGAGGTCACAGGACAACATTCAGCGTGTACACCGTAGCATTGAAGAAGAGCCTTCAATGTCAACTCGAAGGCGGTTCCAGCAGCTGGACATGTCTCGAACCTCGTATGCTATCCAAATCCAAGAATTGGCAAGAGAAGAAGCTGATTTCATTCACAACCTTATAATGGGTGACGAGGCCCACTTCCACCTAAACGGATTTGTCAATAAACAAAATATGCAATTTTGGGAGACAGAAAATCCAAGAATAGTCCACCAACGTAGTCTGCACCCCGTAAAAGTAACGGTTTGGTGTGGTGTAAATGCGGAAAGAGTTCTTGGACCTTATTTCTTTGAAGACGAGGCAGAAAATGCACTAACCGTCGATGGCAAATGGTATCGAGAAATTCTGGAGAAGTTTGTGCGTCCTGCAGTCGAGAACACGTCAGAGGTATGGTGGCAACAAGATGGTGCTACTGCCCCTTCAGCTGCCCGACAATTGAACTCTTAAGACAATTTTTTGGAAGAAGGATAATTTCGCGAAACACTGAAATGAAGTGCCCGTCACGCTCACCTGACTAAACTGCTCCAGACTTCTTTCTTTGGGGGTATTTGTAAAATAGAGTATACCGCTACAATCAAACCATTCAGCAATTAAAGGCCAGTATCCGTGAAGAAATTGAAGAAATAAGCCAAGAAACATTACGATAGGTGATGTTCACGTCTTAGAAAGAGCGCGTCAGTGTGAAGAGCAAAATGGTGGTTATTTAAAGAATGTAATTTTGAAACTTAAATAAAATTTATTTCCAAGAAATGTGTTATTTTATAAAAGAATAAATGTAAATTATTAATAAATAAAAAAGTTATTTAATTTTAAAATAGTCTAGTTACTTTTGGGTCATCCTGTATAACTGACCAAAGACTGACAAAACAAATTAACAATACACACGTGAGAAGGAGTCGTGATAGAGGACGACCGAGAAAAGCGTTGTTGGACCGATTGCATGAAATTTATAACATATAAATTTATAACATATAATATAAAATAACAAAATATTGTAAGAAATAAGAGAAACAGAAAGAACTATATGAAAGTATGTGTGGATATGGAAGAGGTGAAGGAAGTATGTTGTGATAAATAAAATATCTTTCTGCTTACCTCAAATAGAGAAATGGCGTGATGGTGAGTATGTTTTTATGTGCACTTAATTGCTAAGATAGTGTATCGTAAAATTATCAAATCGTAAATAGTCTCGTGGACACTTATTATATATCTTTCGAACAAATCATTAACTATACGAATCTTATGTATTTTTGATATTTGTTAATCAATTATTTTAATATTTCCTTTCATTCTTCCACTTCCTGTGACTTTAAAAATCACTTAAAACAATTAACAATGCCCTTGAAATAAAACGGTTTTAAAAGATTTCATTTGGCTGATTTATTCATTTGAAAAATAATACAACTGTCTTATATAATAAATATACTAGTACGAGTATGATGTACTATATGATGAATACAAATTTGAAATAAAAGCCTATTACATTATTTATAGTTTTAACAATACTAAAGAGTGTGAAAAGTGGAATGGAAGGGTTCAGTTAAAGGGGATAAGCAACAAGTACGTCTAGACGTTGTTATGTTTGAACATTTTTTAAACTTATTTTTTTAAATTATAAATACTAGTATATCTATAAATATCTACGAGTATGTAAGGCATATGGATTTCAGTTGGTATGTGATTGAGGCCAAGCTCCATGCAAACAGATTCGGCTTAACGGTTAAACTATCGTACGCAATGCAGACCAAATTTCATATAGTCTGTTCTGGAATACTTGAAAAAAAAATCCTTTGTATTTCAATGCGTCATAGATCATCCTACACATGGTAGTAATATTGACGAAATAGATCCTTTGTATTCCAATGCATCATACGTCATTCTAGATATGGTAGTTATATTGATGAAATAGATCCTTTGTGTACCAACGCATCGTACGTCATTCTAGACATGGTAGTCATATTGACGAAATATGTTAGATCCTTTGTATTTCAACGTATCATACGTCATTCTAGACATGTTAGTTATATTGATGAAATAGATCCTTTGTATACCAACGCATCATACGTCATTCAAGACATGGTAGTGGTATTGACGAAATAGAACCTTTGTATTCCGACGTACTCGTGTCATACGTCATTCTAGACATGGTAGTTATATTGATGAAATAGATCTTTTGTATACCAAAGCATTATACATCATTCTACACATGGTACTTATTATATATTGATAAGATAGATTCTTTGTAATCCAACGCATCATACATCTATAGTTCAGAAAATGTAGGATGAGTCCTGTGACAGCTCACAAATTTGCCCCAATACAACCTTGTAACGATGTTCAGTAATTTTAATTATTTTATCAACTTTAATATAAGCCTCAATTCTAATAAATAGCAAGTTATTTAGGTAAATACATTACACAAGGTTGTATTGGGGCAAATTTGTGAGCTGTCACAGGACTCATCCTAGAATTTCCGAACTATAATTAATTTTGATTCATATGGATGGCCGTTAACTTTTTTTATATTTGTTACTTTTATTGTAATATAATATTTATTTACTAATTTATCAAAGGTGTCGGTCTTAATTTCGTAGATTACTTTTTTATTTATTTGGATTAGTGAGGATTCTAGGGCGGGGCGTTATCTTTTAAAATAATTGTTACTTTTATTCTAATAATTATTCACTCATTTATAAAAGGTTTTGGTCTAATCTCTGTGGGAGTCCAAAGTTATTCTGTAAGCTATGGTATATAGAAATATCCGCTTGAAGAGAGACTAGAAATGAGTGTTAGAAACACTTGTACCGGGTATTAATGTGGAAGAACAATTTAGTAATAAATTAATCATTTATTACAAAATACTTCAATCCACAAAGTTTAACACGACTATGGATACCGATAATTATTTTGAAACAAAAACTGGATGATTGGAAGAAATTACTTAAAAACTATAATTTCGCTAGATGTATTGAATTGAAAGCGTTAAAAAAATAAAACAAATGTATTAAAAAGTTATTCTGAGAATTATATTAAAATATTATGTTTTTTTAGCTTACCGACCGCGACAGTATTTAGTTTCAAAAGACAACTGAAGAAACGTTATCTTTCAATTAATTTATTATATTGTAAAACTCTATCGTTGTATACAGTACAACCTGACTAACTTATAGCCATATCTTTCAACCAACCAGAAATATGTTCAAGAGGACTTAATTAAAATAAAATCCTTTTTAAAAAAATATGAGTTCCAACAGCAATCAACTGCCAACCTCCGCGCTGGAAAACAGACGACTTGCCAACTAAGGCATGGAGGTATTTTTAGTAAGGTTTATGTGATATACTAAGCCGTTTTTGTTATGTTATCCTTCTTTTAATGTATTGAACCCTTTATATTGTAGAATATTATTGAATAGAGATGATGACAAATTGGTATCCACACCCTAACAATTCGCTAACGATAGTTGCGCGTTGTAATACATCAATCTTGAGAATACAATATTTAATTGACTCCCTGTCTCGTTTGTTGGATATTTTTAATGTAAGTCTTGTTGAATTCAGGAGAGTTCTCCAGCATTTCCTGAATCTTAAGGTCTTGACTGGTTATTCCATTTTCTTATTTTTTTCTTGCAATTAAATTATTTTTTTTAGCAATTCAGTTATATTTTCATTAATTGTATTTCAACATTTTTATCTTTCAGGTTGTATTGTGCATAATTGATTTCATAAGTTCCGAATTATGCTTATGTTTTTAAGTGTTTGATGCTTCATATTTTATTTAGTAAATATTGTATGGTATGTAACGAATACTCAAGTGTTTTATTTTTTCAGTGAATTAACAAATATATATATATATATATATATATATATATATATATATATATATATATATATATATATATATATATATATATATATATATATATATATATATATATATATATATATATATATATATATATATATATATATATATATATATATATATATATATATATATATATATATATATATATATATATATTTTTTTTTTTTTTTATCCACTTTGCACGGATTTCTCCTGTTACACAAAGAGGGTTTGCTTCTAGCGTTAGCTTATTCGTTAGGAATAATATCAGCCAGGATTCTTCTCATACTGCTAGACGGTACCGAGAATATATCAACCGTGTCATTCAGTTGGTTCAATATCTCTATACCACGGGTGACTGAGTGTTTAGCCATGATATTCGTCCTGTAAGTTGGTATGTAGAACAGAGGGTGATTCCTTGCACGGATATATTTATTGGGTACATATAAACTTAGTGCTTCTAGAATCGCGGGACAGTTAAAGGAACCTTGGAAAACCTTTATTAGGAATATCGCAATGGATTCTTGCCTTCTTGTTTCAAGGCTTCTATAGTTACACACCGTGAGAAGTTCGGCATGGTGAGCATATTTTGGGTAATCGCCCTTTGTTCTGTACCATAGATATCTGAGGAATTTTTTTTGTATTTGTTCTATATTGTTTTTGTATTTGAGCTGGTGAGGAGCCCAAACCGTAGATGCATATTCTAATTTGGTTCTAATTAGATAATTATATAAGTTTCGGAGGATATCGGTGCTGTTAAATTCTCTTGATATTCTCATTACAAAACCGAGTAGTTTGTAACAGTCCGATATCAAACGTGAGACATGGTTAACGAACGTGAGTCCGACATCGAAGGTTACGCCCAAATCCTTGAATTCAGAAACTCTGTTTAGTGCCACTCCCTGTATAGTATACTGATGGTGGATTGGTGAAAACGATCGACTTTAAGATACACAGACACATTTATTAATGTTGAACAGAAGATGATTTTGCTCACTCCAGGAGACTAGGGAGTCTAGGTCCTGTTGTAACTGTGCACAGTCCTGAGGTAAATTGATCTTTTAATCTAGTTTAATAAGGCTCACACAGATGACACAACAGTAAAAAACGTACTTGCTGAAATCACTGACAAAAAAAACGAAATAATTAGAAACACTAGAATACTTTTCAATAAAATGCAAAGAACTTTCTTTTCCTTCTTCTGCCTGATCATTTATCACTTAATCCACATCGCTTTTCCTTAATATATGACGCATTCAAAAATACCTCTGGATGTACATTGGGTAGGATGTTTTTCAACCTTGAGTTCCTGCAGTGTTAAATTGTTTGTTGTGCAAAGTGTTAGATACCGAACTTCCAATGACATCATACTTAGAATCGTGATCTAAATCTATGTTCAACGAGTGGGCTTTTTGCGTCTCGGTTTCATTAAAAACTTGGCTTCATTAGTCTTTAGATATTTTAGCTCCAAACATAGATTTATCTTAATTCCAAAACTTGTTATTTGATATCATATGATAGGCAAATACCTTGATTTATGTCCATTTACCGAACACCAGGGTTAACTCTAATCTGCAGGACCCATAAATTATAAGTTTGGAAATATATTGAGATTAGTAAAACTAAATATTTCAAATACATTGATTGATCTTGATTGATGAAATTATATTTTGAGCTACGTAGAATTTGAGAATGTCGTTTTTAAACATTTATTTAACTAATATATTAAACATGTTATCTAACTTTATGTAACATTTATTTAACTAATATATTTAACATGTTATCTAACTACATGTAATATACCTCAATTGAAAAAAAGGCCAAGATATCTATTTTACCAAAAATGGCTATATTAAGGGGCCATAACGTTTTTGCATAATTCTTGAGATATTTGACGATAAACCCGTGCCGTGCACGGCTTCAGATGTTTTATAGCATTTCTCAACTGTTATAAAACGGTTTTTGAGGATAAACAAACGAAAATTTTATTATCAACATAGAAATACCAATATGTCATTTACACACAAAAAAACACAGCTACATGCGCTACGCACTACAATATGGTATGTAACGCATTATTACAGAAAGAATTGCGAAATTAACTACTTACTACTGTTATAAACACATTTCATGTCAATTTTCCGAATAAAATACCGCATTGAACACAACAATACCGCCACAGCAGTCAAAATTTTAAAATCTTACCACCGACTATTATTTTATTCAAAACAAAATAAGAACGTGGATAAAAAGAAACTATTTCAATTTTATAATCGTATTAGTAAAGCGCTCGTCTCATTTAATTTACAAAAATTAAAATTATGTGATAACATATGTTATTACAATTCACAACTACGCATATCTAAATTATTATAGTTAAAAACATGCTATTTCTTGCGGCGTCTGTTTTAAGATTTGACATTTTTTTCACTTGGAACAAACTTCAAAGCGTTCCGTATAGATCGTTGTCAATATTATTATACTTACTCAAGAAGGAGCGAAGTCATTTTGATGTTTTATGTTGTAAGTTATCCCCGTGATAAACTTCATGCAATTGTCATCTGTATAAATCATAGAAGAAAGTATTCACTTCCATTATAAATTCCGACGTGACATTGTTATACGAGTATAATGAAAAATTTCTTGCTTCTTCCTTTTATGTATTTTCACAATTGAGGTTTAAAAACAAAATGTTGTGGCCTTCTTAGTCTGGCTAGACTTTCCAGCTTGCCACACATACCTATTCGTTGATTTCTGTCAAATTATGTCAGTAGTTAATTACAATAGATTAAGATGACATATTTTTAAATCAAGTTATTAACTACTCGTCAGCAAGGTTGTCGAGAATATTTCACCACTAAGGAAATTTACATTAATTGAAAAGGAGATTGTTTGCTTTTAGCACATTTCGCGATCAACAGTTAAATAATCTTGGTGTAGATAGCTACTTCCAATGTAATTTCCCTATTATTTGTTTGAATTTCGTCTCTCGTACTATCTGTTACGTACCATAGGCGTGAGTAATTATGTTTTTTGTATCAAGTTAATTAAAAATTACCCTCAATCAATTTATAAAAACGCATGTGATTCATTGCAAAATTTATAGTATTTTTCCCGATTTAGTTATAACGTTTACTAAAAAATATTTTAGATGTACATAAGCAGTAATAAACCGTGACAATTTTTGACTGAAATTAAAAATTTCAAATCACAAATGTTATATCAACATGCATGGTGATGACCAGAGAAATATTTTAACGAGCTAATAAAATTAAGGCATGCGATGTAATTTTGATGACAAACGGTTTGTTTTCTTTTATAACCCATTAGCATTAAAGAAATTTTCAATTTGACCTAGACCCACTTACATCACAACATTATGAGTTTGACAGCATCGTCTCTACGTCAAATCGACTAACAAAAGTAAGGCGACAAACGACACCGTGTGCATATCATTATCAGAAGCTTACATAAGAACATAACTACTCACAGTAACGTTGATATAGTACCCTTGAAATATTGATAAACTAGACAGATAGTACTATCCTTAATGGATTTTAATTAATGAAACATCATAGTTTTCAGACGTTACCAAAATGAAAATCAATCGAAATGTCTAAATGAGTTTTTATACCGAAAGGTTTCAGTTTTCTTCAGAAAGTCTCCAGAATCTCTTCTGTGCGTAGCTTCATAGGCAAACTATTCTATAGGAACTATCAGCAAAATAGAAGATCCAGTCTGATAATTTTGACTTACTATCCCTGTTTGGATAGATGAGCCGGTTCAAAAAACAATTATAGCAAAACAAAAACAACAAAGATTAATGATGGGAAAAAAAATTGATATTGATTTTTTGTGTGTTTCGTATATCATATTCCGTAAACTGGTTTTCGGTTCACTTTAACGAATCAAAATATTATTGTTTTTTTTTCAAACAAGGACCCATACATAAAAAACCTTTGCTTTAAACCAGTGTAGCATCTTTTGAACGCAAATCATTAATAAATGCAAACTTTATTAGAAAGATATAGGTATTAAAATAATCTCTTCTTTTTCCAAATAAATCTTTTTGTTTTTTTAATACGAGTGTTAAAAGTAATGGAAGCAATATGACTCGATTAGGAAGGCTATGTTGCGAAAGAAAACTGAACAAGTAGGAGATCCGGCAGGATAACCCTGGAATGTTTCCCCTTCGAAATGGCTGGTGTCCGACATTATTTAGCAAAATTAGGAGTGGATAGCTAGAGAGAGGTGGCCTAAGTAAAGAAACACTTAGAAAACAACAGATGAGTCAACTATAGACCTCTGTTGTCTTTATCGCCAACGAATGAGTAGTAATGCAGAATATTAACACAAAAAATATACGAAGACCAGTTGAAGATTACCGGTTGCGAAAGTCACTTAGCATAATAACCAATCGATATTATCCAAAAATAAATATAAAATTTACACGAAATTAAACATACATAACATAATAACAAATGTATTTTTATATTCATACGTACCATTACGCCATTTTTCTGCCGAAGTAGGCAAAGAGGATGAGTGCAATATTTTCCAATGTTCACACGTATCCTTCGCTTCTACCACGCTATATACCTTCTCATACAACTATTCAACTATTTCTGTTACTTCTTATCATATATACCCTTCTTTCAAAATTGAAAATAAGGATATACAGGAAGTAACAGAAATCAGTTATAATATAATATAAAATAATTAAACGTTGACGTCACGAAGGCATAAAAAATGTGTACATGAATAAAATGGACGTTTTAAGTTAGATGAAGAAAGGACATTTTAGATCGTTTGGACATATTGATAGAATGAATGACGAAAGAATAACTAAGCGAGTATGTGAAGTAAAAAGTGCGTTAAAAAGGTAGTCCGAGGAAAACGTGATTGCATCAATTAGATTTTGAAAGAAGGTAAAGTTAAAAGTATGAATAATACAGGACTGTGCATGACAAGATGTATGAATATCATTCAACATTTTATTTTTATTAATAATACCTACAAACATGTATATTTAGAATATTGTACATCCCACCAATATCTTAATTATAGTCACAGTGTTATTTTATTAATAATACCTACAAACATGTATATTTAGATTATTGTATATCCCACAAATATCTTAATTATAGTCACAGTGTTATTTTATTAATAATACCTACAAACATGTATATTAAGAATATTGTACATCCCACCAATATCTTAATTATAGTCACAGTGTTATTTTATTAATAATACCTACAAACATGTATATTTAGATTATTGTATATCCCACAAATATCTTAATTATAGTCACAGTGTTATTTTATTAATAATACCTACAAACATGTATATTTAGAATATTGTACATCCCACCAATATCTTAATTATAGTCACATTGTTATTTTATTCATAATACCTACAAACATGTTTATTTAGAATATTGTACATCCCACCAATATCTTAATTATAGTACCAGTGTTATTTTATTAATAATACCTACAAACATGTATATTTAGAATATTGTACATCCCACCAATATCTTAATTATAGTCACAGTGTTATTTTATTAATAATACCTACAAACATGTATATTTAGAATATTGTACATCCCACCAATATCTTAATTATAGTCACAGTATTATTTTATTAATAATACCTACAAACATGTACATTTAGAATATTGTACATCCCACCAATATCTTAATTATAGTCACATTGTTATTTTATTCATAATACCTACAAACATGTTTATTTAGAATATTGTACATCCCACCAATATCTTAATTATAGTACCAGTGTTATTTTATTAATAATACCTGCAAACATGTATATTTAGAATATTGTACATCCCACCAATATCTTAATTATAGTCACATTGTTATTTTATTCATAATACCTACAAACATGTATATTTAGAATATTGTACATCCCACCAATATCTTAATTATAGTCACATTGTTATTTTATTCATAATACCTACAAACATGTTTATTTAGAATATTGTACATCCCACCAATATCTTAATTATAGTACCAGTGTTATTTTATTAATAATACCTGCAAACATGTATATTTAGAATATTGTACATCCCACCAATATCTTAATTATAGTCACATTGTTATTTTATTAATAATACCTACAAACATGTATATTTAGATTATTGTACTCGTATATCCCACAAATATCTTAATTATAGTCACAGTGTTATTTTATTAATAATACTTACAAACATATATATTTAGAATATTGTACATCCCACCAATATCTTAATTATAGTTACAGTGTTATTTTATTAATAATACCTACAAACATGTATATTTAGAATATTGTACATCCCACCAATATCTTAATTATAGTCACAGTGTTATTTTATTCATAATACCTACAAACATGTATATTTAGAATATTGTACATCCCACCAATATCTTAATTATAGTCACATTGTTATTTTATTAATAATACCTACAAACATGTATATTTAGATTATTGTACTCGTATATCCCACAAATATCTTAATTATAGTCACAGTGTTATTTTATTAATAATACCTACAAACATATATATTTAGAATATTGTACATCCCACCAATATCTTAATTATAGTTACAGTGTTATTTTATTAATAATACCTACAAACATGTATATTTAGAATATTGTACATCCCACCAATATCTTAATTATAGTCACAGTGTTATTTTATTAATAATACCTACAAACATGTATATTTAGAATATTGTACATCTTACCAATATCTTAACTATAGTCACAGTGTTATTTCTATTTTTTTAAACTTTTAGGTCTTGCCTAAATATTAAATACTTCATTTCCAACCTTTAAATTTAGCGTTATGTATTCAGAATCGTACCTTTTAAGCTCCCAACTTTAAAAAGAGGCGATGAAACAACATGATTCCCATATGAGTCCTAAGGAAGTTATGACAAATTTAGGCTTTAAATACTAATTTATTCAGTAAAAAATACTAAAACTAGGATTAATATTCAATGTTAAGGTTGTACTATGAATTCAGATTTAATGATGAATTCATACGTTAGAAAAAATACAGAAATAATATATTTTTCCAGATAACCCGTTACATGTCCTAAATTCCAAAACTTTTTTTCGGATAATGCGTTAGTGTTTGTCGATTGTTTAAATTATAACTCTCTCTCCTATTTTTCTATTTACTTTTATCACCAGAAAAAAAAATAGACACGTAAAGTATTTTTTTCACGCTTTTTCACCCCAAACAATCAAAAGTTGTAAAAATGGAAAAACATAATAGTATGTTGGTGTCAATCTTGACGTAAATAAGTGAAACTTAGACACGGTGGAAGGATAACAAGATTAATACGAGTACTGTGGAGATATAGTATGTGCAATTAGAAAATAAGTGAAACTTAGACACGGTAGAAGGATAACAACAAGATTAATACGAATACTGTGGAGATATAGTATGTGCAATTAGAAAATAAGTGAAACTTAGACACGGTAGAAGGATAACAACAAGATGAATACGAGTACTGTGGAGATATAGTATGAGCAATTAGAAAAAAAAATGTTGATTATCAATGTTTGTAAAAAGGCGGAATAAAGACATCAGAAATTTATACATTGATAAAATGGACGTTTTAAGTAAGATTATGAAAGGAGATTTTAAATCGTTAGGACATATTGAGAGAACGAATGACGAAATAATAACTAAGCGAGTATACAAGTCAGGAGTGAAAAGTGCGTGGAAAAGGTAGTCCGAGAAAAACGTGATTGCATCAATGGGATCAGATTTTGAAAGAAGGTAAAGTTAAAAGTGTGAATAATAGAAGATTGTGCATGACAAGATATATGAATATAGAGGAGGGGGAAGCTGCATACTTGGATAGAAATTTTTGAAAATCTGTTCTGTCTGCCGTAGGGGATACGGTATGTATGCATTTTTGCTGTTTCGAGTAATATACGAGTATGTTATTATATGTAAACTCGTCTAAGCTTGCAGTATTTTTTAGCTTATTTTCGCAGTGCCCATAAATGCACAAAATACAATTTATTTTTTTATTTGAAATGTTAAACATTGAACCGCTTAACATTTTTTTGCATTATTTATGGTGATTGCTTTAAATTGATGTTTCTTTCAGGTCCTTAGACGTCATTGCCCAGACACGAACGTTTAACTTTTACGTCACTTCATGACAACATGCAATACGTATGTTTGCTTTAAAAAAGTATTGGTAAACTTCCAGGAAATGGAATATTTGACCTCTTAAAAGAAATATTTAAATGCTATTGAATTATTATTATATAAAAAGAAACTGGGAGTACTTTTTTCATTCGAAATAGTGTAGTTCTATTATATTTTATACAGTTACAAGTGTAATAATACACATATAAGTAAAGTAATATAAATCAAATAATAAAAGTGATTATTTATACAATAAGTGATATAGTTTTAGACAAAAAAATTTTTTTTCAAGGCTTATATCTTGAGTAAGATGAAGAAGGATACTCTGAAATGGTTTGGGCAAGAAGAACGAATGAACGGAGAAAGACTAACAAAACAAATACATAGTGCAAATGAGAAAAGCAGGCAGGGTAGACGAAGAATAACGAAAGTATGTTTGGATCAAGAGAATGATAATTTTAAAGAAAAAAATGTTGAAATTCAGGGAAATCATAGGAATTGTATGAAAAGGTGTATGGATGTGGAAGAGGTGAAGGACATGTATCAAGTTAAGAAAGTCTGGCACTCTGTCTTCTCTCCTACCCCAACAGGGAAATGGCGGGACGGCATGTAGTGTCTATATGTATTTTTTAACATGAAGTCATCAGTAACATAAACGGAAAAGCGTGTCTTGTCATGTCTGCGGCTAAGATATAACAAATGACGAACAACAAACCCAGACACACATTCAAATTGTTAAATTTTGTATTATATTTTACTATATCATGTGCAATTTAATAATACATGTTAAAAGTGTACGCCATCTTGTTTGTAACATTCTAACAATACACAAAAATAATCTATTCGAGTAATATGGGAAGTACGAGAATTTTGTAACGACCTAGAAAAACGTGGCACAATCAAATATATCAAATTTGAAAGAGGGAAGATCAGCGGCAGAAGCGAGGCAAAGATGTTTACCAGGATATAATGAAATTGATTTATATTATTTAAGCGTTCTCCAATAGAGACATGGTGTAATGGTGATGAAATTCCAACGAAAACATTTAACATGACAATGGCGACTTCCGTGACCTTATTGGTAAAGATGCTTGAATTCCACCCGGGACTTTCGTGTTGGATTTCCGATTAAATCGAAAAAAATATATGTGTTTCGGTCTGGCAAAAAAAGTTGGTTTCGTCAAAATACTTGACCATGCGAGTTTCATACCTACTCCATTGATTTTTCACGTATAGGCTCGATTATAAGGTCGACGGCAATATTATATCTCAGCAACGCCCGTTTATATGTCAGTCTCGCTAATTTAGATATATTGAAAAGTACTCTGCGAATAAATGTAACATGAACATATAAAAAGCCCAATCCAATCCAAGCCAATGCAATATTTGTTTCTATTCACTGAAGTCCGACACAACTCAGTAGCGTCCAAACTATTCCCACGATTTCTTAAGACAAGAGATGCGATATGGTCCTCTTCCTCGTTTGCATCAATTTTTTTCCTTAATGATCAGTTGTGTGATAATGAACCTTCACAGTTTTCCTGGATGATCAGTTGTGTGATAATGAACTTTCACAGTTTTCCTGGATGATCAGTTGTGTGATAATGAACTTTCAGAGTTTTCCTGAATAATCAGTAGTGTGATAATGAACCTTCACAGTTTTCCTGGATGATCAGTTGTGTGATAATGAACCTTCATAGTTTTCCTGGATGATCAGTTGTATGATAATGAACCTTCATAGTTTTCCTGGATGATCAGTTGTGTGATAATGAACTTTCACAATTTTCCTGGATGATCAGTAGTGTGATAATGAACCTTCACAGTATTCCTGGATGATCAGTTGTGTGATAATGAACCGTTACAGTTTTAAGCAGTTCTCGGTCTCTATACGTACGAGCTAGCACACAATGAGTAGTTTATACAATACGGAGAGGTACAAATTTATACAATTTAACGCAATTATTAATCGCATAGTACAAATAAATATTTTTAGATTGAATTTGATAATGAAAACACTTTATTTTGGCGAATATTTATACCATACGAATTATATTATAACTAATAATAAGTCACCAATAACGACACTTTTTTCTTCAATATGACGTGCTTGTTTTTGTATACTGGTTCATGTTTTCGTCGAGTTGCTGCTCCTCTAGAGTATTTATTGCTTGCTCGTTCGAATTGACACAACCTCATCTTCTTTTTAGCATCTGCACCTCTTTTTGCAACAATCTTATCATTTCGATCCATAATAATAAATCTGCAACACTTTAAATAAAAACTTTGTCTCACAAAAGTAACAAAAAACTTATATTTTAAGGTTATTATTGACAAAATCAAACTGGATATCTTTTATAATGTGGAATTTGAATGAAACGAAACTCACAAGAGAGTATTTATCTTATTGACAGAAAACTTCGTGCAAACAATTAAAAACGAATTAATTTATTTACATAGCAACAGTATCAAGTGAATGACAGTGATATGTGAATCTAATAATTGACTGTTAATATTATAAATTAAGAATCAAGTGTGCTTACTCCTAATGAACTGTTTTTTCATTTTAGTATTTATATTTTTCTGGTCAACAGTGAAATCATCTTTTAAATAAACACATTATTTTCCATTGTTATTTTAAGTCTTATAATCATATCAACAAGTGACAGCTGTCAAATAATATTTGAATAATAATAATAATATTCTATGAATGTAATTAAATAATAAGTATATAACGGTTACTACGACAACACATTTATATTAATATAAATACAGACGTAAGTCCAATCGATTTAATATTGTTTGATTCTTCTAAAATCAAGTGAGATATTTTGATTCCATATTTAATGCAATAAAAATAATAATTTCGTTGGGTTGGATCTTTTTGCACGTGTACTTTGAAATAACCAAAGAATAATATAAATAAAGTTGAAAATCGCTAAAAATCTTTGTCATTTGTATCGATCGAATACAGCTAGAATCAAGAAGTCAAAGGTCGTTGACCATGGACAAATACGGGAAATTCAATTCATTCCTCAATGTTATTAAACATTTCTTTTGTAACTTACCCTGACCCATTGGATTAATTTGTTATGCGTGCTGTATCTGACCGGTAGTTTGGGTTCAAATTCCAAATATGTTTGAGATAGTAACCGATACTAAGAAATCAATTATTATTGAACAGATAAAATGTTTTTTTAAACAATTTCCATAAAATTGAAATAAAAATGCTATTGAGATTAGAAGCATATCACACATGCATATGAAGATAGCGTTGACTTTTAAAATTATCTAGTCCAAAGGCTAAAATTATTGTTTATGCTTTTGGAGGTGTATGGCCGCGCGGGAACTCGCTGCACTTCGAACCTCGCGTTATGCTTACCCCCTAGAATTACACAGACAATATTTCCCGCCAATTATTCAGAGGTACAAGAATACCTATGAGCTTGTACAGATCTTTTCAGAAATAAGAAAAGGTAAATAAAATTTCAAATAAACAATTTGCGCATTTATTTAACCTGGGAATGTATTAGTTTAATTCATAATTCTTCATTTATTTCACCGGCAGCCAAGCAATAAGGGTCTCGGTATCATTTTGTTTGTACATAAAAAAATCCATTCTGATTAAGATCGTATAATAGGCTTATAAGCTACCTTTTATAAATAAAAAAACAGAGCATACCTGAGGTGGTATTTTCAAATGAAACGTCTGTTGAAATTTGACCAGAATAGTGCTGTTTCGTAATAAAATATCACGGAAAATATTTTTTTATAAATTTATGAAATGTAACATACAATAAGGCAGTAATTTAAAGTGATATAATTTTTATTATTACGCTAATTCATGTCGTAATATAAAAACAGTAATGTCAATAATACTCAAATATTTGCATTTTGTTAATATTCGTACACTCGTATAAAAGGGGCCTGAAACAGTTCCTGCTATTTTCATAGAAGGTACTGAAATTAGAAGATTGATGAAGAAAAACTGTATACCTTGCTCATGTCTTCTCTGAGAGGCAAAGCCATGTCCCTATGCATGAGAGCAAATATAATATAATGTAGAAACAATTTAGAAGCGATAATGACAGTACTAAGAAAAGCCTGTTTCAGACTCACAGTTTTCTTCTTATCTGTTCTTTGTTCAGGCTTTTCATCCAGGATACAGCCTCAAGAATAGCCTGATGAATCTCCTCCAGCCCTCTCGGGAATTAATATACTGGATAATTATTTACGATGTGACCGAGAGTTTGAACCATTCCATATGTTTCTTTTCGGCATTCGAAATTATTAGGTCCTTACATATGAAATTGGCGTTTTGCCGTACTGGCAACTTTGATCTCAAATATCTTCTCTTTGGTTAGGAATTCCAAATTAAAATTTATACAGCTATTTACTCAAGTATTTGTGTTTCGAAAATTATAATTCATTTGTTTTTTCCTCAATTGTTTTTTTTCTTTGCGTCACTCAGTTTACAAAATGGAAAACTTGAAATATCGCGTTATTTACGAGTACGAGTTCCACCGTGGCACCAGTGCTGCAGAAACGGCTCGAAGGATTAATGATGTGTATGGCGACGGTGCCGCAAAAGAAAACACAGTGCGTTTTTGGTTCCAACGTTTTCGTTCTGGAAATTTCGACCTGCAGAAAAAGCCCCGTGGACGGCCGGAGACCAAAGTTGATAATGAAGAATTGAAGGCTATTGTGGAAGCGGATCCATCGCAAACCACGTCCGAGTTAGCTGCAGGCTGCGGTGTTAGTGATAAAACTGTTTTAATCCACTTGAAGCAAATTGGGAAGGTGAAAAAGCTTGAAAGGTGGGTACCTCACGAATTGAGTGAAGCAAATCAACAAACGCGCGTTGACTGCTGCGTTGCATTACTCAACCGGCACAATAATGAAGGGATTTTGAATCGAATCATTACCTGTGATGAAAAATGGATCCTGTGTGATAATCGGAAGCGCTCATCGCAATGGCTGAACCCTGCCGAACCAGCCAAACCATGCCCCAAGCGAAAATTGACTCCAAAAAAGTTACTTGTGAGCGTTTGGGGGACTAGTGCTGGTGTCGTTCACTACAGCTTTCTTAAATCTGGCCAGACGATTACGGCAGATGTCTATTGTCAGCAACTGCAAACCATGATGGAAAAGCTAGCTGCTAAACAACCGAGGCTGGTTAATCGCTCTAGGCCACTGCTGCTTCATGATAACGCTAGACCACACACTGCACAACAGACGGCTACCAAATTAGAAGAGCTTCAATTGGAATGTCTAAGACATCCACCGTACTCTCCGGACCTTGCCCCAACAGATTACTATTTTTTTCGAAATTTGGATAACTTCTTGCAAGGGAAAAAATTCAACTCCGATGGGGTAGTCCAAACCGACTTCAAAGATTTTATTGATTCCCGTCCGAATGGTTTTTTTAGTAAAGGGATCGATGAACTACCTATGAGATGGCAAAAGTGCATAGATAGCAATGGTACATACTTTGATTAAATAAATATATTATATTAAAAAAAAATCAACTTTATGTTCCTCCCAAACAAAACGCCAATTTCATATGTAAGGACCTAATATTACCAATACATTGGCGTCGAATAGCTACTTATAGAATACGAAAATAATATGGACATACCTAAAAGACCCACCTCATATTTTAACTCGACTGGGAAATTTAAGAAACATCCAACAAATTTATGTGGGTTTTATGAACCAAATTTTAAACTAAGGCAGAATTTAATTATGAAATACTCATTTAACTGGCTTGATATAACCATTTGCAGATATTTTATTTTATTTTGATGAATAATGAAAATGGATACTTTTAAAAAACCAATTTATATTTGCGAAATACGGAATATATTAAGTTTAAAAACATAAACGATGGTTAAAAAAATATTGTAATTTGTTATTATTGGTAAGTCTCTTTAAATCCTAAATATCTCTAGAATACTGATGGTAAAAAGAGGGTGTTAACTTTAGTATTATGCAGTTAACCTTTTGAAATATAACTTGCATAAATATATTTTATATTTAGAATTCATGTACATATTTTTTTAATCTGTCAATGATGGTGGGTTCAAATTTCGAGTAAGAGCGCCCTTAAAGAGAGTCTGCTCTCTAAACGGCACTATATAAATTACCCTTTAATTATTATTATCAAAGGTTTATTTATTATTTTGCAAAAACTGAGAATTACGAATAATTGAATTCAGATTCTTCATAAAAATTTTCATCATGAAATTAATTTGTAACAATTTCTTATAAAATATAATTTCAATGCGACATTTAATCAAATTTCTGATGCAAAAAGCAGTCAATTTATTATCTATTTGAGGAATTGGTGTTATTGTATTACAATTTTTTATGTATTATTGTATTACGCTTCGTTGTAAACAGTACAACTTGGCGGGTGTATTACCATGTGGTAATCTCTTTTAACCAACCAGAAAAATGTTAGAGGCCTGATTTTGATTTTTACACCAGACGGAAACACGTTTTAAAAAAATGGGTGCGAACGGGAATCGAACAAGAAGACCGGTTTCTTACCAACTGTGCCGTGGAGATCGTTTATTCGTAAAAGTTTTGTACGACTTACGGAATATGATCTTAGAAGAATATTTTTTTATGGTTTGAACTTACATAAAATTAATGTGGAATGAAGTAGTATTTTATTTAGAAACTACTGAAATCATTAACTTTCATAAAAAACCCTTTTATATTCAAAAACTTTATTTATTAAAATATAATATAATATTAGGTAAACATATTCTTTTCACCCATTTTTCGGATCAGGAAAACAACGAGCTTATCTCAAGAAAAAAACATGTTTTTGTATTCATTGTTATAATAATAATTTGACGTCACAATAAAGTTGGAAAACATATCATTGTTTTAATAATAAGATGGATTTCTTTTATATCTTAATCCATTCGTAGCAGTTCAAAGATTTTATCTTTGATCACACCCCCAATAAATAACAAACAATTGCCAAAGATTTTTATCCGCTGTTTTTAAGATGATGATTTACATAAATTATAATGACAAAGCTATTTTATGAAAAACAACGTGTCATTATTCAAAATCATTTCATATTTGTTGCTATGGTAGATTAACTTCAACTACAGGCAACATTTCTTTTGATGTTTCTTAAAGTTGCATCTCTTAAAAAAAATATCAAGTATAAGTCATATGTAATATTTACTGTTTCACTGCGTAATTCTTCGTCTCTTGTATGATCTCTTCTACATATTTGAACCGGTGATTCAGGAACATTAAAGAATGTGGCCGGAAGTTTATATAGTCTTCGGCCCCAGTAAACGAGTTTTTGGACATAGAACAACTGGAATAAGCACGGAACTCGCGGTTCGTCATTGCACGTGTTGGCAAAAATGTAACACACAAAGACGCAACAACACTCGCACACGTACTCGGCATATGTGAGTATAGTTATCAGACGAACTATTTTACTTGACTTTTTTTATGTTCCATCGGGAATTGAACCCGAGACCCTCAGGTGGAAAGCAAATGTCTTATTGGACCGAAGAGGTCGTCACTGTATAATGTTTTGTATTACACTTTTGTTACATTTTAATCTGGCAGTTTTATTGCTACGTAGTAATCTCTTTCAACCGACCAGAAAGAGATTTTAAGACTCCTTAAGTTAAACCAGACTGGAATCCTTTTAAAAAAATCTGAGTACCAACATGAATCGAAACCGCAACCCCCCAATTAAAAAATAGGGTTCTTACCAACAAGACTACGCAGGTCGTCTAATTTGAAGTGTTTATTGACAAGTAGCAATCTCTCCCAACCAATCACATAAGTATTACTCAAATAAGATAAAACTGTGTGTGAAAGATTGCTGTATTCGAAACATTCACTCGTATGGTTACGAGTATCATCGTTGCTGGACCTCGTAGATGAGGATTCCCTTGCCATCAAATGTTAATCTCGAGTTGCTCCTCCGCGTCAATTATGTTATCTTCTGTAAAATAATAGCCTAGTCTTACACACGCACTCTCTCCTGCAGATGTAACAGACATGTGAATCCTGTTGAGCCGCCTAGTAACGCTCACGCGTATTCGCAGAATGCTGACTATTTCTCATTCGTCTAGCTGTTGAGGCGTCATTAGTTCGAGAACAAATAGCTCTCCACTTCTCACGATTTTTAGCTGTATGATTCGTATGGTACTCCTCAATTTGTGATTCTGGCTTTGCAGAGGACAACACTGGGATACAACATCGTCTTCGGACCCATTAATCGATCCACTATACTATACATAAATCAAAGTTCCAAATCCTCCAAGAATAGAACCTGTATACCCGCCTGCGTAACCTGAATGCTAACCGTTAGATCACGGCTAACGAGCAAAAATGTATCTAATCACATATGGTTGTGAGATGAAAGAGAAGATAAGAAAGGAATGTATAGCGGAATATCAGAAAACAAACTACATAATTAATTTATTGAACGAAATTGCTCGAGAAAAATGTCTACATACGAGTAATATAGATTGACGACTTTCATAACCTATTTGGTAAGATACCAATCTACCTAGCCGGGAGTTGCGGTTTCGATTCCCGTTGGAACTCATATTGTGTTGTATTGTAAAACCCTTTTGTTTTATACAGTACACTCTGGCAGATTTATTAGCATCTTACAGCCAACCAAAAGTATGTTTAAGATAAACCAGTCAGGAAAACTTTTTAATATAATTGGGAATCTTCGGGAATCGAGCCCGTAACACTTGGATTGGAAGACAGGTATCTTATCAACTAGGGCACGGAGGTTGTAATGTAACATACACAACGAAAGCGTAATACAATAGAAACATATTTTTTTCAATTGTTACTATGGATAACAAATAATTAAATATAAATATTCTCATAGCAATAAGATTTCAATTAACAACTCAATAACAACGAGTTGTTAATCTTATAATTTTTTTTATGTAAATATGCAAAAGGGCCCAACCACCATTTTACCTGTTCTGAAACAGTTGAGAAAACATCACGTCGTTTAGTATGAACTTGTATGGAACATTTTTTAAGACAGAATTTAACTATGAAATACTCTTTTGTATTGTGTTGTATTACACTTACACACAGTAAACCATATGTCCATCTCTTAAAACCAGTAAAAAAAATAAAGAGGCTTTATGTAAAAACCGGGCAAGAACTTGTATTGAAAAAATGATAGAATCGAGCTCGCTTATTTAATATTTTAAATAAAGCTAAAATAAAAAAATTGGTTGGTACATGTTGCGTATGCTCGTTTAATGGAAGGATTAAAACATGTTAGTGTTTTTTTGTTTAAATAATCATTTAATAGAGGACGGAAGGCGAAAAGTCAAACAGATAACGGCTAAAAACAGTCAGGAGGTAACAATAACGTCGCCTAGATACAACATACTTTAACAATATACTAATGTATTATATTATCGTCAATCCATCAATTTTAGAATTTGATATTCTCGATCCACAGGGGGGATTTTTATCTTAAATAAATATTCTATCACCATTATCAAAAGTCGTTTGGTTGCTGGGCGCTGATAACATTGTTTTCTTTATTATAACAATAATTTTTTATGACTTAACATATTAAACTATTATGTTCAGTAACACAAGTAATATGTATTTTATATCTTTGTGGGTTTCCAGCTGAATTGCCATCCCGAAGATTCTTCCGATATAAAGTGACGTGTTTAATTAAATTTTTGGTTTCGTTTTATATTTAATATAGGTGCAACCCAATTACACCAAAATAAAATGCATAATTGAGGAAAAAATTAAATATATACACGTCTAAAAATAATTACATTATGAATAATGAATTCATGCTTCCCTGTGAAGTGACTCGGCTATGGCTACACTGTTTATTAAGAAGCTCTATCTTCCATTTTTCCACTTTGATATGAAATATATCAATATCGGAAAATTCTTTTAAAAATTGATAATTCGAGTGCAAGTGGTAATGCTTTTAATATCTTAAGTATATTAAACAAACTATTGTCAATTAACCAAGGGTTCGTTATTTCCTCTGTTAGTAATATATACTCGTATATGTACAAAGAAGTACGTAGACCTTTTCTAAAGCTTAAGGAATAATAACCAAGCACACCCATTAAAATCTGTGGAATAGAGTTATTGGTAAAATCAATTTAAAGTATTACATTTGCAATAGCATCAAATAAGTATGTTATATTTAATACCCTTTAATGTTATTAAAGCTTCAATACATTTCAAATAGGCTCCACTGTATGCTTTAAATTAATACTTCAGTTTTTAACAATTTTATATGATAATATTGCACAATTTCAAATAATTTCAAACAAAATTCCATTCCGAGTTAAACCAATATTCTCCTTTGTCCTGTCTCAGTTTCAACTAATAAATATTTTTTAGCGTCATAATTTTCCTTGCGAATAAATTATATTTTTAAGAAAATACTATCTCTAGGTAGATAGATGCCTGAGGACTTCGAACACTATTAAATACACCGTTTTCTAAATTATCGAAAAATTAAGCAGCATATTTTTTTGTTGACATACGACTATGTCTACACTGCGTTTTATTGCAAGGAAAAATAACAAATTCAAGAAAATGATAACCTTAACTTAAGCAGTTAAACAACGTTAATGGCTGAGTATAAAAATATCAAGCTATGTTTAGTGTGTAAATGACAGGAAGCAAAAAGTTTTAATTGGCATAAACCACCTAAAGAAATAAATAACAAAGCAACGGGTGGTCTCGTCAACTGCAGAATCAACAGTTTAATAAGGAAATGATTTTAAATATTCGTATTAAGCTAATTAATTTCTTTTTTCTAAATATTGTGTGTGTATCATATGTCCAATCTCTTTAATAATAGTCCAAAATATCTACGAAGAAGCAAAGCTAAGTAGTGCATAATATCAATCTATGTAGTGCGAAATGACAATCACAAAGGGAGTTGGACAAGGAGACGCGATGTCGCCAAAACTCTTTACAGCTTTACTTGAAAATGTGTTTAAATCCTTAAACTGGGAAACAAGGAATATAAAGATTGATGAATAATGTCTTTCCAGCTTGAGATTCTCCAATGATATCTCCCTCCTCAGTGAAATAAGAGAAAAAGTAAAGAAGATGCTATGTGAGCGTTTAATTTTAGTCAGCAATAAAGTCAGCTTAAATACGAACCTCGCCAAAACCAATATAATTTTAAACAGTGTACTCACATATCAACGAAACAAATTAACATTGATGATGTAGCCTTAGAAGTTACGGAAACGTGATAAACATAGAATAAAAATGGGTTGAAGTGCTTTCGGAAGATATAACTTAAACTTCAGAGAAAACTTTCCATTGTGCCTTAAAAAAAGTCTTCAATCAGTGCATTTTTCGGGTAATCAAACACGTGACCCCTTTACACAAAAATAATACACCGCCTCACTCCTACACAAATAAGCATGGAAAAAGTTTGCTGGGTATAACAAAAAGAGATAACGTGGATAAGAAGTCAAACAAAAGATACAAACTTAATAGAAAGGATATTCAAAAGCCAACGGAAAATGGACAGGACACGTTTTGAGAATGGGTGATAACAGATGGACTAAAGAAACTACACATTTGATACCACGGGATACAATTAGACCAAGGAGAAGAATCCAAGACAAATGGGAGAGACCATTTAGAAGAAAAAATTGTATGTGTCATATGGCGAAGGGAGACAGAGTGGAAATCTTGAATAATGACATTATTCAGCAGCGAGTACATCAAGGCAGAACTAGAAAAAGATTTTTTGTCTTACTTACAATCAATCCTTTCCATACTTTTTGACAAACCTTAAATAGAAATAAAATACTTATTTAAAGTCAACGTCTTGTTTATCATTATTCCATAATACAGTAAGGAGACAGTATAAGTCTTATCTGACTGTTGGTCAAGGCTAATTTTACCATCCGCTGGCTCTAGTTAACCATCATATTGCATCCTCAGAATATGTTATATCAAGAGGGGAAGTCTCCACATATTCCTTCCTAAAAAACTAATAATAATTTTTAATAACATTTCAAATAAAAACTTGTAAAAACTAGTTTATTAGAGGAAAAATATATCATAGTATAAAAATATATAAAGACAAATATTTTTTTTTATATGATTTATGTATACGGCCTCCAATTAGTTGCCTCCATAACTTTAATCTTAAAATACTGCCCATTCATGTTTTTTGAGTACATACATTATTTTCAAGATCAGGCACAAACTGGAAAAAATAAACCTCGGGTTTAACAAGCCAAGGCATTTTGGAATGATGCAATTGCATACAGAGTTCGGATCGGTGGCTTGGAAGCTCCTACGTGCCAGACACAACGCCAGAACCTGCATCTACCATAGATGCCCTTTTCAAGGTCGATTTGATTTCATAACGGTGATTCTATTCGATGTACCAGAGCTATTATATTATATTATATTCAATGTATCATATACTCGAATGTACCTCCGGTTAAAAAAAGTATAATTTGGGATTGTTGGAAACTAAATATGTACGAGTTGGAGGTTAAATATACTTAGTAAAATAGTTATATATGTTCATATAAAAGTGTGTTTCTCTTTCGTCATTAAGTTACTCTACGAACACTATTTTCTCATGTCGTATAAAGGGTGATCCCAAAAATATCTACATACTTTTACGCCACGCCGTTCACTTGATCTTGCCGCAGGAGTTTGACATACAACATATTCGTGAGAAGATTAGGGATGAGGAGGACTGTTACTTCCAGTAAAATGGTGCACCTCTCCCCCACCATCATAATGTAAAGGCCTATCTTGATGAAAATTTGCTGAACAGATGGATTGGAAGTAGATGTAGTATTTAAAACCCTCTTGCGGTCCCCAGACCTCACGCCAATGAACTTTTATGGGAACTCATCAAATACGAGTATATCGTTTATAGCTCGAAACCGGTAAAAGTTAATGATTTAAGAGCAAACATTGAAAGATAATGCGCCTTAATACTAAAATCAATTGTTCATGATGTTTACGATTCCACGTTATCAGCAGTGCATTAATCAAAACAGTAATTAATTTGAGCACTTACAATAATTAAAAATTCTACGTCTGTCTTCTTTAATTTGAAATTTTATCTTAGATATACCTTAATAAATTTGAATCTGTATTTATAATCATTCAAAGAATGAATACATCTTTTGAGTCATTCTGTATATAAATAAGAATGAAAATAATATTTATTAAATACTTCAAATATAAATAATACAATTTAGAACCATTACGAGCAACAACTGGAATTCTACTATCTATATAAGTAGTATTTTCTTAGATGACGGTAGAGTTACGAGGGGTATGGAACAGGGTGTATCGATAAAAAAATAAGTTAATGAAGCACTAAATCATTATACACGATATATACTCGCACCGAACAATATCAACATCTGCTCAAATGATAGCCCATAACAGTATTTTAGTACCAACTTTGACGTTTGTGATTTAACCGTGGACGTGGAAAAAGACTAAAAGAAGCCGTTTATATCCTGTAAAAATGCGTGCATTGAGTAGAATATGTTACATGTAGCGACAACATATTATGAGACAATGGAATAAAGAACTTAGAGTTTAATAAATAAGCAAGCCCCGAACATATTTCTGTGACATCTTTATTCCAAAGAATATGGATTTGACTCATGGATCTACCCCACATTTTAGGGGTATACTTGGATACTACTGCTTAAACATTAGAATAGACATATCATCTACCTTTAAAATTTACTTAAAGAAAAGAAAGCGAGCGCCTCGCCACATTTTTTTGTTTTATAAGCCAATCAATTATTTACGTTATCATTTTCGGTGCGTAATCATAAACTGATTGAAACTGTCCTCACTCGCATATTTAATACCTTATTGAACGAATTTTCCGATATCAATATCTTCCATATGATTAATATGATTAAGATTAATTATTGAGCTCCTTAATATTATTTATATACATAACTGAATCACTTAACAAGGAAGCATGAGTAATTATTGTTCCTATTATTATTATTTACAGTTTTATATTTTGAATTAATTTATATTATGCGTTTTGTTTGATATAATTAGGTTAAGCCTGTATTAAATGTAAAATCTGGTTCTTGTACCCTGAGAAGGAAAATACACTTTTCTATAAAAAAAAAACCTCATGTGCACTTGTGTGCCTAATCCTGATAAATGGGTACAAAGAACTTGATTAGTTTAAAACTTACTATTGGCATATTGGGGACAAGTTTTCATTCAAACAGTTAAGTATAATATATTTAAATATTTTTCTGCGTGATAGAAATATTCCTTTTTAAATACTTTTCTGCGCAATGGAAATACGATTATTTTTTAAATGCTTTATGATAGTAATATACATTTTAAATATTAATTTTATAATTTTCTGCGTGATAGAAATATTCATTTTTAAATACTTTTCTGCGTCATAGAAATGTTTTTTTTTTATTTTAGATTTGAATTTTCTCTATTTACGTATTTATCAGAATTTAAAACAGTAAATTATGTGAATGCTTTCTCGAACATTTTTTTGAGTGAATGATATCAGTTTTCCTTAGATATTTTATTTTTTACAATATAATTTAATAAAGTGCCAAAACTTATATTCAACAAAATGATGTAATATAAACGAGCAAATTAACACAGTTAGTATCTAAAATACTTAAATCACATATGAAAAAAATATTGGAAAACGTAGGAAATAAGAAATATAATTTAATAATGAATTAACATAAAATCTTAATTTTTTTTATCCACTTTGCACGGATTTCTCCTGTTCCACAAAAAGGGTCTGCTTTTAGCGTTAGTTTATTCGTTAGGAATAATATCAGCCAGGATTCCTCTCATACTGCTAGACGGTACCGAGAATATATCAACAGTGTCATTCAGTTGGTTCAATATCTCTATACCACGCGTGACTGAGTGTTTAGCAATGATATTCGTTCTGTAAGTTGGTATGTAGAACAGAGGGTGATTCCTTGCACAGCTATATTTATTGAGTACAGATAAACTTAGTGCTTCTAGAATAGCGAGACAGTTAAAGCAACCTTGGAAAACCTTTATTAGGAATATCGCAATGGATTCTTGCCTTCTTGTTTCGAGGCTTCTAAAGTTACACACCTTGAGAAGTTCGGCATGGTGAGCATATTTTGGGTAATCGTCCTTTGTTCTGTACCATAGATATCTGAGATTTTTTTTTTGTATTTGTTCTATATTGTTTTTATATTTGAGCTGATGAGGAGCCCAAACCGTAGATGCATATTCTAATTTGGTTCTAATTAGATAATTATATAAGTTTCGGAGGATATCGGTGCTGTTCTCTTGATATTCTCATTATAAAACCGAGTAGTTTGTAACATTCCGATATCAAACGTGAGACATGATTTTAAATACATATGAATTAAAAACAATGAAGCATTTCATTTGGGAACAATAATTTTAATAAAATAGTATATATTTAAATATACTCTTTAGGGTCCTATAGATGATTTAATTCCTTGCGATGTGGGTGATTGTCTCGCGATTCTTAAGAACTATGAGAGTATATTTTTTTGTTCGTTAGCAGACAACCGTTTCAATTACAAGACAATGGAGAATTTTAATCTGAGGCAGCATTCAAATATAAAGCGCTTTCTCGCTTCATACTGTTTTTTTTTTCAATTTATGTACCCACGACATCGAATTAGACATAAAATAATATTCCTCATATGAAATCAGGCCAGAAAGGAAAACTACCATACACACAAGCTCTGAAGATGCAAATTACAACGTTTTCGTAACGTCGGCATCATAAGCCGAACCATTTGATACAGTACTCCGAGAGACCTTGTAACATAGAAATGAAATAGGTCGGGAATCAAACCCAAGACACGAGTGTTTTTAGCCAGCATGCTAAACTTTGATCCTCTGATGACGAGGAGTCGTTGTAGTTTTTCATTGAAACAATTTTCACGCCTTTGATAACGAGTATACAAACCACAACGCATTTTTTTTTTGTTTTTTTCGAAAAGTATGCCTAAAATGTTTCTATTATATAAAAACAATACGGGTATAAAAAAAGCGGATTATGTGCATACATCACAGTAAAATTCCATTTTATTTAACTTTTCATTCCATAAAATGACAAACTCCCTTACCACATTTGTCCTCCGACCCGGTGCTAGCGGGTTTGGATGCCAGATTTTTTTATGATTGGTTTTGATTTAAGGCTTTTTACATATATTTGATTCGTTAGAAAGATTGCCATGTGATAATAAATCTGCCAGGACGTACTGGTCTCAATAAAAGTGTGAGACAAAGCATTTTTTCATATGTGATATTATTCCCATTGAAGCATAATTTTTACGAACACTTTTGTTATTGTATAATATGTAAATGTCTTGAATTGGTATAATCTTTTACAAAAAAAATAACCCCTTCGCTTACCAATGCCCTTTGTATTGCATATGTGTATCATATAATCATAATGTACGTAATATGAGAAGAAAAAAAAACAAAAAATGACTAATTCGAAGAAAAAATATGACACATAGTTTTAGAATATTCGCTAAGCATAGAGTTTAAGAAAAGTAAACACATTTTACAAGACTTAAGTTTTTTTTAATTAATTTGTTTTGACATATAAGGGTTTGAATTAATCAAATGCCTATAATTTTAACAGAATCAATTCTTCATCTTTTCTCGAATGGTTTCTCTCTCATAGTCTGATGTTCAGATTTCTCTCCTGTGACACAGTTTTAGAAGTAGCCCGATGAAACTCTTAGGTGGACTCCTGAGAATTAATATATTAGACACTCCACAATATGACCGAAACTCTGATCCAATCCACATGAGCAATTCAGGTTACACCACAATCCACATGAGCAATTCAGGTTACACCACAATCCACATGAGCAATTCAAGTTACACCACAAGCCACATGAGCTATTCAAGTTACACCACAATCCACATGAGCAATTCAGGTTACACCACAATCAACGTGGAAAAATCTTTGGACAAATACGCTAAGATCCCTCATGACTAAGATCAAAATTTCTAACCGAGTCATTGCTTTCCCTGGTTATTTGGTGAGGTCATATTTATATCAGCTAATAGTCATCCCTCGATCCAGAAAGGCCGTCGTGATCTAAGTCTAGACGAAAAAGGGCAGGAAACACCCACCATACTCCATATTTAAGGAGTAGCAACCTCGTTGACTATTACATGTTTAAAATGATGAGCTATCACAAAGGAAACCTTCGTTTTCAAAGTCTCTTAAAGCGATGAAAATATTTTATGTTTAGTATTCCAGTGATATAATTATTATTGAAAGCACCCAGCGATATTTCTATAAGAAAATCTAACGTCTTGTTCTAAGTTATCTAACTGGCATATTCCTCAGAAAATTAAATAGCAAAAATATCTGCTTTCTCCGAAAAAACGGTTAAAAATAAACATTTAACTCTGTAGTATTTTGACGAGAACTTTTCTTAACGTAATGTTACAGAATATTTTTAAATGCAGATGATTTTGGCGGGCGTCCAGAAGTTGTAAGTTTTTAATACACTAATTCACTACCGTGAGTTTTATTTCATTTGTGAGGACAGGTGAATGAGTTTATTTACCTCGGAAGTACTCATATATTTGACTGACGACGAGAAAAACTTTTCCAAGGCTTTAGAAACAAAGTGACACTTTAACTTGAAATCAAAGTTCAACGTTCAAAAGCAATTAAAATTTTAAGTATGAGTAAATGTTGAATGAGATTTTTCACCCTTTAAGAATGTTATCGCCATATTTAAATTGATTTTAGAATTGTGTACATATTTTATTGCTATTGAATATACGAGGAACCCTGACCCTTTATAAAGAGGTATATTTTAGAAGAATTTATCTATAGATTCTAATTGAAAGACAAAACTAACTGAGGGCCGATATATTTAAAAATATACATGATTACCTCATGGGGTTCTGAAGCAATGACTTCTATATATTTCAGGTAGTCTTTTAGAGACAAATATTGACTTAAAAAATTCCAAGATGAGACATTCTTATGGTTTCTCCCAGGCCTCGGGACCATTGGGTTAATCACCTAACGCCCTCTCAATAAACTATTATAGATCGCCTAGGAGCTACTTTCGATGGAAGAATTTCCATAGTTTCGAAGGAAGAGCCAGACTGTGAACCGACCTAGAATGAAGTGTTTTATGGTATTACTTTTTCCTGCTGGAACGTTAAAGGGTGACAATGAAAAATTAACAGTACTCATATGTGACAACCTCTACCATATATCCTAATTTGTAAGACGCTTATAATCCAATCGAAGGTTGTGAATTCGATTCTTGTTGGTGCCAAAATTTTAATAAGGAATCCAGTCTAGTTTTGACTAAAAGACTTTTTAAAATCTTTTTGTTTTATTTGTAGAAATTATCATATGGCAATAAGTTCGCTAAGTTGTGCTGTACCCAAAGAAAGTGTAATTAATATACAATACATTATTTGAATGACTTTAATTTTCAATGTTTGTTAATATATTAATACAGTTATAACTATTATAATGTTAATTACGATTAAGGAAATTCAAGATTATTTTATTTGATGATAAAAACCAAACAGCCTTATGTGCCTTTACTTTAAGATAAAACCAAACAGCCTTATGTGCCTTTACTTTAAGATAAAACCAAACACCCTTGTGTGCCTTTACTTTAAGATAAAACCAAACAGTCTTATGTACCTTCACTTTAAGATAAAACCAAACAGCCTTATGTGCCTTTACTTTAAGATGAAACCAAACAGCCTTATGTGCCTTTACTTTAAGATAAAACCAAACAGTCTTATGTGCCTTTACTTTAAGATACAATCATCAATAATTTTCTTCAGTGTTTTTATTATTGTCATTTTTATTATTCTTATTTATTTTTATTCCTTCTTTACTTTTATACTGTCGGCGCCCGTGTCTATCGGTTAACATTCACGCCAAGCAAGCGGGCGTCCCAGATTCGATGCACTTCCGAACTGGTTTTACTCTTAAACTATTTTACATCTGAACTTATGTATTCTGTAGCTTATATAGTATTCATCATTATTTTTATAGCACTTTTAAGCAACACAAAACTAACGCTATATATAACTCTGCATAACAAAAGGATGTAGCAGATTTAATCTACCATTCGACCATAAAAAAATTGAATTTAATCTCTCAAGACTGTGTGCTTGCTGAAATGCAACAGCTTGTCCATATTAAACCGATACAAACAAAGGTCTCTTTAATCATATCATATCACGAGGGATTGCTTATTTTTCTATTTGAAGAAAATTTATATTTTCGATGGGCCCATGTATTTAAAAAAAGTCTAGTTTTATAAAAATATATAAAGAAGTTTCGTGATTCCTTGTTTGCTCGTTTTTTCAGACGTATGTTTCATGTTGTCCAGTGTTGAATCTATAATTTACTTCTATAAATCTATAACTCTCTATTGCTGTGAAAAATAATCTTGGTATAATACATGTATGAAAAATATATACATGTTTACTAAAAATACATTAATTCAGGAACATATGTACGATTATATCTTAAAAAGACATTAATTCAGGAACATATGTACGATTATATCTTAAAAAGACATTAATTCAGGAACATATGTACGATTATATCTTAAAAAGACATTAATTCAGGAACATATGTACGATTATATCTTAAAAAGACATTAATTCAGGAACATATGTACGATTATATCTTAAAAAGACATTAATTCAGGAACATATGTACGATTATATCTTAAAAAGACATTTATTCAGGAACATATGTACGATTATATCTTAAAAATACATTAATTCAGGAACATATGTACGATTATATCTTAAAAAATACATTAATTCAGGAACATATGTACGATTATATCTTAAAAAATACATTAATTCAGGAACATATGTACGATTATATCTTAAAAAAGTGCGATTTATCTTATTATTTAATAGCGAAGTCCTTTAGATAAATATTATATAATACAAAAAACAAGAAATCATAATAGTATAAAACGTACTAAATTTCTAAATAATATAACGAAACTAGTTATTAAAGAAAAAAATCCGACGTTATGAACATTGAGCTTGGTTTTCCAAAATTACGTTTCGTTTTATTTTCAATCGTTTCTTTGTGTGTATTGATTATGTAAATAATTTAGCATTTTTACACTAATTCTTTTGAATCGTTTTTTGCATATTCATTTAACATATTATGTAGTTTATTTCTTGTATATGATAAGTGCATATGCACTTGCTTCCTCACACTCGTGAAAATTTGTACTTCAGATCGATATTGGTGTACGTGTACTGAAATAAATCACATTGCTCATTATCTTGAGGGAAGAGGAAAATACATTCACAAATATAATTATTGTTCCATGCGAAAACGCTCAACGATAGTTTATAGTACCTTGTAAATCGATAAATCATCGCTAAAGATTCTACATGAATTTTTTACGAATGTAACCACGTATGTTTTTATTAATGTATTTTTGCTCACCAGAACCGTAGAATATCAGAAATGAAGATCTTCCGATATATAACTGGTCAACACTAAGGGTCCTTATGCACTGTCGCCGGCCGGCCAAGCCGAGCGACTTGACTTCAGCAGTATATGCAGAATGGATGTCGAAGAAATTGCAATATTTGCAATGCTAATTTTAAAGAGAAAAAAGAAAAGAATACCAAAAGAATATTGGGTGCATCATTTGTTGCAAGAACGGAGAATAAAAGGAATGTTCAATATATTTTATGTCGATGTAAGAAAATACGGTCGCCTCGAAAGTCGCTCGTCGTGTGAAAGCGTCTATTCAAACCCGTGCTTCTATTTGTTTCGGCGACCAGCTGGCCGCCTGTGCGTCGCCGCTGTGCGACGACTCGCTGGTCGTTCGGGCGACCCGGTGACCGCGTGCGTAAACACCCATATTTAACTGCAGAAAGTACAGTCGCTGGCGACTGGTCGACAGTGCGTAAAGGGTCTAAGAATCAGAATGAGAAATACGAAGATAAGAAGAATGTGCAAAACTGGAGGAATCGTAGGATCAGGAAGGTAGAGAAAACATTATTGGCGGGATCATGTTCAAAGAATGGATAAGATTATCTGTAGAATTTATCATGGTTGCCGAACACTTAGTAGACTTCCAAAAAGATTGAGAGATAAGTTTATGTTCTAGGCAGTTTATGGTTCTAGGAATAGTGCAGAAAAAATAGATCAAGAATATACTGGAAGAAGAGGATATATACTTTAAGTACATATTTGCTGGTATTACAGTCCAAGTTAGTGCACTGAGTAGGACTTAATAATATGCAGGTTAGTCTAAATCAAAGATTCCCAAAGTGATCTATATGGATCCCCAAGGGTCGATTTTGACTTGCAGGGGGTCTGTCGGTAAAATGGGGTGCACGAGATGTAAATGGAGGTCCACGTGAGCGGATACCATTTAGGCAGATCATCATCAATATTTAGGCGATCCGTAAATGTCCTAACAAAGATTGTGTATACATAATACTTCCGAGTATATGTATATTAGACATAGAAAATACTTATATAAAGAAATCACTGAACGTAGAGATTTAAGACTATACCTCACTAATTTGAAGCCAAATATTGAACCATTGCTATCAGAGCATCAGGTTCATCCCTCTCATTAACAGTTTTACTTGTGTAGTAATTGTATGCTAGAATTTTACTAGGTTTGGATTTGTTTCGTTCAAAAGCCAAATATTTACTTGCATTTTATGTATTTTCAATAAAGATATGAATAAAAATTGTATATGTTTTTCTTTTTTCACAATTGTTCACTCTACAAAAAATCTTATCAAGGTGAACAATACTGTATCAGCTGTCAAAAACACATTTGAAGTTCATAAGTTTAGGAAAATTCAATATTAGGCAGGCAGGGGGGTCTACGGAAAACCAAAAAATCGGCAAGTGGTCTACGGGGCGAAAAAGTTTGGGAAACTATGGTCTAAATGTTAGATAAAGCTCAAAACGCAGTCAGTCATAATACACATATAACACTTAAGTTATGTAGAGATTTATCATTGATCCATTTTCCATCTCGGACTCAATGTAAGACTTCTCTTCTAAAGCTAAGACAAGGCTTCTTCTTCTGAACTGGTTTTATTGAAGAATTTCTTTCATTTGATTCCGTTATTCGTTACTTTACGTTTCAGACTGCGTAATTAATCAGGTGAAGCAATTCTATTTTATGCATGCAAAGTTAGTGAACATTTGCATGCAATATATTTGCACAAATTGAATTGATCATAATACATAAATATCATTATCTATCATCACTGTATCATGATAACAACCAATAATACGTTTAACAGTCATCCAGATCATATCAAAGGCACGTGAATGATTGTTTTCAGTGATGACACTCGTATTTTGATCATATTATAATTGTTTCAATTCTCTTTTAGCTTTGGTATTTTATAATAGGTCTTTTTATTCAGTAAAATAACACAGCCAATAAATATTTTATATATTGTAAGATATTTTTTTTAAACGCAGCAAGTATAAAAAATTCAAATCTACATAAAAAACGACGACCTCCGTGGCCTGGTGCTAAGACACTTGTCTGCCGATCCGGAGGTTGTGGGTTCGATCTCCGCTGGAACCCAGATGTTTTAAATAGGATTCCAGTCTGGTTAACACTTAGGGCCTATAAACACATCTTTCTGGTTGGCTGGAAGAGATTACCACATGGCAATAAACTCGCCAGGTTAAAAAAAATCAGGAGTTTCGGGTTCGGGTCAAGTGAGTTATACTATGTGATATGGAATCCTGATGAGGATTTTAGCCGATCTTGTTTTTATTGTAGAACTTTCAATATATTTTTAGTTGGTACGATGAAATGGTTACATACCAATAAGGCTGGAAATTTATATAAACAGTGTAAGTATATATTAATAATTTATCAAAGGTTTCGGCTTTAAGTAGTGTCTGCAGGCGGAATGCATTCCACTTAAAGAGAACCTCGAAATAGGAAGTAGAAACAGGTTTCGCGGGAATTAATTTTATTACTGAAATAACAAAGTTAATTATTATTAAATATTTATAAATTATTCTATATTTTTATTCTAACTTATTTTTTTTAACATACCGCTTTAATAAACAACACTAGGTATGAAAGATAATGTAGGATTCGTGTATTCACTAGCTGGATTCGCCTTTATTTAGTAAGCATACTCGTATACTATATAGTAAGAATGTTCAAGAAAAAATGCCACAACGAAAAAAGTCCCCTAGGTTTCACTGTATACATATATAAGACGAGTCTAATATTTGACAATGACTGTGATCGTCATTAATTTGCGTTATTTTCTTCTTAAAACAGCTTCGTTATTTCTTGATATATTTTTTAACTTTATCATTAACAATACAATATTAAGATTATTTCCATTTTGTTTGAAAGGGAAAGGTGACCTGGACAGTGCAGTTCATTTTCCATGCATAAACCCATCGTTTTGTGTATAAAGATAAAGAATAACTCCAAAAGGCAGTGCCAGTGACTAAGTTACGTATCTCCTTCTAAAATACAAAAACACTCAATTAAAACATTCATATTCCGCATTGCAACCCTTACATATACTTAAGCATCCTATTTTACCATACACATGTACATAATTCTCACCATATCAACATCATGTCCTAAAAACTTCTCATCATACGCTCAATAGCTACATCAGTTATTCAATCTGTAGATATCCCCAAAAGCTCTTCACTCCCTCTAAAGAAAAGCAACCTTATTATATACAGCAATCGCTCCATTTACGCGGGTAATTGATTCTAGGAAAACAGCGTGTAAATGAAAACGTAAATAGCACCATTGAATGCTTTGTAAAAAATAGATGATCTTTTACATATTTACATTTATTCCATTCTTACTCGTACTTATTTAAAAAAGCTTAAATTTTTATTTTTCAAACAGTTTGTATAAGTCATAACTAACAGAATAAAAGTTTTCATAAGCCTGTCCAGAAAAAAGTTATAGGATTGACAATTTGCTGTATTTTTTAATTCAAATCACTATCGCTGGATACATTTTACCCTATTACTGTTATGGCTCTTATTTATTTATTTATTTATTTAACACTTTTATTACAAATACAATCCGGCGGGCTTATTACCTGGTGGCAATCTCTTCCAACCAACCAGACAAAAGTAAATGAAGCAAGTTACATACATGTTCGCAAAAAACTTTTAAATGACTATCCACCCCCACAAAATCCATGAACACATACGTGAGCGTACGCCCAAAATCCTCTCAAAGACGGACAATCACCTGAACATTCATTTTTATGTAAAATAAGATATCAATCAAAGGAAAATGAAGGGATGGTTGAGAGGAAACGAAAAAATCAGGAATGAAACACGTTATATTACTGACTATAAATTAAGAGTTTTCTTAGTCGCTTCTTAAAGCTTGCCAAGAACGGAGCGAGTCTAACATTGGTTTGTAACTAATTCAAGAGCCTCACTGCATGGACAGTAAAGAACGACGTAAAAAAAGAAGAGCGGTGAACCGGAAAGGCCAAAAACAATCTCTGTTTGAGCGTAGCGCTAGTCCATGATCGGAAAGACACTGACATTTTTCGGTGAGATAAGAGGAGGCAGCGGGACAGTTAAGGATATTATACAATAGAGATTTGTGAATTTGGTGTATATTTCTAACGTTCAACTAATTCAGTGCCATCTGGTGTGAAGGGATATAATTGTACTTTCTTAGGTTAAAAATAAATCTTAGACAAACATTTTGAAGACGCTGTAATTTATCCAGCTGTTCCTCTGTAATATCCAAACTCTAACTATTGTTACAAAAAAGAAAAAAAAAACGATGTTACCAGTAGCAAAAAATAAAAATATCGATTTTGAAGCCAAATTATTACTGTAACGTACGAGTATATATGTGACCATTACGCATTTAATCTTTCAAATAGAATTAATTGCATTGGAGTGAACATGCGTAAAGGAAGGGATTGCTGTATTATTTATACTGAAATAACTAATAAATTTCAAATTAATGCTGATTTTCTTGACCTACTCTTCCGTTCTAACAATAAAACAATCGATTTTTTTTTCGAACATAGGCACATTATCAATATTAAATATGCTACTTACAATATTGATTATTCAGGTCAACTATTTTTAACAGAGATGCATAATTTTAGTACATTCTTTAGTTTTTAGTAAAAAAAACTCCCACAAGAATTATAATTTTTCTTGTTTCCCTTAATATGAAGAATCTTAAAACAAACAAAAATCACATGATTTAACAAAGACACATGAAGGTGATTTAAGGGTTATGATAAGTGACCTATACGAGAGATGTCTAGTAAAAGGTTAAAAAATAAATGTGGCGAAATCAAAGGTTATGGTTAAAGAAAGAAGTATGGTAAAAAGTATATGCGATGTATGGGTTGACTCTGGAGCAAGTTGATGTATGGGTTAACTCTGGTGCTGTATGGGCTAATTAACTGGAGCAAGCTGATGAGTTATGTTATCTGGGTAGTATGTTTACGTATAATGGGAGAGTTGAAAGAGACATTTATAGAACGGTTGCGAGAGGTAGCAAGGTAAACGGAGCATTTAATACTATATACAACAACTGCGCAATATCAATAATAGCAAAAAATAACGATATATACAATTATAATAGTCTGTTGGTGTCAACGTTGATCTTTGCAAGCGAAATTTAGACATGGCAGAAGACGGATAAGAGTAAGATGAATGGTGTGGAGATGCGTACATTAAAGAATATTTGTGGATTGCCAATGTTTGGAAGAAGGCGGAATGTCTTAAGTAAGATAAAAAAGGGAGTTTAGAATGGTTTGGACATGTGAAGAGCATGAATTATGTAAGAATGACTAAGTGAATATATAAGTCAGAAGTGCAAGATGCGAAGAGGTAGACCGAGGAAAATGTGGTTGAATCAAGTGGACCAGTTTTTGAAAGAAGATAAAGTAAGAAGTATAAATATAGGAAGATTGTGCGTGACGAGATGTTTGGAGGAGGCGAAGGTTGTGTGCATGGAAAAAAGTTTGGAGATCTGTTCTCTCTGCCTATCCCGCAACGGACACAGAGTAATGCTATTATGTTATATTATATTTTCAATAATTCAAATCTTATAGAGAATGATGTTCAGACTACGAGTATATAAAATATTATATAAAAATAAGCCTCCTAGGTTGTACTGTTGCAATAAAAGTAAAATACAATACAAATATTTTTTAATACCATGTTGATATGTCCGACGACACAATCTTTACATACGCTAAATGTATCTGAAGTTTTTGTTAGCACATGCTTTCTTCTTGTTCACTCCACCTTCTTCACAGTTTTTATATTGGTATTCCATTCGTAGATATTCTTTGGCAATCTAACATATGTTGACGACCTCCTAAGACATCTGTTTTCAATCCGGGGTGGGGGGGGAGGGTTTGATTCCCGTTAGAATTCAGATCTTGTAAAAAGGATTCCAGTCTGGTATTCACTTAAAGCTTTTTTAAGAGATTGCCAAAAGATAATACGCCCGCCAGGTCATACTGAATACAAGTGTAAAACAATAATACACATTATGTATTGTATTACACTTTCGTTGTATACATTACAACCTGGCGGGCTTATTGTCACGTGGCAATCTCTTCCAACCATTAAAAATATGTAAAGAGGCTTATGTAAAAACCAGACAACGACCAGTATTCTTTAGTTTCATCGGAAAACCGAACTCGAAGCCCCTGGATTGGAAGTCGTGCGTTATACCAACTTGGTCATAAAGGTCGTTAATTTTTAATAAACTTAAAACTACCGCAAAGCGATCAATACATTTCATATACTCCAATAAGGATGAAATCGTTAAAATTTAAAAATTACAATTTTCCTCTATAAATATTTAATTGTGCAAAAATAACCGAACCCACATTATACTTGTACTGAAATTGTATGGGCTTCTAAAGAAAGAAAAATAAGACGCACTTGAACCATAAAATACCTATTTAATGGATTTGTTTTTTTTTTTATACAGGATTAGTCGATACTTTTTTTTTATAATTTCCCTTTTGCATTTAGACAATCATACATTTCAATGTTTCATCACAATTCAAAATGATTTCTCATCGCTGACCAATATTTACGAGTATATGAACATAAAATTTATTGCACAACAATTGAAAATGTGTAGAAACATTCTTAATAATATATATGATACACGCAGGGTTGAATATTACCATTTTTTTTAGAATTTTGCGGATTGTTTTTTTCCCTCGCGTTGGCGACATTATCTTTGATATACATTTCAATTTTTAGTCATATTGGATGAGCAGTTTTTGTTTTGACAGGCAAGTATTTACAACGCATTTTGACACGTTTGCGCTTTTTTTTCACTTTAAAAATGACTAGATAAAGACTTTAGTTTTTGAGGTTTTACGCCATTTGCGTGAGGCAATCCAAAGAAAACAATCAGAATTGTGGGGAAACGACTCCTGAATTTTGAACTACAATAATATATTACACTGGCTAACACTTGTAATTAGGCTTACTTGGCTCACACTAATAATTATCACTAGTTAACAAGGTTTTTGTAACAAGGGTGAAAACGGTCATTTTAGGTCAATTTTTGTGTGCTAATAACGAATATGAACTTGAAAATGTTCCATCACGTACCTTTTAAGAGAAAAAATTGAAATTCGTTTTTGACTGAAACTGAAAGTTTTGAAAGATGAAAAGTTCGTAAAAAAATTAAGTGTAGAAGCTTGGAAAGCCTTTGGAAGGGTAGTTAGTGGTTTTCTAGATAATAATAATAAAGCTGACAATTACGAACAGCTTGTACAAGAACTCTTGCAGTTTCCAGAAGCTAGGATGTCGAATGTCACTGAAAATACACTTCCTGCATTCCCATCTAGACTTTTACCCAGAAAACTTAGGAGTTCTAAGTGATAAACAAGGGGAAAAATTCCATCAGGATATTCACAGAATGGAATAACGATATCAAGGAAGGTGAGATTTTAGTATGACGGAAGACTACTGTGCATTTTTTTAGAGAAGGTGACACAAAGTACAAGAGGAAAAAATAGTCGTAAGTATTTCATATTTTAACAAAAAAATGTTGCTAGTAATCTGTTTATGGCTGTTTACTGTAATGTAGGGGCTTCTAAGTTATCTAATTTGAGTTTTCATTCAATTTAATATACAATCTCTAAAAAAATAGTTGATTCGATCAAATTTATAAAAAAGGCTATTTTTTAACAAAAAATCGGTATATAACATATGTTAAGGTAAATTTTTTTTATAGTAATTATTTTTTATTCTGCTTTTTTATTTTCGTGTCTAAATTTAGTATTTCAGGAATTTATTTATTTTCATTGTTGTAATTACGACTTTTAAAATGCGCAAAAACGTACTTATTTTATTAAAACACTCCCTCTTCTGTTACACAAAAATGTTACGTGTAACAAACTTTTCGATGCGATTTTCATAATCAGCAGTGTCAATTTAGTAATAATCAGCTAATTTAATCTCTGTTACAGACAAAAAGTTAAAATTTGTCAACTAGTGATTAGTGAAGTGTGAGCCGGTGTATTATTGTACTATTGTACCGATTATAATGGGCAAAAATCAACACCGTCGTGATGCTACATTCACCGTATTCGCCAGACGTGGCCCCCTGCAACTTCTTTGTGATCCCGAAGATGCAGAAGACACTAAAAAGATAAAATTTTTAGACCATAGAGGAGATAATGTCAAAATCGTTGGGTGAGCTTTAAGGCCATCCCAAAAATTATGTTCCATAAATGTTTTGCGGATTAGATAAAACGTTGACAAAAGTGTATTTTATCCTATGGGGACTACTTTGAAGGGGACAACATTAATATTTATGATTAAATAAAAATTATTTTGCGATTAACATGAAAGTTCTCGTCATTTTTTTACTAAACCTTGTAAATATAAGTAGTAAATGTTCTTAACACACATATCGCGCGATGGAATTTTTAATGTTTCAAAATATAAAATTAATATGATTAAATATTTCACGATAAATTCCTTCGATTCATATTTTTAAAACTACCTGAAAATTATAATGTAGTATTTTTGGACATTGTGTGCCAGGTGTTGGACCCACAGAATTTGGTTATATCTTAAGTTATCAAAAGCATTCTGATCGGCAGTCACCGGTGGTCGCTGTTATCGCCATGGCTTATAGATCATGCTTGGAGGAATAACTCTCGATCTTAATGGGACTCGCTCCATTGGATCTAGAGATCCAGCGTTTGTTCTTCTCGATGAGGGTCAGCCCGCGAGGATATGTGACGTCCACCTTCCCCCCTTGCCAATGATGACAGCTCGCGCGATTATTAAAGCCTGCCTAAGGGCCCTGTTGTCAACCTCGATTATTGTCATCCTCGGTAAGATGATCACTTTTTTTATTTGTATCAGGGCACGCTTCGGCTCCTCGTGGGTGAATCCAAGTTATTGGATCATTAAATTTTTCTCTGGCCATAGGAGCTTTAATGGCAGACTTTTAAACTTCAATCTTGTCCCTTCGCCATCAATTTGCCATGCATTTGTCAAAAAACATATTAAAAAATCGTGTACTTCGATTTCTCTAGCTTTTTACAATTCCTTCTTTCAAAATAACATAACCATGCCTTCCACTTTCATTTGCACTGTATATTTGTTCTATTAGTCCTTCTTTATTCATTCGTTCTACATTCCCAAACCCTCTCAGAGTGTTATATTAATATTACTTAATACATTCGCCTTAAGTTCACACTCGTCCTCAATCAATTAATTTCGTATTATGTCATACATTATCACCCCATGTATTACTTTAAGAGGAAGAATTTCTACAGCATTTATTCGACTCCCTTTATGTCTTTTCCATATCCACGTTTCACTTCTATACATCAAAGTTGGTACTAGAATACTGTTGTGGATTATCATCTAAGCAGATTTTGATACTTTACGGTTCGAGTATATATAATATATGTTTTAGTGTCCCATTGACTGTGTTTTCTATCACTATGCGCCATTCGATGTTTGTCATAATTTTCCATCATTTGAGAAAATACTACCTAAATAACAGAATTCCTTAACTTTCTCTAATATTTTATTGCTAACCCATACACCATAATTTAATTCTAAGATCTTTCTCTGTACGTCTCTCATACAATTTATAGTACTTATCAAACTCTGTAATTCATCTTATTTTTTTACTAATACAGTAATGTTATTAATCTCTTGAAATATGAAATCACTCAGTCAAAGCACTGTTCACTCTAATACATTTTACTTGTCACGTAAAATAAATTAAATATTCATATGTAATATACAAATTGACGTTTCTATGCAAAAAGGTTTCAACCTATAAAAAACCTTTTTACAGGTTTATTAGAAATATCAAAAAAGCTTACGTCAATCCTGAAAGTGCAAAAAATCCATTCATATATGTTACTCGAAAACGGGCATTTTATGGTTAAATTACATCTAATATATTTTTTGTTCCATTCAAACTCATACAAAGCGGCGATAGATTTTCTCAATTACCTTAGAACAGGTAAAAAATGGGATGTACCCTTTATCATAATTACGTCCAAATTATCAAAGATAGGTTGATTTTAGTTTTTTTTTATAATAAACACTTAATAATTTTGCAACCGATAGGTGAAGAGATAACGATACTATTTACGACAAGCTCTAAATGTGCCGATTGATTGTGGATAATCGTACAACATGAGTCACAAACGCCCAGTTCTCAAGTGGAGTGATAACCAAGTATCTACATAACAGATTAACCATTATCTGGAGTCAAATGTTATCATCTTCGTAGGGGACCGTCATGACATTTTAGGGGAATGACTTAATCGTGTAATTAATTAATTAGATAAAACTATTACTTTTACAAAATTATCAAACTATTTGAAATAAAACAATACAATTTGTTAAGACAAGTGAACTTGTTGTCCATTTCAAATATTTTGGTTTGTTGGTCCTTTTCAAGTATATTGGAAGAAGTTGTCACGTGACAGTAATCCCACAAGGTAGTGTTGTGTACAATGAAAGTTTTATACATGATTCGTTCGGGCGCTGCTATAGCTGCTAGACATAATTTGTTTAGTAATAGTAAGTTTGAGTCTCGAGTTAGAGTCCCCTTGAGGAGAGTTGGCGCTCTACATGTTGCCATAATAGTAAGTTTGAGTCTCGAGTTAGAGTGCCATTGAGGAGAGTTGGCGCTCTACATATTGCCATAATAGTAAGTTTGAGTCTCGAGTTAGAGTGCCCTTGAGGAGAGTTGGCGCTCTACATGTTGCCATATTAGTAAGTTTGAGTCTCGAGTTAGAGTGCCCTTGAGGAGAGTTGGCGCTCTACATGTTGCTATATAAAATTGTTCTTTGGGTTGGATTTTAGAATGAAAGCTAAATGTTTCTAGATGAATTAATTTTATATAATCATCATTTTAATTATTTCTGCGTGTGGCCCTTCGCAACATGTATTCTCCAGTCAGACGTCCGATGTTAAATTATGTAGCTCCTGTACGCTTCCAGGATATGCTAAAGTACTATCGTTTAATTAAGAAATACATACACACTATCACGTAATTTCTCTGCTGAGGTAGGTAGAGAGGGCAGAACATTAGACTCTCCTATCTGCGCGCGGTAAAATTACTGTCCCATACATACTCGTATACCTCCACGTTATAATATTACTGCCTCATATAGACGAGTCACGAGTAATATGCCAATTAAGGTGTTTCGAAACTGGAAGGCTCGCTAGGGGGCAAAGAACAATGTGGATATTAAGGGAAGAAAACCGTACGAGGTAAAAAAATATTTCTTATTGTTCCACGTTAACCATATTCTGGGGAAGTTAACAAATTACGAATAAGTAAATAATTGTCTTTATCTTGCTGTTATTATTATGTTCTCCATAAATCATGTGATTTGAAAGTGTTATTATGTATTATCAAAATATTTTGCAGAAAATTTTGTTTTGAAATAGTTGATATTTTTAGCATGATGAAATAGTTTAAACGAAATAAATTTTATGACGCACTATTTAAAACGTTTAACGAATATTTAGACAGCAAAAACATCAATAGTTAATATTTATCCAGATAATTTTAAATTATATCTGTTGTCGAAGCATATGTTACGCACTGGAGAGGAAATTACATAGACGGATAAAAAATAAGGACAGATCCTGCAGGCAAGATTCACCCCGTATTGTAAGGCTGAAGATATTGCATACGTATATATTATTGAGTTAATCTGAGGTGGTATTTGTGGACTCTGAGATGGTATGGAAACGTAGAATAAATTAATGAAGAAAGACTAACAAAACCAATATACAGTGCAAATATGAATGGGAGGTGTCGTAAAAGATTACCAAGGAAAGTATGGTTATATCAAGTGAATGATATTTTGGAAGAAATAAATGAAAACAGTAAGAGAAATTGTACGAATTGTGTAAGAAGATGTATGGATGTGGAATAGGAGAAATTTGTGTGCCGAGATACGACAGCCTGACGCTTTGACATATCTGCCTACCCTTGCTGTGAAACGGCGTGATGCTATATTGTATGTGTGATGCTATAAACAGCGTGATGCTATAGTATATTGTCTAAGCCAACATTCTGCGTGTCATATACGACATTGTCAAGCCATCGTAGTTTAACACATCTGAAAAAGTTTTTTAGAAGCTCCATCCCAAATTTTTAGAAACTCCATCCATGTGTATACCTCTTATTCTTTCATATATACATGCGTGTTTTACCCTACTCAATATTCTCGAGTTGAATAGAACACGTATCTTAGTATGCACATGCTTTTGTATAGCCACAAAATTTTCCTATCCATACGAGTACATGTTCCTAATATTTTCGATTCCACCCTCCTGCGTTTACAAGTTTTTTTTTTGTTTAACAGCTAATGTCCATAATTCGCATCTATGTAGTATACACATAGACACGTATCTTTGTTAAATTTTGCCTTTCTGGAGAGATGCTTAGCCTTGATGAAACGATGAAGAGCAAAATATATTAGAGAATAATTAACACGTAAAATATTTTCGATGTGAGAAATGAGTTTTATAATCATTGGTTATTCAAACTTTGCAGAAATTGACATTAAGTATGCAAATAAGTGTTTATTTGTTTATTCTTTTATTTGTATTATTTTGATTATAAAAGTCTTCCGTTACCGTATTACATAACCATAATTTATGACTGCCTGATCAAGGCAAACCAGCGTTTTATTACATATTAGAAAGAAAATATTAAGAGATACTTGAGAGTAGCCTAGAAATAGCAATATCAATAAACCAATAATATTGGAGAAAAAATGTGAAAATGTCGCAACGCTTTAGTCAGAACTTTGTAAAGAATTATTCAAGTCAACGTATGTCAATTTAGACTCGTATACAATACAACCAGGCTGGTTTATTACCATGTGACCTATACGTTCCATCAGTAACACAAGGATGGCATAAAACGACTCTATTCAGATTTGGAAAAAACTGCACGACATAACACAATCTAACACTTCAGGTTCTTTGAAACTGTGGCCAAACCAGCTCCGAGGTGATCTAACAACGAGGCGTATGAAAAAATGTCTTTACTTATGTTTAATTGAAGTAATATTCAATAATAGTTTTCAAAGCGACGTGACTTAGCACGATAACTTAGCCGACGAAGCAATAAAATATATATATACTTAAATAATGCAATATCAAGACCTGCCAAAATCATGGTTCACAACAGCGTGTTACTGCTATCATTGATGTACTCGTATGGGAACGAAACGTGAACATAGAAATTTTAAAAGAATGAAAGTTAAGAAGGAAGAGAAAAATAATGAACTATGTGTATGTAGAAGAGATGAAGATATTGTATTTATTAGATAATGATGATTTAAAAAAAACAATAGTAATGTATTTTCATAAAAATTTAAGCTGATATTGTTTGCGCTTTGCACAATGATATGAAGCCTAAAAATACTGAATTACTGATGACATCTATTGGCCTTTCTGAAGTTACTTAAATAATGTTTGATATTTTTTTTTCTTCTGAGAAACGTTAAAATCTTATCTTCATATTTACCAATGTTATAAAGAGCCAGAAGTTGTGACTTTGGGCGTGTGTTTGAGTTTGCAAAACTCAAGAACCATGGAGCCGATTTCGATGCAACTTTTACATTTGTTTTTATTATATAGTAGTTCTGAAGTCTTATAAGTAACAATTACATCAGGTGGTTATATACTTAATTAAAATATAAAGCAAGTCGATGAAAAAGCTAGCCCACAGCAACATTAATTGGATAAGCTGATTAATCTGTCAAAGATTACCAAAACAATTTTCGAAAGAATTTTAGTACATATAATATTTAATAGATTCTTCAAAGGAGTTAGGTAGATACAGCCCGGGCATATTGTTTGTGCTCTCGTTATTATGACATAAAAACCTTGAAACCGGTAGGGTTATAGCATTATCTTAAGCGGAAAAACAATGTGTTATTAAACAAATAACAATATCTTTAAACATTCGCAATGTTAACGCTTGAACTATAAAGAATATATAAATAATAATTGTTAATGATTTAAATATTCATTGAGAAAATTTATTAGTATGAAATTATTCAAACTTTGCACCAATGGTTGGTTCTACGTCTCTTGTGATATTTCAGATTCAAGATTGGTCTCTGGGCTTATGACGGATTTTAACGATTACTGAACAATGTACATCTAATACAATCAGTGAATGTGGAAGAAATTTTATATAATCTTGTATATCTTCTCCAGTGTTTGTTTGTTGACTTTTACTAGCTGAGGTTGGAGAAAACGTATTCAATTAAATTTAGTTACAGCAAGCCAAAGTGCATAAATTGCCATTCGCCTAGAATTCACTCTTCAGAGTCTTGCATTTCAATGTACAATAACCGCAGCTGTGAATGGATTGATAGATGGTGTAAACTTTCACTAGAGTGTACAGTTAACACTTTAGAATACATTTAATGATAATATTAGTAAATGTGTACATTTGATAAAAATTGTTTATTTTCACTGACCATCTGCTCCCACTGTAACACATACAACTGAAAACTATCATATAAAAATGACCATCTTTCAACATTAAAAAAATTACTGAGAAAATTCCAGAATGTTTTTCTAGTTATATGTTTTCTATAAAGTAGTGCATCCTACTTTCGTTGTGTACATAATAAGCTTGCGAGTTTATTACAATGTAGCGATCTCTTCCAACCAACGAGAAAGGTGTTGTGAAACCTGACTGAAACTCTTGTTGTAAACATCTAGAGATTCAACGAGAATCAAATCCACTCTCTGGAATCGGTAAACGGGCGTCTTGTAAAATAAAACAAACAATTTGGACCTATTGGGTTCAAGGCGACTGGTTCAAGACAATCAGGTTCCTCGATATTTCCAGGATTGTTTTAAACGGAAAGAGATCTCCGAATTTCGTCTCAGGTTAAAATCGAGTGCTACGAATACTTTGACTAATTAGATTCCTACTATAGAAGAGTTGGTAATCTCAATTTGGACAGAACGTTTTAAGTAAACATTTCTCTTTTTAATACAAGTAATACTATTAAAATAGTCTTCCGTACTTCCTTCAAGTTCTCGGTTGAATTGAAAAGTCACTAGTCCTCTGTACATATTCTGTAAGTTAATAGGTTAATGTAGTTAAGAAGTGATTTAGAAGTGATATGAATATTTATTTTACACTTTTATTGCAAATACAATCTGGCGGGCTTATTGCCAGGCGGCAATCTCTTCAAACCAACCAGACAAAAGTAAATAAAGCAAGTTACGTGGTCGCATAAATCATACAAATGACTATCCATCCCCACGAAATCCATAAACATATACGTGAGCACATGCCCACGAACCCCACAAAGACGGATAATCACCCGAACATTATTTTTCATATAAAGTGAGATATCATCAATCAAAAAGAAAAGAAGGGATCGTAGGAAAGGAAAAGAGAAATCAGGAATGAAATACGTTATTTTACTGACTAGAAATTAAGAGGTTTTTCAGTCGCTTCTTAAAGCATGCCAAGGACGGAGCGAGTCTTATATTGGTTTGTAACTGATTCCAGAGGCTCACTACATGGACAGTAAAGGACGACGTAAAGAAAGAGGAGCGGTGAACTGGAAAGGCCAATAAACAATCTCTATTTGAGCGTAGCGCTAATCCATGATTGGAAAGACGCTGAAAATTTTCGCTGAATATATCAAATTATTAAAAATAAAAGTCACGGAGGTCGTCTCAATGAACAATCCAAAAGGATAATAAATATACCTAAGAGTCATTTTTATTGAATTACAAGATTAAGATTTATATGATTTAGACTTTTTTAAATTTATTTTTTGGTTTGTAGACATTTACAGGTGTGTTCATCAATCTTAGGACCCAGTTAGAGGACTTTTCAGACGGAACCGGTTTCAAGCAATCTTCATTGCAAATTTTAAATGTTGACCCACATCCAACGTTATTATTTCAAACGTTTCAACACATTTTTTCAATTCATTCTCGCTCCCGAGAATGTCGAATCGTTAGTAACTCTTTCTTCCGAAAAGACCACATCATTGCCGGCAGAATTTCATTCTTGACTCGGCCAGCGTGCCTCAGTGCATGTTCTGGTCTATTTCAAAGCGGCGGGGCCCAAACAACTTGTGTAGACGGCATATACACAATATGTCCTCGACTATCGACAAAACATAAAAGACCAATATAAATCATTTTCTCAAATCCGAAGAAGATGGATAGTCGATTCTGTGCTAAAATAACTACATACATACCATCACGCCGTTTCCCTGTAGGGGCAAGCAGATAGGACAGAACACCAGAATTTCCGTCTGGATACACATCATTCTCATTTTCTACATCTTTACACCTTTTCAAACTTGTCCTAGGATTTCTCCGACTGTACATTAATTTTTTTTAAATATCATATATTTGATCTGACTATACTTTCCTTAGTCTTTCTCACCACGCTATCCACTCACATTTACACTACGTTTGTTTTGTTAGTTTTACTTATTAATTAATTCCTTCCACGTGCCAAACCATCTGAGTGTTTATCTTAATCAAAACATAAGCCTTAAGTTCTCATCGCTCATCACTTCATTCCGTATTCTGTCATACATTGTCATGCCACGTATTCTTATCATTACACACTTTTATCTGGCTTCTTTTAGTCTTTTCCATGTCCATGTCTCCTCCCATACACCAAAGTCGGTCTAAAATACTATTGTGAACTATCATCGTAGCAAATATTGGTAAGAACACGCAACTCTACGGCTAATTCGACTCTTCTGTATTTTAAAAATGTATATTACCCTATTTTCAATATGAAATGGGGCTTGGGCTCTTTTTGCATATTAACGTCCATTTATGAATGACATATACTATTGTATCAAGGGCATAGGTCCACATTATTCTACGTCTTTTTTCTCTGATTTACCGGATTATTTCTAGAGGTCAAGTAAGAATTTTCAACTCTGCCACTTAGCTAATAAAAATAGTAATGTGACACAACTTCTGAATAAACTGCTTTGGTTGAGGCGTGAAGAGAGATTTATACGAGTATGTATCAACCAATTGTGTATCTTGCTCTTCAAGGGTTTCAGGGGAATAGCGTATGCTTACAGCTATAACCTCTTCATTTACTCGTATATTGCCATTCCTGAACTTGAAGTTCAAACTCTGAGATCCGCCCCATCAGTAATGAATTGGCAATCGAGCCAAATAATGCTAACATATCAAAGCCTTCTGTGTATTTTGTATTTTGACTTATTTACTGGAATAATTTAGAATTTTTACAAGAAAAGTTAATAACGTTTCTTTTCACGAAAAGCTATTAGGTGCCTTGGAATAGCTCAGTGTCACTAAATAATTCATCGTCATTTGACTCAATCTATCACTATTTGCTCCCAGTTCAGATGACCTTTTATATTTTTAAGTCTCATAAAACACGTCCTAATTCCTTAAGCGCTGCCCACCATGTTTTTATTCTTTACAATTTAAAATACATTTATTTATTAAAGTTATATTATATGATCGATGTTAATTTATTATTAAATAACTAATTTCACGCCGACTTAAAATCAGTTTAGCGCGCTATACTCCAATCGACTCGTACCATTTTCGACACAACCACATTAACAAGACAAATGTTCCCTTTGATACGAACACCCAACACGTGGTGTACCTAAATACTGTCACGAATCAGCTGATTTAGCAATACACGCATAGCGCGGTGGCACCACCAGCCAGTAGTGCTGGCAACTAGTGTGTCGTCTACCTATGCATTCTCGCACTCAGTTTGCACTCAGTTTGTACCCAGTTTGCACCGAAATTCGTACTAAATTCTAGCGGATAATAATATAAATATTATTTTCCATGTCTCATTCATATTACATGGCATTAAACTGACAGCGTAGTTCGCAAAAATGATAAGTACATTTTTTTAAATAACATAAATAAATTAAGGTGTATTCAGTTGATATTTTCTATTTCAAGTTGGATTAAATATATTTGACATATCTTAAACATTATCGAAATTTTTTTTACTAAATTTTATTTTTTATATAATTGTTATACAATTCATTTGACTATCTGGAAGAGGTTATATTTATATATTATTTATAATTAAGGCATTAACATTGTGGAGGTTTAAATACACTAATTTGTTTTATCAAACACTGTTTATTCCACTTTATGTAACGGTATAACCCTACCAGTATCAAGGTTTTCTCCTCATCATCAGGAGAGCACAACAAATAGTATTGTTCGTGCACAAACAATACTATTATTTGTGCTCTTCTGATGATGAGGGGAAAACCTTGAAACCGGTAGGGTTATACCGTTGCATATAGTGGAATAAACATTGTTTAATAGAACCAATAACAAAGGTTATATTTATGATATTATTGTAAAAAAAGAAACCAAATTAAATTAAATTCCAAGTTCTTATTGTATATGACAAAAAAAAACTCCAATAACTGGAGAAACTAGAAACTTTCTCGACTAAGAATGCTCAACGTATTCTTCTTAAAAACATTTAACAACTGTCCAATCATCAAAGATCGACACGGAAAGATAGTTATACCATTTTTTTATTTGTGTCAAAAAAACTAAAACAACTTCTGTACATTAAATAGCTTTCTGGGATATACACGCAAATGTTATAATAAAATGGAATACCTAAAAGTTTTTTAATTCAATACAACCTAGCGACCTTATTCGAATATGAAATGTTACGTATTATAACTAAACAGATATTAAAATAGCTACCTGCATGTAAAAACATTAAACTAGAACACTTTTACTTGTTTTTTGTTAACCATCAGAAAACGAACCCGACACCCCAAGATGGAATTCAAGTTTTCTTTCACAAGCTCACGAAGGTCATATATAGTTTTTTTTCCATATAAAAGGCACAATAATATAGTCACATGATGTCACTCCGCGTTACAAGTTTGTGATTTAGAGCGATTCATAAATAGCAGTGATTTGAACTGATATGTCGTACATGCATGTATTTATAATACATTTGAATCTAATTGATTTAAATCTTATTCAATGGTCTTCTCATCTTTGTAAAACAATTCGCGAATATGAGCTCTTCCTCTTCTTGTAGCCGTCCATCTTAGCATGTTTTGAATATGATCATCTGACAACCATCTATATCCTGTTGCACTACATGCAGGAGTGTGATTCTTGATCAGTCCGTATTTCGACTTCTATGAAAATTCACGTGCATTCTTCATTTGCTCTTCTAGTCTAAGTACAATGTATTCATGCTCTCTTAACTCTAACTTCTTGTTGATTATCTTGGATGCAACAGACGCCAAGAATTCCAGTTATTAATTTATTGTTCTCGTACATTATCACTAACCTTGTGACACCACTCATTCGAATGTGGTACGCAAATGAGTCATTCATCGATTGATCGAAGAGAACGTCTGTGTTCTGAAAGAAAAAAACTTGCGAAGACATGAAGGAGAAATGGGTTAAGTATACTAAATAATGTCAACAGAATGTGAATGTTCCTTCACTGCCTGATTTTAAGCCATTGAAATCTGTTCTAAAACGATATATAGTATGGTCATACTTTCTTAGGTTAAATATGAATTGAATGCAAACGTTTTGGAGTATCTCCAACTTCACCTTGTTGGCATCCAAATAACATAGGTCACCGTAGTCAAATAATGAAAGCATAAGACATTACACAGAAATATTCGATTAGTTTTAATCTCTGGTCCGCGGTTTCAGGCATCTACTGGGGGTTTTGGAATATATCCCCCGCGGATATAGGGGAACTATTGTGCCCTTATCATCTTGTGTCATTATTTTATTACAATGATCGTAATATGTATCCAAACATTAGTAGAAATATTGCCAAAGTCAGTAGTCTGGTAGATTGAAGACTTAATTTCCACACCCATTCCACCTGATATTTTAAGAGGCACCTCTGCGATCTGCCTTTTATAAATACTAAATTAAAGCGCTCTTGAGTTGATATTTAATTAAAGCTAACCTTGTTTATTACTATCAACTGAATGATGAATTTCAAAGTTAACAAGAAGTAAACAGGATCTTGAAGACATTTTTTCTGGTTCTAAAACATTTGAAAGCAGGTGATTATCAACATTAGAGATATCTTAAAGAACATCAAATGAAGTTTCATTTTAAGAGACTTCACCAAAAACATGTAATCATATATTTGAATTCATCTTTAAATGTACTTAAAATTTTTATGCATTTTTTTCCTTCAAAGATTATGTAAAAATGTATAGTGCGTGAGCAAAAAAGTAATATTTGGCATAAGTATTTACGTATTATTTCTTGAAAAAAGCATATAGTGCAAACATTGATTCACACGTTATTCTGTTGGTGTTTATAAAATTATATATTATGGAGGTTTATATACAAAAAAGATCCAACCCACATTTTATTTGTTTTGAGATATTTGAGAAAATACAGCGTGATTTTATTTGGGTTCGTATATAATAGGAGCGTGGCCGACAAATTTCACTTTCTTCGACCCCGTTTATTGAGCCTTTGGGGTTTCGAGTTAGATTAGGAACGTTACTCGTGATTCATCGTCGTACTTGTCAGAAATAAATCATACGTATCATTAACAATAACTTCTTTGATGTACTCTAAAGCAGACTAGGACTCTTTTTTTTGGTGCTGTGAGGAATCGAATGCGAAACCCTTGAACAAGTGTCTCATCAACTAGGCCTACAAATATCGTGAATTTTTTGTAAAAAATTGAAATACATACATACTATATGTGACATATTTAAACTAAGCAAGTGGAATCAGATAATATGTTAAGAAATATGCAACTTTCTTAAAGAATGCGTTTATTTTGCTCTTTATCGATATTTATGATTCACTAAAAAATAAATAAAAGAAAAAAACATACAAAATAAAAATAAAAGAATTGCATCGGCCGGGAATCGAACCCGGGCCGCCCGCGTGGCAGGCGAGCATTCTACCACTGAACCACCGATGCTGATGCTGAGATCGCAAATATTTATATACTAATAGAAATTTATTTCAAAGCAACAGGTGTAAGTTAAAGGTGAATGACACGATCACGAATAGTCGGAACTGAAATGAAAGTGAAGTTATTCACGGTTCTTTGCTTTCGTTGGTACTGCGATGCAATAGATTACATAGTAAACCGAGATTTCGTGACCAGATTCCTTGAGAAATAAAAAGGCTATTTAAGTTCAATATATATACATACGATTCAAATATATACTTATAATCATCATCATCAGTTTTCTTCATTTTAATGCAGAATATATGACTTTCCTTTGTGTCTTCATTCGATCCTACCCCACGCCAAATATGTGCATCTCGTCATAAAATACATGCCAAAATTCAACCTACAAATTAGATACTCGGCGAAGAAATGTTGGATCATATATTGAAATGCTACGTATACAACCTTTTATGATTATCTACTTTTAATGAATAACCATATTCCAACCAATATGAGAACCCTCAAGACAAACACTATTGGAGAGTGTGAATAAAGTATACATAGTTTCTAACGAAATAAAAATATGACATCAATTTTATTATTTTATTAACGTAGTATTATTTCAAATTTTGACCGTGCAAGTTTATTTTGTATGTGCTATTGTAAAGAATATATTTTGTATTCTCAATAAACGCAAATACTGAAAGGAGACACAAAAATGCTATAGAAATGCGTGCAATGAAAATAATACATTGGGTGACAGCGTATGACAGAATACGAAATGAAGTGATGAGGGATGAATGTGAATTTAATGCTTTTATGTTGAGTAAGACGAAAAAGAACATTTTGAGATGGTTTGGGCATGTAAAAGGAATGAATTAAGAAAAATGACTAAAACATAGATAAAGTGCGAATACAAGAAGAAGGCGTGTTGGAGGAAGGCCAAGGAAAGTATGGTTGAATCAAGTGAATTATATTTTGAAATAAAGAAATGTAAAAAGTTTGAGAAATCATAGGAGTTGTTTTAATAGGTGCATGGATATAGAAAAAGCGAACGGTGTGTGTCGAGATATGAAAGTCTGGCGCTCGGTCATCTCTGCCTACCCTGGCAGGGCTTGGTGGTATGTAGTTTTGTTATACAACTATATTGTATTACGCTTTTGTTGTATACTGTACAACCTGGCGGACATATTACGATGTGGCAATCGCTTGCGACCATCCAGAAATTTGAAGCGAAACGAAAAAGCATTGGTTCAGAAGCTTCAAGCGAAAACCAGACTAATATACTCGTATAATATCTTAAAAAATAAGTATCAATGGAAATTGAGCCCATAACCTCCTAGTCGAAAGACAGGTATTTTACTAACTAGGGCATAGAGGTCATATATGGAATATGCGTGAAAAAATATAATAAGGGAATATTTTGATTTATAATACGTGCAATAAAACATATACACTTAAATGCAAATACAGGCTTTGCGTAGACCAGTTGGCCTTCCATCATTTGAATATACGACACTTAACTAACATTTCGTGCAAATGGGTACCGATGTAACGTCTTGACCCCGGACGCAAAAGATCCTCACTACGCCACTGGCATCATGTCAAGCCGGTATATGTCTGGTTTGACAGATATGTTTAGTGTAGTATTTTTCTAATTCAAGAGGGTCTTTTTCTGACATTTCCTCATCTTGACTTGTAGACAGGTTATTCAATTTTATTCCATTGCCCTATAATTTCGAATTATCGATGACCTTCAGTGAGATTTTATTTTTTCATATTCAAGTCTTGTATTCATAATTGGATTTCATTAATTGTATTTGATTCTTGTACTTTCCGTGTTGTAATAAAAATATTTTTTTTTTGTATAATATTAGGTCCTTACATATGAAATTGGCGTTTTGTTTGGGAGGAACATAAAGTTGATTTTTTTTAATATAATATATTTATTTAATCAAAGTATGTACCATTGCTATCTATGCACTTTTGCCATCTCATAGGTAGTTCATCGATCCCTTTACTAAAAAAAACATTCGGACGGGAATCAATAAAATCTTTGAAGTCGGTTTGGACTGCCCCATCGGAGTTGAATTTTTTCCCTTGCAAGAAGTTATCCAAATTTCGAAAAAAATAGTAATCTGTTGGGGCAAGGTCCGGAGAGTACGGTGGATGTCTTAGACATTCCAATTGAAGCTCTTCTAATTTGGTAGCCGTCTGTTGTGCAGTGTGTGGTCTAGCGTTATCATGAAGCAGCAGTGGCCTAGAGCGATTAACCAGCCTCGGTTGTTTAGCAGCTAGCTTTTCCATCATGGTTTGCAGTTGCTGACAATAGACATCTGCCGTAATCGTCTGGCCAGATTTAAGAAAGCTGTAGTGAACGACACCAGCACTAGTCCACCAAACGCTCACAAGTAACTTTTTTGGAGTCAATTTTCGCTTGGGGCATGGTTTGGCTGGTTCGGCAGGGTTCAGCCATTGCGATGAGCGCTTCCGATTATCATACAGGATCCACTTTTCATTACAGGTAATGATTCGATTCAAAATCCCTTCATTATTGTGCCGGTTGAGTAATGCAACGCAGCAGTCAACGCGCGTTTGTTGATTTGCTTCACTCAATTCGTGAGGTACCCACCTTTCAAGCTTTTTCACCTTCCCAATTTGCTTCAAGTGAATTAAAACAGTTTTATCACTAACACCGCAGCCTGCAGCTAACTCGGACGTGGTTTGCGATGGATCCGCTTCCACAATAGCCTTCAATTCTTCATTATCAACTTTGGTCTCCGGCCGTCCACGGGGCTTGTTTTGCAGGTCGAAATTTCCAGAACGAAAACGTTGGAACCAAAAACGCACTGTGTTTTCTTTTGCGGCACCGTCGCCATACACATCATTAATCCTTCGAGCCGTTTCTGCAGCACTGGTGCCACGGTGGAACTCGTACTCGTAAATAACGCGATATTTCAAGTTTTCCATTTTGTAAACTGAGTGACGCAAAGAAAAAAAACAATTGAGGAAAAAACAAATGAATTATAATTTTCGAAACACAAATACTTGAGTAAATAGCTGTATAAATTTGAATTTGATATTCCTAACCAAAGAGAAGATATTTGAGATCAAAGTTGCCTGTACGGCAAAACGCCAATTTCATATGTAAGGACCTAATATTTTGAAAGCTATATACATGAATTGTAAGTGTTTTTACAAGATGTTACGACGTCATCTTTTGTCTTATAATTGTTACTGTGATATGCAAAGACCACATCTTGCTTGAATTTATAAATTATTATTATTATCTCTGAGAGATGTATTTTTTTAATGATTGAGTTGTGTAACAAGGGATACCTGGCATGTAACGCATCAAGTTTACAGTGCTGGAAGGATTTTTTGACTCTTAGCAGAATCTCTCCTGCGCACGTCATCCCCCGAACGTTTCCCTAGGTGTCAATGTTCTCTGTGTTTGCCTGGTAGTGTGGGGAAGTTAAAAATTGCATCTGCGTCCAACTTTACTCAGGTTCACCCCGCATCTGCTATGAGACTGAGAAAAGCGCGGAACACTCAGTCAGGGTGCTCGACCCCTTGGCCTTCTGATATGGGACCTGTCCTTTCTGCATTATCTACCCTGTGTTGTGTGATTCTACGTGTTGAACTTACAGCCCCCTCGATGAATTCGCAAATTCGACCTATCTCACCCTTCGACAGTAGTCCAGATCTGATGTGCTCGAGCTGAAGGCGGCTCACACCCAACTCGTACTCTAAGAGCTGTTGTTTCGGAGAAGAGCAGAACTTTGAGGCCAATTTTAGCTTCTTGAGTAAATTGATTATTTGGAATCGATTAAATAGGGCAGGGTATTATGACAAACCTTTTGCTATTGATGTTCCTGTGGCGTGGAATGGTCTGCCTCTAAGTGTTTGAGATAGGGATGATGTGTGCAGGAAGCACTAGAAAACAACCCCTTTCAGTAGGTCTTTTAAACATTTATGATCATATATTATAATATGAACACCCCACACACTCCGCCTAAAACAGAATGCGTGTTTATCAAATATTAGAATATCTACAAAGGTTACTTTGTAGTTCGTCTTCCCTTAGTAAGTTTTCCACGGTTTTCTCATCAAATGTATTTTTGTTAACATATATTTAGATGCAAGGAACTTCCTAATCTAATGGTGACAGACACCACCTTCCCACGATAATTTTTTTTTTTTGTAATATTTTTAATTTCAATGACAATGGATTTAAATCTCGAGTAAAAGCATCTTTGAGGAGAGTCTACTCTCTAAACGGCACTAGATAAATTGTTATTTTATTATTATTATGTCAAAAAGATTGCATTTCTACCACATTTATTCTGCTTTTATTGCTCTTACTTTATGTCCAGACTTAACTGTTCTCAAAATACTACAATACTATAAGCTAACATTTTAGATTTGCTATAATTGGTTTATTTTACGCGAAATTGATGTGTAATTTTAAGGATATTTTTAGACCGTATATTGACACCCACATTAATTGAATAGACACTGTCTCGCCAAGTACAGGAAATTCTGGTTGTTGGTTATTATTTAATCATGACATTTGACTGCACTGAATTGCTTGAGTGACCTATTTATTGCGCGGCACTTTAACAGTGTCAAGGTTATATTTCGCTGGAGATTTTGAGATACCTATATTTATGTCAAGTGACTTGAATAAAAAAACCTTCATCATTAACATTCTAGTCTGGTTTGTGATAAACTTAATTAAAACAACTAGTTAAATGGAAGCAGTTTTCATTCAAGATTTTAATTCTAAGAAATTTTTTTTTGTTTTTGATGATTTATTTATTTATATACAATAATACAACAAAAAATCATGATAATCCGTAAAATAATAATGAAAGATAATTTATAGATCGCCGTTTGATAGCACACTCTCTTCAAGGGGGCTATATGTCAGGAATCGAACCCGCTGTTATTGAAATATTACAAAGAATATAACATGTTGAGGGACATGAGAGGAGAGTCGCGGCTGCGGTCCTTAGATTGAGTACTTCCCCGTGTCTGTGCATCCAGTATTATAAAATCTAAAACAATAAATTAAATATTTCAAACAGAAATGAAAATAAATTTTACATGCAGTAAATCCTTTTTTTTTTTGATATAGAATATCCACCCACGTTAAGATGATTTGTAGCATCACTGTTAAATGCAATAAAATGAATGTTTAAAAATTTAAATCAACGTTAAAAATACGAGTATTTTGAACTCTGTGGCCTAGTGAGTAAGGTACGTATCTTCCACCTTGGAGGCTAGGGTTCGATTCGTGATGGTACCCAAAACAATAATAATAATATAGGTCCCAGTCTAGTACAAGTTTGTCTGGTTATAATATTTCATTTCTGCATAGGAGCAACAAAGTATGTAACGAAGCAAAAATAACGTTGCCATTAATCTTCATGTATTTAAATTCGTTAGAAAACAAACAACTCGTTAATTGACAGCTAGTGAAGGCATTCAAGTATCAACCAGAATCATGAAACAGGAATAACCGCCAACGACGTAGATTTCGATAATTTAAAACAAACTCAAGATAAAAAATATCAAATAGTAGAGCAGCCACGACCATGATAAATGGCGAATGCTGACTATAAGGACTGGACGCAATGAGAAATTACACTAAAGACAAAAAAAAAGGAAAAAGTCTATATCACCAATCGAATATCCTGTATTTAAAGTATAAAAAATGTTCCAAAATTTATTGCAGAGAAAAAGAAAATATGTCTGTGTCACCCACCGAATATCCTTTGTCTTAAGTTTAACATACATTCCAAAAATGGTTGCAGAGAAAAATAAAGAATAAGCCTGTATCACCCATCAAATATCATATATTTAAAGTATCAAATATGTTTCCAAATTTATTGGAGAGTAAAATAAAGAATGTGTCTGTGTCGCCCACCAAATATAATTTGTCTTAAGGATATTCGGTGCTGATCCAATGCTAAGCTGAGCGATACGTTTCACAATGTATTACAGAGAAAAATACAATAATTCTGTGTTACCTACCGAATATCCTTTATCTTAAGTATCACATATGTTCCAAAATGTATTTCAAATATGAAGAAATAATAAATCTGTGTCACCCACCAAATTTATATTATGTATCACATATGTTCCAAAATGTATTGCAAATAAAAAGAAATAATAAGTCTGTATCACCCACCGAATATCCTTTGTCTTAAGTATCACATATGTTCCATAATTTATTGCAGAGAAAATGAAAGAATAATTCTGTGTCGCCCACCGAATATCCTTTATCTTAAGTATCACAAAGGTTGCAAAATGTATTGCAAAGGAAAGTAAACAATAAATGTCCATGTCACCCACTGAATATCCTTTATCTACAGGACCACATATGTTCGTTAATTTATTTCAGTAAAAAACAAACGTTATTTTTTGTAATCGCTTAACTTATGCAGTGTTCACATATTATTTATTATAATAACTTACTGTTGGCACTGCTCCAAAATCCTCAACAGTAAACACTTAATGAGTCTCAAAAGCGTGGGAAGTACCCAAACAAAAATACATCTTAAGTTCCGCTAAAAGTGATACGACATAAATACCTATGATTTCTAACATTTTGTGACATAGCTTCTATTTTTAATTAAAAAGTTGTGAAAACATCAAATTATTCATCACGTGTTGAATGCTGAGCGTCGCAGTCCTCTGCTAAAACTTGGTGCACCACCTGCCTCCACCCTTGCCCGTGCTGGTGTACGAGTCTGTAATGCAGCGGTTAAAGAGGATCCTGTTGACTTATTTATTTCGTACGTCCGTCATATAAGAGACGTTCCTCTTGCTCAGTTTTCCTCAATGTACCCATGGTTACCAGCTTCTCCAGAATTGCGTTACACATTCAGGCAATATGCCAAAATATTATAATTATGTTAAAATTATTTTCCTCTATGTTGTCGAAAGTCTTTCAGTAATCTCGAATTCTGGGATGATAGAGACGTTGTTATGCCTTGCAGAGTATTTGATATGTAGCATTCATCTCCAGCGCCACATCTCGAAGGTATCTATCGTGTTTCTTTCATTATTTCTCACTATGCATGTTTCCACTTTATACAGTATTTTGGATAATACTATGAAAAGATAAATTGATCATCATGACCTATGGAATGGAGGGAATACGAGATACTATGAGAACCGAGGCATTAGTAAACAGATGTAGTGACATAGCGAAAAAATCTTATTCATTTTCTATGCAGATACACGTGCACGTGCGAACTATGGGTCAATTATAAAATAGTCTACGTAGAATGACTCAGGGTGCAGTATAATAACGCATACCTCATCATATTTGGTCACTTGTGTTACTACAGCGTATCTGCAAAAAATATAACGCATGAGTTCATGGCCTTAATGTGTCACGATCGACGAGTATGAGAGGGTATCATGTGCCACCAACGAGGTGATCTGGGGTGATTTCTTCCATCAAGTTCCGAAGTTGAGCGAAAGAGGGTCTATTCTCCAGACTCTTTCTACAGCTAGACGTTAATGTTGAGTGACTGTTTATTATTTTTTAAATTTATTTGTCTTATTTCCTTACTTGTCATTATTTTTTTATGTTTATTAGATTTTTTATACGTATACGAATTTAGTTTGTGTCATTATTGTATATATTTTATAATTTATGTTTATATTTGGATTTTAGAGGATTGCAGTTGCCGAGAAAACTCTCTGAAGAGACATTATTCTTAATGAATTGATTTTGGTTTTAACATGAAAGGTGAAAATTTGAAAGGCGAAAAGTCTAGCAAAATTGGTGTCGTCGATAAATTTCAGATTCTAGAGATCTATTGGTACCTTATATTATTGTTTGCTTAACATGATTGACTTCTTAGTTAATTCTTTGAGTGTTATGTTACAGTTTTAGAATTTGTCTACAATAAAGCGCACGTGTGGGAATTTACCGACTCCTTTTCGTTGTCATGTAGAGGAGAGTAGAATGTCACAAACATATCGATGAACTGATTAGATTGGAGAAGAAACACCAACCTACACTTGAGGCTATGGTTTGTTTGATCATTCTATTCATTCGGGAATGATGAAGCAATGCGGAACATTAGACGTCAAGAACGATCAGACTATCGTAACTTTATTCGACACATTCCCAATGCTAAATTAGATTACCGCACCACTCGAATAGAAAAAAAGTAACAGATGTTTTGTATATCGTCTTCTAATCAATTTTCGTCTATATATTTTTTATATATAATAATTGAAATATTTATTGTTTCTTAAATATGGATCACTTTGTTACTTTTGAATGGAATTAGAGTTCCTCATTTTAGTTCATAACACTTCAGTTGTAAACAATATAACTAACCCTTTTTTGAGGTCTCGTCAGGAATCAAATCTAAATCCTTCGGGTGGAAGATAAACTTCTTACCAAATAGGCCATTGAAATCGTCATTGGTAAACTAATTAATAATCTAAAAATAAATCGAATATTATGTTCGAGGTACATTAAAAACTTATTCCTTGTAACCTTTCACTCTTTTAACGGTATTATTCCAAATGAATGCATTATACTGGTACATAAGAAATCTTGTATATGAGGCATTTAATAACAAACTTTTTTATCCTTTTAACGCATTAAAACAATTTGGTTCAATTTTATACGTCTTTCTTTACCTCATTTCTCCTATGTTAGACCTGTACTATTTATCACCAGGTTTGCCTATTTTTCGATGTTCACTTCAAACTATGTATCTTTTTTAAAACCTTCCACTGGGTATTTCGTGCATTGACATGTAGGAAACTTTTGTGACATCTATCCTTCCCACATTACCTCACCAGCGTCTTCTGCCCATCTCACGATGTCTTTTTTTTTTTCATTTATTTCACCTGGCTAGTTTGTTGCAATGTGGCAATCTCTTCCAACCAACCAGAACGATGTTTTGATGGGCTTTAAGTTAAAACCAGACTGGAATTCCATTTAAAAAAATCTGGATTCCAGCGGGGATTGAACCCGCAACCTCCGGATTGACAGACAAGCGTCTTACCACCAGGCCACGGAGGTCGTCTTTCTACTGTACCCTAATTTTAAAAAAATCCGAGCCTCAGAATGTAGCATCAAATCAAATAGCAGAAATCAAATCAAACAATAGACCTATCAAAACCGTTTTGGTTGCAAACATCACTAAAACCCATTTTGGCTACAGAAAGAAAAAAATCCAATGATGCTTTGAAAACCTTTTTAACCAAATTGATTCATTTCATCTTGTTTTACATAAAAAAAATATTGAAGATTGTAGTATTAAAGTTTAATGAGGGCTGGTAATCCAAAGGTTTTTAACATATCAGGATCGTCGGTTCCTGTTAAGTTTTTATGTTCCTTTTTATCCACAGATTGTACAACATTTTGTTATATGTGCTTAGTAAGCAACGTATTGAGTACAGTTGGATAATACATTTGTAAAACGAAACTAATTTAAGTTTACTGTGTAGATTTTTTTTTCACAATGAAGTGTTTGAATAATTTTGTTTAAAATGCAGTTCTACTTTATAAATACCAAATCAATTAATCCAATTAATTAACAAATCGTTTAATTAAATATGAACTGAACACTGAAAAGTCATACCAGATTAAGTATGTTACGAAATTTTATTTATAACCCTTTATTTTCAAAACAAAATAAAATATTAAAGATTTCTTTTTAAAATAGGAGATACATTTTTTTCTTTAAAACCAGGTACTTCAAATCTCTAGTGTCTATAGTATAAATAATTCAACAAGAGAATGAAGTTTTAAAAGATGTTTTTTTTTATTTCCACAATACGTATCTTGCGTTATTTTATTTAGCTTTGAACTTGGTTTTACAGAAATATTGGCGAACCTAGTCAATGACAGATATGACGTCAATAAACACTTTGCGATCACATTCAAATATTTAATATAGATCAGTCTTTCCACGTGTATAGCACATGGATTTATGCCAAGTTCCACGTTGCAGATAGAACACTTTATATTCTCACCTCATTTGCACATAAGATTGTACGTCACAGGCATACTCGTATCGACATTGTATGGTATCTGGAATGTACCGACAGTTTACACGAGTTGCAGAAATATTTAAATTACGAGTATAAGCTCGTGTCTACAATCAATATTTTATTCTATTAAATTAGATCGTCTTTATGGACCACAACTTTGCAGGATTCTTGCCATGTGAAAATTTCTTTTTACCTACCGGAATAAATTTTAAAGAACTGAAGTTCAAAACCCAGACTGAGACACATTTTTGGGAACTTTCGGTAATCGAACCCGAAACCCTCCGATATTTGGAAAGAATATATGGATTTATAATATAAACATATAACCAATGAATATATTCTGCTACACTTTCGTTGTTTAATACAACCTGGTTATATTGTAAACAGGTTGATTGACAAACAGAAATATATTGAAGAATCTTTAAGCTAAAATCAGACTTGAACGGATTATACTCGTAAGTCAGGCGTCTTACTAACAAATTCCTTTTTTCTGTATATATTATAATTTTAATTAATGACCTTAAACCAATTACCTAGACAAATACATATAACGTTATGTCATTTCTTTTACCTAGACAAATACATAAAACGTAATCTAACTTCCTTTATCTAGACATAAACGTAAAACATAATATTATTTCCTTTACCTAGACAAACACACATAACGCAATCACACTTTCTTTACCTAGACAAACAAATGTAACGTAATCTGACTAACTTACATATAAAGTGATCACATAAAAATCAACAAGTAATACATATATCATAAATCACATATTTTTTTATACAAACATATGTATGTCCACTAGGTAACACATGTATTTTAATTAGTAATTTATGGGCGTTATTCAAAGATGACGGAAAATATAGATGAGCTCTTGTCACATAATACATTCAAACGCATTAATATGATATAATATCTACTTTTTTTAAACTTAGATGTATTTTCACAAGAACAAGAATGTCAGTACTATATTGTTATGCGTCGAAACAAAATACAAAAACTTAAGTCTGACATAACATATAGTGGTGTTCCGTTGATATTCTTGTCGACCTTTTTCAACATGATGAAATAATTCGTCTATATTCTACCATAGAAATATAAACTAATATTTCCTCCATAAATATTTTATTTCATCACATTTTCATCAACGTGCTTCACCTGGAAATTAAAAAAAGAGATAAACAGAAATCATTGATCACGTTTTGAACTCATCATTTGACGAATTAGCTGCGGTATTTGCGTGCATTCAATAGCCACGTGATGTGATCCTTGCATTTAATGCATTATACATACCTACAATACAATAAAATAATATACTATTTTATTATTATTATTCATCATTGTTGGGATAAATGTGAAGAAGCTTTTAAATCTTATTGTTTAAATTATTGTAATGAATTCTAAAAACCAACTTTATAGTCATATTTGAGTCATTGTTTCATGTAAAGAAAAACTCTTATAATTTATTTATATTCATATATTCTATTTCAAGACACCTGCAGAACGACTACCTCTGTGGCCTAGTTCAGTGCTCCGCAACCTTTTCTCACCTACGACACACCAAAATTCTTCCTAGAATTCCGCGCCACACCAAAAGCTAAATTGATACACAAATTTTACAATATTTTTTTGTTTTTTATTTGAAAAGTATACATACATAAAACTATAACATATTTATTTTTACGCAATGAACGTGATTTACGTGTGCAAATGCAGTATAACGCATGCGCATGAGTCTTCAGCGACGCGCATAAGGGTCATTTTTCTTTGTCTATGACTTATTTGGTGCGGCCATGGTGTGTACAAAGCACACTACGCAGTTTTCAACAGTTGGCACCAGGCGCTGGGGGACCATTGAAAAATTATTTAGTTATAATAATTATTCTATACTACATTTTGAAAAACATACAATATTATGAAAAATTATTTGTCATTGTGTATTAAATACATAATGAAAAATTGTAAAATGTCAAATACATTGAATTTGACCGCGGCACACCTGTATCCGGCTCACGGCACACCAGTGTGCCACGGCACACCGGTTGCGGAGCACTGGCCTAGTTGATGTGATACATATTTTCCGAACCGGGGTGCGGGCTCGATTCCCGTTGCAACCCAGATTTTTTTAAATGGTTCAGGTTTTCAATTAAGGTATCTTTAACATATTTTTGATTGCTTAGAAGATATAGTCACTTGGCAAAAAGTCCACCAGAATGTACTGTGAACAAGCGTTACACGAGCTTTTTCTCAAACCGGCACCGCCAGCTCGGAGACCAGCACCGATTTGTGGAGCACCATTTGAGCAGCACTGTTGTAAACAACGCAAGTATGATACAATAAGAAAGAGATATCTTGTCATTTGGACTATATATAAAGCATTGAGAGGATCAAGGCAAAAACCGAAACCTATGGAGAAGTATTATTTGAAAACGGCCAATTATTCACGATCAAGGTTGGCATGTTAACCTGCATAGGAAATAAAGAAAGCAGTGCTATGAGATCACAAAAGATTATTCAATATTCAAACCTGAATGTGGGAGGAGATGCAGATTTAGGATTAGACTCTACAGTCGTAGATGTGTCAGAGTTGCTGGGTTAGTCTATCATCTCTCGTAGACGAAATGAGACCATCATCATATTCATGCGAATTCTCTTCAAGAATCTCAATAATTGTCAATAGGTATGTCTCGGTGGAAACTTGTACATAGTCAGTAAAATTGAATAGCCTGATGACGACCGTGGCCTAGTAGGTATTAGACTTTATCTTCCACCAGGGGGTTTTGGGTTTAATTCTCGGTGGTACCCGACAAACTTTAAAAAATATACTAAATTTACATAGTTTGATAGTCCGCGATGTGCGTGATATTTGTATACTTTGTATCAACGTCCAGTTGACTAGTAAATAAAGCGTTTAGTTTCTATAAGTGGTACACTAGTTTTTTACCTATAGGATGACCTCCGTGTCTAGTTGATGCGTCTTCCAACCTGGGTTAATGGGTTCGATTCCCATTCGAACCCAGTTTAAAAAACGGATCGAGTCGGGTTTTCCCTTAAGGCGCCTTTAATATTTTTCTAATTGTTTGCAAATGTTTTCACCATGATAATAAGCTTGTTATTGTATAGAACGAAAGTGTAATACATTAGAATGAACTATCACATACCACACCTAACGTCCGCCCCTTTTCTCTGAAAATCGTTCGAGTAAATGAATCATTTATCAGTTTATTGATACGTGCCAAAAATACACGTGATTTCGTTTTTCATTACCTTCACCAGATTTGGCAGAATTGAAATTCAATGCATACCAAAATTTGTGTCAGAAATTATAGAGGTGTATTTTTTTATAAGTTAAGATATAACCAAATATTTAATTGATTATTTAAACCGTGACTGGAAATAATAATTCAATAATAAATATTTTATCCAAGTGCTTTCTAACATGAGTTGATAAAGTTTAATTCTACAGAAATGTAAGTATGGTTTTACCAGTAACTATTACAGTATTTACATTTAAGTCATATAAAATTAACCGTTTGTATCTATAATATTTTTCAATATTTATTTTGTACCATGCTATGTTAATATTATGAATTATTAATCACTTGTATTTTTGTGATTGAATCTCTGACTTATTTTTAACTAAACAAGGTTTGTTTGTAAACAAGTGGTCGTTCAACTTGACTAAAATATCCCAACAAGGCAAGTGACTCCATTTTTCGTTGGAAAAAATAGCGAGTGAACCCGTTTATAAGGCCATCCGTATTGCAAAATACCCTGCAGAATTACAGATTCACAACATGTCGTTTGTCCTCGAATGATGACATTGGATCACTCTTTAAAATACTATTCCATCGAACGATTAGTGCTTGTAACTTGTCTTGACCTCTTTGGAAATGAAGTAAGTGTACTCAAGTTGGAAATGTAGACGATATTCTCTTTGTGTTGTCTTGCTGAAGTAATCGAAGAGCAAATTTAATGGGTGACGATTTCTTGTTTGCTTTACAAACCTTTTTAAGGTGTAGATTTCCTTCCGAGTAGTTGAGTTCATTTGATAAGTGTTTGCATTTGATACTTAGTTAAGTTGAACTATTTACTTGACCCACATGTACAGTGAAGAGTTAGTCAACTCGAGGTAATAAGTAAATACATAATATTTGAATGATGAATAAAGTAAGTAAATGATTTCTATCGGATTGCTTTGTATATATCTAAAATGTAAAAATAAAAATAGTATAATATAATTTTATACACTGTAATATGTTTTACAATATGAGATATTAAACGATGTTAAAATGAGCATTCCAAAACAGAATAAAAAAAACGATTCATACTCTAACTTCTCCAATACATACATATCGTGATAGTTCAGTTCGATCCCACCACCACCCACGCTCTTATGGTGGACAAAATAAGTCCCCATCCAGCACGATCTATATTAGAAGATCGAAATCTTCTTTATTTTTTTATGAACGCGACATCACATAGGGACGAAGAATGAACTGCCCAAAAGGACTCGTGTTCCGGTGGCAACACACCTGAGTGTGAAACGAATAGTTGTATCGACGGAATTAAGGATCAACATCACGGGAAAATAAAAATAACTCTCAGCGCAGTAAATATACTTATAAAGGGGTTTAATACCTGGAGTTCAAAGAGCCCAGCGAGTTGCTAGAACTTTCACAGAAAATTTCGGATGCAGAAAAACTATCCTTTGACGCCACTTAATCGGAGTAGCCAATCAGTCCGAAGATGAACCTATGTAAAGCTGAGTGGAGTTCTCTTGGGAAATTATTGACTCGATTATCAACGCAGTGCCACAAAATGTGGTGTCGTAATAGTGAAGGTAAAAAGTTGTTTTATATGAAATAAAGTAGCAGAAAAAATAAAACATACATACATTTATATTAAGATGCATGTCTACCAACTCGCGGGGCAAGATATTTCAAATATATTTTTAAAAAGGATTCAAATCTGTTTTTCATTAAAGGCCTCTTTAACACATTTCTGTTTGATTGGAAGGGATTTGTACAATGCAAGAATACAATGTAAAATCTCCACCTGGAGTAGGCAGAGTGGAAGGGTTTCACCACCTTTCAATCCACAACTTTGCCTCATCCGTATCCATATATCTCGTCAGAAGTTCTCTCCTGTTTCACATACTTCTATCAATTTCTATTTCTTCCCTTAATTTCTTTATTTTTTTATTATAATTGATAGGTGAAAGAATTCTCCCTCAGGTAACAGTATACAATCATCACAAAAAATGCAATGTTGTAGATAAAAAACTCGAAAATAAAGAAATATTTGATAACTGTAAATATAATGTACTTGAAAGGCAAAAGACAAGCAACAAACCCAAATTCCCAAACCTAACAAACAAACCCAAGCGTCAACTTGGAATTTAATTGTTTTTTTTATCATACTCGTATTATGTATTTATTACATTATGTGCTCGTATATTTGTATAATACTAGTCATGGAAATAAATTAAATTTCAAAAAAATCCGCAGACGAATTAGTGAGGAAATTAAAAAGATACACGTATGTATACATCAAACAATATTTTTTTTAAACTGAGCCCTACCTCATAAATACCTTAATTGAATACATGTATTTTATAATTTTTGTAGCGAACGTAAGAAGCGTTTTTTTTAAATAATCTGAGATTTTTCATATTTGACGTGTAAAAATATTGTTGTCTATAAGTTAAAAACGTTGTTAATTTTTTTGAAAATGAAATAAATGCATTATTTGTGTAACCTTTATTCTGTAGACTAATAATAATAAAATCGACAACTGCTATAGATAATAATATTGATTTTGTCAGATTGACGTTTGAGGGAGTAGGCAAAGTTTAATGTGCACTCAACTATTGAGTTTTCTGCTTAAATGTAAATAAAAGATCATCAATCTACAATTAAAATGATAAAATTAATGGATATTTTTTTAACCTACTATTCTACTGATGGACCAAACAAAAAAATGACAGCCGACGTTCAGATGTTGTAAACAGCGAGGCCAGGTTGTTTTTCATTTTTACATTTTATCCATTTTTTTTAATACACCATTTACTTAAGACGTTTTTCAAACTGCGCAGTAGTTTATCTGCATTGCTCTTTCATAAAATCATCCTTCATTTTAAATAAAAAAATTAGGATCTCATAAAATAGATATAATTTTTTCACAATGTTCTAAAATCGGTTTTAAGTAGATATTAAATAAACTTTTATTCATTTTCTTTTCAAAATATTTTTTTTTACCGGTTGCGCGTTAAAATGCCGCACAACTACACATTCCCTCAGCATGTGCTCCTAAAAATTATGCATTCTAGGTATGTCTCGTCGTTGTTCTGCGAAAAGCATTTAAGTCCATTTTTGCTTAAATGGACTTTTTAATGCCATTTTACTTAAAATTAAAATATCTACACATGGAAAAAACATTTATGTCCAAAAGTTATATGGTTTCGCTGTTATGAAAAGATACAAAGTCATAAAACTTGATTTTACATCGCCTTCCGAAACTTAAATTGCATTCATCTCAAAACTCAATATTTGGACTTAAATACTTTTCGTACAACAACAACGATCTATACGTTATTCATTATTCAACCTAGTTGGATATGTATAGTATCTGTGTTATAAATTTATATTATTTTTCTGTTAATTTCTTTCGTTTAAAAGGCAACACCTCCAATATTTAGCTTTCATTAATTAAAAGGCAACACCTCCAATATTTAGCTTTCATTAATTAAAAGGCAACACCTCCAATATTTAGCTTTCATTAATTAAAAGGCAACACCTCCAATATTTAGCTTTCATTAATTAAAAGGCAACACCTCCAATATTTAGCTTTCATTAATTAAAAGGCAACACCTCCAATATTTAGCTTTCATTAATTAAAAGGCAACACCTCCAATATTTAGCTTTCATTAATTAAAAGGCAACACCTCCAATATTTAGCTTTCATTAATTAAAATATAAACTCATCATGAGGAATGAATTTAAAGACACGTAAATTTTTCACGTTTGAAAATTTTTCTTTAACTCAAATAAATTATATAAGTTTAAAATATATTTAAAATTTTGTAATTTATTTTAATTAAACACTGTTTATTCCACTTTTTAGACGGTTTAACCCTACGGTATAATGAACCTTGAAACTTAAGCGTTCAATCAAACAAGTCCGATTTGTGCTCCCCTGATGATGAGGTGAAAGCCTTGAAACCGGTAGGGTTATACCGTTACAAAAGTGGAATAAACAGTGTTTGATAAAACAAATTACAATTTCTTTAAACCTTCACAATGTTAATGCCTTAACTATAAATGATATACATATTTAAAAGTTTTAATTTATTTTAATTAAATTGTTAAGCCGCTTTTATTGAACGCTAAAATTTCGAGGTTCATTATGATGGGGCCTAAAAAATCGGTTATAGCCCGGTTTAAAATTCGCCAACGAGGTCATTGTTACCTTTACTGTACGGTAGTATTACCAACATGTATAATAAACCGCAAGTAGTTGAGCGCCCTTGAGGAAATTCTGGTCTCTAAACGGCGCTATTTAAATTCTCATTTTATTATTATTATAGCTGGTCCAACTATTGGGTCTGAAATTGTAAACTAACCACACTCTTGAACATATTCGCATAAAAAAATATGTAAATAGATATGAAACATTAGTTCTATACATATAAAATACAATTTCAACTTTTATTGAATCATATTAAATGGTAACTATGATTTTTTAAGAATTAAAATGAGTCTTCTTCATTGGTGCAAACAAAAAATATGACAGTATGACAAAAAATCATTTAATATACTGGAATGGCATCGATTTTTTAGTGTTCTAATATACGTTGGATTTCGTTTCTCAACCATTTCGTTAATTTCAAATTATAGAAAAATTTACCACTTAGTAAATAATGCTTAGTAACTACAGATATGTGATAAAATTATCCCCAACCGCATTTTTTCGGACAAAAAAAAGGAACACTTCATAAAATCGCCAGTTAAATAAAACAATAACCTAAAAGAAGTAAAAATCAAATGAATTGAAGAAAAATGCACTAAAATGTAATAATCAACGCTGAAAATATAGTAATAAATTCGTGGTAGTCTCAATTGACCGGTACTTGAGAACAATGAATAATAAATAAATGATTTGTCTTTGAAGATCTGGTCAACTTGAATTGTTTTTGATTTTTGTTAATATTTTTGTATATAAAACTACTGTCACAATATTGACCAAACACAAAGTTTTAATAATCTTAAACATTGGACTTAATAAAGTGTGTTCTGTTTGAGTCATATACTTTTCTCAATTAAATGTGCCAAAAAAACTAGATATCAATTTCAAAGAAATAAAATTATGCAAATATTACATTTTCTTTCTCACGTCGTTTTAGGCATGATTTCGGAAATGAATATATACTCGAATTTTAGCTAATCTTAGAAATGAAAAACTCGATTTTGCATGGAAACAATGCGAGGAATGTCATATTATATAATTATACACCGTGCTGAGGGATATATTTCGGTTCGTTTGAGAACTGTAATATAAACATTTCTATTAACCTAACATATTTATCAATAATATATTTTTAATAGTTGGGAACTTATATTTACTAACATCCTAAACGAAAATATGATAGATTAAAATAACTGAATTCAACAGTTAATCATTATTTCGTTAGACTTGTCTCTTCCATTGACGACATCCGTGGTCTAGTCGGTAAAAGGCTTAAATTCCACCTGGGGGTTTCGGGTTCGATGATCCGAAAAAAAGCGAACCAGTCTGATAAAAGAGTTTGTTCGGTAACAATACTAACACACACTAAACTTATTCGAGCGTTGTTGCCTCATCATATATGAGGTAGTCTTTTCTACACGAGTGATAAAGAAACAAGAGTTTTGTGCTTATCCCAGTGGTTTTAAACCCGAAGGATCGATTGGGGGGGGGGCAATAACAATGATATACTTTGGGTACGCACTTCAATATGTCCGAATCACCAGTTTGAATATTTTGAAGAGAAAGACACAGAAATACGCGAGACACAGAAATAATTGATATGGCAAAGGAAGCGATGTCAAATCTGTAAAATATTTTGAAGACTAGGGGCATACATATGTAAATGACACAAAGATGCACCGTGTAAGCCCGTGGTGTTTTGTATATTATGGTATGGATTCAAAACATGAACAATAAACGCCAAGTAGAGGCCGACGATTAACGTGTTTAAAATATTATGCTGAAGACTGTTACTCAGGGTTCCCTAGACTGCGAGACATAAATATTTCTACGAGTATTATTGGGAAATTGGGTATTCGTTAGTCCACGGTTTTACTAATAACGCTTCTTCAATTCTTCAGCAATATATGATATAATGATGAAAACATGGAAATACTTCAAGTGACTGTTAGTATTGAAGATCGGGAAGGAACCAATAATGAAGTTGGTCGTCGAACAATTGAAATGTGTTACGATTGAGAGGTTAACAAAGAAGAAGAATACCGTAAAAGCAGCTTTACATTATTCAAAAATATATATGATTTCCGGGAATTTTACTTTCTAGCCTTCTTTTGTCTGAGTTTATTGCCCCTTAATCGTTGCCCTACATAATTTCTAAAAAAGCTCTTGGAATAGCATGTCAGTATACAGCGAACTATTGTTCAAAATTTAACAACATACATTAAATATATGGTCGTCATTTTTAAATTAATGAAAAATAAATCGAAAAAACCAGCTAAACCATTTTTTTTTAAATTTAATCATTGTAAATATTTACCAACTGAAGATTTAAACATTACACTCAGATTCCTAAAATATATTGACGACCTCCGTGGTCTAATTTTTAAGGCGCCTGTCTTTCAACTAAAGAATTATGGATTTTCCCTATGAGACCCAATATATTTTAAAAAGGGTTTATGTTTCGTTTTCCCTTAAGCCCTCTGAATCAACTTTCTGATTAGTTGAAAGAGATTGTAAAAGGCAATAAACCCGCCAAATTGTACTACATAAAACGAAAGTGGAATAAAATGCAATACAATATTTTCATAAATGTAGCTGAATAAAAAAGGTAAGCATTACTATTATGAATGTTGCGCGCGCAACCTTCATCTTCAGGGCGATGTCAAACGCCTTCGAAACGTCGACTATCATTTAAACCAACTTAAGGCGATAATAACTCCGTAAAGCATTTTAAAATTCTTGAAGTTATCTGATTTCAGTTTAGATTTTTTTTAATAAGCAATCTACCCTAACTATTAACGAATGAGTTCTGCCACCAAACTAAAGTCACTATGCAATTATGAGTCAAAATAATAAAACTAATTTTAAAATTTGTCAATTCTATAATAGAAAAAAAATAAGTTTCAATTGATTCAACTTCAAAGTTTTAACAATCGATCTATAAGTGGAAAGTTCCTCGAAGAAAGAAGAAAAGCAATATTTATTGGACGGGGTAAAGATATGGCGTTTAGTAAATCAAATCTGACTTACAAAAGACAACTGAAAAAAACATGGTCTATAGTTTCATCATCAAGACCACTCTCGTAGCCGAGATTCTCCACAATACACATTCTATAAAGGTGACTAGCCACCGCACAGTGGCCCGTCCACAAACAACACTTGACAGACACTTCCATCTTGGTTATTATATTTATATATAACCATGATTTCAAATGGATAGATTGTTGGATTGATTTATATCCAGAGACCTTACTTATACCAGTTATATCCCAATCCAATGGTGCCAAGTATCATGTTTAATTTTATCTAAAAGATCAGTTACTTGCTGTGAAAAATCAGATGGAGGACAATCGGTAGAACATGCTTCATTTGCTAAGGAAACAACACATTCATTACCAGTGATACCAATATGTGAAGGAATCCAAATTAGAGAAATATCTATATTTTTGGACATCAATTGGAATAACTTTGTTTTGATTGAGTAAATGATTTATTTGTATGAGTAACTCAAACAATTACCTGAAATTGAATGATGAGCACTTAGGGAATCGGAGAAGATAACATTTTTTTTTAAATTTGATTACTCGAAAATTCTAAGAGCCTCCAGTTTAGATTTTAAATAAAAATATTTAAGGTAAAATATTTGAAAATGGAGATCTATGAAAGAAATGTAAATGTTGCACCCAAAGACCTAATAGTTGAAAGCGTCAAGATTCATTGGCAAAGAAGATTTAATACTAGTTTTTTCAATTTCTTAAAAGCAGTTAAAATCCACACGATATCTCAAAGATGGACTAACGATCACGGTAAACGTGTAAAAATGTAATATGCTTTAAGTAAAGGAAGTCTTAAGCGACACCATACAGTTCATGCAATATACGATTACCAAACTGGCCCAATATGGAAGAAGAATGTTAGCAGGAGATATCTCAAAAAGGAATGAATGGCATGATGATTTCCGTTACGATTTACTGTAAAGTTATGGGATAATGTTGCTACATACTACAACGAACAATTAGTTATAAATAGGTACTTTAAAAAAAATAGGTATCCCATGAGGTCATAGGGCAACGTGAATACAACCTCTATTTTTGTTTAATAATGATAATAATAAAAGGACAATGTATAAAGTACCGTTTAGAGAGCAAATACTCCTCAAGGTGCTTTAATTTGGGATTCGAACTCGCTAACATGGACAGATTAAAATAAAAATGTTACAAAATAAATACAGATAAGTTGAGTGTAATGATAGAAAGGTGGTCGCTGCGGCCATTAGATTAGAAATTTCCTCGCAGGTGCATAGAAAAACATAATTGGTAAGAAAACCACAGAAAACACCAAGGGAAAACGAACTACAAATGACCTGTGTAAATCTTCTGATATACGAGTATGATATTAACAAGTTCGGTTTTAGGTCAATGGAAGTGTTTGTGTGTAGTGTTAATTATGGGTATATACCCATTCATAAATTTTGATAAGACCTTCCAAAAAGCGTTATTTACACGCTTTTCCTCAAGCTGCACACACCATTCATATCTCAAACACTTAGATACAGACCATTCTACACCACATGACCAGCAACGGCAAAAGCCTTTATCATAATACCTCTCGCCCTTTTAAATCGATTCGGAGTAACCGATTTATTTGATGAAAAATAAATCGACCTCAATGTTTGTTCTCCTCTCCGAAGGAACATCTTTCAGATACAGATTCGGTAGGACATCCCATTTAGAGACTTGAATACAAAAAAAAAACAATTTTTAAAATCGATATGTTCGTGACATTTGAGCCGATGTAGAGTTTTGACTATCATTTATCAGTCTAACAGCTGCGCTGCATTAAAGATAGAAATTAGCGAATCAGGCAGATAAGAAGAACTAGAGTTAGAATAATCCAACTTCTTTAGCTGGAAGATATCGACGTACAATTTTTAACTTTCTAAAATTATAGAAACTCAAAGAGCCCACATAATCTATTTCTCTATTGAAAGAAATTTTAGTTTAAAGATTATCACCAAGAAATTTGACGCTACATTTAAAAAAATACTCACAGCCATAACTGATCCCCATCAAAAAGATAATGTGTACGCGGTGAAGCCACCTAGAGAAATTTTGTAAGCCGCAGATATTCAGAAATAAGGATTCTGTAAAAAGTTCACCCAGTTATTCTGCAAGAACCAGATAGTAATACTCCGGGATGAGCCATCTATAAGGTATCCACAGGCTTCTGGGCCATTTGGTCAATCCCTCAACTCCCTTAAAATAAACTAGTATACTAGTCATAGATCGCCGCGGAATCGGTTCAGTCATGGCTTTGAAGAATTTGAAGTGTCAAGCTATGGATCGTCTGGAAACCTGGATGAATGTTTTTTATGGAATCCCTATACACCTAGTAGGGCGATTATGGTGATAATAAACGACTAAAAAATAGTTATTTTACTTCTATAACTTGCTCCATTTTCCTTCACTATCGGATCATTTATTATAAATACGAAATATTAATTTATCGAAAAGTTACATAAGAAAATATTATATGTGATGAATTTTCTATGAGATTTTATTTTGGTCACGAGAAAAATATGTATCCTTAATTCAATCAGATTCGATAGTAATAATAAGTCAACAAAATAAAATTAAAACAAACCAACAATGTTTTCCAGTCTGTATGTGGAAAATATACTCATTTATAAACGTCACAGGCAATGTTTGTTTTGTTATATAATAATATTTTGTCTTGTAATGCTGAGGTAATCAACAAATAAACATGTTATTCGAGGAATACTTATTTGTTTTGCTAAGTTCATCGACGAGTTAGTCTTCTTCCGAAAGATCTAACTTGTTTCTTAAAATTCACATTTTTGCCAGGGCAGTCTATTAGCATGTTTTGGTAATTTATGTCTGTCAAGCATGACCGAGTCATTGAAATTTTACAGAAAGCAAAACTTGGTTGTTTAGGAAAATTGGCTAAGTGGCAATAACCCCGCAAAGTAAGTTATACGATATACAACGAAGGTGTAAAACAATAAAAAAAACACAGGTATCACGGCCCTTGAGTGAGACTAGACAGCACTACATGAACAATGTGTCGGAGCTGGAAGTAGGTGTGGAAAAGGGATGAATGAGAGTAAAAGACCCAACATTGTCGGAAATGGCAAAATAGGCTATCTAAAATAAATTAATCTAATATAAAATATAGTTATATACAACATACCATCGTGGCGTCTCCCTGTTGGGGTAGACAGAGAAGAGAGAGCGAAAGACTTGATCACATCTTTCGCCTCCTCTACATCAACACACTTTCTCATAGAACTCCTACGATTTCCATTACTTTTGTATTTCCTTCTTTCATAATATCATACATTTGATCCAACCATACCTTCCTTGGTCTTCCCGTTCCACGCCTTCCACTTACATTTGCACTACAAATTTGTTTTGTTAATCTTTCTTCATTCATTCGTTCAAGCCATCTCAGAATGCTCTTCATCATATTTAACACATCAGCCTTACGTTCTCATTAATTCCTAATCACTTAATCCGTATTCTATCATGTCGTCGTTGTTCTGCGAAAAGCGTTTAAATCCATTTTTGCTTAAAATGACTTTTTGATGCCATTTTACTTAACATAAAAATGGAACTTAAAATAACACATGGAAAAAACATTTATGTCCAAAAGTTATATGATTTCGCTGATATGAAAAGATAAAAAGTCATATAACTTGATTTTATATCGCCTTCCGAAACTTAAATTGCATTTATCTCAAAACTCAATATTTGGACTTAAATGCTTTTCGCAGAACAACGACGATATATTCTCCTAAGTGTACGTATTTCTACAACATTTATTCAAATATTTTCAGTCATTTTCCTCGTCCACGCTACACTCCCACTCGTAAAACTTTGTAACAAAATACTGTTGAGGGCTATCATTTTGACAGACCGATAATGTCCGGTTCAAGTATATATGTTTTCGTACCACATTTACTTTGTTTTCTATCGCTACACACCGTTCGATATTCCTCGTAGCTCTTCCACCATCTGAGAAAAGACTTCTTAAATAGCAGATTTCTTAAACTTGCTATGTATAACCTTTCAATACTCACCCATATATCGCAATTACTTTTACACTTCTCTTCCAACATGACTTTGAATTTCGCAACTTATTTATCAGACTCTTGAATTCATCCTCGTTCTCCGCTAATCCTACCATATCACACAGAAATCTGCATATACCAATTGCAATTCGTCAATTCAACATACGAATTATTTAAAAGGTATTTTATAATGTGATATTTTCTTTCTTGAATCGCAACAGAAAAATAAGATTTCAACAGAAAAGTGACTTATATTATTTAGAATCTTTTATTTGTCTTTAGGAGACAGTTAAATAACCTGTTTGGGTCCAGCAAAAAACATATTGTGTTTGTCCTTCGATCTGTTTGAAACGATCTTCCTAGCTCAATATAACATGTTTCATCCTTACCAATATTTAAGAGAAAACTATAGAAGCATTATTTATCTTAAAATATTCTTCGTCCAGACCTACCATTTCAATCTTTATTCATATATTACTTAAGATTTATCATTTATGCTATTATCATTTATGTGGTTATAGATACCGATAATAAATTTGAAACAAACGCTAGTTAATTGGAAGAAATTGATTTAAAGTAATAAATCCACCCAATGTATAATATTTATATAAATAAGTTAAATAAAAAATAATAAAATAAACTGAGCAAATCAAACTTGGCTTACTCCATTGGACATCAGTGTGGTAAAATCAATATTTTCCACAGCAGTTAATTCAAGCAATATTTTATTGTATATAACATTCGAATAAATAAAAAGAAACTCTTATTTTACTAACCAATTATTTTATCAGCAATAGAAAAACACGATTTTTCTCAGATTGATATTAAAAGGAAATATTCGTAGATAGCCGCCATATTAGATTCAAGGACAAATTTTATCAAAAAAAATCAAGCCACACCTATAAATGATTTAAAAATGTATGACATTCTTTATTGTTTTTGAAAATAAAACCTTGGCTTTGGATTTAGAATGAAAAGATAAAAAAATCACCTGATGTTATTTTTTCTGTTAAAACAAGAATAATCGAGAATTTAATCAGCAATTAAAGATAATCAGAAACTTCCTAGAAATTATAATTTATTTACCTTCGAGGTAAAACATCGTAACTAGTATTTTCACTTACGTAACCCATTTTCATCGTAACCCATTTTCTTCACTTACGTCGTAACCTCCGTGACCCACATTGAAATTGATATACATCGTGTTCAGCTCAGCCAGTGGTAAAGGCAGTCGCGTAGCACTATCTAGTCACTCCAACGTATTGGTGATCTACCTCTGATCCTGCGATCCTCCACATTGCCAGTGACGATGAGTCTCTCCATGCCCACCTTGCACGAAATGTAACCGAAGAACTGGGGAACGCTAATCTTGATAGCCTTAAAATACAATTTTAAAGGATAACAGAGTTAACTGATTCCATTCAATATGGTAGTTACGGTTACATATATGAATTTCGATAAAAAATATGTTGTAATGCTAACGTTTTGACATGAAATAAAGTTTTTGTTTCAACCAAATTAACTGTATATGAGATCAGTTTCATTCTGCAACATACAAAATTGCTAAAATGTTGGTTCTAAGTATTTGCCTGAGGGCGTTGGACACAGAAATATATATTTCTTTACAAAATATATTTATATATTTTTTCGGGCGTTTAATTTCCATTTGTAACTTTAAAATATGCTATTTTCACTTATAGTATCGTAACATATGCATGTATCGAATATTGTTGTGTAACGTGGATTGATTGGAAAAAAATGCATAACATTTGGAAAGATTTCATAGAAAAAGATCTTTGGAGATATCAATAAAAATGTTGTCTGGACAATAAGACATATCAAAGATGGATATATTTTTGTATGAAGGTACCAAACGCAATCTACTCGTACATATAAAGCTACAGAACATATCCAACGAAGATAAAATAACAAAAAGGCGGGGAATCCAAAAAGTACCCGCTATTCTCAAAAATATGTTTATGGTAATAAAAATATCGTAACTGCTAGCCTACACTGGGTTGTTGAATAAAGGAAGTATGACAAGAAGATTTTAATTGTAAAGACCTATAGGATTGGGGCAGGCCAAGGATCAGCTTAGACTATAAAGTCTTTGGTGAGATAGAAAGAAAAACATAGGCGACAGTTGAGCGTCTTGGCTGAAAAACATCAGATATTCGATGCAGCGGATTGGTTGCTGTACAATCCAAAGCAGAAATACTGCAGTATCCTAGATGAAAACGATAAACTCTTTTTATAAATGTAGAATTAATAATTTTCTCTTCTTCTTAGCCGTGTATTCGCGGCTAAATGTTATGATCAATGGGGATCTGCCGTGTCCTCGCGGCTAAATGTTGTGATCAATGGGGATCAGCCGTGTCCTCGCGGATAAATGTTATGACGCTGACTTCGACTCTGTTGACCAATTTGCTCCCCCTCTGGGGTAGCCCTGCCTTCAACAAGGTTATATTAAGTATTATCCATCAGATCCTTCACATGGTCACTTTTGATATTCCTCTGTATTGAACGTTCTTGGGGGGACACTACCTACAACTATTCGTCTTTCTACGTTATCTGTTTTTTTTTAACAACAATAATAATAATACTATTTTTTTATTTCAGTGTGCAGAATGGTGCATTATAATACAAGCTATTTAAAAAAAAGAGATACCAAAATAAAACAAGTATAGTTTAATGTATAATAGAATAAGTAGGGAATATAATATCTGATAAAAATTAAAATTGGTCATAATATACTATATACAAAAATCATATTTGGAAAAAAATAAAAAATTACAAAAAAATATAAATTAGAAAAAAATCGGTTTCCTTGTTATCACCCTTTTATTCTGGAAAGAGTTGCCATGTGTGCAAAAATTGTCAACGAAATCCTGCCAGATACAGGAATGGATCCAATGAAATATTATTTGAACCGATGGCTGATAGTCAACAATGTGTTTCATTTACATTAATAAATTGACTTTTATTCATAGAATTCCACGTTTTTCTTGAATACATTCCCCTCACACATTACAATGTATTTCCGTATACAGTAAAAATCCGTTAATTAGAATTAGAACAATATAAATAGGCCAAAACCCATACGACGGCTGTCGCCAAAGAAAGAATACGAGAATTGAATTTTGAATACAAGAGACCGAGAGAGCAATACTTGGATTCTCTCCGAAAGTAATTCGAAATTTGAATCTCGGTGGGTCCATGATAAATGAAAAGATGGAAACTATACTGAACGAATTTAAAATACCTAGCTAACAATTTTTGAACCGGTATAAAAGGGGACGATGTATAAATGATTTATATAAAAAAATTCTACATTTATGAATATATATTTTCATAAATGTAGAATTTGTTTTACTTCCGTGAATATTTCTCGTGTTGCAACTAGTTATAACAATTATTGGTAATTCGTATTTTTCGCGGCTTTCTAGGTCTCGAAATCTGTTTTTCGTAATAAATTCTACTGTTAATTCGAAAAACCGCGTATTTTGTAATTCGTAATGTTTTTTCGCCAAAATGTATTTATAGATTCTCATAATTCGATTTTTTCAAATTATGAATTCATATAGTAACACTGGGCCTGGCGGTGGGACGACCGGTGTATTACAAGTCAGCGAGCTGTTAAATTCCCAGGAATACCCCTAAGATTCAGTATCGAAATATCTCAAGATTATTATCGTAAGTATAGGATTTTGAATGTTCTTTTATATAATTTATCACGTTTTTAAAGTTTTATTTATTTAAATTTTACTTTTTATTATTTCTCAACTGTGAACATTGATTTATCAATAACTTTGAATCGTAGATTATAAAATTATAATGGTTTTTACTTCGCCTGCACATAAAAATTGTACTTTTTTTAATTTACCATACAACTTGTTTCATTATTTATTTTACAACTTGTTTCATTCTTTATTTTACAACTTGTTTCATTATTATGTCGACAATACTTTACTAGACTTTTAATATTCTACAGTATGAAAAATTGCCGCGATATTCCCAGCCGTTGGGAAATGTTGCACAGAATAAAATCGTTTTTTGTTTCTGTGATCGCGAAATTCGTAATTTGGTATGTTTTCTAAAATTTGGTCCCCAGAATTTCAAACAAACGAACTTTTACAATATTCCGTTGTCACGTGACTTCAAATACTCGTAAAATTCTGATTCACTTTTTGATCATAATATTTGAATTAGAATCGTGGACTCAGAAAGGGAATCTGTAATCTACCGTGTGAGATAACTGATAAAAACCCTCTCGTTGTCAAAGTAGGCAGAGACAACAGAATGCAAGCTTTATAATTTTGACCCACACCTTTGACCTCTTCCACAACTGCGCACCTTCTTATATAGCTGTTCCGATTTCTCTGGCTTCTTTTATTTCTATGCTAAAAATTTCCATTGCTTAAGTAAACTTTTCTTTTAGTTTTCCTCTATCACGCTATCTACTAATATTTGCTCCGTTAATTACGATACGTAATAAGATAAGTAAAGAAATCGAATTTTAAGTAATCCTTTAAAAGGTATTGATATTAATTTTTTATTCCGTCCAGGTGGGAAATAAATTATGCGAAAATCGGCTAATCGGCCACACATGTGTGAATATGAATACGGTTAGCGACCTGTCGAGCAAAAAACATTAATTAGCAAAACTCGAAACTCCTACTTCTGAAGGTCAGCAAGAGTTTGAAGGTGTCTCAAATCTTCGCATTGGAGTGAGATCCTTGATGTGACGCCGCCCTCGTGATACGGAAATTATATTGAAATTATGACAAGTGGTGGTTTGACTAAAGACACGCTTGAGTTAATAATGCACGAAGCAATGATGTCAAGATTTTGACATGTGAGTTCAAATAGCGTATTTCTTTATTTTTTACTGTACATTGTAATTTGTGGAGTAGCAAAATAATTTCTAGTTAAATATTCGAATGGGGTTTGTTTAAAAGTCCAGAGGTATTTTTAAGTGCCTTGCCCATCTTAAGGCAGGTAGGTAGGCTTCAAAAAAGAAATCAAGAAACATATATAGAGCAATCATAAGAATACAAATCAAGACAAATTAAATCCCACCATACTCACATTGCAACAAGAAATGCAAATTAAATCAGAAACAACCATTTTACAAAGTATCATTCACTGATTTCTAGATACAAAAAAGCACTCATTAATCCAGAAATATCAAAAATAAAAATATATACATAAAAAAACAAAAGTTAGAGAAATCGTAAGAGTTGTATGGATGTGGAAAATGTTAAGGATGTGTTTCGAGATAGGAATGTCTGGTGCTCTGTCCTTTCTGCCTGCCTCGATAGGAAACGACGTAATGGTATGTATGTTCATGTGTTAAAAAACAAGATTGTAATGAAAAGACAGGTAATTTACAATAAAAAGAGAAGAAAAACGAATTTATAGAAATGAAATGTATCATTAGTGGTAAGGAAACGGGCGGAGAGGAAACCAAACGTTTTGAACGGGAGAAGTTTAACTCCAACAAGTGTTTAACGTTTGTAGATTACTGGTTACATAGATTTTATTCTTCTCAAATGCAACAACTGTCTTTTCGTGCAAAAAAAAAACTCTGGTGCTCAGCTGAGCTTGCTCTTTTTGACACCCAAAAGGGTTGTCTTTCATATGTATTCGGTTTAAACCTCCTTCGGTTATAGCAAACCCTAGTAGTAGTCGAACATTGCTCTGGAGTGTTAAAATCATATGCGAGTATGTATACAAAAATAATCCCACCCACATTTAACCTATTTTCGGATTTTTCATTTTGTTTTCCGTGAGCTTGAATGATTTTTTTAAGACGTAGTTTCTGTGGGACACATAAAATGTTCAATGATATATGTATTTTCTACGTTTAGGGTTTAATTTTAAAAAAAAGTTCTTATAGGTTATGATATTTTTGCATACATACGAGTACGTTCATACCATATATAGCTGCACTTATTTTTTCATGTGGCACTTTGGCATTCTAATTTCATATTACTTAGTAAATGCATGGTTTAAATGTGTGAGCAAATTAATAGACATATCGAAAAGGAAGAGGATAGATATATGTTTACTGGTATTCGTAAAATAATATTCGACAAAAGAGAACGTCAAGAATTTTATTGAGTTGTATCAAAGATAATATGTGTACTGTATTTTATTTTATTTTAAAATTATGTCTGAAACGAGTTTCTAAATATTTGTCTTGAGCAAACTTATAAACTCAAGGAAAAGAAGTCAGGAGGAAACAATATCATAGGTATAGCAAAATCCATATTTTTACTGAATAATATGGAGCTAAAAGGGATATAAAAAGCTCCTTTTTTAATTTTGCTTTATTTTATGTAAACACCTTTCAAATTGTTCGCTTTAAGATGAAAATTTGTTTAAATATTTCATATAAAATATATTTCATCAATCTTCATGACGAAAAATATTTATTAATATCTCCTATTTTTTTCTTCTCTCCCATATTCCTTATCTTTTTTCAATATTTGGTGACATTGGCAAATATTTGGGTTTAAACGTTTTTTTTTATGACTTAAGTATATTTAACTGTTTTTCTTTTTGGAAATAGCGTAGCCTTTCACCCACAAATTGTTATGAATCTTCGTAACTTGTTTGATCGATTGGAAAAATAACAATAAACTTGCCATTTGTATCCGTTACAATAAAGTGTCTGAATTAATAAATATAATATAAGGTGTAATCCTTTCAGATTTATCAAATGCAGGTATCCTCAGAAATAATAAAAGAAAATCTGAATGATTAGTTTATACTTCCGTTGTAGGTTTTAGTAAGTGAAAAGTTACAAAAGCACAAAGGCTTCCACATACATAAGAATGAATCTAAAACCACAAAGGCTTCCACATACATAAGAATGAATCTAAAAGCAAAAAGGCTTCCACATACATAAGAATGAATCTAAAAGCACAAAGGCTTCCACATACATAAGAATGAATCTAAAAGCACAAAGGCTTTCACATACATAAGAATGACTCTAAAAGCACAAAGGCTTCCACACACATAAGAATGAATCTAAAAACAAATTGTTGAAAGTCATACGTTGAAAATGAATGCCAAATATGAATCGACTTGATTGATGAATCAAAATTTACATGATTTGTATAGCGCGAGCACATAACATAGGTGTTGGCTTTTCTTAGAATGCGCAGGCAATATGTTGGCGTCAACTTAATGCAACGCCGACGTGTAAAATTACAACAGCAATGACCAATTGTGACTAACTGCTATACAATCACTTGACAAACGATTCCTAATGGGCATGTCTCCCTGTTACATGAGAGAACATGAATCTAATACACAATGCGAGTCGATTCCACAGCTTATAAAGGCGATGTACATATTGCCACATAAAGGTTAATTCCACACCATATACATATATGCAGACCTTCGTTATTTACCCCTTTAAATCCCAACATATTTTGGCAAAAAAACAGTAGCTTTAATTTTATTTTTTATCTCAGTTAATATTTAGTTTTAAGTGCATTCTTTTAAAAGTGAATGATTCTCAAAGTTACAAAAAATAAATATTCAACATAAAAACTTGTATGAAAACTTTGAGGCCGATGATCGGCCCCGTGGGATTTTTCCAATACACCTGTTGGATCCGATGATCGACCCCGTGAGATTAAAAGGGCTAGTTTTTTCTGACGCTGGTCTGCCTGCTTTATCCGAGACTTCGTATGGTAATAATACTCGCACGAGTTAAATGTGTGTGAGTGTTGTTGCATATACACACGCGGCAATATTTCCAGCACGTACGATGGCGAACTATGACGCCTGGCTACTCCAGTGGTTCTTAACCCGAAGAATGGGATTACTGGGACCGTAGATATTAATTGTTTTAGAGCCCAGTAATCGAGTGATTCATACATTCATTTACGTTGAGGGATACCATATGAATCAATCAAATTGTACATGAAGGTCTACTACGTAGGACGACTTTAGATTTCCTTCAAATTATTAAATACTTTTTTCTTCTGCTTTTTTGAAATCTGGGCTTTTAAATGAAATGATGGGAGCAGAATATATGCGATAGAATTGGTAAATTTTCTGATGTATTATAATGTTTGATAAACTTTGCAATAACTGGATTAGGAATACTTGTTTGTTATAGTCGGATGTTATGATTAGAACCAAGAACACAATCTTGAGATGTTTTTGCAAATCGAGAGAATGAGTTCTAAAAAAACTTACAAACAAATATATAAGGAATGTATGGCATGCGAGGATGTGATGGGCAGACAAAAGAATTGAATGGTATATAAGGAAAAAAATACTGACAGAAAGGTAAGAAGCATGATAAACAGAAGAACATATATAGTACTAAGTTTAGATGAAGCAAAGACTATTGTAGATAAAAATGTATGAAGCTCTGTACTCTCTGCCTACCACAACAATAGTATGGCATACATTCCATAATTTAATTTCCCTATCGGGATAGACAGAGAGGAGAGAGCGTTAGACTTTTCTATTACAAAACACACCCTTCACCCCTTATACATCCATACTTCCTTTCATACAACACTTACAATTTCTCAGCCTTTTTACGTTTCCTTCTTTCAAAATATCATTCACTTGATCCATCCATACTTTCCTTGGTATTCCTCCAGCATACCTTCCATTCACAACTCATTTCTTCTGCATGTTTAAACCATCTCAGAGTGCTCTTCTTCCTCTTACTCAAGACACCAGCCTTAAGTTCACATTCATCCCTTATCACTTGCTCGGAGGTATTATGAAACACCCGATTGGAACCGAAAATATTTTGTTTTGTTTCTTTATAGGAGATAAAGGATAATCTGATGATAGAACAAAAGAACTGTTAGATTAATTGTTCTAGATTTACTTTCATGCACAAATTCTTCAATCCCGTAGCCAACAGACCGTCACGCCACACATAGCAGTCAGCAGTCATAATTTACTTTCATCAGCCATAAACGTTATTGCCAGATTGTAAGATACAGAAATCAAGACAAGGAATAAAATGATCAAATTGATTTATGAGTATAATAAATAACAAAGAAGATTAATTTCAATAGAAAAACGTAAGGAAGAAAATTTTATTGAACAACCGTCGTCAGCCCCTTTTCGGCTTATGACTCTTATAACTTAGCCTAGGAACGTAACTAGCGCCCAGGGCAGTAAAAAAATCCGCTCCTTACGTAATGCAAAACGTTTATCTTTTATAGCGATTGGAACATGTAATACGGTAGGTATAGACAAATGTATGTACCTATAGTAATTTTGTATAGGGTGGCGCAACAAGACCTGCAATTTTAAATTTAAGTTAAGTTATACAATCATGTACCGCTGCAAGATTAATGTGTAGGTTATGTAGATGACGTATGTTCATTATAAATATTATACGTTTGATGACTGAAAAATTGTAGCAAATTTAAACTTTCAGTCCTTGTTGCGCCAACCTATGAAATAATACCTTCGGTCAATGCAACTCGATATCGGGACATGATTCCAACTTTTTTGGCATCAATTGAACGATTAGGACTTGGAAAACATGTGGTTCCAGTAGGATGGGACTACTTAGCATAGTGCTGATGAAACAATGGTTTTATTGCAGGAAAAGTTCTCCGACCGTGTTATTTCTCGCCGTGGAAATGTGAATTGGCTGCCACGATCGTGTGATTTAGCCTCTTGAGATTTTTTTCTCTGGAGTTATGTTAAATCTCAAGTGTACGCTAGGAATCCAAAAATCATCGATAACCTTAAATCCAACAACACTCGTGTCATTGCAGATATACGTATCCATTTATGTGAATCCTTTATTGAAAATTTTGCTCAAAGAGTCGTTATCTGTAACTGGTGCCGAGGTGGTCATTTCATCGATATCATTTTCCACACATAATTTCCATGTGCATTTATTAGATTAATACCAATAAATATGAACATTAAAAAAACTTGTTTTTTTTCTTCTCATTGATTTAAAACTGCAGCTCTTGTTGCACATCCTATAAAAGGTTGGCGCATAATTAACGATCGTTGTACCGGTACCCTTCGAATTTACCAAAAAAATATTTTGTTTCAATGTTTTACTGAATATTCGTTACTATTCAGATAGTAAATATACGTGTCGATAACAACCTTAATATTCGTCATATCATAGTTTATCGCTTCGAAAAAGGACGGACTGCAGCACAGCCATTTTGCGATCTCAACAAATATCTCATGTTTCACATATTTGCCATCCCACCAATAGCAGAAGCCGTTTACCATAATCTCTCAGTGAATTATAGCAAAGCGGTCCCACCAAATACACCACATGGCCTTTTTGCAATAGACGACCTTTGGAATTATTTTCAAAGTATAGCCGGGATCAACGCACACATTCTTTCGTTTGACATTCTTGAAAAGAAACCATAACTCATCATTGGTCACCAGACGTTGAAGAAAGGAATTTCGCTCATTTTGCTGAAGCAATTGGGTTAATAATATGTAGAATCGGCTGGCTTTGTTGTCGTCGAAAAACTCGTGAGGAACCCACCCAGTTACCGAGCTTTGAGCACCAATAAAACTATCGTTAATTATGTACCAACCTAATAGTTATGCAACTATCTTATAGTCCCATACAACACACATTTGTTTAATAAATTCACGTTGTGAGATTTTAAATTTGCAAATATTTAAATAATTTCATTATAGTCAATAATTTTGGCATTTGAGTAGTCTATTGATAAAATGCCTAAACCCGCTATTACTTCATTGTTAATCTAAGGAAGTTTTTAACGTAAACATGCTAAAGTTACATTCAGCTGAAGCTAATGAAACTGGCAGAGTTAGAAAAATTCGCAAAATAGATGTTTAGAAAAAGGTTCCATTCATGAATATGTTGAGAAATTTTAGAGAAGTAATATTTGATCCAGATTCTCCAATAGTTATTGAAATTTTAAAGTCTCAATTTGAACGTTGCTCAAGTTCTGCGCCTCAATCCGGGATGTACCCGGAACTTCTGCCCCTATAACCGACCCATTGTTTCGCCTCTGACTTAACCCTTTGAGAACTCAAAGGTTCGACGTCAAAAAGTACTCTGAGGCCCAATATTTTATGATAAAAAAAACGTGAAAGCATAGATATAGCTAAAAAAACTGTCCTTACTACGAGTATTTCACCATAAACAGTGATAGACGGTTATCTGTGGTTTTGAGATTTAAAAAAAATGGAAATATACATATTTTATCGATCGCGCATCACAAAAATATTTTTCATATTGATAATTAAGAACTACAGATCACACTTTATTTTTACTACCATTTCAATAGAAAATACAATACTGAATAAACCATTTTATTAATTTTTTAATTCCCCTTATTCTTCATTCAACTCTCCCAGCTAGTGACACCGATGCTTTTGCATGAAGATAAAACGTCACTAAAAAAGAAAAAAATGGGTCAGATGTCCTTAATTCAAAACTGCTTAAGCTGACAATGGGTCGCTCACAGATATTGTTCAAATAAAATAATACTTTCCAAAACAATATATGGCAAACATGTCGTCATACACGAACCGAAAATACGCCAAGACGTCCTTGGCCTGTGTGGACATGTCATTGAAAAAGTGTTAACGTGTCCTGGGCTTTTGATGAGTTAAGTTTGGCCAAACTGTTGTAAACATGCTTGTAAAGTTAGCACGAAATATACTTTCTATATTATTAATTGCTGATTGAGAGTCACAACGTTTTTAGGTAACACATGTACTGAAAATGATGTAAAAAAGGGTCGAGGTTTGGTAAAAAAATCGTCTGGTAATAGTCGGTAAGTAGTCGAGGATTCCTTCGTGTTTTCATCATCCATTTAGTTGAAAATCGAAGCTGTGTTGCACATCAGCAAATTCACCGGTCACACCACTGTACTGGAACCGATAGCAAACTGAAATTAGACGATCGGGGCACACCGGCATGTTTTTTCTCCTTTTCCGCCTTTTTTTTAAATAATAGATATGACCGAAATCATAGGTATCCTTTATACCCCAAATACTAGACGGAAAAAACGACTGTGTCATACGAGGGGAGTAGCACAGCGTGATATTCGAACCGGCGACCTTCCGAAGAAAGTCCAGTGCGTTACCCCGCGATCATGCACCTCATACACGCTAGATGTTTTTACCTTTTCTTATGTTACAGTATTTCTAAGACATGTCATTATAAACAAGGAGTTACGAGCTTACTCCAATGATTCTCAAGGAAGGTTCGATCAATGGAACTGAAGACAATTACATTCTTGAATATATCTGAATCGCCAGTTTGAATTAGTTGAAGGGTACCTACCATATGAATGAATGAATGAAAATACATTAATAAATAAATAAAATTATACCTCTTTCCTAGATATTTTATTATACTCGTATTTTTATGAAAATACGTATATTTTCCGAAAAGACCAACAAAAATATCTAAATATTACGTGTAAAAGGGCGTAACTTTCAAAAGGTCACAACAAAGAACGCAAGCTACGTTAAGATTCAAGTCAATGAAAACTTATATACAATGTTATAGTTACGATAACTTACGCAGAATTTACCATAGTTAATTAAAAAGTATTTGTTTTAAATAATGCACATTGAAGGACACGGACCTTTGCCAGGAATAAATGTTACATACCATCACGCCGTCTCCTGTTCGAGGTAAACAGAAAGGGAAACAGAAACTCTTATCGCAACACACATCATTCAGATTTCTACATTCATCCATCTTCTCATACAGCTCCCTACGTTTTCTCTGATTTTTTACATTTACTTCTTTCAAAATATCATATACTTGATCCAACCACACTTTCCTTAGCCTTCCTCTAGCACACCATCCACTGAAATTTACAATGTATATTTGTTATATTCCTTCGTTCATTCGTTCCACGTGCCCAAACCATCTCAGAGTGCTCTTCTGCATCTTTCTCAAAACGTCAGCCTTAAGTTCCCACTCATCCCATTTTGTATTATGTCATACATTGACACCCATTTATTCTTCTGAGTGCACGTATTTCTACACCATTAATTCGATTCTTTTCGGTATTAATCCACGTCTACGTTTCACTCCCGTACATAAAAGTTGGTACTAAAAATACTTGCACGTGGACGTCATCATAAGGATTTAATTTCCAATTATTAACAATTAATTCAAATAATATATTTAAGATTTACTCTCAATATGTGGTACGCGTATCGGTAAAAGTTTAGAATATGATCAAATAATACCTAAATCTTTTAATTACCATATACCTAAACAATTAATTTTTTTATGTGAATTAAAAACAAATCAACGCATATAATACTTTGAAATTGACTATTTTTGTTCGAAATACACATTTAAAATTAACTTTAATTTAAAATTATCCGAATTTCCTATTAGCAATTTATATAAGTTATGTATAAACAAGTGTGTAGATTTTCTTCAAACGCTTAAGAATGCATCATACGATAAAAACTGTTCTCCTAAATTCAATGTAAACAAACAATAATTTGGCACGGGTTTACGCTCCGTGAGCGTTATTTCACGAGTACAGCTGCATTATAGCGTGTAACTTACTCACGTTCATTCAGCGTGAGAATCGTCTGGCCAATCAAACCCGGTGAAAAGTCGCGCCATCCCGAAAGCGGTCTCCGGATTGGCTGGAATTTCGGTCGCGCCATCCACACCTATTCTCTCCCATGTGTTGCTCAAATTAAATTCAAGTATACGTTCATGAATTCATCGGTGATAAACCGAATACTGACCTCGTTACATCGATTACTTCAGGGCCACGGTTTTGGATGTCGGAAGGGCTTGTTCAAGGGTAAATTTGTAATAAAATTTAATGAAGTGAAAAAGGGCGTATGGATTTTTACAAAATTTTCAGACAAATGGCGTGTGAAAAGATGAAAAGGTTCAATCATCCAACAACCTTATGCCCTTCACTTTTAAGGATTCTGTTATTTACAGGAGCGGAATCTTGTGCACATTCTTTCAACACAACACATTAAGTTTTTTAGTATCTCAACACTCCCAATAGTTTATGGAGTGTGAAAAAAAATTATATTGAAACAAATTATATTAGACATTTAACGCATATCATGTTTTTTTTATAACATTTCTGAACTGTTATAAAACGATGCTTGTATATAAAATATTCAAGAGATCAACTACTTATAACTCAATACATATTTATAAGAGTTATTAGTAGTTGACCCCGTGAATATATCAATTTCTCAAATAAAAGACCGCTGTAAACACAACATTATCGCCCGACACGTCAAAATACAGCAGAATGTAAAAACTATAAAATTAACTTTCGCAACTATTATTAATTCAACACTACTATACATTAGGGCGTGAATAAAATATAATAAATTATATCAATTTTATAATTTGATTATTCAGTGTTGTGGAGTCGACAAAAAATCCGACTCTAGCTCTGACTCCGACTCTAGAAATTTTAAATGTTTGACCCCAACTCAGACTTCGACTCGAACTCCAGTTATGGTACATATCGTCGTTGTTAAGGAAAAAGTCATTAATTACCATTTTTGGTCAAAATTTCCATTTCATTATTTGAATCAAAAACAGAAATCTCTATCATTCTAAAAGTAAAAAAAAAACGGCATTATTTAAGCCAATAGCGAAGTTAGGCCACTAAAAAAATCATTAACTGTAAAAATGGATTGTTTGTTTGTATGAAAAAGTTATTATATTACTTGAGCTCCATAAAGTCTAAATGCAATTAATGACTTTTTCCTTAACAACGACGATATATTGCTAACCATATATTATTGTTATATACCATACACGGCGTAATTACTTGAATGTAGTTTTTTGCAAATAATATCAACGGGGATTCCTCATCATGCTATTTGTATTAAATAAATGGCACATAGTTCATAGTGTAATTTATCTAGCCGATGAGTTTTATAAAATATTTTTTTATTTAAGTCTGAGTCGATTTTAGAAAAGCGTCTCCCGACTCTGACTCTAATTCCGACTCCACAAAAAACTGTCTGACTCCACGTCTCCGACTCCGCAGTTCTGGAATTATTACAGCGCGCGCTTCATTTTATTAACAAAAGTGAAAATATAACGAGATCCATTACTACAAATCAGAACTATCTAAATTATTATTATAAATAATATGCTGTTTGGACGAAATACTTTTTTAGATTTTAGATTTTTTTTCACTTGGGACAAACTTAGAACGAGCGTTCTGGATAGATCTAAGTAATTATTATTATGATTATGTCATTCCTTTGATTGGAAAAATAAGCTTACCATATATTTGGCTGGTATTGTATACCACACTCGTTATATACAGTAAAACCTGCCAGTTTATTCCCACATGGCAATTACATCCAACCAACCACAAAGATGGTAAGAAAGTCTTAAGAGAAAACCACACTAAAACAATTTATAAAAATAGTCAGGTAATAACGAGAAACTAACCTACAACCCCCTGTGAAGACAAGCGTTTTATCATCTAGGCCACCGACGTCGTCACATTCTTTTGAACCCTACACTTAAGGCTTTTAATACCTTAACATCCCTAATAATTCAAGGAATGCGAAGAAGATTTACATAAAATGTCATTGAGTTATGTAATACGAGTATCTTAAATTAGATAAATAATATATCATAAATATGTCCTCGGCTATTATTATAATACAATATTTTCGAAAACTTTCGTAGCCATTCTTCATATCATCTTCATCAGCACCACGTTATGTCCCTATTGAGGTGGGTAGAGAGAACAAATCTTCACTACTATCTCGTCTGACACACTGATTTAATTCAGACCCTGTGTGCATAATTATGCACACTTATAGTATTTCAAAGCATAATATAACGAATAAAATAACAAAGCATAATATAACGGCAAATTTTCTTTTAAAAACCTATGCAACAAGATTCTCTTTTCAGTCGTCTGTGTACGTTGAGACCTGTTGGGCATAATTATGCACATGTTCAATTTCCTAGTAAAAAATACTTAAAAAAAAAACATTTTTGTTTTATTAAAACCCCGATGAAGCCTAATCCACTCTTAAATATTTTTTTTCTCCCTTAACAATATATCAGGTCTCTTTAACATATTTCTGGTTTGTCAGAAGACATTGCCACATTACAATAAGCTCACCAGGTTGTACTGTATACAACGAAAATGCAATACAATACAGAAAAAGTAGATTTTCACATTCTAAATACGAGTATATGGCGCATCATAACAGAAAATTGGAAAAATAACAATTCAACTAGATAATGCGTAAACTGGCTGTAGCATTATTCAACCATCTTTAAATAGAGTTCGAGTTTTATCTCAAGCGCACAAAGATTACCTCATAAGTACAATACATACCTTATTCATATGGTATGTGTTTTACGTATGCAAATAACTAACTAAAAGTTTTATCTTATTTGTGTATTTGTGATTTGTGCACGTATAAGTATGCGGCTAGAAGTAGATTTTAATTATAAAATTTATTAAAATACCTATGATATTCAGGAAAACACTTTTATTTAAAGTAATTTCAAGGTAAAATAAAATTAATTTATTTAAAACGATAAAATTTTATTTTAATAGTGTTTCAGAGATATACGATGCTCTACCCACAGTCTCGTTTGGTAATTGATAAACCTTGGTATTTGCCTAGGGGTGCCAAGCCAAAGGAAGCGCCCAAAGATTATAAATAGGTTATGAAAATTTGTATAAGAATGATTTAAATGAATAACTTATAGGAAAATGCGTTCACCTCAGTTTATAATTAAAATTCAATGATAACCACGACTGTTCAATGATACAGCTTAATCAACTAATTATTGATATAAAAAGTAACTTTTATTATTTTTTATTAAACAAAGTAACATAATATATGGTACAAACATTTGCCAAGGCTACCCATATACAAATTTATTACTTAACTAATCTTATTTATATATTATAACATATGAACTTAATTAATCTTATTTTTCTACATGTCATGATATTTTTTAAAATCTCAATATATGATTTCTTAGAAATAATGAACACCTACATACTACTTATAACTAGATAACAATTCTTACAACGAATTATTTAGCAAGAACAAGTCCACTCGTTCAGGCTACTTGTATTCCATCACATTCACACAGAACTTGGTCCTCCCAAGTAATACTGTAGGTGGACTAGTCAGGCAACGGATAATGCTTCGGGAGCCTGTGCTTATAGCGGAAGGGTATGAAAAAAAGTAACTGTTTATTTAACTATTTACATTATTTTATTTATACACACCATTAAAGACCTGTTCCGCAGTACGAAGTTTTTCCTTAACGAAATGATTAACAACATATTTATGATCGACGCTAATACAAAACAGACTGAACGCATTAGCCATTCTATCAATAGAATCACGCATAACAGTGAATATGGACTTCAATAACATCGTAGATGCGTTTGCGGAGAAGAAAGTAAGACATAAACTGTAGTGGTTTGTCTTGTGGCGCGAAATACATCATCGTTCAAGGCCATCATCCGAAACACATAGGGTAAGATTTTTTTATTTGCGAAATGGGGGAGGGATGCATATTGCAAACTGCTTAGGGACGCCATTTGTATAAATACGGCATCGACTCTACCTGTCATTGTACCCGGTCCTTAATGTCTTCAGGATGAAGGACCGGAAGATAAAAGTCCTCTCGTTGGTGATCATCAAGGTCACCAAATCCCCGGAAGGACGACGCATATACAACGAGCTACACGAGATCTTCGATATGAAGATCTCCGTGGTCATCGATTTCTACCATTTCCTCTCTACAATCATGTTTTTCTCCAAACATCTCCAAATATAAAAAAAAATAACCCACGTACTTCTCACAATGTCCGATGAAGATATCAAGTGTTCCAAAGTTGGACCGATACTCCGAACAAAAACCATGAACTACCAGTCAATGTGAACATTAGCTAGTTAAAGGGAGAAATAATATTTATTTCGTACTTTAACGACGTGATTCAATTATTGATAACAAGGGAATATTAACATTAACGACTTTCAATAATTAACGTCAAAATATACAAAAATTATGTTTATAGTCACCTTTTTATCAAAGCAAAAATATTATTTGAATAACTAGGCTATCCAATAATTAAGGACATCGAATCGACATTCTTTTGAAGTGTAAACATGTGATTTTTTCAAAAAATATTTTCTCGGAATGTTATTTCGCAAAATTCGAAGTGTCTGTTCAGTAGAATCACTGACTCGCCTTCCTTCTTGCCAATTTGTCGTGTATACCTTGGTTTATTAGAAAATTGGTATATGTGTACACCGTTGCAACTTGTGGCCCACTTCTATAGAAATAGAATCAATGTATGTATTCAAAGAATGAGTACAATCTGTATGAAGAAATCATTTATCATATTATTCGTCTATTGTACATGTGTTAGTTTAATTTAAACTTAAAAATACACATTAACGATTTTTATTAAATTTTACAGTCCTTGCGTTGTCGACGTTCGTGGTCTGTTAGCGTGCTAAGAGGTGTCTTGTCCTTTATTTTCGACGATTTCGGAACCGGTTTTCCTTTAATTTGTTTTTGCGCCTGAATATATGGTTCTCCGGATTTGTAATTTGGTAACTGCCTAAAAATTAAAGAACATTTTTTAAGGGACTTGACTGATTTTATACTGCGTTAGCCACTGTTTTTTTTACTGCACTACAATATCAGTAAGCAATAAAATACTAGAATAATTATAAAAGTGAAAGAAGAAAAATTCGAAGCTCGTATGTTTATGATTCCATAAATTAATGAATCTTAATTTCGTTTACAAAATATTAACACAGGTTCAGAGATTTTATTTAAAAAATAAATATACGAGTATATATAAATTAACATGTTTAACCTGTGATGTTACAAATAAATATAGAAGTTAAACCTGGTTTTATAACTTTGCCTTTATAGTTCTTGATTAAATTAGATTTACCTCATTGAACACATCTCTCAGAAGCAGTTCTTGTGGGCTCCCTGTTATCCGAACTTTATCCTAGTCTGAATTTCTTGATCAGGATAATTCAGTATAAATATGTCATTTGAAAATACCGCGATCTGCAAGCCTATGCCGACGTCTCTAATATTTTTCTTTTCAACTTGTTGATGGTGATGGCTTATGCAAGAAGGATGGTCGTCGTCGCTACAATGGAAATGACAAAGTCGTATCAGTCGGAGTCTAATATATTCGTGTGATGATAACAACGTCACCCCAATTACACTCGAAAATGACCTTCGTTGCGATGAAGCTCAAATGAAGATCTGTCAACATCAGTCGGGTTCCATTGCACATTATTTTTTTTAGATTCAGATTGCGCAGTAGCATAATGATTCTTTTTTCAGCAGCAATTAGTGGTATACCAAATGGAGTCTCATTGTTTAAGAAATCGATAGGGTAGTTTATTGCATCACTGGGGTCTTCTAAGATAATAAATTATAGTAAATTTCTCCTCATTTTTAAATCAATTTTTGCGCAACATTTACGACGTTCTCGGTAAGAAGCTGGTCTTCCAGCCCCGTAGTTACAAGTTCGATTCTCGTTGGTATCCGAAAAATATAAAAATAAAAAAAGAATACCAGTCTGATTCAAGAGTTCATCTGGTAACAATATTCGCACGTGCTCGACGTGCGAGGCATCTTGTGTTATCCCGCGCGATGGTGAACGATGTGTTTTGTATTCTCCAATTGATCTAAACTCTAAAGTTCAATTATTAGGACCGATGACAATATTGTCGACTCAACTTTTTTTTGTAATACTTTTAATGCATCAATAATAATGCATTTGAATCCCATTTCATAGTGCCCTTAAAGAGAGCGTGCTTTCAAAATGGCGCTAAATAAATTGACCCTTTATTATTATTATTATTTTTGAGTTTACAATGAACAAACAAATTAACAAACGATACATAATTTAAAATAGAGTAAATGAGTTGACATCACTTCAGTAAATATTTAATATAACAAGTTAATAAAACGCGAGTAAACATAACTTATTTGAAAATAAGCTATGGAGAAAAAGTTTTCCAAATCATTCTGAGAATTAACGGCAAATATAATATACGGTTTTACGAGAACAATACTGGCAAATAAGCAATTAGTAAAAGTAAACTTTGGTTCATATCCTATTTTTAGTTGCAGGTGTAATTTTCGCAAACTTTTGTGAAAAGTCATAATATTGTTATTTGCTTGTACTTGACTCATACTAGAAACATTATTTCGTCATTGATATTTTGACCAGATGAATACCTGCGTAACGTACCTATATGAGTGTTTTTCCCTGTCTACGTGTGATATTATTTCCAGCACTTACAATGGCGAACTGTGAATGATGTGCAGAATACAATATTGTCTCCCAGTCACGATATTTAACATGTTCACGCCACATATTCGGATAGGTTGAGTGGTACTGTACGAATGAATTAATAAAATTTCCTTCCATTTAGGTGTGTTAGAAATTATTATTCTAAAACAATATTTTGCAACACTAAAAATATATTTTAATATTCCTTTCAGTTGGAAATATGTAAGTGGAAATTGTAATTCTCTTTTAGAGTAGATCTGAGATGACTGGATGGTGAGACAGAAAATTGCCGCACACTGGGTATAACCAAATGAAGGAGGTATGCTGCTGATAAAGATATGTGGCAGAGAATCCTGCACGCACCCAAGACCCATCTAAGGGTTGTAGGGTTGGTGATGATGACGATAATGATGGAAAACAGTTAATGTGTTCAAATCTTAGATAGCCTTTAAATGTCAACCATGAGGTCCATGAGTACAGCTTACCATTGCAAAGGAAACTTTGGTATGTTCTATTGTTTTGAATACACTTATGTAAATGAATACATAACATCACTTCCCCATGGCTATGGGGAACGGATGCTATGTATTATTTGCCACCAAATTACTCAAATCCTTATTTAACATGATTTGAACTTCCGTTGGTATCTTTTCCAGTTTCTTTTTGGCATATTTCTAGTTGATTACCACTTGGTAATCGCATCTAAGCTGGTTGAAGAAATTACGAGAGTAGTTTCAGTGTTGTGTGATATTTTTTATTCAAATCTACTGTCTCAAAGATCAAAATAGCCGTGATGATCACCAACCTCTGAAAGGAAGAAGAACATTAAATAAGACGGAGATGAAGGAACTGTGAGGGTCAAATTGGAATATTACAATTAATCACAACCATTGCCGAACATTTAAATCTATATGGAAGATGGAATGGAAGAGATGGTATACTCCCACCTTAATTGATCGGGACGAGATGACCTCCATGGCTTGGTTGGAAAGACACCTGTCTTCGGTTACTGATTCGATTCCCGTTGGTTTACAACCTGGATTTTAGTCTTATTTTCACTTAAGGCATCTTTGACATAATTGTATTACACTTTCGTTATATACACATACAGTGCAACCTGATGGGCTTATTACCATGTGGTAATATCTTCCAATCAACCAGAAAAATTATAAAGTAGTTTTAAGAGAAAACCAGTTCCAGTGGGATTTGAACCCGCGACCTCCGGACTGGGAGCCAGTTAGTTCATGGAGGTCGTTATTCTGGTTCATTGGAAGAGATCATCACATGTTAACCCACCAGGTTATATCGTAAACAGCGAAAGAGTTATACAACAGCAGTGCTCAATATTTACCTGTATAGTGCAAAAAAAGAAAGGAGTAAAGGTGGAAGATGTGACAAGGTAATTGATATCGCAAACAATGACGTATTGAAGAAGACTTATGTGACGTAAATACTAAGTGACGTCACTTAAAAATGTTTGCAAATATTAAATAAGGTGCAAAGGTTTAAACAGGTATTTAGATGTACTCGTACTTGTATATATGACCATGAATTAATTTTTCGATGATTTGTGGTCATTTAAAGGTTATTGAGCATTTCCGTTTTTTGCGACATGCAAATGTAAACATCGTTTTTAAGTTTTCTCAAACACTTAATTATCATTAATGTTCTGCGACTGAATAATTTTTAACATACCGATGAATATGTCAACCTTCATATTAAGGACACATCAATCGGCATAAATGAATTGAGCTTTTTGAACTTGCAATTTGCATCGTATTTTTTTTTACCTTTGTCGTGTACTTTCAGGATATACGAGTATATTAATTAACATACTATAATATACACATACCACCACGCCATTTCCCTGTCGGGGTCGACAGGAGAACAGAGCAACACACTTTCATATCTCAATACAAATTCTTCCCCTCTTCTACATCCAAACATCTTCTCACACTACTTTTAGAATGTGTTCCTGATGGAACTTATAGATGATGATTTATGATGATTTGACACTAAAATAATATTTGTCTAAAAATATATAAATGGTTATGCATTTAATCTACAGGACTTTAAATATGTACGAGTATGTTTGTTTGTACTTAACATGAAACGACTAGTTATCTTTAGCGTCAATCTTCATTTCATCGCTTTTTTTCTCTATGTTTATTATATAATATTCATCTCCATATTCAGTACGTAGGAATGCAGCATTTTTATGATTTATGAATCGAAAGTCAATGTCCATTGCAGCGGTGAGAAAGTAAAGGCTTACAAGAGGTATTTTTATTTATTTAATATTATGAGATCAAGCTGACAGGGTCGTATCAGGCTGACGAGTTGTGATTTACTTTACAATATCAACAGAGTACTATAAAGACAAGTATATCAGTCATCTCAAGTACAGAATAATTGTGAGAACTTCAAGAGGTATAACATGACACATTTCTTATTCTGTTCAACAGAGTTTCTGCGAGGGGTAGTGCAAAAATCTAAAATGTCACAAGTATAACATGACATGAAATTTATTTGTAGATATAATATATATATTTGTTAAAATGTTTACATTTTCTACACAAGATAAACGGTCTTTATACGCTATCTTACAACAATCATTATCTGTTCTGAGACATCTGACTTACACCTAAGAAATTCACACGTATTGTAAAAAATTCGACCTGTAGTCACTGAGATTTGAAAACTCACAGCATAAAAATATGTGCGCACTATTTCATTGGAATACCCAAAAACTGGGAATATTTGATTAAATCTCCCTGTCAAAATGTTATAAACAATGAGTTTGATCTTTTTAACACTACATTGTTAAACCAGTTAGCGGTCTCATTTCTTCCAACTAATTAGACAAAAGTAAATAAAGAAAGCTAGTTACATGGTCGCAAAAATATTTCAATTATTCTTAACGTGTAAAAAAATCATGAATAACATATATTCATATGTATAACATTTTTACTATATAGAACATAGTAATAATAGAAGTAACGTACCATCAATCAAACTAAAAGGCAGAGACGGTGGATATGAAAGAAGAATCAGGAATGAGTTTTTTTAGTCATTTTTTAAAACATGCCAAGGATGGAGCGAGTCTAACATTAGTTTGTTACTAGTTCCACAGTCTTATTGCACGGAGAGTAAAGGCCAACGTGAAAAACGAAGAGCGATGAACTTGAATAGCCAATAAATATTTTCCGTTTGAGCGTAGCGCTAGTCCATAATCTAAAAGACGCTGAATATTATCGGTGAGATATGTGTATGAGGGAATTGTACCTGCGCCACGGTTCAACAAATACGAGTAATTGTCAAGTCAAGAAATTAAATCTTTTCATTTTACTCATCCAGATTACACAATAGACCAAGTTCGTTAATTCGAGAAATTTCAAATTAGTTCACTGTTTACTTTTTTAAACTTAGTATACACGTGTAAACCTTATTAATCGATTTATCTAAAGGAAATCTTAAATTAACAAAGTTATGATCCATTCATTTGCATGTCAATCCAATAGTGTATCAACCGTAAAAAAAAACAATATTTTGTAGGTATTGTCTTCAGTAAATTATTTATTTTAAATTATTTTTCATATGCATATAAATGATGAAAAATTGAAAATATACATACTCGTATATGCAAATAAGGTTCAACCCGTAATCTGTGTATGATGATAAGTAGTTTTTTTAGGTAAAAATATAAAAAGTCAATGAACGCGCAATTAATAGTCAAAGCCCAGACAGTAATAATTCAATTATAATGTTAATCATTTATAACGGCTATGAAAAAACATCACATTAATCTTAAGAAAAACTACATTCATTTATCAGCAAATTGAAGAAAACACATCCTACCTGTGCATGAAAATAAAATTAAGTTTTTAAGTATTTGATCACTTGATAAATCTGTACAAATGTATGCGAATTGAATAAAAATACAATAGCATAACAATTTTTTTAGATACGCAATAAAACTGCTATTGATAATACAATATTTAATAAAACCCACAAGTGATAAACTGCAAACGATAATACAATATTTAATAAAACCCACAAGTGATATAGTGCTATCGATAATACAATATTTAATAAAACCCACAAGTGATATACTGCAAACGATAATACAATATTTAATAAAACCCACAAGTGATATAGTGCTATCGATAATATAATATTTAATAAAACCCACAAGTGATATACTGCTATCGATAATACCATATTTAATAAAACCCACAAGTGATATACGGCTGTCGATAATACAATATTTAATTAAATTCATTTATTACTTGATTTTTGTTTTAAATAATTCAAACTTTTATTTCGTATTAAAGATAAACGTAATGTTAGTATTTTTAAACTTACGAATTCTTTTTACCAAATAAAATTCACTCGTTTTGAAACATGAACTCTATTTTTATTTTTTCTGTTTTATGAAGTAATACATCGAATATACCAACAAAAATATCATCACACCGTTTTCCTGTCGTAGTAAAAAGAGTTTCAAATCAAGATATAAACCTTGAAATTATTTAATCTTCTTTTATGATGCATTTAATTTAAATTCAAATTGGTATTTTTTGTTACATCGGTCCTTAGTTAGTTCGTTCGAGTACGACCAGAAAACATCATTTTCTTCAGTAAAGCTGTAATCATACCCTCTCTGATATACTCGTATATATGCGAATCATAGGTAGCCGGTTTAGGTAACACTGTAAAATATAAAGCGTCCCATTCCACAAAAAAGTTTTAGTACTACCATAGAATATCATATAATTAGATTTCGAAAAAAGCAAACTGCTGAAGCATTGAGACTATCGCGTGAGTTGGTTTGGATATGTAGCTAGCATGTGAGACTCCAGACTTCCGAGAAATATTATATTTGGTAAGCTGACGAAGGGCAGAAGTAAGTATGGTGGGTGGCATAAAAAGTATAAGGACGTGCTGCATGACTCAAAAACATAAATGTTCAGCACAAATGGGAGCAAACAACAGCAGTAGTAAAACTGTTTTGCTAGTTATCAGAGACCCAATGGAGAAAGAAGATGCTGACAAGCTGCAAGCTTACAATATATACAATAGGATATGCCTATCACAAATTAGCTTACATAGTCATCTTCGATTACATCAACGACAAGCCCTGATACCCTGATAATGGACATTGTGTTCGGGGCTTTCTATCGAACTTTTAGGGTTTAGAGCCACAGGAGTCTGCATATAACTTATATTGCACGTTGAAAATACTACTACGTGTGGAGAGATAATAACGCATTAAGCATGCGCGAGTTTTTTTTATCAGATGAACTGCGTAACCAGACTGCAACCCTTTTTATTTGTTGGATAACATCAGAAATTGCTTATTGCGATACAAACTTAAAAGATGAAGAAGAAAGAGATCGTTCGTCTGATTGTGATGATCAGGCTCTTCAAATAGCGGTGGAAGAAGATGGAAATTTGACATAGATGTTGGCTGAACAATTCAATGTCGACCATTTCTCAATCGTCAGGCACCTCAAAAAGTTCGATAAGGTATGAAAATGACTGGATGGGTTCCTCACGAGCTCTACGACAACAACACGGTTAGCAAAGTCCAAATATTTACCCAATTTGTTTCTGCGAAACGAGCAAAATCCCTTTCTTCAGCAATTGGTGACCGGTGATGAGTCATAGCTTCTCTTCAGAAATGTCAAACAACAGAAGATGTGCGTTGATCCCGGGTAGACTCCGAAAAGAATTCCAAAGGTATTCCATTGCAACAAGGCCATGGGGTGTGCTTGGTACGACCGCGCTGGTATAATTCACTTGGAGATTATAGTAAACGGTTTCTGCTATTGGTGGGATGGCAATTATGAGAAACATGATATATTCGTTGACTGTGCTGCAGTCCATCCTTTTTTGAAGTGATAAAGCATGATATTGCAAATATGAAGATGGTTATCGCAACGCTTTTTTACTACCTTAATGAGGAATATACAAGTAAAAACAATTTATACAAATTTGACAGTTTCGTAGTACATCGGTACGACGATAGTTAATTATGCACCAACCTAATATAATTCACTTGATCCAACCATACGTTCCTTGTTCTTCATCAACCACGCCTTCAACTCACATTTACACTCAACATATTTGTTTAGTAAGTCTTTTTTTGTTCATTCGTTCTACATACCCGAATCATCGCACGATGCTCTTCTTCGTCTTGATTATCTCTTGATTTACGAAATAAAGTTTGACTGTTTTCGTTCATTTCTCTGTTGTTAAATGCTACACAATAAAACTAAGGGATGCTTTTTAAGCTTTCCGAATAAAAATTACAAAGAATTAATCTAAAAAAATCATTACAAATATTTTAAACTGCAGCCCGATTAATGGGTTACCTATATAACAAAGTCAAGTCGTGTAAATAACTTAATCCGTACCTGTCAAGTACAAGAATCTTGACCAGGATGAAACGGAGAAAGTAATCCACCAGCCAAGTCTTGTAATTTTTCAATAATCCGTAATTTTTACTTCTGACTTACCCATTAACGCTAAGTTGTTATTTTATTTCAAATAAATCATAAAACGTGACAAAATTTTATGAAGTAAATTATTTGCTAAATATACAAATATTTATTCATTCGTAAGAGTTCATTTCTCGGTGTCAGCATATCTTAAATCAAAACTTTTAAAATAATTATAAGAATCCATGGCTTCGAAAACGGCGCGGTTGGCGAGACTAGAAGTTCATAGATAAATGAGAGTTATGGGAATACGATATGTGACGTTTTTAGATGCTTTCAAAGATAAGACGTTTGACTTCCACCCAGGGATTTGTTTGGTAACAAACTCATATGCGCTCGTCGTATGCTAGTGTTAGTGCCTTTTCACGTGCAAGGTAACATTGTCAACACAAGCGATGACGAACTGTGAGTCCCGTGCCTTCTCAAGTATCTAAACTAAACCCGATGACTCGATTAACGGGGCCGAAGACAATGTTGTGTCCCGGCCACGCTCTTCAATATTTCCGAATCACCAGTTCGGATGTGTTAAAGGGTATCATAAAAATTTATAAATAAAAATGGGAGCATTTAAAAAATATTAATATTTTCTACAATAATTAAAAAAAAATGGTGTTTTATCTTTTATAAAAGGTTTAAATTGTTTATTCTTTTTTTCTTCAAATATTTTTCTGGATTACAACATATGGCTGTAAAACAAGTAACGAATTTTGTTTTAAAATACCCCTTCGCTCTATTTATGAATCAATATCTTTAAAAATAAGCCTTCGCTCTATTTATGAATCAATATCTTTAAAAATGGTCTGCAAGTTGAAATAGCATATTTATCATAGATATTCATTAATATTGTTGATGGCCAAAACGGGCTTACTTTCCTTCCATATTTTTAATTTCATCTTCATGATGCAGTAATTTAATAAGATTTAGCAGATCCTCTTCAGTCAATTCGTCCACTGGGAGATATATTTTCTATAAAATATATTTTCAAATACAATCTTTTTTAGAAAATATCCGTTAACCAAATATCATTATCTTAAAACCGCATTCGACAAGACCGTGGTTGGCGAGAGATAACTGTAATGCATGTTAACTTTTTTCTTTCTTTAAGAAATATATATAGAGCGCCCTTGATGAGAGTCTACTCTCTTAACGCTACATAAACTGTCCTTTATTTTTATAATTAAAAAAAATGTACTAGCCATTTTTTTTCAAATTTCCATTCAGACCATGTTGTTGAGCCAGTCAATCATGAATAGCTTATACTCGTACACATTTCGAAGCATGTTTTTTTCTTATTATGTATAAAAATATATTTCCATAATAATCGGGCCGTTTTGTACTCAATTCAACGAAATTGTAATATAATACAAATACGACAGTTTGCATACAAAAATCACTGCACGTATAGATCGTTCAGCCAGAAGAGTCGTTTTGAAATAGTGTCAGTAACACTCTCTGTATTACACAACTTATGAAGTGGTATTGGTTTTAGAATGCCACACGATTGGTTCGCGCAGAGAGGACGTTTGTATTGTTGTTAAAATACTCGATGATTATAAAAACACTACCATGTCGAAATTAGAAGTGCGATTTTTGTCTAATGTAATGTATAATTTTAAAAAAATCGAAAGCTTATAATTTACTTTGTTATTACTTAAAATTTCCTAGAATTTAGTATCACTCCATCCACTATTATTTTAAAACTTTATTATTTGGCATTGCAATTATGATATATAATATGTTAAATAATCTTACATTAATTTTATTTTTATGTGCAATCTAATTAAAGCTGACGAATATTTTAACTTGATAATACTTGTACTTATGTTTATTTTTAATCTTGAAAAAATTCATTATTGTCATTTAATGTTTCCTAGAATCTGTCATGCCTAAACAATTAATATGTAAAATAAACTTATTTTTATTTTTATGATTATTACAATTTAGGTTGACAGCATTTTAAATTTACAAAACGTGCGTATTCATTTCAAAGTTTGAATATAAAATATATATTTTTTTTTGCTTTTTCACTTCATTAAAAAAATAAAGTGACTAGTTTTTGTAAACGCACTGTTACTCACACTATTGCAAATTGACTCTTCTGGCTGAATGATCTATACACACGCCATATATCCTTAGGATGGTTAAAAATCATCCTCAATTGCGAGGAATTTCGCTATTGACGATGGTTTTTATTATTTTATGTATTAAAATATAATATAAATATAGTATGTAATAAAAGATAGTTGTTTAAATATTCATTAAAAAAAGTTTTATTCTCAGATGAAAGGAACGTAAGATTTCATCCGGAGTTCGAATCCCAATATGAAAGGAAAGTAAACCATTATCCCGAGATTGAATACTAAGATGAAAATAGTAAACTACAGCATATTGAACCTTTTAACTAACTCAGAATTTGAATCTCCTCGTATTGATAACCTTAGATTTGATATCAAGAGTAAAGACAGTGCTTGGGAAAGTGCAATATTATACATTAGCAATAGTAATAAAGTCCAGGATATATATCGATTGTCTGCATGATTTTTGACCACTTGTTTCCATCGACTGTACTCCTCTTCCAGTTGCTTTCATCCAAAGTGCGCCAGTTTTCCGTCACTTCGTAACTTCGTTTTCCCTATTCTTCTAGGCTCAACATAATGGCTGAACAAAGTTTTCATTGAGAGTCGGTGTCCTGCACACGAAGCAAACATCCTTGCCAATGTGATCTGGTATTGTAATTTATTTTTATCAAACACTGTTTATTCCACTTTTTTGTGACGGTATAACCCTACCGGTTTCAAGGCTTTCACCTCATCTTCAGGGGAGCGCAAACAAGACTTGTTTGCGCTCCCCTGAAGATGAGGTGAAAGCCTTGAAACCGGTAGGGTTATACCGTCACAAAAAAGTGGAATAAACAGTGTTTGATAAAAATAAATTACAATGTATTTAAACCTCCACAACGTTAATGCCTTTACTATAAACAACGTAGTCTGGTATTTTAACCGAATGATTTAACACACTTAAATATGAAAATTCTTCACAATAAACGCAAATCAAAGTGAGACACCGGTTTCACTTTATACAAGCATTGTCAATCAATTTGACATTACTTTAGTAAAGCGAAAAGTACATTGTGTATAATTTTTCCACATTTATGTATTAAATAATTCTGATTGAAAATGAAGTTCTACGATTTAATACCAAATCAATTAATAATGAACTAGTATTTTTTATTTATTAATTCGCTAAATTAGCTCTGCCGTACGGGTGAAGTGGGATTTTAGACCGATGTATTAAGTAAAAAGAAGAAGAGCACATGAAATGGTTTGAGCATGTAGGACGAATTCATTAAGAAATACAGTGCAAATGTGAGTGGAAGGCGTGGTAGAAGAAGCATGGTTGGATGAAGTTGATTATATTTAGAAGGAAAGAAACGTAGACAATTAGAAAAAAATCATAGAAGTAGTATGAGAACAGGTATGGATTAAGAAGAGGCAAAAGGTCTGTGTCATGATAGGAAAGTCTAACACTGTCTCATATCTAGCTTCCTCGATAGGAAGACAGCGTGAGCAGCAACACCTTGCGTAAAATTCGTAAATCAATATAAGCATAAGTTCCATCCATCTAGATGCTGGATTAAAAATCTTGGTCATTTTTTTTTCTTCTGGGTTACAATCCTATGATTGGTCTGCACCAAGCATTCGATCTCTGAGTGGAGGGATCTTCGTCATAAAAATTGTATGTTATATCCATAGAATATATCATCTGCGCTCTTTGTATGACATTTATCATAGCACGCCACTGACAGAATGGAATGAGCTGATTGAATAAAAATGAAAGTGTCATATAACCGGGTGACTGAACGGAACATAATAGTGACCAGTGGCCCGGATATTGTACAAGCTTCATTTTTATATAAAACAGCAAAAATAATCCTTTGAATAACATATTTTTTTGACAAATTTCCTCAGTATAATAAATGAACGATTGCGTAAATATTGTTTTATAATTTAAAAAAAAACGTGTGACGAAGACAAATACAGTTAAAATGTATTTATTTATATTTTAAAATTAATAATTAACGTTTCAAAATAACAAAGAAAATTCATTTAATAATTTCAGTAAAAAAATGTATGCTACATATGATACACGCATTCATGCCATCATGCTGTTACGGAGAAGCGCCTGACTTTCTATTTGCTTTTTTCGCCTTCTTAACTACGATTTTCTCATAGAACTCTCTCGATTTATTTATCTTTGCTTATTTTTTAATTTCTTGGGTGATCCAAATTTTTCTTACTTCATCTGTACATAAAATTTTACAATAAAATATTTCTATCGCATTTAAACACAGAGTTAATTTGTGAGGTTTGAAGGCGATTCAGTATCCAGAGTCATTGATTTCTTGTTTAAAAATATACATAACGACCTCCGTGACCTAGTTGGTAAGACAATTGCCTGGTTTCCATGTCGAGGGTTACTGGTTCGATTTTCACCGGTACACAATTTATTTAAAAAACGAGTTCCAGTCTGGTTTTCATTTAAACCTCAACATCTTTCTAGTTGGTCCCGCCAATAAACCCGCAAAGTTTTTCTATATATGTATAATACAAAAGTATAACACAATATATTTACTCGTTTTAAGAAGAAAAAAATGAAATAACGATATGTTGAATACTATACTTATGTACGAGTAACATATATGAATAACGAATAAATATGGAGAAACAGTGTTAAGTATCCACACAAGGAAAACATCATATTTGCAAGGATTATTTCCTTAGAACTTACTTGAAAAATCAATACACGATACATCATACTCGATAATGTGAAGATAAACAACATAAGTTTTACAAGAAAGCTGGGAATTAACAGAGATGCTTGTTTGTAAGTTAACCGCAATATTTGACGTGTGTCATCCTAAACCATTATCGATTGGTCATCTAAGAGAAAAAATAAAGTACCTAAGACGTTGTTTTATGAGAATTTTCTCAATTTTATGCCGATGCAATCATAACGACATTACGTCAATACATATTGAGGAACTAACCCACAATTTGTTTATTTATTTTTTACGTAACTTGTTTTTGTTACAAATTAATATAATTAACAACTTCTTTGATTATTTGCAAAAATAATGTATTATACATCCCGGCGAGTTTTAAAACTAAAATTATTATAATAATAATTACCCAGTTCTATCCGGAACACTATGCAGTTCGTCCGAAGTTAAAAAAAACATATGTTATGTCTCCTAAATAGCACATTTTTGTCGATAATAATAATTTAGACAGTTCTGATTTGTAATAAAAGATGACGCACTATTTTACCTTTTATAAATAAAATTGTATGCGCACGTTGCAAAAATTTTATTACAATATAATAATACTGAAATAGTGTATTTTCATCCACATCCAGCTGTAGTGTTGGCTAAACCAGTCATGAGTGATGATGTTATAGTTTTCATATTCAGCTGTCATTTGATGTGTCGGGTGGTATTTTGTATTTAATGGGGTCGTTTATTTGGGAAATTTATATAAAAAGTGCTTACAGGAGAAGTGAGTAGTTGATCCCGTAAATATTTTATAAACAAGCACAGTTTTATAACAGTTCAGAAACGTTAGAAAAAATCTGAATCCATGCATATCACTCATCTACTTTAATATAATAAAAATGATTATTTATTTCCCGTCTTTATAATTTCCAAGTTCATGAAACACCAGATAGGCATCTTTCAATCAACCCGCTCTGCACGCATTTTCTATGTCATTCATGGTGTCATTTTCTTTTTGATTTTGTATGCTTATATATATTTTACATTATTTATTTGATATTTCTTTCATATTATCTTTCTGAAAAGTTATTTTTTGTGTATTTTTGCTGTTCCTTCTTTTGTTGGAAGTTTTTCTCCTTCGAACGGACTATTTTGATGAGTTTTGACCTTTTTGAACATATTTGCTCTTCATACTTGCTTAATTTTTATATTATATCGTCCAATATGATTTTTTAAATAAAATCCTATATTAACAAAAGTTTCTCGTCTGAATATATTTAGTCTGTATACAAGTATATCAGACCATACAATATATTGTCGATGATTGCCCTTTAAGGTATTGTGGAGCTTTGTGGGATGATTGACTTTCCTTGATTTGAACATACATATAAGTCTTGTCATACGAACAAAAGAACACTCTTGATTTATTTTCAGAACTCTTTATTTCTTATGGAGAATCAATGAAACTTCACTGATGCAAGGCATGTTCACTGCGACCGTGGTCACACCTAAGACAATTCAAGTTACACCACAATATTCGTGCCAGGTCAAATTCTTGGAGAAGTAAGTTAGAATCACTTTCAATGTGGAAACTTCCAACCGAAGATTGATTCCAATGCTATCGTCAACTATCTGATGAGCTCAAATTTCTCTCGATCAGAAGATGGTACGAAATACTCACATACATTGATTAATAGCGTGTCGTTTAGACACACCTTCTGGAACTCCCTCCCTCAATCTATGTTTATATTTATTTTTTGATACGCCTATGGCTGATTCGTGGAACACGTACCGTTTTCAGATTACTTTCTACGTATTTTCACATCAACTGTGTCAATAAATCAAATGACACTCAAACACTACGCAAAGAACTTGTAATGCGAAAATGTTGGCAGGAAATTATTGTTGACAGAATGCGGTGTTTTGTTCCTCGTCAAAAGAGCTTTCTAATCACGAGAGTCAACATGAAAATCACAATTTACTATATAAAGCATTTGTGATATAAAGAGAAATCATTAGCGTTTGAGTCATGAAGCATTCCTTCATTTGAAAAATATTTAATAAGAGTTATAAAACGATCTGGCAACATACAGCTTACAAGTTAAAACTACTCCCATGTGGGCTCCCATTCTGGATTTTTTGACATCTTGTCCCTTTTTTTACCTGAACATCACAAAACCACATCTGTACGTGCTGATTTGAAAAGTACGACATCTTACACTTTAAATTATTTTAATATTCTGTGGCTGATCACAAATGCAAACAAAGTATTAAAGGTAAGAAAGAATGGCACTAATTTTATACATTAATTAAAAAAACATAAAAATTTTGAGGCCTTCGTAGTTTTTCGTATGAGTAACATAAGGTCTCTCGAAGGGTTTGGCTTATTTATCTATTTATTTATATAAATAAACAGTACAATGTACCTTATAACAAAAATAAAAGAGTCAGTAGTGAGTGCTCAATACATTACAAAGGACATAATATTTTTTTTTAATTAAAAAATCTTAAGACTTACAAAAAAAAGAAAGAAACAGGCACCAAATTGTACAAAATCACATATTACCAACACAATACGGGGCCGTCCACAGGCGCATAGCCCGCACTGCGCAAAAAATATAAAGGCAACAGACAAATATCATTGAAAACAAAATACAAATTAGAAACAAAATACAAATTGAAAACAAAATATAAAAGACGAAATCTGACAGGTGCAACTTCACAAATCTCATTCAGCAGGTGGAAAAAAATATTCCGACATTTCAAAAACGTTGTAGTTTTCATATTCAGGGTTTATTTGTAGTGTAATGACGAACGTGTCTACAAACACGCCCTGAAGATGAAAACTGCAATGTTTTCGAAACTTCGACATCACAAGCCAAACCACACTGTACAATACCCCGAAAGACATTATACAACAAAATGGAAGTTTTCACTCAATGAACAAACGTCCACGAAGTCTACAGGCACAATACATTTTTCCTTATACGCCTCCGAGCCTCTGAGTTAAAAAAAGTATATTCATAAAATAGCCATGTCTTAATACTGTAGTTCCAATTATTTACGATAATTCTGATTTTGATATCCTCATCAATAAAGTAGATAATATACTGATGTTTAAAATTTAAAAAAATATATTTTTCATTTTTCAATATTTCATTTTTCAATATTTTCTCAATGTTGCTATATGTATATCCTTACGGGTGAATCCCCACAAGGCGGTAGTTAGTGTGTTCAATGAATGCAGTTGTTTGTTTTCATCTCGGTTATTTTTCAAGTTACATTATGAAGGTTAAGTCCTTTAAGAAAATGTTTTATGAATCAAGCATTCTCGGAACTGATTCAAATTGTGCTCAATAACGTCACAATCTCGAAAAAACCTCCGCAATCCTTGTCCTAAATCCATGTTTTATTAATACTATTTGATTATAGAGGGTTTTTTTTCTTAGAAAAACTTGTATCAGATACATTACGGTTATTTTATTAGGAACTACCAGTCATTATATGAAAACGTGGCGAATCTCATTGATTAAACATTGACATTGAAAGGGGTCAATATGTCAATTTCATAATTTAAAATACATTTGAGTACCGAAATACAATATCAGACACCAAAACGTGTCAACTGAGCAAGAAAAGTAATTGTCAAATTATATGGTACAGTAAGCGACACGGAAAGATAAAAAGCAAAATAAATAAACGCAAAACGCCAGCCAAATGTCAAACGTGTTAGCAACAGTGTTGATACACAATTGAAAAAAAAACATTTTGATTCGTAAAATACAATGATAAATACTTTGTAGTTACATTTACTTCATTTTTGTTAATACAATGATAAATACTTTGTAGTTACATTTACTTCATTTTTGTTAATAAAATACATTTCAAATATATTTTGCTTTTCATATCTCTAATATGTATTTTTCTTGCAAATTTTGTTTGCATTTGGTTTATTGTCGTATATGTAACAATAGAACTGGATTTACAATCTGACATGTACATTGCTTGATGCGCAATCAAAATTAATTACATACATGCATACCATCACCCCACTTTCCTTTCGGGGTAGGTAGAGAGGAAAGAGCGCCAGACTTTCCTATATCGACACACATCCTTTGTCTCTTCTAACATACATCTATACACCTTCTTAACCAAGTAACGTATTCAATGTACTCACGCATCCACGTATTATGTCTCGATCACATGATCTATCCATGCTAGTCTATTAAACCTGATGGTGCTTGTAAGAACCTGACGGTACTAGCGTCGAATATCTACGTTGCTAATGTGTCTCCAATTTTATTGCTATAACGCCAAGACTTATAGTATGCCCAAAATAATTGACACAATCTTATATCAAAATATCCTGTTGTGGCATTTTAAAGTTTAATAAATGACAATATTACTTGCTGCAAAAAAACATAAATTCTGACGTAATATAATCCAAGAGTAACATCATTCCGCTAAACGCTGTCTTGCGCCCAAAATAGTTCTTAACACAATTTCAAATAAAAATATTCTGCGGTGTTCTTTAAACTTTAATTAATGACATATTATTTCTTTAATTAGCTTCAGAATAAAACATTAATGTTATGTTATGTAGTCCAAGCGTAAAACTAGTCCAGAAGTGAATCGGCAAGAATTCGAACTTAGTTAATCCGGAAAGGCTCTCGCTAACTTAGTTAGTCCGGAAAGGCTCTCGCTAACTTAGTTAGTCCGGAAAGGAATCCGCCAAAATTCAAAATAGAGGCGCTCGCTGACTTAGCATCTAACAGTTAGACCACGGCTGCCGATTTTTAATAATATATATTTTAACGAATTTTAATTAAATATTTGTCAACTTAAATAGGTTGATGATCTGATAATATTAATCAATGAAAAGGAATTAATAAAACAATTATTAATCATTCATATTTCCCACATTCATCATTGATTTTGGCGTGCAATTTATGATTCGTGCAAAGGGTAATTTTGCATTTCATGTACCAATCACGCGAGTGCAGAATGTAATATTTCATGTAAAGCAGTGATATTTAAACTTGGTTCCGTAGAACGTTTTCAGGGCCTCCACATTGTTTGTAAAAAAGCTGGTTTTCACCTCATCATCAGGGCAGGGTTATATATATACCGTTACATAAAGTAGAATAAACAGTGTTTGACTAAACAAAGTATTTAAACCTCCACAGTGTTAATGCTTGAACTAGGTATAAATAATATACTTGTATTATTGTTTTTTTTAATCATATTTTCCGACTTAACATATGTTAGCATTAAAACTAAATACAGGAACAAATTAGATGCAGAATCTGTAATGCGTGAACTAAAACAACAATTACTCTAGGTTTTCCAACAGTTCTGTAGCAAGAAACAGGCGCATTAAAACTATTGAATTTAGTAAATGATTTTTTTCTTCTAATTTTACCATTTAAATACTGTATCATCATTGTATAATCATTGTTTCCAATTCTTCTTTTTTCATAGGTACCCTTAAAAATAACCGAATTATTGTTTTGGACATATTGAAGAGTAGAATAGTAACCGAGCCTTCGGGTTAAAACCTCTGGAGTAGGATCAGAACTCATGATTCGTTATTGAATGTGTTAGTAACACTACCGCTCGGCACGTGCGAATATTGTTACCGTACGAATTATTTTACTAGACTGGCATCCTTTTTTGTATCATTGGGAATCGAACCCGAATCCCCCGGGTGAAAGTCAAGAATAGTACCACTAGGCTACGAAGGTTGTCAGATGCAAATCAGCGGTACAAGATTTTAATTATCAAAATTCTTTATTGTTTCAAATAAAGAATTTTGATATTTAAAATTTGTGTATTCCTACGTTTATCTACTCGTATAATATTTAATAAAAATATTGAGGGCCCAGGATATGTAGAAATGTACGTTTTTGCTATCTGTAGCTTTGCACGATTTGGATGATTACCGCAGCACAGAGTTTAAAAATTACAAACAATACAGATATAAAAAATCAATATAGTCAGCTATAAAATATCAATTTTGATCATAACTAAATTTACTAGTAAATATCAAAATTTTCATTTTATTTTATTTAAAATGCCTGTGGTACATTTTTCGTACTGGGGTTCCTAAGAAATAACATTTGAAGCATATGGTTCCGAATATGTTCGAAGTTTGATAACCACTGGTACAGAGTTATCAAATGTAACATGTTTTTAAAATGTTTTGATTTAAACATTGCCGGATATGAACTGGAATAGTTGTGGCTACGTGATGTTCTTACACGCGTACTGATACAGAAATGAACCTTAAACTTTATTTTGAACGGAAAATTGACATCTCTACCGACGTCCAAAGTCCTCTTAGTTCATAATGAGCATGCATTTCATGTGCAACTGAAGTGATATAATTAAAAAATACAACTATTATACGTGTATTATACTGAGAAAAATAAAAGGTAATCGAACAATTTAAAATATAACAAATTATTTCTACGATTTATTATTTATTTATTGAAAGCGTTTATGGAATAATTTATTTTATATTAATGTCAGTGTTATTGCATGGAGTAGAATCATGGAACCTCAAAGTAAGTAGTATGAACCGACTGGAAGCACTTCGAAATGTGGATGCACCGGAGAATGCTACGGAAACCCTGGACGGATATGGTCAGCAACACAAGGTTCTTCAAAGAGCCAAAGTCGATAAAGAGTTGCTGACTAATATTAAACTCCGAAAGGTGTCCTACTTGGGTCATGTACTTAGAGGACCAAAGTACAAATTACTGCACCTGATCATCCAAGGCAAAATAGACTTATATCTTGATTGATATTCCTCCATCTTCCTCAATCCATTGATAATCCTAACATTTTTATACGAAAATTGCAGATTTCTTGGTAAAAAGCAGCGAAATTCATTCAAACTGAAAAATGTTGACGCCAAAGATTGAAATATCGCAAAATTCGAAGTTTAAAAAAGGCCGAAGAGTTGTTGGCAGGAGGCAAATCTCCTGGCTTCGCAATATACGGGATTGGACTGGCATAAGGGGTGTTGGGGATCTTTTTCGGGCTGCCGGGGACAAAGATATCTATCTACTCTCAAGTGATATTCAACGTTGGGGGGACCTGACATGACACTGAGAAGAAGAATATTAAATAAGAAAACGACTTAATTTTCCCCTTTTTTTTATCATTTTTATTCATTCGCATGGTGCTGCTAAATACATCAAATTGGCGTTGGACAGGTGCAGCTGAAGCTGTAGTTGGGAGACAATAGTGTCTTTGTTCCATTAATCAAGCCTTAGGGCTTTATAACTACTGGAGTACGTTTAGAACTGCTTGTGTTGGCAATACTACTGCAGGTGAAGATTTAACATACTCACACATGTTTAGCGCAGACAAGAACTGTAACCAAAGTATTTTACTGGAGTGCGAGCCTTTTTAAAATTCCTTATTATCGGGCATCACCGAGAGTTGAACTCGAACCGCCTGAGTGGAAGTCCAGCATCTTACCCACTAGATCAAGGAGGTAATGTCGTGACACTGATTTATTAAACAAATTATTCAATAAATTTATTAAGTAAAACTAATCGTTGAAAGGATTTCAACAAAGATAAATGAATGGTACCAAGTAAATACGTTTGAAATACATAACATATGTGTACACTGAGAAGAATTGTGATGTGTTGGTGTGTGAAGGGAATAAGAAATGTAATTATTAAGGATGAATATGAGCTAAAAGCAGATGTTTTAAGTAGGTTAAAAAGAGTAGTTGAAGGTGGTTTGGACATGTTAAACGCATAGGTGGTGAAAAAATTACTTTTTTTTTTTTTGAAAACAAGTATGACTAGGAGTCGTGATAGATAACAATCGAGAAAAATATTGTTAAATCAAGTTAATGAAATTTTGAAAGAAGGAGTGGTAAAGAGTAAAAGAAACGTTGTGAGATAATGTAAGGATGCGGAGGAGATTAAAAAGTATGTCCTGATCGGAAAGACTGAAACTTGTCATCTCAGCCTACCCCAAGGTCAAATTCGAAACTTTTGCTAAATTATACATTTTTTTAATTATTCACACAAATTTTTATATCGGTTTATATCTGCTGTCTCACTAGACTAAGTGTTTGTTCTGAGGCAACTGACTTAAACCCACAGTATTATGGTTATGTTCGTAAATAAATAAAAAAATCTTTAAATAATGTTTATTTGACATCCAGCCGCTAGCTAAATTACACAAATTTGAAAGAATTATGATAATTTTTGACGAGTTATCCCACGGCAACTCAACACGTTGTCCATCATATATTCTTAAAGATAATTTTTTTGTTAAAAGTTTGTAAATATGGAGTATGTAACATGCAGCGATAGGAAACAAAGTCAACGGGGCGCTAAAATATATATGCTCGAACAGAGCAGTATCAAAATCTGCTAAGATGATAGTGCACAACAGTATTTCAGTAGACAATTCGATGTATGGGAGTGAAACGTGAACGTGGAAAAAGACTGAAAGGAGCCACATAAATATGTACTATAGAAATGCGTTTGCACTTCGAAGAATATATGGAGTGGCAATGTATGACAAAATAAGGAATGAAGTGATAAGAGATGAATGCGATCTTAAGGCTGATGTGGTGTTTAAGATAACGAAAATTACTCTGAGATGATTTGGGCACGTAAAGCTAATGAATAAGGAATCAAATATACAGTGCTGATGTGAATGGAAGGCGTAGAACAGGAAGACCATGACAAATATGATTCGATCAAGTGAATGATATTTTGAAATAAAGGAATGTAAGATGTATGGGAAATCCTAGGAGCTGTATGAGCAGGTATATGGATATAGAAGAGGCGAGATATGTTTGTCGAGATAGGAAAGTTTGTTGCTCTGCCCTCTCTCTGTACCCTAGCGGGAGAACAGTGTGATGGCATGATATGTATGTATATATATGTAAGAAATCAATTTGTTTTCAAAAATACCTTCAATATTCTACTACTTATTTCACCAATTCTTCTTTTTCTTTTTAAATGTATCCTTAAAGTTACAAAAATTTAAATTTTTGTATTTAGGAAATGTTTCATTTGGTGGAGGATCTCAAATCATATGTAATGAATTAATGTAAACGAAACTTGGCCAAATCCATCTGATGTCGAAGAACAATACTGTTTTTTTTTTCATGAAAACTTATCCAAATAAATATTGTTTGTCAATGATATAAATTTGAATTATTAAACATACATACATACCATCACGCCATTTCCCTGTCAGGATAGACAGAGAGTACAGAACATCAAACTTTCTTATCTCAACACACATCCTTCGCCTCTTCTGCATCCAAACACCTTCACAAAAACTCATACGATTTCTCTGACTTTCTACGTTTCCTTCGTTCAAAATATAATTCACTTGATCCAACCATACTTTCCTTGGTCTTCCTCTACCACGCATTCTACTCACATTTGCACTGTATATTTGTTCTCTTAGTCTTTCATATATTACTCCCCCCCCCCTCCCCCCATGTATACCTCTGTAGTAATATTTATTCGATTCGTTTCAGTCTTTTTCCACGTTTCACTCCTATACATCAAAGTTGGTACTAAAATATTGTTGTGGACTATCATCTTAGCAGATGTGTATAATGTCCGGTTCGTATATGCCTGCATATGTTTGAGGGCCCCATTGTTACACGCCGTTCGATATCTCTCGTAATCGTTCCATCATCTGAGACCACAATCAAAATTATTTTTCCATTGAAAGTACATCTGTACAAGTCTGATTATCACCTCATATTTTTTATGTAACGGAAACAGACCATCTTGCATCAGAAGGTCAAATTCTAAGTCTCGTCTGGTCTGTTTTCATATCACGCCTTATCACTTGACATTATACTCAAAAATGTGATACAATAACCCGTATAAACTGATTTTGTTTTTGCTAAGTAAATATATTTTTGTAAATAAATCGCACACCGGTGATAAGTGATGATATCTTGGTTTTTTTGTTTCAAATATGTTTTGTTCCGCTTTGTATTTATTCTTTAGAATGATGTAATTCCCAAATTTGTCAAAACAAACCAAACCGAACTAAGTATGCTACTTATCTTTACCACCATCTAACAAAACGACTCGTATTTGCGATAAATTGAAGAACATGATACGGTTAAACTTTATATAAGTCAAATAATGCATTGGCCAACTTACAATAAAGCCGACAGGTGAGCGATTTTTTTTTCAGCACTTTCAACTACACAAATTTACTTGTGAAAAAGGCGGAGATGCGGAACAAGAAAAGAGGGATCATCAGTTAATGAAATAGCAAAAAACATAAAGTAAATTAAAACGATCTTCAGGAATTGATGATAGGTTAATATATTGCTGCCTCCCTCCCTATGAACACCTTTATATTTCACATCACGTGTCAACCGTTATATATACTCGTATATATATCGCCAAGTTTGAACATATTTTGCAAACAATCTTCCATCTTCTAATTGGAACGGGTCAATGTTATAAAATTAAACTAGTTTTGATGAAGTTTTTTAAGTCAGTTGTTAATGATAAAAGAAACCAAAATATATTACACAAAAATTAAAAATGTATATTTGACTCATAATATTAAAAGTATGAACAGCTTTGCTACCCCAAAACCAATAATTGTAAATGGAAAGCCACTGGACCTTGTCCAGGAATATGTGTTTTTGGGCTAACTTATTTCCTTTGTTGATGGCATATCGGAGGAAATAGTACGAAGGAAAAAACTAGTATGGAGCTCATTTGGACGTTTGAATAATATCTTCAAAAGTAATCTCCCAATATTTTTGAAGCAAAAGGTCTACAACCAGCGTGTTCTCCCAGTACTTACGTATGGCTGTGAGACATGGACACTCACAGCAAAGAATACACAAAAGCTCCAGGCCGCACGAACGAGCATGTTGGGATATACTAAAAGAGACCGTAAACGAAACACCTGGATTCGCAACAAAACAAAGATAGAAGTCGAAATAAAGGTGTGCAAGAAAATTAAGTGGTAATGGACAGGACACGTAGCCAGAATAATAGATTCCCGATGGACATCTGAAATAATCCAATGGTACCCAAGGGGCATAAAGAGGCTCAGAAAAAAACCGAAGGTACGCTGGATGGATGAAATCAGGAAGCATGGCAGCATCATATGGCGCCAACGAACAAAAAACCGAACTATTTGGAGTCAACTTGGGGAGACCTTCGTCCGGCAGTGGATTGACCCTGGTTGACAATGATGATGATTAAAAGTAGTAATTTTAAATTACTATTATAACATGTTCTTACTATTATTTAATACAAATAAAACAGAATATACTACGATAGTTACATAACATCGTCTGTGAAAAAATATTTTATTTGATTATTACTAGTAGTAATAGAAATTACTACTGCTAATTGAATTACCACTATAGTGGTCTACGCAACTTAATTGATAAGACGCTGGACTTCCATCTGGGAGTTTAAATTTTTTTAAAAGCCATACGGGTGTGTTGTTGTAAATTCACGTACGGTAGTATTGCCAATATGCGCAATGACGAACTGTGAACGAACTAGTCCAGTTATGATATTCTAAAGCCCGAAGGCTCGATTAATGGGGTCTAAGATAATGTTTCTCCCAGTCATGCTATTTAATATGTCCAAATCACCAATTCGACTATGTTGATGGATACCATACGAATGAAAAAAAAGTTAATGCTGTAGAAGCATAATTTGAGACTTATATTTTATATCTGTCGAAATATGTATGCTAGAAATGTTGAACATTTCAACATTGTTAAGTTCAGGGCATGCTATATCTTAGTACAGCGTATACTACATATTATAGCGTATACTACATTATTAGGATCAACGTATACGTATACTATGTACTATACTACAGGATCAGCGTATACCAGCGTATACTACTAAGATCAGCATATATTGCTAATAACAAGAAATTCATCATTAATAAAATCCCTAAGGGTCAAAGCTTTGAAAGAGACATAGTTATACATGGATGCACATTGACGACGTTCGATACCACTTTAAGACCTTAAATCTGGTTAGCGTGAGGAATTATGGTAAATAAACGTTGTCTTTTCTCAGCTGCACTTTATTTGTTATTTTGATTGTTATTTTTCTCATATTTTTGTGAACAGTGATATACTAGTATCTGTCAATAATTTTGGTTTTAAGTCCCGAATTTGCGCGCCAATAAAAAGATTTTGCTCTCTAAACGGTACTATATAAATAATTGTCCATTTATTATAATTATTATTACCGTACTTCCGAGACCATGAAAGGGAAGGCCATAAGTGGAACTTAAAACTAAGGAAGGATTTTGTTTATAAATAACTTATATATAGGGTTGCAGGTGTAGAGCTAGGTAACTTATGCGTTATAGCGAACAAGCTTTTTTTTATTAAACAAATTAAAATATTGTACAAACATTTGTCAAGGCTATACCTATGTACAAATTTATTACTTAACTAATCTTAATTATATAGTATGTTATAATTTATGAACTTACTTAATCTTATTTTCCTACATGTCATTTTATTTTATTTTTTACAATCTTAATATATGATTTCTTAGAAATAATTAACACCTACATACTACTTATAACTAGATAACAGTTCTTACACTAATTATTTAGCAAAAACAAGTTCACTCGTTCAGGCTACTTGTATTCCATTACATTCACTCAGACTTTGGTCGTCCCAGCTAATACTGTAAGTGGACTAGTCAGGCAACAGATAATGCTTCGGGAGCTTGTGCTTATAACGGAAGGGTAGGTCGGATTTACTCTCGTAAGCCCCCAGGGCAGCGACTAAGGGATCGCTGTAATTTTGTTGACTTTTATAGAACTTCACGGTCCAAGCGAGGATGTGGTGTTATAGGGTTTCTTCTCGCTGTTTGGCGTGAAGTCGGGTAAGGTTTGTTCTGGGATGGGTGTTAAAAGATATCTTGAATGCCTTGTTCTGCTCTCTCTGGAGTTTCAGGAGATCCGTGTTGCTCACACTACCCCAAACGGGTGCAGCATAGGTCAAGATAGGACGAATAAGGGTTTTTTAGAGTAGGAGCTTATTTTTGGGTGAAAGGAAGCTGCGTCGATGAAATATCGAACTGATAGCCCCGTGTTACGTGCCTGCCTTTACTATAAGCTCTGCAAACAGTGATTGCTGGAAGGACTAGAAAATAATGGGTACGACATACAGCAATTCCAGTGTGGGTCACGTTCCTCAGCATTGAAGTCACGACACCGTTTTGCAATCGTAGTTAAACTTTCAGAGAGAAGTTTCCATGTTCACTCTTGACACTCAATAAGAAGTCCATTTCATACGATTTTATTTTGAGCCATGACAAGTCAATTCAACCAAATAAGTTTTTTTTTTCAAATAAACAATCATATCGCGAAAGTTTTTGAAAAAAATGCTAAAAAAGCTTCCGGAATAAGCCTATAATTTGCTAAATCACTTTGTTTACATTGTTTTCGAACACAAACAAAGTGAGCAGCTGATTGGACAAAAGTGAGAATCTTTGAACCGGGTCTGCTGATAATAACCAGTATTGAAGATGATCAGTGCCATAGTTCGCTTATTGTTTACCAAAAGGTTATCCGGGCTTATCTGTGTTGAAGTGGGCAGTCGAGTCAAGCGTGATTTTATTGAGGATAATAATAAAAACAATTTCTTGTTTAACATAATATCTTTTGCTACGTCAAAAACATCTAATTCAAATGAGTTTATCTTCTATAATCTGCACATGTATGAAACATACCGATAATGAATAACAAAAGGTAAACTAAACAATTATTTTATACTCATTTTTTATTTTTACTATCCACAGACGAGTATTTAAAATTTACGTCGTTTTAATGGAAAGACGTACTGTTGAACATAAAAATGATAAAACTCTCCACTCTGTGAATAAAGAGAACTGCTTAATTCGACTAGGCATTTGATGTGGGGGTCTTGTGGTGGCTTTAATCATAAATATTATATAACGTATTTGTCCTAAATACTAAAACGCTTTTAGTTAGGAAAATCAAAATTAAACGCTTTGATAGTTCTGCATCCTTTATTTCTTTACTCAGCGACACTGTTTCGCCATACTGTGGATGGCCTTGTTCAACTGTGGATGAAACTTAGCTACATATATAATATTTATATAGCCAAAAATGTTTACCTATAATAAATAGATTTAAGTCTCTTTTAACAATTGAAATTCTTTATATTTTAAGATATTTTAACGCCGAAACTCTTCATAGTCAATATTGAATTTGTTCATTTAAATCATAAGTTCCCAAATTTATTTGACCCACTACCCCCTTTTCAGCAAAAAAAATATACAAGGCCCCTGTGGAAATTTACCTTTTTTAAATTTAAATAAAACAGAAAAATGTAGTGAACATTTTTTTATGTACATATCTAACGTATAGTGTTATAAATAAGATACGCTGATACTTAAATTGTTGAAGTATTTATTAAATAATCCTAATGAGAAGGATGAACCTGATGTACTGCCACCAATTTATTGTTTTGCAATAAAATTTCAGCAAAAAGTTTATGCCACTATGCGAGTATTTTTTTTATTTCAAAAAGGTGTTTTGGAAATAAAAACATTTGATAAATAAATTATAAAGATATTTATTAAAATAAACGGCATTTATTAAAATAATTAAAATAAGTAAGTAGCCCCTCTACTCCCCCCAGGGCCAACATGGCCTTCTCAGTTCCCTCCAGTACCACCAGGAGGGCCGATGGACCCACTTTGGTAACCTATGTTTTAAATGGACATATAAGAATGTGGTGATTTTCCATCTTTGTGGGGTTCGTGGACATATGTTAACTTAATGACCAATTAGTCGCAAGATAGGACTATGTAGCAGGGTCTGATGTAGGCAATGAGGGCCTAACCTTTAAGAGGGTGAATATGGAAAACAAAAGTATATTTACGACAAAATGCAATTAGTGTGGACGAAATGAAAGTCGTTTTCTTCAAAATAAAGTTATGAAGGTCAGTTCTCCCTGCCTTTTCTACAAAGGGATAAGGCGTTCTGGTATTTATATATGTAATTAATCTTAAACTAGAATATAGTAAAAATATTTTCCATGTATTTCGTTCACCCACAATATATCTTGTTCCTTCAGAGTGTGTCTCTTCTAGGGTGATTATTCTAAACTCCACGAATGACACTTTCGAATGATCTAAATAAACATTTGAAAAATTAAAAAAAATTACAGTTGTTAGATATTATTAGAAAATAAATTTTAAGGAATTATAAGTTATTATGTAAAGTAAAATCAAAAAGAGCACTTTGACTGGATTTGGATATGCAGAATGAATGAATGAAGAATGACTAACAAAGTAAATATACGAGCATATCATATTGCAAATGTGAATGGAAGGCATGCTAGAAGAAGACCGTGGAAAATATGTTTGGATCAAGTGAATGATATTTTGAAAGAAGATAAATAAATAAATTAACAGAAATTGTAGAAACTGAGAAGGGGAAAACACTGTGTGTCGGGATAGGAAATTTGGGTTCTCTCTCTTATATGGCTGTCCCAACAGAGAAACGGTGTGATGGTATGTATGTATTTATTCATATTTTAATTTCGAGTAAATATCTCTACGTTTCAGATTGATCCCACAGCTCGTCCTCAAGAGTCGTACGTTCTGTATTAGCGCTCAGGTCATTAACTGATTAGCCATATATTTCGTAGATAAGAGGAATAACGAAGATAGGTTGTTTGAAATAGATTTTGCAAACTTAGCAGAAAATATGGTTAAACTATAAAATTTTATTATAACTTTCGTCAATAAAATCACGCTTGACTCTACTGCCTTCTTTCATACAGACAAGTCGGGATAACCTTTTGACAAACAATAAGCGAACTATGACACTGATAACATTCATTACCGGTTATTTCTGGTCGACCCGGTTAAAAGATTGGTTCATCAATTTTCTTAAGACATAATTTGACATACGTGGCCTTCGATTTCTCTTACTTCGTTTTTGGGCCATCACAATTTAATAAATACATTCTTGGGATGTCAAAAATGATCAGTTCATTTTTTTGTTGTCATTTTCGCATCTCGCTTTCTTAAGTTCCTGTCAAATTAATTCATACTTTTATATGTTAAGAGATGTAAAGAATGAATGTTACGAAATCCAAAGTCATGATGATAGAAAAGTGTGAAAGGAAAAGCAAATTCGTTACATGGGCTGGAAATGAAAAATTAAAGCAACTCGAAGAATTCTGCTAATTAGATAGTTTTTCTCAGATGGTGGCAAAGTTATGAGGGATATTGAACAAGAATGAAAAGAGCCGAAATGCTTTAGAAATGTTTGCATTTATGGTAGAGTAATACATTGGGTGATAATGTACGTTAAAGTACGGAATGAAGTTATTTGGTATTAATGTAAACTCAAGGTTGATGTATTAAGTTAGATGAAGAAGAGCAAGTTAAGATGATTTGGGCATGTGAAACACATGATTGAAGAAAGACTAACGAAACCGAGCAAATGTGAGTGGAAATTATGTATGGAAATTATGTAAAGAGAAGACTAAGGAAAGTATGGTTGGATCAAGTGCATGCTATTTTAAAAAAAATGTAAAAATCAAAGAAATCGTAGGAGCTGTATGGGAAGATATATGTACGTAGAAGAGGTGAAAGATGTGTGTCGCGATAGGAAAGTCTGGCGCTCTCTCTTCTCTGCCTACCCCAACAGGGAGACTACGTGATTGTATATATGGTGTGGGCTGATTAAGGGTGTGGGCTGAAAAACATCTGGTGTCCCCGTGGCTGGGTTCGCCCTATATTTGAGGGGTGTATTTTGGCCGAGGGGATGCTATTAGATGAGCCCAGACCTTTTGACAGCTTCTGTGTTTGATGTATTGTCTACAACTTATGTGTTTCTAGAAGTGTTATTCAGGTGTGATCTTGTACATATTATGTTGCTGTCAATAAACCTAATATTTATTTATTTAAATTTATTTATATATGAATTAATTGATTCTTACTCCTCCATATTGTTGAAGCATGAACACTTCCTTACTCAGGCCACCACAATTGAATAAAAGCTTTTGAAACGTGGGACTATCAAAGAAAGTTGAGTCTCATGGATTGACTAAGCTCGTAATGATAATATCTTGAAACGGGTGAATAATGATAGAGACGTGTTGTTTACCTCCAAAATAAGAAAGTTAGATTACTTTACATATACAACGAAGAGAAAAATATGATATTATTCAACTGACGTTGATAGGGAAAATTCAGGGTAGAAAGTATGCCTGAAAATAACGTTTCTCCTTGTTAAAGAACTTATACGAGTGGTTGCACTATAGCACTATATCTTTGTATAGAGCTGCTTGAAACGGACGAATAATGATACAGACGTGTTATTCCCCACCGAAAGAAGAAAGTTTGATTACTTTAGATACATAATACGAGGAGAAAAATATGAGATTCTTCAACAGATGTTGATAAGAAAAATTCAGGGCAGAAAGTATCTTTGAAAAGAACCTTTCTCCTTGTTAAAGAACAAGCACTATATCTTTGTTTAGAGCTGCTGTCTCAAATACCAAGATAGCCATGATAATCGACAGCCTCCCAAGAGCAAAGGAACTTTAATGAAGAAGTTAACTATTTCAATGTTAAATCATTTCCAAATTCAGTTTACTTGTAATTTATCATATATTTAACACGATAATAAGTAACGGCTGAAACAAGAAAATTGCTTTATTGAATCGCGTTGATTGTGCATATTTTCCATGAGCTCGTTTTGCTACGTATTGCAAAAGTCTACTTAGTCCAAGAATTCTACTTTCATCGTCTAGTTGTTATTAAGCAATTCAACGACCATGTTAATCTTAACACTTTGTATCCCGATCCCGTGTTTCAACGTGATAAACTAGATTTGAGTTGAGCCCCAGTCGTGTGTTTTCAAGTGATCGATACATCTTCAAAAAAAGGACATATTAATGTCATCTAGCTGATATTTTTCAAAAATTCAACCTTTAAACGACAGCCTCATAATTTCTAACATGACATATGCATGAATTCTGACGTCGCATCATCAATGTGCAGATTTTGAAATACATTGTAATTTATTTTTAACAAACACTGTTTATTCCACTTTTTTGTGATTTTTTTTGTCAGTATACCGATCGGAGCATCTGTTGAACAGTTATTTCCCCAAAATCTCCCCACTCTTGGCCGAAATTATCCCTAGCCTTCCTCACCCCCCAGCCTCCAACCGTTGAAGTGTCTATATCGGTACCAGTTCGAACAGCATTTAGTCTTGTTTGCGCTCCCCTGAAGATGAGGTGAAAGCCTTGAAACCGGTAGGGTTATACCGTCACAAAAAAGTGGAATAAACAGTGTTTGTTAAAAATAAATTACAATGTCTTTAAACCTCCACAACGTTAATGCCTTAACTATAAACAACATTTTGAAATACACACATGAATCTGGAGACCAACTCTTTATTCTATTTGGATCCGGAGACTGTTGGTCTCCGGATCAAAATAGAATAAAGACTTTACAGTATCATTAGGTGTTGGCTAACACCTAATGCGTGTCTGGACGTATGTAGATATGCATTCCATCTACTAACAAAAAGGAAACCCCTACAGAACTTATGTTACTAGGTATGTGCTAAGCACTAGAAGATTAGTGAACCCCGGTTCATGTGTAAGGAGCGTACTCTCCACAAAGCAAAATATAAGCAGAATTACTATACTTAAATAAATAACTACACACAATTTCATTATCATATTTCTGATATTTACTTAGAATTTGCAATTTAGTAAACCCTTCACAAAAATCAGAATTCCTCGAAAACATGCTGAACACGGAAAGCTTGCATTGATTTTGATCGGGTCTTAAAGTGTTAGTATAGTATAGCCATATTTAAAAGCAATTTTAACAATTTTCTTTAGAGAACTGAGTCTTTTCGAAATGTCTTATAATTATTGCAAGTAGTTAGTATGTGCCACTGAAGTCCAAAAGTTTCCTGCCTGAACAAGTAAGAGCGTGTATGGATATATACTACTACGGCCATGTTTTCTGCATGGTCGGATGATGTTGAAATTAAAATTTGATACCCTACCCTCACTAATATGTCAACTAAAGACGATAGAAGACGTGTTGTTTTGTTATATTCTAAAATACAAAAAATTGCATATCGCGCGGTTATCAACTTTCTTTAAAAAAAAGGGAAAGTCCCGGCAGAAATTAAATGACGTTTAGATGCTGTCAACATAGAATTTTCAAGATTTGGCAAAAAACAATTTCACTTAGAGAGATAATCGATTGAAGATGGCCCTCGTCAAAAGAACGAAACTTCAATACATTTTTTCAGTTCAATTAATTGTTCTAAAAATGTATTGAACTACAGGCAGACTATATTGAAAAAAAAAAAGAAGTTTCTATATCACCATTTTTATATCATCGGGCCGGAAACCTTTGATCCTTACTACGTATAAAATATTATTGGTGATTTTAATGAAAATTTAATGTCAGATTCACATTAAATATTCAAAAATAATTCTAATTCAATTCACTAATTGTGAGCAAATAGTTGATAGAACGTCCTCCGTAGTCTAGTTAGTAGATACCCTGATTTCCTAAAACCTGATTTCCAGTCTTCCGTGGCCTAGTCTTACAACTCGGAGGTTGCGGCCTCGACTTCCGTTGGTATCTAGTATTTTTTCAAACGGTTCCAATCTGGTTCCATATACCTTTCTGGTTGGTCGGAAGAGATTTTTTTCATGGTTATAAACCAGCCAGGTTGTACTTTATACAACCAAAGTGCAATATTAATACAACGTAGTTTTGTACTTAAATCCCGGTGGTACCTTCCTTAAAAGGAGACCTCAGTCATCTTTCTATTAGATAAGAATAAATTGCCATATGCTGTATGCCTCTCAGGTTGTACAGTATGCAAAGAAAGTACAATTGATTTTAATCATGAAAAGTAATGCCCACAAGGATCCACTGTATGCGTACACCTCGGGGCCTACAGAAATTTTATTTTATATTTGGTAGAGGTCAACCCGATTTCATAAAATAAAATAAATAAGACAAGGGAAAAAAATTAAGTTAAAAATCTAAAAATGATAACAATATCAGGAATTATATTTATGCTTACCTAAAAATCTTAAAAACTTTATTTTAGAGCTTAATCCTCAGTTGATCTACCAAGATATTGAAGGTATTAACATCTGAATAATAACAATTCATTCAATAGGGTCATTCCGTGTGCGAGTGGTCCAAGCACACTCATTTAAAAAAATGGATGGAGTCATGAATTAATTTAATATTCTCTGTAATGTAGGTGTCGCAGAAATCTCGTTTGGAATCGCTTAACTATCAGGGATTCCTCTTGGGTTTAATTTGATTGAAACACATTCCAATCACTGCGAAACGGTGAATTATAAAGATATCTCATAATAGCGCCATCAACAAACTCCCCATAGACTCTTCTTACAAACGCAGAACTTTATTTGCACATACACTCTATTTGAGAACGATTACATATTAGCTAACACCTAATGTAATATCCTGGCTGCAGAGGATATACGGTGTGATATATCCTGTGAGCGGTGTGCGAAGAAAAAGTAATCAATTATTTATCAAATAAAAAGTATCACAATAGTTTTTTTTATACAAAAGTGTGAGTTTTATAACAGCTATATCAAAAAACATTTTATAAATCCGAAAGTAAAGAGAAAAGCCCGATCAAGTCAAAGTTACAGCACCATTATCGGTTTTTCGCTTTGCAAAATTGTTCGTTATCGTATATTTTTATGTGCTTTTATTTTGCAAATCACATTGGTCAATTGTGACGATCTTGCTATGTTTGATTAAAATACAAATAAAATAGATTCAGAATAATTTTCAATATTTTGTTGAAGCATTTGTATTATTCCGATTAAAAGGAAAACTTTTCTAACGTCAGATACAAACAAAACAAAATATTACAATTCAAATCTAGTAAAACTGAAAAAAAATGTAGATACGAGTATAATTTGTTTATATTGAAATATGCTGATTAACTCAGTGTTGCAAATCAAAGATTATATATTATTAATAAAATTCATTATTAATAAATCGTATTCTATTACGTTCATGCAAAATGCTTTTGCGTCATTCCATGAAGTTGTGAAATACGTATTCAGTATTTTCCATAATCATAATTCCAGACGTCGTAGATTAAAGGAATAATTAATGCGACAACTCTGTGTTTTAGCTCCAAGATTCAATCCCAGGCAATATGTTACATTGTGCACTAGTGCACTAATTAAAAAAACTCCTCAGAAACACACCGTAATTAAATGGAACCTTTCAGTCGTATCAATAGACTTGTAAATTGAATACAATATAACTTATACTCATCCTATGAAGTTATGAAGTACGTATTATGACAGTATTTTCCATAATCATAATTCCAGAAGTCGTAGATTAAAGGAATAATTAATGCGACAACTCCGTATTTCAACTCCAAGATTCAATCCCACGCAAAAGTTTTCATTATGCACTATAGTTCGGAAATTCTAGGATGAGTCCTGTGACAGCTCACAAATTTGCCCCAATACAACCTTATGTAATTTATTAGAATTGAGGCTTATATTAAAGTTGATAAAATAATTAAAATTATTGAACATCGTTACAAGGTTGTATTGGGGCAAATTTGTGAGCTGTCACAGGACTCATCCTAGAATTTTCGAACTATAGTGCACTAATTCAGAAAACTCTTCAGAAACATATCGTAATTAAATGGAACCTTTCAGGCGTATCAATAGACTAGTTAATTGAATAGAACATAATTTATACTCTAATTATTTCAAAAATGTTATTTTTGCGTTATTAGAAGAGGTAAATAATATTCGGTGTAATCCTATTTTATTTTACACAAAAATAAAATAATTTTGTAAAAAATAGAACTAAAAAGTTTCTTCTATCGCTCTTACACTATGGATAATCAATACATCTGATGGGTTGAATAAGATTTTTCCTGTCAACATAGAAAGAAAATAAGCACACACCACTATGAAACAAGAAAAAGAATTCTGAGTCTTGTTGGTTATGAAAGTCCGTAATGGTGATATCTTGAAACGAAATAATAAAAATAGATAAGTATAATATTATCTATTGTCAAAAATAGAACCTCCGAAGAGCGAAACTTGAAAATATAAGAGGATTGTGAAATACGAAATTTCAAAAGGTACATTTTGGTTGAGACTCTAATTAAAACTACGCTAATCGATTTTTCATAAAATATTTATACTTTTTAATGTTTACATGAATTATATAAACCACTCCTCCGTCTAACTACGCGTCTGTTCGTCTTAAAACAGGTAATTCCCACAAACATTTATAGAACATTCATGCGAAAAAATGCATTTAATCAGAAGACAAACTAAATGACATCGTAATCACATTACACAAAAAAAGAACATTACAATCAGAAATATTCAATTTACAAAGGAGCATTCCCTTATTTGTAGATATAAAATTTTAATATTCATTCATTCGTTCCACATGCTCAAACATCTTCTTCTTAAGTTCACGTTTATTCCGTATTCATTCATATAATTCAGTCATATAATCATCTCAAGCACGTATTTCTACATTATTTATTAGGTTCTTCAGACTATTTCCACGTCTACATTTCACTCCCATGCAACAAATTTAGCACCAAAATACTATTGTGAACTTTCATATTAGCACATTTTAATTAATACAGTAATTACACGTTATTTTTTTCAGAATCCAACAAACTAGGCTATTGACTGTGTCATGTTGGATACATTTATCAGTATTTTCTTTTCAATATATTTCGTTTCACTTTACAACATTTTTGAAATTTTATCTTAAAAATAAATACAGTAAACTTTTGTTTTCGTACATTGTACGATAGTTAATTATTTTTCCTATGATTATGAGTAATAACGTATTAATTGGCTGTCTTGTTATTTATTTATTACCGATGTATTACGAAATGTTTTCAATTGAATTATGCAATTCGTTTGAGAGAAATGGCATATAGAGTACCTACAGAATAACAAACCCAGGACAGTGGTATGTGCGCAGAATAATATTATAGTTAAATATGTAGGTGAGTGAATTGGAGCACAGGACCCTCTTATAGAATCTCTCATATCGTGAGAATGATTTTTGCCTGATGTAAAAAAAAAATTGATATTGTATTGCTGAGAATCTGTCTTAAAATGGAACTCGTTCCAAAATAACCAGTGAAATATTCCAAATATCACAGTATGATTGATTGATTACTCTTCAATGGTTATAATATATTGTAAACTGTGTGACAAATGTTATACAAGTAACATATGTACATTTGATACAGTTGTACTACCTTGATCAAAAAGTTTTAGGACCGGCCACCGTGTGGCGCTGTCAGTCACCCGGTTGGAATTCTTTTTTTTCTCGTTAGATTACCACATCTATCATTGACACTTCCCTTCAAATTTTAGCGTCATATCTTGACATTTGTAAAAGTTACGCTGTACTGAGTACATCTACCTTTGTGCGTGTTTTCGATTTTTTACAAGTTTGAAAATGGCATCAACTGTGCATCAACGAGTTTGCATTAAATTTTGTGTGAAAAACGGATTTAACGGTCCACAGACCTTAGAATTGTTGGAGAAGTGTTTTTTGTGGCACGAACGCTTCAGAAGTAGTCGTGAGTCGGTCGAGGATGACGAACGCAGTGGCAGTCGAAAACCGATGAAAACATCGATAAAATCAAAGAAATGTTGGCCGAAAACCGCAAATTAACCATCAGAGAGCTGGCAGAGGACTTGAACATCGCTTATGGATCCGCTCAAGACATCTTGGTTAATGATTTGGGCCTCAGACGTGTCGCTGCAAAACTGGTGCCGAAAGACCTCAATTTCATGCAAAAAAAGGACCGCGTTGAAATCGCGAAAGACATGATTTCTATGAGTTTTTGACCAAAAACAACACGAATACTATCCAGCAGCCTTCGAATTTACCTGATCTGGCTCCCTGCGACTTTTTCCTGTTCAACCGACTTAAAAAACCGCTTCGCGGTACGCGTTACAGCACCCGAGAGGATGTTATGAAAAAATCGAAGACGGCTCTGATGGACATACCGAAAATTGAGTACCAGCGGTGTTTCGAGGATTGTATTAAGCGCTGGCGTAAGTGCGTTGCAGTCGATGGGAGTACTTTGAAGGGGACCGTATCGATTTTGATGAATAAACTTGTATTTTCGATTTTATGAATAAAGTCGTAGCACTTTTTGATCAAGGTAGTATAATGAGTCGAATAAAACAAATATTATATTAGATGTGATTCTATTTAATCTGCTTCTTGGAGGTGATAGAATATATGATTAAAAAAATGTAAACTATGTTTGATCCATTAACCCAGACCATTTTCTATCCGACCAGTTACGATATTATGCAATACGAATATAATACGCATTTCGCTCTTCGTCACTAGCCTGGCACGAGTAATGTTATAATGTTAGGGTTGCCAGTCGTCCTCATTTTCGAGGACATGCTCTAGATTTTTTAAATTATATTTTTTATATTAATTAATTTTCAATAATAATAAAATGTCAATTTATGTAGTACCAAGGGCGGCGCTCTCACTCGGGGTTCGAATTCGTTATTTTAGGGTGTGGTATAGCGGCCGAGCTCGCTCTATATTGGTGGGGTGTATCTCGGCCTGGGAGACGCTATGAGATGAACCCAGACCTTTTGATAGCTCCGCTGTTAAATCTGTTTTCTGCTATTTGTCTTGAGATATAAGTACGATTTCGAAATGTATTTACTCGTATATACACATACGTGTATGTACATACTATGTTGCTATTTATAAAGCTATATTTATTCATTTTATTTTATTCGTTGTTATTTATAGATTCAAAACATTACAAAATAAATACATACAAGTTGAGCCTAAGGAAAAGAAGGTGATGGCTGCGGTCATTAAATTATGCATTCCCATATCTGCAGACGAACTACAAAGAATTTTTTGTAAGTCTTCCGATATGCGATATTAACACATTCGATTTCAATCGTAGTGTAGTGCATGTGTGCAGTGTTCATACATAATCATACATTTTGATAAGACTTCCCAAAAAAGAGTTGTCATCAAGTGTTTTCTAAAGTTGCACACGTCACCCATATCTTTAACACTTTGAGGCAGAACATTCCACGCCATAAGACCAGTAAAGACAAAAACCCTGTCATAATCCCCCGCCCTATTGGATCGGTTCGCCCGCCCTATAGTATTGCTCTAAAACTCGACTCGGTATTTGAATGAATGAGTAAAATCCAAGATATTACATACATTCATAAATTTTAATTTTGATCTCTCTATAGATCTTAACTGTAAGTTTGTCTGATCTATCTGTATTCTCAAGATTCGGTTTTGAGCTTGCGCGTACGTAGTCGTATAAGGATCGACAGCTGCTTAAAACTATGAAGGTTCACAAGTTGCAGTGTCTCGATCACATAATGAAAGACACCAAGATATATTATAGCACAGCTGACCGTCTAAGGAAAAATAAATGGCAAACGAGGTAGAAAAAGATGCTGCATCTCTTGGTTTAAAAAATTGTGGGAATGGTTTAGATGCAGTTCTACTGAGTTGTTCTTGACTGGCCATGATGGTGAACAACCCCCAATAGGAAAGAGCACCTAGAAAAGAAGGAGAATATAACTTTAACAATAATTGAAAATGCATTTTCTTTTTACATAATTATTTATAATGCAAGTGTATATTTTGAAAATGTGGATGCTTTGTATCTCGTAGATCACAAGCCGCGCCAACGTTTCTTTCATCCAGGAACAGGAGATTACCGAAAAAAACGAAACACATGCAGAAAAAGATCCTTACGTAATTTGGGCATGTTGCTAGAAAGAATAATGAAAGCCTGGAAAATCTGGTGATCACTGGAACAGTTGAAGGAAAACGGACATAAGATAGACGGACTAAACCAAGAGTTCCCAAAGTGGTCGATATCGACCCCCTGAGGTCGATTTGATTTTTATAGGGGTCGATAGTTTCAATAAAATAAATTGGGGGTCGACGACAGCAAAAATAGACCCCCCTTACTACTGCTATTTGTTTGTTACTTCAAAATACAATATATATGATTTCAATAGGTACCTAATTAAGTATATTTGTCAATATTTGTACTTCTTTTGAATTTACATATTTATTTCACAAATATCAGAAATGAAAAAAAGCTCTGCTCGTATTTTTTTGCTTCAATTTTCGTCAGCGCAGATTTCAATATTAAATGTTACACAAGATAATACCATAATCCGTAGTGGTTTTATATTTTTCATTCCTTAATTACAAGTGATTAAAATTAAAAGTTTGATATCTAGTGAAATATTTAATATCGAGTACTGTACAAACTTATTAATTTGAGTAAGTAAAGTAAATGACTAGTGGGTCGACGGTTTTAAAAGTTTTTGGTAAAGGGGTCTGCGGCCGAAAAAAGTTTGGGAACTCTTGGTTTAAACTATCTCAGAATGCTCTTCATCATACTTAACACATCAGCCTTATGTTCACATTCATTCCTAATCACTTAATCCGTATTCTATCATATGGGTCGTTCGCAAGCCAAGTGATTCCAATCCATTCTGGTTAGTTGAGTAAACTACGTTCAAACATTTTAGTGTTTCTAATTTTGTACGGTATTTTAGTGATCGCAATTCTGAAAAGTGTTATATTGAGTACATTTATTACACTTATTTTGTACAAAAGCTAAAGCTTTTCGCACACCTTTCATGCAGTGATCTAAAATTCAATATTTTTGGACTTGGTTCACTTGGCTTCTGAACCATCCATATATTCTCCTAAGTGCACGTATTTCTACAGCATTTATTCGAATACTTTCAGTCATTTTCCTCATCCACGCTTCACTCGCACACGTAAAAATTTGTAACAAAGTAAAGGGGTCTGCGGGCGAAAAAAGTTTGGGAGCTCTTGGACTAAATAAAGGAGTTCATAGACCCTTTTTTAAGTGCTGTATTCAACTTGGTCCGGGACTAGGAGGTATGGAGACAGATGGTGCGCCGAGTTCGAAACACAGCGAAGAACCACGATGCTCAGCATTGCGCAGGTGATGAAGAAGAAGTATAGTATTATTGTAACAATTTCGTCCATGCAACCAAAAAATATAATTTAATACCTATATATGTAAAATCTAGACTAGGGCAAAACACCCTGTAATAGATTTGAATAGCTAATTTACGAATTGAAGTATTAAAACCTAAATTCTAGAGTTGCTTACCCTACACCTAGTTGACCCACCTCGCTGACCAATCAGGAAAATTTTCCACGACCTTCGCGCGCGGCACACTTGCAGCATCGGTGATTTTTCCACGCTATTGAGTTTCCAGTTTCAGCATTGTTCTTATTTAAATTACTTCATATAAACTAAGCAACTTTGATAAAAGGAAACAACCACTCTTATTGATTATGTTTTTCAAATGAGAAAATATATTTATTTTTTGTTTAATATATATTTTCAACTGAATAGGCCTCGGATGTTTTAAGCTCTTAATTGAATATGTAAAAAATATTTGCGTTTGTTTTGTTTATTTTTCCCTGTTTAATAACTCAATTGTTTTCTTTAAATGTTCGCAATATCAAAAAGGTGTGGTATAATCGAATAGTTAAATAAATAAATAGAGGTTTATTGATGATAGCAATATAGTCCACATATGTAGATAAAAAATATATTCTGAAATTGCATAAAATTGTATATCTCAAGATAATAGCGAAGAAAATACATTTAATATAGAAGCTATCAAAAGGTCTGGGCTCAAATCATAACATCCCCCTGGTTGACATACACCCCTACCATTAGAGGGTGAACCCAGCCGTGAGGATATCAGATGTTTTTCAGCCCACGCCCTTATACATGTTGATTTAAAAAAAACTGAAAAATAATAAATGACAATCAATTCAGTTAATAAAATAATAGGTTTCCGACAGTAAAAAAGTAAAAGAAAAATATACAATATATCCTGACATATTCTGAGACAAAGGAAAAACACATTCAAGAGAAAAGTCAAAAAACGTCTGAGCTCATCCCACAACACCTTCCCAGCCGAGACAGTTCTTAAAATTAATCGATCTCGTGAAAACACAGGACCAGGGCTCAACGCAAATCTAGGTTATCACGTTAAAACACGGGATCGGGATACAAAGTGTTTTATTAAGTAATTGAAATGTCGGTTAAGTAATTGAAACCGAAGAGTAGCAAGTTACTGCAAGAGATAGCTCCATGCAAGAGTGCAGTATGCACTCAACAAAGCAGTTACATGTCGACCAACTAGCTGTGGCAAGGTCTCCTATTATAGGAAAGCGAGAGTAACTGTTGTCGCAATTGTAAATATTATTCAATTGGCGTAATCTGTTCCTGCCGAAGGATCAGGGCCGACGTTAAAAGGAACTTGCAGTATTTCACAAAATAAGAAAACGTGAGCTTAAATAATTACAAAAAAGTTTATAGTTGGATTTCGCGATCAAAAAATTCATTTTATTCATTTCAGCATTTGGTTTCATTCGTATACTACTGCTATGCATATCCGCTGTGGTGGTTTGTACGTGTTAAGAGCATGACCGGGAGATAACGTAAGACGCATAAGAGAATGCGCTACGTGTTGTTTTTATTTGCACACCATAAATATTACTTGAAAAAAATACCTACATAGCCTAATTAGACACTTGACTTCCATCCCGGTAGTTTCTGGTTCGATTGCCGATAGTACGCTAAAAAAAAGGTTCCCAGTCTGGTAAGAGTTCGTCTAGTAGAAATAATCAAACATGCTAGACTTGTTGCTCAAGAACTAGACTTGACACTCGTGTAAGTGTTGTAGCCTCTTTACGTCCGTGGTAGTATTCCCAACACATACCTGTGCCAACTCCAGTGATTCTATAACAGAGGACTATTTGGGAATAATGGTGGCTAAGACATTTTGTCCCCCGCTTGTCACGCTCTTCAATATCTCCGAATCACGAACCGAACATGTTGAAAGGAATGAATGTAAAAAAATAAAAATATATCTTTCATCTCCCAGATAATTGACACCCGTATATGGCTGACATGGCTCCTAGAAACGTCACTGTGTGATTCGAATTATCTTGTTTTACTGCCTCAGCTATTACGAGATACATGTGATTGTAGAAGATTCATCGTTGCAGATCATGTTCCGCGATTCATGTCCATTCAATTGTTTATAAATTACAGTTGCATAACTCGATGCAATCATCTCATGAACATAGAAACCTGATACATAGTGGATCTAAGATGACCAGTTATTCTACTTCGAGTGGGATAGTAAAACCCAAGCTGTCTGGTACACAGTTAGCTTTGGGCATTTTTAACATTCTCAATAGGAACCGAGGCCTACCAATCTTGTACAAACAGCCAATGCTGCGAAATAAATTGTCATAATGTATAATCAATAATATACACACTGAAGCTTTCTTCACACCTTCTAATCAATTCAACCTTTAGGAACGATTGTTCCTTAAAGGAGAGATGATGAGGATGATTGTTGATAAATAAAACTTGTCGAATTCGGAATTTATAATGTTTTGTAATAATAAATACCGACAAACGTCGGTATTTATAATGTTTTGAACGTGTGCGGGAATGCGCACGAGATATATCGCTGTCTCGTCTTTGCGCTTACAATATGTTTATTGTCGCGCCTAGGTATCCTTTTGTTTTGAGAGACAGCGCGAAAGATGTGTTGCTCTCTCCTTTCCTCATGGAATGCGGTCTTCACTGGTAGTGAGTTGAATGACCGACCGCGTGGACTTTGGCATTGTTTGTCTCGCATTGTTAAGGTGGGCAAAGGTCGTCTCGTGGGTTCAGTGACCGCGCATATAGTCGCCACAAACCATTAAATAACGCACTATGGCCAATATTTATTGCGTCTCCTTGCTATTTTAGATTTCATTCCAGTCACAGATGAATATTTTATAATACATTGCTTCGGTATACAATAGCAGTGGTCTCCAAAGTGGAGGACGCGTACCCCAGAGGGTACGCAAGTTGATAGTTGGGGGTACGCCAAGTTACAGAAAAAAGAAGAAAATTTATTAAAGATGGACAAAAACTAACTTGTATTTTTCAATTACACGATCATAAACATCAAATAGACGAGGAATTGATCGCGGCGACACTATCGGGTACTCGTAGAAGAGGCAGACAGCAAATCTTTGTAAGTTAAGTGTGGATATTATAACATATGCAGTCACATTTATCATGTTAAATTCTAATGAGAAAAAATAATATGTATGTAAACTGTTTACCGAAAATAAATCCAAATCCCCAGGATGGAAGTCAAGCGTTTTATCAAATAGGTCACGGAAATTATGAATGGATGCTAGTATGCTATAGTACAGTGGTCTCTAAACTTTTTTGATCGCGTACCCCTAAGATAGAAGAAATTTAAAGTACGAGCCCCTGAATATGTGTACGGTACCCGGCGGTAAGTAATACACATCGGGCATAAGAAAGAGATTGTCTCTTTGTGATTGTGAGATGTGTATTACTTACCGCCGGGTACTGTACATATATTCAGGGGCTCGCACTTTAAATTTCTTCTATCTTAGAGGTACGCGATCAAAAAAGTTTAGAGATCACTGTACTATAGCATACTAGCATCCATTCACAATTTCCGTGACCTATTTGATAAAACGCTTGACTTCCATCCTGGGGATTTGGATTTGATTTCCGATGGTACCCGACAACAATAAAAATTAAGGGTCTTCTAGTATTGTTGTCTCTTCACATGCGGTAGTATTGTTAACACGTACAATGACAAAGTGTGAGTTTCGTGCCTACTCCAGTGGTTTTAAGGCCGAAGTTTCGTTTAATGGAGCCAAAGGCTTTATTTTCTCCCAGCAGTGTATTTTATTTCGGATATGTTGAGGGGTACCAAAGGAATGAGTGACAAAACTACATATATGATTTTAGCGCATCTAATGTGTTCAATTAAAATAATAATAAAAATGATGTTCATTTCAAAAATCCTTTCTTGCACATCCATTATTTTAATTAACTACCTAAAAAAGTTAAAATGTATAATCGAATAAAAAATATGTCAAATATGTCCGAAAATAACACACATTATTATTGACGATACGGCAACATGCAAATTACAATAAACATTTCGAAAATATCCGGAATTCTAAAAAGTAGAAATCTGAACAATACAGTTAAAATTTTCTAAAAAGTCAGAAAATACCAGAATTATACTACATTCTTTAAAAGTAAGAAAATGTCGAAAATGTTTAAAAATTTATGGCAACATAAAATTCTTGAAAAAATTTAAAATCCTTAATGTATTGGGTGTTAACATAAGTTGTGTCCGTTTTTTTCCAATTTAAAAATGAGCACCAAAAGTAAAACAAAATGGTAAAGGTTATACGTCATTCGAAAGAAAATTTTCTGCTCTACAATATACTGTGTTTGCTTTTACGTTACATATATTATTTTATTTGATTACAAGCCTTCAAAATGGAATGTCAAGTAGACGACAGTGAGCATTTTCGAAACCTCTAGTGAACTTCGATGAGGACCGCTTAAACCATATTATTCATGAATATTCGCTTCAAACCACCGTAGAATTGGCTGAGCAGATGAGTTGTAGTTACATGACTGTATACCGCCATCTTAAATCAATGGGAAAAGTCCAGAAGTTCGGCGCTTCGGTTCCACATGTTTTGAGTAAAAACAACAAAAATCAACATTCGACAATTTCTGCTGGTTTGCTCGCGCGTCATCAAGCTACGCATGGCCACAAGCAAAGGTTCCTTTACCACATCATTACTGGTGATGAAAAATGGTTTGAAAATGGTGATGAAAAATGTTTGAAGGGGATCTTCATGAATAATATGGTTTAAGCGGTCCTCACCAAAGTCCACTGGACGCCCAGAACGCTCCATGTCTTTCAGGTCGAAATTATCGTATTCGTAACGTAAAAACCATCGACGAGCTGTCCTTAAATTCATAGCATCTCCACCGTACACTTCGCAAATATCACGAGCAGCTTTGGCAGCTTTATTCCCTCGATTGAACGCAAACAGAAGGAGGTGTTGAAAATACTCACTTTCGTCTACTTAACATTCTATTTTGAAGGCTTGTAATCAAATAAAAGCAAACACAATATCTTGTAGAGCAGAAAATTTTCTTTCGCATGACGTATAACCTTTACCACTTTGTTTTACTTTTGGTGCTCATTTTTAAATTTGGAAAAAAACGGACACAACTTATGTTAACACCTAATACTATGTTAGGCATTATAGTCTTCAAAACTATCCAAAAATCACATAACATTTGCCCAACTGTGGATCGTTAAAAACATTCACTTGTGATCTATTTAAACTTTAGTGATATATTTAAATTTATCTTGTCGACATCTATTTGAAAATGATATTTTTCTACACCATCAACAAATGAAAATTAAGTGACCAAAATGTAAATTGTATGAAATGTTGCATCATGTCAGGTGGTTAAAATAACAATTTTTTCTTAACATGATAATTTTTAATATTTTTCATGTTCCTAGCGTTTTTTTATTACATTTTATTCATTTTCTTTCGTTAGCTTTCATGATAAATGTTTTCAAGAATCTTCCACATTTTATAATAATATATTAGAAAAGATTGTCACATAGCAACAAACCTGCCAAATTGTATCGTATACAACAGTTTAATAAAAATAATATAGTAGAGACATCTAGGTATATTTTAGTGAACTTCGTATTGGTTGAGTTTTTAAATGAAGCTAAAAGATGGCAGTAGTACGATTATAATTTTATTTTATATGAGCAATCCACCCGCCCCGAGACTCGAAACAGCTATTATTTACCACTTGAAAAAAATTAATGACCGATAAAGAAGTAAGGTGTCCCAAACTCCTTAAAAAAAGAATTATATGTGTTATGATAGAAAGAATAGCATCGACAATCAAGGAGATGAATACTATCGAAATATTATCATCACTCATCGCTTTTATATCCTCATATAGTCAAAAGAATATGACGAACCTCATTTATATCAACCTCCGAAAAGTGGAGCTCAGGAACTTTGAGTCGAGGCATTACAAGAATTTTACAAAGAAACTGAGTGATGGTGTTGCAAAATGTATGTTAAGATTATTAACGTCTAATGTGATGTTACCTGAGTTGTCTGATGATTTAACACCCATAGAGCTGAGGATTTTACACCTTTTTGCAGGCTGACAGTTTTGAAGGGTGGCTAAAAAGTGTTTTCTTTTTGCATTCCTGCATAGTTGTGTACATTTATTGCGAAGACGTCGAAAAATCTCCCATAGTTGATCATTTGTATTAGATTTGAAGTTTTTCTTCGCTCTATCACGTCTTGCCATATTTTGTTTAATGTCATCAGTCAGCCATGGGGCAGGTCTATGCTTTAAGTTAGTTAGTTTTAGTGGAACGTATCTGTCGCAAAGCTTCAGTTAAAACATGTTGAATAGGTTAATTTTACTATCTATATTATCCAATAGTTCGATGGTCGTACAGTCAACTTCGCTTGCATCGGAAAATAAGGCATCCCTATTAATGCATCCAAAGCTTCTCAGGAATTTTCTCTCTTTTGAGAGTTTCGGAGCGTGGGTGATCAGTAAGATATATATAACATATCAGATCATGATGCGAGAAGCCTGGGGCATCAATTTGTCCATGAGTGTGAACCCCAGAAGGGTTTGAGGTAATTAAATCTAGAAGGCTTTGAGAATTTCTTGTTACATGTGTACAGTTTAAGGCATTATTGAGGGGTTCGTTGACTGTATGATTCGCAGGAGTTTATCAGATCGGCCATCAATTAGCAATAAGAATTACAAGACAACATTATAAATAAAAAATTGTGATCAAATTTTTAAAGCATTTAAAACTTCTATTGATTTAAAGATAAAAACTTGACCATCAATCAGCAAACTTATCAGGTGGAAAGAATTGTCTCGAGAGGACTCCCTCAGACTTCTGCTATGAGTCCCTTGCATTTCAATACTTATATACATGAGATATTTGATTCAATCATATCAAAACTGCATCTCTTTAAATTTGCAGATAATTTTTCCTTTTATGTATCTGACTAAAATATTATTTAATGAGAAATTCTCATTAACAAAAGCTTACAATGTATTTTCTCCTGGCTTACCAACAATGATCTGAATCGAAGAATAAACCTATGCCAATCAATATGAGAACACTCATTACAAACTTGTCTCCCTCCGTTTGAAGAATTTTAAGAAAATTTATATTTTTCAATGAATTAGGGATATAAAATTAGTATTCATATTTGATAAACAGGGTATAATTAAAAGTTTCAATAGTGTGAGCTTACAATAATTGCACTTCTAGAATATATTTCGTATTCTCAATTAATGTAATCAATCAACTTGTCGTGACACTGGCTGGGAATAAATTATCTTTTATGGTTTTAATAATTCAATGATGATATTCATTAGATAATATTATAAATAAAAGTCCAGGTTTACTTTCAATGATCTTTGGTTTATTTTATAATATCAAACATAATGATAATTACTTAACCTAAGTCATTTTTATATTAATATATACAATTTGAGTCAGTAACTGACATTGGCTAAAATTGCCTAAAATAATTTTCCAACATCAACAAGTTGAATTATACAAAAGAAAAACAAATGCAATTAATTAAATGTGTTATTAATGTCTTCTTTACGCTTCAGAATTGTCACTTCAATAATTATTGTACACACAATGTCTTTTTAATTAAAAAGGAATTTCATTATTTCCTGGAGTTTTTTTATGAAATTATAAAGTAATGTTTGTATAGAAAATTAGTATAACCTCTTATCTGTTCAATTAGTTTAACACATTGACTGCTGAATAATATATTTTAAAAACACACCTGTATCAGTACTGTTAGGCCACTCAAGGCTTACTTTCTCTTTAATCAATCTAAAGAAATTATGAATAAAACAGTGATGGGTGTTTTAAGCACCCAGCAAAAGTTTATATGAACGCCTACGAGTATAGCTATTTTCTGCACTAAATGTGTTGAGGTAGATAATTCAATTTATATTCATTAAATGGTTCAAATATATCTAAGTATTTTAAATGATTTTACAATAAACAAAAGCTAAAAGCAGTTTATATTTGTTGCATGTAGACTGGGAAATGATTTTTGCTTTGAAATATTTAAAAATCATTTATAAATATCTAGTCATTAGCATGCTTCAAAATGTGTTAGCATACAGGGAACGAACATCTTCATGTAAGATTTATATTTGAGTTCTGATTTTAAGAATCTTGTGCATTGCTTAAAGAAATCATTTTTTTAATAAGTTCTCCTTATTTTGAACTAACAGTATAGAATGTTTGTATTTGGGATACAATGATTGATGAATGAAACCCAGTTGATTAAAACCAATGTTCAAGTTGCTCGGAATTGATATAGTTTGGAAACAAATCATAAATTTTTGTTGAGTGGCATCTTTTAATACCAATATACTAAGAACATTCTACACATCTAGGTAACATTTCATGAACAGATTATGGTAATGTTACCAAACATTTTCTTTTAAGAGTGAATGTACTCTTTTGGGGTATTAAGACAGAGTGATTTGATTTTCACTAATTTCACACTCATGATTCTTACTAATGGAAACCAAAATCTACTCTTTTTGAAAAGAGAATATAACATAATATTATCTAACTTACCTTATTTAGTTATTTTATAAAGACTATTTTAAAAACAAAACAAAATTGCACTCTGTGCTATTGACAAATTTTGTTGGTGCCAGTGATATCTGCCTGTGCCTGGAATTAGAAAGTTGAATCCCCAAATGAAAAGTAACAATTTAGTTTTGGTTATGCTTCTCCCTTATAGCACAGGGTCAACTTTTTTTAAAAGAGTGTACTCATTTCTTATGATCTAGGGATGGTATTCCAAATTTTTTTTTCTGCAATGAAAGTTGTCTTTCTTTAATAATTAAAATGAAACACTTGATGGGCAACGTTGACCTGTGGCTTGTAGGGTAACCATTGTTACTTTGGATTATATTCATGCTCCAAATTATATTAAGAAAAGTGACAATCCATTTGCGCTTAGCATATTAATAGAATATCAAATTTAAATAAAATACCAACATAAAAACAATAACAACATGAGTTTTCATCGATAAAAGAAGAAATATCATTTATTTTAATCCATAAAGACTCCCATAATTTTCAAAAGTCGCAATAGAATTCTAAAATTAGTGCAATGTGACCTAAATACTATTTATGAGTATAAAAATTTCTTATATATTTATATACTTCTTATTGACAATCTAATCCGGTTATGTAATTTTTTATAATCTATTATTCAAAATAAACTTTAAAATATAATGTTTCATAATTTTCACATCAAATAGCGTTTTGTAAAATCATTTAGTATGCGGTTACTACCAAAATTAATTAAATTACCGAAAACATGTTTTATAGGCTTTGAAATTTGACCAATTGATTTGTTACCCTACTTTAATATTGTAGTATTCTTATAAACCTTTGCCAGATTTTTCATAAGAACTCATTCTGTTAGTGATTTTAAATAATTTATGATTTTTATATTAATAATTTTTTCACAATCACTTAAGTGCTTATAACACTTTTATTGAGATTCAAGCCTCTTTGAACTTTTAAAAATGATAGGTGAAGATTTACGCGTTTCTAATTTCAAATACTTTAAATTTTGAACAAACTTTTGTCAAAAACCCCACTAATTTCAACAAGATTGTTTTTTTGTGTAAACCCTAGCTTCTACCTATATATTCTACTGTTCAGTAAAAACCTTAAAAAAATATTTCTGATGATTTTTAAATTTTTGTATTAGACCTTTGTTATATGCAGTACAACCAGGGGGCTAAATTACCAAGTAAAACTTTCTTCCAACAAACCGGCCTGCTGTGAAAAACCACACAGGGGCCTATTTATTTTTGAGAACTGTCAGAAATCTAACCCCAAAGCCCCAGCTTTTTAGACAAGGTGTCTACACGTAATTTCTTTTTTAATTTCCCACATTTTTAATATTTTTTTCAAATTTAAATTAAACTATTTACAGTATCAGGTTTGTTTCAAGTACAGTAAAGTGCTTTGATTATCCGGAGCTCAATTATCCGTGAGTTGGATTAGGATTCTCTGTAGTAAAAATGTTTTTTTAGTAATCCCGAAAAAAAATCTGATTTTTTATGAACGTCCACAATTTAAAAATTACAAAGCAAGGACCTAAACTATTATATATTAAAATCTATGGTTTACATTATACCAATTGACAAATGCTAGAGTTGTCGGTGTTTCCCCGTACTCACACTGAAACAAAAATATGTGGATCCAGGGGTTTTCAATGTATTAGGTGTTGACATAAGTAGTGTCCGTTTTCTTTCAAATTTAAAAATGAGCACCAAAGGTAAAACAAAATGGTATAGGTTATACGTCATTCGAAAGCAAATTTTCTGCTCTAGAAGATATTGTGTTTGCTTTTACGTTACATATATTATTTTGTTTGATTACAAGCCTTCAAAATGGAATGTCAAGTAGACGAAAGTGAACATTTTCGACACCTCCTTCTGTTCGCGTTCAATCGAGGGAATAAAGCTGCCAAAGCTGCTCGCGATATTTGCAAAGTGTACGGTGAAGATGCTATGAATGAAAGGACAGCTCGTTGATGGTTTTTGCATTTCAAAGACGGTAATTTCGACCTGAAAGACATGAAGCGTTCCGGACGACCAGTGGACTTCAATTGTTGAACGTTGATTTTTGTTGTTTTCACTCAAAACATGTGGAACCCAAGCGCCAAACTTCTGGACTTTTCCCATTGATTTAAGATGGCGGAATACAGTCATGTGACTACAATTCATCTGCTCAGCCAATTCTACGGTGGTTTGAAGGGAATCTTCATGAATAATATGGTTTGAGCGGTCCTCACCAAAGTCCACTGGTCGTCCGGAACGCTCCATGTCTTTCAGGTCGAAATTACCGTCATTGAAACGCAAAAACCATCGACGAGCTGTCCTTTTATTCATAGCATCTTCACCGTACACTTCGCAAATATCGCGAGCAGCTTTGGCAGCTTTGTTCCCTCGATTGAACGCAAACAGAAGGAGGTGTCGAAAATGTTCACTTTCGTCTACTTGACATTCCATTTTGAAGGATTGTAATCAAATAAAATAATATATGTAACGTAAAAGCAAACACAATATCTTCTAGAGCAGAAAACTTGCTTTCGAATGACGTATAACCTTTACCATTTCGTTTTACTTTTGGTGCTCATTTTTAAATTTGAAAAAAACGGACACAACTTATGTTAACACCCAATAATTACCAAGGTATGATACCAGTGTTTTGCAGTTATATCAGTCAAACATTTAGAAAGCTTGTTCGTGTACTCATCTTGCAAAGCAAAATTTATCTAGCATTTCAACCTTTAAAATCCTTAACTCTGGATAAGCTGTGTTTTTCAATTATCCAGGTTCGTCCTCCAATTACCATAGATAATCAGTGCTCTACTGTATTGATAAATTAAGCTTCCAAACTTTTATCGTTTCACGGTGTCCTTAAAAAAAAACAATTAGTAAGATATGTAAGCTTATTCACTGTCTAACTAGACCCAGCTACCCTCATTCCCCGCCTTAAGTTGAGCTTTGAGTGATATATGGTTTTCATTACAGCTTTTGTTGAAAACAAACTTTCACAGAGATAAATCGTCACGGATTGTATGAGCTCTAGCACTCAGCAAAAGATATTTGTGCAAAATTCATCCAGTTCTATATCAAAGTGCTCACTTTAAAAATCTCTGTAGTGAACAACCCAAATACAGAGTAAAAATTACTTTTAATAAAATAATATTTGACTATATATCATAGCATAAGGTTTAAAATGAAAATAACATGGCAAATTGTCATAACTTTTGTAGAACCTATTTTAACATAATGCATAAGAGTAGATAATGATACTTTAGTACTATTTGATTCTACTTAATTATTTTTCTTCAGACTTTTATGATAATTTGGAATGACTGTTTATAAATCTCTACATTATTAAAATATACACATGTCTACATAAAAATGAGCCAACTATCTAATGTAACAAAGTTACATTTTATTATTTAATGATTATAATGGAGGTTTAGTAACTTGATGTATTTTTTTTATAAAGTTTAAATCTGTTTAAAATAACTTTATAGAAATAATTTTAAAATATGGTTACATTTTTTGTGAACTCTTATACAAAGATAGGATTTTGTGTAAAAAAAATACATAAATACTGATTAAAATATGAAAGAAACCATTGATAAATTTAAATGTTTAAAATATTAATATTTGCCAATATTACAATATAATAATATTTGCCAATATTAAACCATTAATAGCAACACATGAATAGAAATTAATTTAATTACTTTTCATTTACTAAAATTTTTTATTCGCATCATAAACTTTGAACAAAAAGAAATTAAGTAAATTTTAGTTTAGTTAAAATTTGTTATTGTTTTTTAGTATACCATTTAATAAATCTAGTCACTAAAAGGATTCATAATGACCTGAATATTTTACTATTGCATTATTGTATTTCACTTTTGATGTATATTGTATAACCTGGTAGGCTTATTGCCATGTGGCAATCACTTCCATCCAACCAGAAAGGTTTTTAAACAAGCCATAAGTAGAAACTAAACTACAACTCTTTTTAAAAAATCTGGAAAACAGGAATGAAACCTGCAACTCTTTGGATCGCAAAACAGGCATCGTACTAAACAAGACATGAAAGTTGTATTACTATTTATTAAAATATCATTATATTGAGTTTAAACGTAAATAAACTTTAATGTTCATTACAATGATCAAAGTAATTATGCAATTATTTATTTAATAACAGCTTTTTCAATTGAAATTACAAGGATTCATAACTATTAATCAAAGCTGTAAGCCTTTAAAACTTAAAAAGAAAAAGGAACACACAGTACAACAAAAACATAATTAAAGATGTCAAGACCAGTCACCTTTAATAATCATGAACACCGATAACTGGGCTACAGCAACTTAGAAAAGAATTACTGAAAATATTGCACAATATAAGGCAACATGAAGGGTGTAAAAATATGCAAAACCTGTGCAATTGTGTCTGCTTTGTAGAAAACGATACAGAACTCGAATTGGAATTTATGTTGCAGTGCACATTCCAGTGTAAAGGATTTTCTTTGTTTCTAACGTAACTCGACTCATACTTTACGTGTTATGAAATAATTGAAGAAGCATTCCATTGTTATGGGTGGAAAAAAAATTAAGACGAAATTGAATTATGAAATACCCATTTAACTTGTTGAATATTTTTACACACTGATTGTATATAAGTTAGAAAGATAGATTGAACCCAAAAAGTTCACATGGCAAGCTAATCGAAGTTTTCTTAAAATATACAACAGAGTTAACCATAAAAATTGACATAATAAATTTTAACCAAAATCAAAAAAGAGATAAGAAAAAATTTTTTACAAAATCATTTCTTTGTAAGAGTACTACTGTTGGAATGATATCAAAAATTTTCTATTTTCTACAATTCATCTATAATAAATTATGTAGTTCAACTACAAATCTTATTTACTAACTGGAAGGTTTCTACGTCAAATAAACTACATTAAAAGACCAAATATATAACATGGCTAATTTTGTAAAAGTGTACTAAAATTTGGAGTGACTAAACATCAATCTAAATCTACTAATGCCATCAATTGGTAAATTCTGTTGGCTTTAATAATCTCTATTCACAATAATAATCATAGTATAATGTACAAAAATACTATTTAAATAACAAACCATCATTGTCAAGATAACAAGAAAAAGGAGTTTTGATAAAAGTGTTGTTTTAAAGAAATAAAATTTATTAAAAATAATGATATAATATGACTTACAATAAAAAAAGGTAGGTTAAAAATGTTGTTGACGAATTAGAAAAAAATTTAAACTTAAAAAATGTTTAAATTTGTCATCGAAAACTTATGATCAATTTTTTAAACCAAAATCATAAAATTTGAGAATTCTTGAAGCTTTTAATATATTGATACTTCAAAACAATGACTAGAAATAACTCCAAGTTTACAAAACTGTTAGTTAAATTGGACAATTTTTTGTGTATCATATTTTTTCTTTTCGCTATTATTTATTGTTTACAAATAATTTTGATATATCTGAAGTTTTCAAAAGATTATTCTAAGAATTGAAGAAATATTTTCTGAATCCATTTATTTTACAAAATACAGAGGATTTATTTATTGCGTCTATTGTTTATTGATAATTATAAAGCAGTTAATTGAGACGTCTGCCATGAACACTGCAATCTAATAGTATTTCTAAAAATCTATGTTTGCAGATTGTAATATCAAGGAGTTGATATAAAATATCTATTTAAATGTCATGAAAAATTGTTATTTGCCATTTTATTTGGCATTTTATTACCTTTGCATATTGATAAGTTTCAAAATAATGACATCAGACTTCTTAATACAAAATTTAAAAAGTATTCTTACAGAACTGTTAAATTGAAACGTCTGCCATTAATAATAATTGCAGATTGTTGATCAAGGAGTTGATATAAAATATCCATTTAAATGACATGAAAAATAGTTATTTGCCATTTTATTTGGCAAAACGCATGCATTTTATTACCTTTACATATTGATAATGAGTTTTAAAATAATGACAACAGACTTCTTAATACAAAATTTAAAAAATATTCTTACAGAACTGTTAATAAATTAATAAGATAATTATAAAATTATTTAAATTAACTTAAATTAATCACAACCATCAATCTGAGAATAAGAATAATAAAATAATTAATAAATTTAATTGTAAAAAATGCAAAAGATAATTTAATAACAGATATTATGGAAAGTTCTATTTTTTACATCACATCTAAAATATTTTATAAAATCTAAGAATACAAAGCTAAAATTATATTATCGAGTATAAAACATTACAGTTAACTACATGATGGTTCTAATGTACAGTTACAGTTTTTTTTAATTTTGGGAGTCTTTATAAAATGAAAAGTATCAAAAACTCTTCTAAAATCTTTTTTTGAATTTTCAAAATTTTGTCTTATAAAATGTGGTTCACCATTTGAAATCACCATAACAAATGTTCTACTTCACAAGTTTACAAATTGTTTTTTTTTTTTTATGAAAACTCTTCATTTAATTTTGTGTATATTATGGTAAAAAATTAAAATGTTTCAATATTTTCATGTTTAACATCATTTCCATAAGTCTGCTTCAAACTTGCTGACTGGTCTTCGAGACTTTTCTTCAATCCCTCAATAGTTTGTAACAGCATCTAAAAATACAAGATGAAATTAAGTTCATATTAATAAAGTAAATAACAATCAATATTTTGAGAAGTCAAAAGATTTTTTTAAAAATGTATTCAAACTTTTAAAATCTATTTATTTATTTAATTTAAAAGTCCTTTGCATATTACAAGTTTCCTATATCAACTAGTGCAGGGGTCGGCAGACTTTCTAGTGAGAATAGCCAAATATTAAGTAAACAGAATATTAAAATTTTCATAGAGCCGCAACATAAATTTTCACTGTAGCTGTATACATTTTAATGGCGAAAAAAACGAGATAACATCAAGATTTTTATTTAAAACTCAAATTCACAATACAATCGTAGGCTACTTAGAAGAATATAATATATGGGATTTAAAAGCTTCAGTAGGTCAATGCAATACTTATGAAACAAGAAAACCTAACTAATTAAACACTTTTTGGGCTTTGTAAAGTTTACTAGTTAGAACGGTTCTTTGGGACCATGTGCTGACATACCTATATATCGCGCAAAGAGTAGATTTTTTTCTGCAGCATTCGCAATATCTTGTCCACGAGTTTGTCCCTTGAGCGGCGGCAGTCCTAGTGTTCACGCCGAAGCGTGACGGGAAATATCGTCCCGATGTTGGGCCACCCCTGTTGTCGCTGCCGACTCCAGTCATGTTGGGCCGCCCTGTCGTCGCGGACGGCCCAGTCGCGATGTGGTATTATTCCCGCAAATTCGTTTAATATTATTCGCACCTATCCTAAATTATAGTATTGTCGCAGTATAACGATTTTAACGCGACGGACAGATTCCGTCGCCTCGTCCACTTGTGCACGAACCATCGCCCGGGCGACACCTCAGGAGGACCAGTAACAACCAATACGCTTCATCACCAGAAGAACCAGACGAATAAATCACCAACCGCTGTGACGCTCCAAGAGTTCTGGAAGATCAGCCGATACCTCCGACTCCCGTCATCAACACCCGTGAGTACCATTCCTTTATCTCCATCTGAAAGTTTGGCTTTCGCCAAACTACCTAGAATTTCTTCTTTGGGACCGTGTGCCGACATATATCGCAAAAAGAGGGATATTTGTGCTAAGTCACATGACTCATAGATTGCAATTGATATTGCAGAAGTCAGCTTAATATTTTTGACTCTGTTACATTCGGAGACATTTTGGCAGTTCTCTCTGCGAACATGCAAGTAGAGAATATGCATTGCGATTGTGCCGTTTGTGTTCGGTCGGCGGCCGTGTTCACGCTCTTCTGATAAGGCTGCGGAATGAAGATGAAGCTGGAGTTGAAGAGTCGCATGCCTATGAAAAGAGCTGCATGCGGCTCGCGAGTCGCGGTTTTCGACTCCTGAACTAGTGCAAAAAAATAAATAAAATGCATGTGGCATTTTGTTATTTGCCATTTTATACATAAGACTTTGTTATTTAACTGTTTTATATTTTACAACAAAACTAACTGTTAAATATTAAAAATTTAAGGTCATATAAGGTTACAATTATTTTTTACAGAGTGTATTGAAATAACTCATTAACAGAAATCTTGAAAATGTTTTTCATCTTAAGTATCTAAATACGTTTAACCCCTTTTAAATATTGCTTTTAGTATTGAATATTTTTCAATAAAAGTTACCTGTCTTCGAAAAAGCGTCAACTGCCTCTGGAAGTGCCCCTGCTGCTGTTGGAGTTGGTCAGCTCTCTGGCGTGCTCTTTCTTCCGCATCTAGTCTCTCAGCTCTAAGTTTGGCTACTTTTTCGCGCAATCCTGCGCGACATTCATCAGTTCCTTGTAACAGTAATAACAAATCTACTTTAATTGTAGTGCCGTTCTTAGAATTTGGAAACGTTATGTTTTATTTTATAGTATACTATAATCTGGCACGTTTCTTTAACAAATGGGTAAACATTTCTTATTGAAAATATAAAATAATCTAAAAAAAATGTTTAATGTCAAAAGAAAGTAAACTGGAATCATATTTTTGGTCCTACAGTAAAAAATCAGGTATTGTACCGCCAGGTCATGAAGGTTGTATGAAAGAATATTTTTGAAATGCTCATCTCAGTAAAAATATTGTATAATTTTTTTGTTGTCATAAAGAGAAGTAATGCTCAGTAAAAAATATTATTTGTGGCAATTTTTTAGTACTAGCCATGAGTTATGTTAAGAAAGATCCAGTATAATTACACATGATCAATATTTGTAAAAACCCCAGTCTCGCAAACCACTTTTCTCAATTTTAAGTCACACTCATTGATCATAACTATATAAATATTTCAAGACGGTAGCATTTTAGATTTTAAGACAGTATCAAATTTAATTAATTAATCTCCCAAAGAAACCTTATGTGAAAAAAAAAAAATAGGAGACACAATTTTGGTAGCGTTAAGAACTATATATGTTAATATATGCCACAAAGTTTGCGGAAGTAATTATCGATAGAATAACATCAATCTTATTCACAAACAAGATATAAAAAAATATTTCAAGAATCTTTAAATTAATGAATACCTTGATCATCATTTGTGGAAGTCTCTCCATCTGATTTTTGTCTTATGAGATGATGAGAATCCAAAGATTTTTGCAAACGATCGAATGTTGCACTTCCAGAATAAACTTTTCGCTTCACTGGTTCGCTTTGCGGACAATATGTGGAACTTTGTACCCTGTGACCGATATCAACAGAACGGAATGTGAGGAGTGGTGGCCTTTTCTCATTAGTTTCTGCCTTGATCACATCCGCATCTCCATCTGAGGAACTCGATGTTCCACCAACAAGACTGCTGTCTCCACTCTGTGAATCTATTTTGAGTGGAGATCTTTTATCTAAAAAAATATTCTCCTTTGAATTGATTTTGAAAGAATTTTTATTAACTGGTGTTTTAATACTTGTTTGTTCCTTTTCAGTAGATTCATCACTGTCATCATCTATGTGGAGCATCGGCAGCACAGCCTGTGGTGTTCTTGGACGACAAATGGGAGAAGAGCCGTTGATATTGCGACCGTTCAATTGCAGAAGTGGGGAACCAGGTTGGCTTCCGTGGTCCATTTTTCTTATTGAACTAACTGGACTTAAATTTCTTTTCACCATCCTTGGGGAGTTTGGACACTTCAATATTTGTCGACTTGGCTCTGGATTTTTCGGAAACACATTTCTTTGAACTACAGGAGAATGAACTAAAAGTTTTTTAGGACTAGAAAATATATTTTCGTTCATATTTGATTCTCGCCGACTGAGCTCTGGCGAGTTCATTTGAATAAAATTTGTGATATGGTTTTTCTTTGGACTGAATCTTGGGGAACTGCAAAGTTTGGGACTTCCAGGAACTGAATCTCCTCCTCGAGATTTTGGAATCAAATCACATTCAGTGTTTCTTAAAATTTCAACTCTTTTGTTAGGAGGAGGATTGTTTAGCATTCGTCTTGGAGAACCCATAACAGGGGTACTCGCTTTCATACTAACTAATATGTGTTCTGCTTCCATTATTAATTCCTTGTATTTTTTATCTGCTTCTTTGTCAGCTTCTATAAGTGCTATCTCTGAGTCGAAATTAGCCAAATAAGTGCCTCCTGGAATAGATTGTCTCACTTCACAGGTGCGTGAAACGTAACTCACTGAATTAGACCGTCTTTTCAAAGCATCGACTCGAGCATCTTCAATAACCAAAGTTCTTTGGACAGATACGCGAACAGGAGATTGATGACTGCGAATTTCTGATATGTCATCAAGAGGCTTTCTGCGATGGCTGACAGGAGTACCCCCGAGACTACGAGTTGCTGGATCTTTTGGTCTTCGCCTTCTCGGAGCTCGTGGCTTTGTATTCTTCCTAGAACCACTGCCTGACCTTCGTGATCCAGCTTCTCTGTGCCTCGAGAGTTTCCTCGATAGCTCATTTGGAAAGTGATAATAATTAGAGTGACCTAATCTACGTGGACCTCTTTCAGAATCACTGAGATTAAGGTCTTGGAAGGAGTCTTTATCGATAAAATCTAAATCTTCTGGATCCTGTTCATCCCCACCATCTTGTCCAGTGTCGGCATCAGTGTCAACACACTCCTCACAATCTGTGGGATCACTATCTGACAAAATATCAGTTTCTCTTTCATAGACATAACTTTCATCGTATTTTCCCATCATCTCATGCAGAGTGAGATCATCGTCGCTTGATCGTCTGCTGCCTGAGGAACTCGACGAGACTGTGATGGCCATTCTTCTTGGTGACCACGTAACTGATGGAATTCTGAAAAAATAAAATTAAAACTTAAAATAATCAGACTTTATACAATAGATATTGAACTACCAATAACCCAAATATGATTTAAAACCGATGAGTCTATTTCCTTCTGTTACACAGATAAAACGAATCTCCATTTATTTATTTTTTCTCTTGATTGGTTGTTCATTCAGATAACAATAGTAAATTTAAAATCAATTCTTAAATTCATGAAAAGTAGATAATCAACTACAGGCTGTCCCAAAAAAATATACACACACGTTGAATGATTCTAAATTCAGTATTTATTAAGGTGTATAGTATGTACCTATGAATAAATCTCCAAGTGGAAGAAGACAGACGTAGATTTTTTAGTTGTTGCAAGTGTTTAAATTGATGACCGTTCTGGTCCATGTATTGCTGGTAACGTGGATTTGCAAATATCATGAATCATTTGTTTTAAAAAATGTTGTCCCATTTTTTTTCTTCAATGGTTGCTTTCAACTGTTGCCGGTTTTGTACCAAAAAACGTTATCTTTGTTGAGTCTTTATAAAAAAACGTCCATTAATGTGAGGTATGGGGAGCGCAGCTACCTCTATTCGCATAATATTTATACAGATCCTGGCCCTCACATCGAGATGGCAGTGGAGACATAGAAGTACACCATATTGCTGGAAATAAAAGTTCTCCTCATCCGTAAGCACCTCACGAATGCGCGATATGACAAATGTATAACAGCTAATTTGTATAAACATGTGTATCTACATTTTTTTGGGATACCCCATAAAATAAAAAGGCAAAAACACTCGCAAACGTTACCAGATGAACATTTTATAAATTTTTATTTTTTAGTACAATCGAAAATTAAACCCAAAACCCATGGATGGAAGACCAGCGTTTCACCAACTAAGGCAAGAAGGTTGAATTGAAAAGTAATGAAAATACGATACTTACGGACTTCGAACAACAGGACTCGATTCTTTACAGGGTCCAAGAATACCCTTCTTCGGTTGCTGTATCGCCGGCTGCCTTCCTTCTCCTCCACTGGTCCTGGGTCCGGAAGAGCATGTACTTCCATTGCATGAGTCTTCCGCGCCACTCTTTGGAGGGACAGTGGACCCTAGCCAGGGGTTGGTCCTAATGCGGCTCCGTTGACGAGGAGACGGAGAAGCTGTGGCCACAACAACTGGTGGAGGAACTACTTGATGAGATTGCGAAGGTCCTCCTTGATGGGACGATGAAAGCACGTGTCGTGGAGAGAGAACCGGATGGTGAGGTGGTGGTACCACAGGAATTGGGGGCGCGGGAGGCAACCTCACACAGGGAGGACGACCCACATCGCAAGACTCGGAGCGACGATGGCCAGGAGGAAAACATCGCTGAAAATTAAAAAGATAGATATTTATTTATGACATAACATATTTATGGTGACATTTACAAGCCAGCGCGGATTTTTATTATTTATCCCATGCATCAGCGGCTTCCAAACTTTTTCACTGGTGAACTCTTTGGCATCTGACTAAATTGCTACAGATCCCCAATTTATCTAAATTTACAATGTATTTTTTTACTTTGTTTTACAATGTAGTTTTTTACTTTATTTTACAGTGTAGCTTTTATTTATATTTTTAGAATGTAGTTTTTATTTTTATATATACAATAAAAACTTCTCTCACTACCGTCTCACTTGCCACTCGACTTGCTCACTTTTTTGTTGGTGGGTACCTACTAACAGTCGCTCGAATGCATTTGTTTGCTGGTAGGTACCTACCAACAATCACTTGAATTAATTTGTTGATAAGTAGGTACCTACAAATAGCTACTTAAATGTATTTGTTGGTAGAGTGATACCTACCAATAGCCATTTGATTGCATTTGTTTGTAAGTATATAGAAACCTACCAACACTCATTTTAATGCATTGCTTTGTTTTAAAAAGCAGGCCACCAGAATAAAAATGTATTAATTTAAGCTCATGTGCAGAAGACATTGTCTAGTGGAATTTTATTTATTTATTTATTTTATTTATTTATTTAATTAACGACACAACAGTGTCTTTATATACAAATGAACATGTGACAGGTTATACAAGTACTTTAAATTATTGACAAATAACACAAAACTTTATCTTAAACTAATATGAAGATACAAAAAGCAATAGTAATAATAAATTACAGTCATCGTTTTAAAATTATTTAATAATCTTTGAGAATTTTATGGATACATATTGAGATATATTGAGATATAGAAAACACATGGCCTCATTAGTAGAACGAGATGCAAGTTGCTTTGCAGAATTAAAAGCTTCATACATGTTGATGCAGGGTTACTCAACTCCAGAGGCAAAGTATTGTCCTTAATGTTTGGTTTATATTACGTTATTTATATTAATAAAGGAGAGCACAAAGTTAGTAGCTATTTCTAAATATTGTTGTGATATTCTGGAGAATACTATATATACTTATATTAAAAATATCTAAATTGTTGCAAAACTCGTTTCCAAGTCTTTGCATACGAATTAAAGAGGAGTTGATTTTATAGTTAGTATAGCAATTTTCCGTATAAAAGGGATTGAGCTGTCTTGTGGATCTAGTGGGAATACGAAATGAAATACTTGCGAGTAAGTGAGGTGCATCAATCACTGAGTGAATGATTTTGTATAGCAGTATTATATCGGCTGTTTTTCTTCTGTCACACAGCTTCAAGAGTTTCACTGCATTTAATAAGTTGGGATAATTTATTTGTTCATGTGGTATTCCAAGTTTAAAATTTATGAATCTTAGAAATTTTAGTAAAAGAGTTCGCGGAACCCCCTGAGGTTCACGGAACCTTGTTTGATAACCACTGTCATACATCGTTATCTTACTTTAGATACAAATTATTACATTTAAAGTAAGAATTTGAATATTAGTTTTTTTGGTAAAAAATGTCACGCAAAGCGTTAAAGTGACCTTATACGAGTATGTGTAAAAGAGTCTGTTTAAGATTTTCCATAAAAAAAATTAATATGGAAATGTATATTTTTTAAAGACATTGATAATACGATAGACTTTTCCTCGTGATCGAGTATGATAGTCAGCCATACTGTAGATGAAAACCATGGAAAGTGGGGTAGGATCGAGTGAATGGTATTTTCCTCGTGATCGAGTATGATAGTCAGCCATACTGTAGATGAAAACCAAGGAAAGTGTGGTAGGATCGAGTGAATGGTATTTTCCTCGTGATCGAGTATGATAGTCAGCCATACTGTAGATGAAAACCAAGGAAAGTGTGGTAGGATCGAGTGAATGGTATTTTCCTCGTGATCGAGTATGATAGTCAGCCATACTGTAGATGAAAACCATGGAAAGTGGGGTAGGATCGAGTGAATGGTATTTTCCTCGTGATCGAGTATGATAGTCAGCCATACTGTAGATGAAAACCAAGGAAAGTGTGGTAGGATCGAGTGAATGGTATTTTCCTCGTGATCGAGTATGATAGTCAGCCATACTGTAGATGAAAACAAAGGAAAGTATGGTTGGATCGAGTGAATGGTATTTTGAAATAAGGAAATGTTAGTCAGAGAAATCTTAGGACTTGTATGAGAAAGTGTTTGGCTGTAGAATAGGTGAAATATGTGTCGAGATAGGAAAGTCTAGCGCTCTCTCCCCTCTGCTTACCCTGACAGAGAAATGATGTGATTGTATATATGTATAGGTATGCATGCCACACTAGATTTTAAATACAGGTTAAACGTTCATATTATATTTTTTACAAAGAGTAAGGATTATCCATAGAATATTACTTACAAAGGAATATTTTTACAAAGAGTAAGGTATATCCGTATCCATGGAAGTACATATTTTTACTTACACCAGCATCGTCTAATTTTAGAAATAATGTAATGAAAGGCTGATGAAAGCCAATGGAACAATATTACTAAAATGAACACATTTTGTAAGACAATAATTAGAGTGAAAACAACAAGCAGCTTATCCAAATAAGTTATAGTGCTATTGATCTAGGCTGTTAACACGCGAATCACGAATCACTTCGTCCAACCCAGTCACACAGGCCCATATTTCCATACATTAACTGAGCACAATCCACAATACGTGCTAATAATTCACTGAAATGCTTTCATTAACGCCTATTGTTGGCGCCCCATTCGAAACAATTTGAACTAACGAGAAAATAGTAGAAACAAAGCGACGTTTGTTTTGAATGCTGGTACAAAAAAATGAAGTCAGCACACTAAGATGTATATATTAAGATACTGTTTTGTTAAAAAAAAAACAACTAATAATGCATTTCGTTTAGGAGAAAGCTGATTTTTTATTTGGGCGTTAACGCACTTCGTTTTAATAGATGGCGTAAAGTAGCATCATTTCTACTTTTTAGTAAAAATAGCTCTATCAGTGCTATTTTTTTCGAAATGAATTTAACAAAACTGATTTAAAGATCATATCGTGTAGCTCATGACGCCCTTGACGACTCCTCTCCATCCATACCTGTACTCCACAATCCGAAGATCAGTTTTTAAGAGTAGTTCTGTTGCGTATTTCACTTGGTCAGTCCAACACATTAAGACTCTTCCTCTTTGGGCCGTCCTTCCATGCTTCCAGTGACTGCAAGCCTCTTCAAACTGTCTCCTTGGGCATGAGCAATATGTGCTCGGAGGACTCGTCGAATGCATATTGTCGACAATCTGTCGGTTACTCTCAGTTCTTCGAAATTGGAAGCATTAGTTTGACTTGCTGTCCATGGAATTCGTAACATCCTTCTCCAGCACCACAATTTAAATACATCTATTCTATATCTCTTGCTTGCTCTCACAGTCGAAGTCTCCGCGCCATACATAAATATTGCGAAGACAAGAGAATTACGTATAGGTACACGCATTGTCGCCGTGATGGTGATGGCTCTACTCTTCCGTATCTTTTCCAGCTTTGACATCACATTTTTCGTCATTGTAGATCTTATTTTCCCCTGAATCTCGCAGCCTCCATTATTGGTTAATATTGCAGCTTAAGTAAACGAAGTCAGTAACCTTCCATGATTCACATTATTTTGTGGCAGTTTGTTACTGCTGTCTATTATCATCAACTTGGATTCGATCTATCGATTTCCAAGCTCCGGAGTTTGCTCTCGTGTTCTTTTGTAAGAAAAACCTTTTGAAAGGACTTGACCGTTTTTACGATTTAAAGATATTGACAAAGTAAAAAATATAATAAAATATGTTAGAGATTCTATTGATTACATAAAAAGTTATACTAATGATTATACTCATTTATTAAAATTCCTATAAAAACTCGAATAGTAATTTAAACAAAAAAATAATATAATCACAAACCTTCGGAAGGTCTTTCTTGACCAGAGCTGGTGATCTCTTCTCGAGGAGGAATTCCACTTGCTTTTGCGCCTGTTTGGGTGCCGGAGGGGGTGGAACACACTGGGGCGGTACCCTCGGAGCCCCTTGCTGGAAGTAGTGCGTGCCAGTGCGGATATTGATGTAGTACTCCGGAGGAAAAGAAGCCCCCGGTGAAGTGCCGTCAGTGGAGTACCCGGTGGAGTAGGCACTTTCGGGGGAAGACAGAGAGGCACCGCCCCCCGGAGGGGCACCTCCACCCGCTCCGGGGCCACCGCCCCCGTTTGCCCCTGCCCCACCGCCCACGCCAGTCAACATGGCCTCGAGAGACCCGCCGCCTCCACTGCCGCCGCTTCCACTGCTGTAGCTCTGGAAATGAATTATAATTTTATTTACATATTTATTTGAAAACTTTAAACTAAATTAAGTAAGGAATCTTGAGATGGATTTGACACATTGAGAAATCGAGTTACGAAACTATGTTAATGTTTATGTCTGAAATTAACGGAGAGCGAGAAATAACGGAATGAGATATTTGCAAAAATTTCAAGTAAGAGAAAGGTGAAAAGTTTGAGAGCATCAAAATAATTTATGACGAAATATAAGATGGACAAGACAAAAACTGTGTACGTGGATTGAAAGGTGTGGAGATCTGTCCACTGTGCCTTCCTCAAAAGGGGCATGGAATGAGGTACGTACTTGTTTGTATGAAAACTGTAAGAAATTAAAGTTAGTAAAATCAAATGAATATGGATGTTGACGGAGCAAATAGTTTACCTTCTATACTACTCGTACAGATTTATGTAAATCATTTAGCATTTATTCCATCACAATGCTCCTTTCTTAATCTTAGGCTTTCTCTCTCTCTCTTTGAATAATGGCAGTGAACTCCTATATAATATATGAAGGAGTATATGCCAGTGTCAAGTGATGAATTTTAGGCTTTGCATCTTCTTTCAAATTTATTTTTAAAAGTTGACACTTAACAATATCTAGTGTTGTAGAGTCGGCAAAAATGACATTTTTTTAACTATAATATACAATGTTGTGGAGTCGGCAAAAATGAAAAATCTTTTAACTATAATATCCAGTGTTGTGGAGTTGGCGAAAATGACAAATCTTTTAACTATTGTATAATATCCAGTGTTGTGGAGTCGGCGAAAATTTCCGACTCCAGAAATTTGAAATGGTCGTCTCCAACTCAAATTATAATGCATATAGTATATTACTCACCATATGTTATACTTAATTACGTGGCGTAACTACTTAAAAGTAGTTTTTTTGGAAATAATTTCTACGGAGATTTCTCGTAGACACTATTTGTACTAGATTATAAATAGTTTACAATTTCATAATTTTATTTATGTAGCCGCTAGGTTTTAAAAAAAATGAAGTCAGAGTCGATTTTAGAATAGTATCTCCAAAACCCGACTTTAATCCCAACTCCATAAAAAATCGACCGACTCCACAACTTCGACTCCTGACTGCGACTCTATCATACCACCCTGATATTATCTATAGGTAAGTGCTAGATTCGTTTAATAAAGTCTTTTTTTTTCTAAAATATACTCGTAATATACCTGAAAAAATATTATTTGAATAGAACTACTCATCGGCGTTCAAATTTTATTCCAATCATGCATTTGATTTAGTACTTAATACGCTAAAATAAACATATAACATATTTGGACGTATATTTATTTACAAAAATGACCCAACCCACAAAAGTAATTTTTTTAAATATCAATAAAAAAATAAATCAATTGTGATTTTGCAAAAATATTAAGCTATTTATATAAATTAGTACGAGTATATCACGGTTAAATTCCGTTTTAAAATAGACTTGTTCCATACAAAGCTGTTGGATATTTCCTCTTAGAACAGGTACATAAAAGGCAGATTGGGTCGTTTTAACAAAATTACGCCTATTTGATACGTAATGTATGACTGTAAGACTCTGGTCCATAACTTAATTTAGTATCCATGGTCAGTTTACAAACTGATTAACTTCATACCTCAGAATTCAATACCTTTAACCAGTCATATTTAAGCTCCCAGATTTCTCTCTCACACAGTTTCGAAGAAGATTTTCATACAAATTACATTCATACATTCAATCAAATTCGATACAATAATATATTTCAAAGTTTAATACTTAAATAATGATAAAAATCACTGATTAATAATTTAGAATATTATTTTATTTTGTATACACTTAGAGAGAGAAACGAGTTCTAGAATTTTTAATCAATTTTTAAAACGTGCGCATTTTACTGCGTCGTCGATCTTTTGTCAGTGCTTTGAGGGAATACCTTTTCCACTGTTGTGTCATATGTATGGTTGTGTTATTTATATGTGTATACTTATATTAAGTATTTGTGTGATAATCTCTGTTTTATTTTATTTTTGGCTCGATGAGCCTTTGATTTCTCTTGCTTTCTTCAGATTTGAATCGATCAACCATAGTTGGGCATGGTGACTATACTCAAAGGGATACGACAGCTCATGTCAGCGGCCCTGGTGGCGCAGTTCAGGTTAGGCGTCCTCCCGCCCCTCCCGGGGGTCTCAGTGAATCGACGATGGTGAAGACGGTAGAGTTGAGGTGACGATGCTGGAGAAGAACGCGAAGAAGGCGCAAAGACGTAGCGTGCGGCGAGGCTTCATGAGCTTTCTTTGCTCTCTATCTCGTACTTCACTACCGTCTGAGGGACTGCAGGCTGATGACCGAAAAGTGTAGACGTCAATAGCATAGACCTCCGACAATCAATCAACAGGGATATATATACATAAGCTTATTTATATCAGGTGTATGTGTAGAGTGTGGAGATGGGAAGGTATCGGCTGCGGCCTGTGTGATTGGAGCTTCCCCGCTTTTGTATACACTTATTAACTAGACGTCTAGTTAAAACATTTATAAGACGACCTCCGGCCATGTCAATGCATGGTCTGGCGATGTCAATGCATGGTAAGGCGATGTCAATGCATGATCCGGCGATGTTACAGTTAAAATTTGATTCCCTCAGTCGTATGTCAATAGAGCCACAGATATGGACAACTTCAATATATCCAACAATATTATTAAATAAAGTATTATGACATTTTTAGTAATGGGAGTTAGTTGTTCCGGTTTAACAAATATTTCTTATTTATTATTGTTATTCCTTATTACTGTATATCATTATCTTCAAGCTTTATATGTTATGTGTAAGGTTTAGAAAATAAATAAATAAACTAGAGTCGATAGATGACATATTGTTTCGTTATATTTTTAAAAATGCTTCATTCTAATGCTTTTTTTATATCCTTGGGCCAGTTATTTTGTCTTTCAATTCGGGGAAGGGATTGCGCGTTCGATTCCCGTTGGTACCCAGTTTTTTTAAATAGTGTTCTAGTCTAGTATTAAATTAAAGCTTGAAGAAATTACCACATGGCAATGAGTCTACAAGTTGTACTATATAAAACTAAAGTTTTATATAATATAAATATTTAAAAGTTTGCCAATTTAAAGATCATTGTTTCATCAGAATAAAAATTGAGTCTCATTTTCACCCCGCCTATTAATTATTTATTAGAACCAGCTGAGGGGTTCAACACCCTAAAAAGTCCCACCCTGTTTTTTATGTCACATATAGTCCATTTTATATCTTTCTAGTCGATTGGAAAAAATGCTACTTGGCACGAAGCGCGCCAGGTTGTACTTTATCGTAAGTACCTACAATAATTTTCGGTAAGAAGTTGCTTACTGCTTCTTGAAAAAATACATATTAATCTGCTTTGAAATATGTTTTTAGACGATGAAAAGGTATAATGAGATATTAAACGACTAGTTGCAGTAAGAAACAAAGTCAACCGAGCACTAAATTATATATATTCAAACCCAGTAACATCAATATTTGTTGAAAATTATGACTCACAACAGCGTGAAATCTGGACGTGGAAAATTTACTTAAGTACCCTAATGTGTGCACTGGCAAGAATAAGTGGTGTGTCGATGTATCAATGAATAATAAATGTAATTATTAAGGACACAAGTGAATTAAAAACTGATATGTTAAGTAGGGTGAAAAAGAATACGTTACGGTAGTTTGGACACGCTGAACTGACTAACCAAATTTATAATGCAAGCATGAGTGGGAGTCGTGGTAGAGAACGACCGAGAAAATTATGATTGGAGAAAGTGAATGAAATTTTGAAAGAAGGAAATATGAGGAGGAAGAGAAACAGAAGTGAGTGTATGAGATGTTGTATGGGTGTGGAGGAGGTAAAGGAAGTATGTCGTAATAGAACAGTTTGACACTTTGTCCTCTCTGCCTATCCCAAAATGAAAATGGTATGGTGGTATGTGGGTATGTATGGATATTTCACGATAAAATAAGGAGATTGCTTATCCAGATTTTCTCCGGGAGAAGTTCGCTATACTTTCTCCTCATCTTTTTGTTGATCATCGTATTACTTAGGAATGTGTGAGATGTTGATGATACTAATGGTAATATATCCTGTAATATAACTAATTAATTTGAGATGACTCAAATAGCAAGCTGAGTTATGGGAATGTGATGTGATGTATTGTAAAATTAATTATATCATAGCACACATGCCAATCAAAATAATTAGTTCAATGGAGAACACACGTGGCGTCTAAACAGTGAAGTAGGACATGTTAAATGTCGATAATACTCGTAACTATGTGTACGTTTAAGCACTGATGTGCAAAAGGTCACCAGCTCTATTGATATTTAACCTTCGAAGAGCACAAGTGTTTTAAGGTTTTGATAGTGGTCATAATTCAAAATATAATTTCTTTTGAATTATTTTACACATGGTTTTTTGTTTATTTCGTACTTTATTGTAAAGCGTATAATATGTTAGGTATATTGGAAAGCCAATTTTTTTTAATAAATCATTCAATTGTTTAATAAAATTTTGATCTAAAGGTGAAGGATTTACATTTTTCATATAAATATGTATAGAAAAATAAATAAGCAATAGGTACCATAAGAAAATAACAAACTGCAAAAATAAAATTACGAACTTAACGAGGTTATCAAGAAAAACACGGTATGGCACTGAAGGCAGGTGTAATTTTTTTTTAATTCGCTTTTTGAAACACGTCCAAGATGGTGCGTGCCGTATATTAACTGGTTCCAGAGTCTAATATCATAAAAAGTAAAAGACGACGTCAAAAATAAAGAGCAGTGAACTGGATAAACTAAAAGGCAATATCTGCTGGAGCGTAGCGCGAGACTGATCAAAAAGTCGTTGGACATTTTTTACGACATATGACGTATATAGTAACATTTTTGACAATTATAAAAAAAAATAAAGTAACATAGCACACCTTTTCTTATTTCAAACCTCTCAATCAATGCACCATTTACTCTTATGCAAAAATTACTCTTATTATATTGTATAATAGTTTCGTTGTATACAATACAACTTGGTGAGGTTATTGCTTTGTAGCAATCTCTCCCGACCAACCAAAAATATGATGGAAAAGCCTTAAGTGAAAATCAGACTGGAATCCTTTTAAAAACAATCTGAGTTCTAACGGAAATCGAACCTGCAATTACAGAGTTGTAAGACAGGCATCTTACAAACAAGGCTAAGGAGGACATATTCATAAAGATGAAACTTATTATTTGGGTGTATTTGTTTTCTTTATAGAAAATAAAATGATTAAGAAACAATTTTGTTATTCCATTCCACTAATAAGCCGAATAAAAAAGTAATTTATTGTTAAATATTCTAATATAGAGTTCCAAAAGTCATAGCCGAAACCGTTGATAAATTAAATGAATAAGAAACATTCAAATATATCCAAGACCAAATTGCATTTTGGATCACCCTGAGCAGAAACTAATATCACTATGTTAACATTTACATATATCAAAATATTATAATTCCAATACACTGCCGAAAACTAAGACAATCGTTCCGTCCAGAAATATGATTAACGAAAGATTTAAGAAATTGATCTACACGATAATGAAAATTCTATTGGAGTGAACTCGACTACCAAAAAACACTTAAATACCATGGATTTATTTAAAAATGAAAACAATATTAAGGCTGCTTCACACGATTCAAAAATCACATTAAATTTGGCATACATTTTATGGAATATAGCATCATGTCTTGTAGGTTTTGTTTAAGGCATTTATACATGTTATATGCAAGACGATTCGTCAGTAAATATATTTTACTACGCAACTAAATAGTTTTTAACAGTAAACAACTATGTTTTTCAAAGATAGTTTTAATCTACTTAATCGCAAGTTTTATCAAAAATAACTGACGATGTATGAAACTTTATTAAAAAGCCCCTTTGAAACGTTACATCCGTGAAAAACAAATTCGAACAAATTGCGGTCAAAAGGAGGGGAAACAAGCGGAAGCAACAAAAATGAACGTATTTGATGACATAACGTCCGTATGGGCACACCTTAACTGGCCTTCTAATAAAATTATGGGTTGGAAACGAAGGGATGTTTTAAATTGTATTTAAACAAGTTCAACTAACTAGTTTCAAATGAGTAAATTGATATATTTTAAAATATAAACTGCTGCTTTTGAAGCTGAAGATACGTTACCAGTAAATTATTATTCCTTTATATACGTGTAAATTCTATCTTATTAACAACTGCAAAAGACAACAAAGAGTGTTTACAAATAAAGTGAATGGTCTTTCTCATGTTTTTTTTTAAAACTGATGCTGAAATATCACAAAAAGGTACCCTAGACTTTTAATTTTCTTTAATCAGTATTTTACTTATTGGAAATAATAATGTATAACTGGAAAAACGCGCAAAGACTTTTATTAAACGGAATGGAATAAAAAAAATGTAGATAAAACTTGGGATTAAAGTAAAATTTGTTTAGAAGCTGTCACGAAAATATGCGTATAGTATGAGTTTTTAAACAATAACTTAAAAAAACTTATTTAAATAAATCCTACTGGAGAGAATAAAATTATTTTGTTTTATTTCATTTCACGCGATCTTTACAGGAAAGTGTTTTCAAGATTTTCTGAACGTTTTTGACTCTAAATCGAGAACAAAGGGAATAAGTATGTTATGAAACATTGCAACTAAAAGTGCAGTCTAGCCCTCGGTGTAGTTATAGATATATCCAGCTCTAGGCAAGCATTCAACACATGTGACGTGTTGGATGCATTAATTAGCATACATATGTTATGATATATGTATGTGAATTTGGTCTCAGTAAGAAAATATTGGATAATTTAATTATTTAATGCTCATGAAATTATGCATATCATAATTTAAGAAATATTTACTTTTGACTAGTAAACTAATATGATAACGCTCATTACAAACATGATAACTTCCGTTTACAATTTTTAAGAAATGTTTACTTTTGACTAGTAAACTAATATGAAAACGCTCATTACAAACATGATTACTTCCGTTTACAATTTTTAAGAAATGTTTACTTTTGACTGGTAAACTAATATGAAAACGCTCATTACAAACATGATTACTTCCGTTTACAATTTTTAAGAAATGTTTACTTTTGACTGGTAAACTAATATGAAAACGCTCATTACAAACATGATTATTTCCGTTTACAATTTTTAAGAAATGTTTACTTTTGACTAGTAAACTAATATGAAAACGCTCATTACAAACATTATTACTTCCGTTTACAATTTTTAAGAAATGTTTACTTTTGACTAGTAAACTAATATGATAACGCTCATTACAAACATGATTACTTCCGTTTACAATTTTTAAGAAATGTTTACTTTTGACTAGTAAACTAATATGAAAACGCTCATTACAAACATGATTACTTCCGTTTACAATTTTTAAGAAATGTTTACTTTTGACTAGTAAACTAATATGAAAACGCTCATTACAAACATGATTACTTCCGATTACAATTTTTAAAACGTTTAAGATTTTTAATGAATTTTTTATTTAATAAACGTGGTATTATTTCAAATTTTAATAACGAGGGCTTAGTGCGATTGTTCTTCAAGAACGTATTCTGTATTCTTAATGAACGTAATTAACTTTACATTGCTCGCTGGAAGGGATCACCCAAATTTGGGTTAGAAACCATTTAAAAAAAATTATTTGTCTGATATAAGCAACTATTTTTTTTTAAATTTGTTATGATACAATAAATATATTGTAATTTGTTTAGTCAAACACTGTTTATTTCGCTTAATTTAATGCTATAACCCTACCGGTTTCAAGGTTTTTGCATCATCATCAGGAGAGCACAAATAAGACTTTCAAATAAGACAATGTATTTAAACCTCCACAGTCTTAACTTAAAATGATAATCACAATAAATAGTTAATGCCCCTTAAAAGAGATGATTTCTTTAATAACTACTTTTCATAAGTGGAAAACTCATATGAATTAAAATATTAATTTAGGTGATTGTACGATTGAAAAACGCTGATTGAAAACATAAAGTAACAACTTATTATCCTCATAATTTTTTTAAAGTTGTCTAGAAACAGAACTGTATATTTGTGTTATAATTGTAAAGGCCAACCAAGTGACTTAGTAAAAAAACAGCGGAAAATTAGACCGAGTAAAAAATTTTAAAACTCAATGGACCCTCTTTCAGCAAAGTCGCTTCTCTCGACAGAGTATTGTTACAAAGTTTTTGAATTCATAAAACAGCGGAAACTAGCCGTTAAGTAAAATGTTAAGTTGTTGAAGTTACCTCTTTCATTTTTCACGTAGTGCAGTAAATTTCAAATAAAATCCTTAATAAAATGTATTTATTTCAAAAGGCATTGCGATAGTATCACTAACTTCTTTTAACTTAATTCACACCAGGAACAAAAGGATGCCACAAAATGCCTCCATCTAGGTTGATCCACGGTCCTGTACTTCGCGTCTTTCGGAGCCGTGGCTGGACCAGCTCTAAGGCATTATATTATTTTAATTAAATATTATCACAATATTGCTTTGTTCTTTAATTCATAAAATGTAGTTCAAAGAAGAACCAAAGCTCGATCGCTCCAAACCCTCATTTTTTAATATGGTGCGGAGACGTCGACAATCAAGGTATGCAATAGAAAAATAATCAACGTATGTCTTCTAGCCCGAGGGTTTTGGGTTTGATTCTCGTTGGTATCCAGTCTTTCATTTTAAAAGTCTAGTTTTCACTAAGAGCTTTTTTATTACTATATGGCAAAATATTATATCCAATCAGAAAAGGTGTTTAAACAAGCTTTTATTAAAAACTAGATCGGTGTTCTTCTTTAAAATATCAGTGTTCTACGCAATTCGAATCCGCAACCACCGGATCAGAAGGCAATCATTTTACCATCTAGACTACAAAGGTCGTATGTAGGGGCATACATACATAGCAGCATCTTTATAAGCGCTATTTAAGTGATATTGTATTATGAAACAGCGTTATATATTATTATGAGTACATTAAATAACAACTTAAACTTTCATATTGAACTATAGTGATAATTTTAGTTCAGAGCAGAATTATTTTTAACATAATAAATACATCTTTCACATTGGAGCTTGTCTACCAAGTTACAACTGCGGTACAAGTAAATTTTAATTAAAATAATAAAATACTTATGTTATGTATGTGGCACTAAGATATTTTTTTAGTAAAGTTTATTTGTACAAATCATAAGCGCCCCAACGGAGAACTGCATGCAAACTTGCATTCATTAACGTTAATAAAACTATACAGAATAGCGGCAAGCCTCAGATAATAAACTCGTATAAATGGAAGTACCAATATACATTTAACTGTATAGGAGAAATACTATTTTGCTGACTTTACTGCTGAAACACTGAAAAGTGTAATTAAGAGTTGATTTAATATTATTTCTTGTCGTCACTTTAAACTATAGCCGTTCCAGCACGACTCCATTAAGATTAGTGGAGGAAATTAAGTAAGAGAAAATGTTGAATTAAACTAAACTTAGCAGAAAATTATGTTTCCGGTTTGTAAATATGAATAGCAATATAAATTTATGTATTCTTGTTAACTGTTGCAATGGTTGAATTGTGCAATGGAATATAAATATATATTTTTTTATTTACATCCACAATTAAACAAAAACAGAGTTTTTCACCCGAGGGTTTAGAGTTTAAATTTCGATAGTATTGAAAAAGGTTTACTGATGATGCGGCGAGTATGTCATATGGTAGCAGGTGCAAAAAGCTGAATTTTAAAGTGATGGCGAGTTGATATCCGATATAGAAATATGTTGTAGAATACGGCAAGAATGTATACTTCTTCTACTATACATTCAATTATCATACTCATTTTTAAAGTAGCATTAGACGAAATAAATTATTAATTGATTATTTATAAACAATCAAATAGTAAACAATATTCATAATGGGGATGACACTGTTCTTTAGCTAAACTACAAAGTTTGGAAATATCACAAGAAAAGATCAACACAGTTTTTTTATAACTTGAAGACGAATGTTTAAATAATGAATGTGTTTGACAAGTCGAACACAATAAATATCTAGGATATCGATGAATTTTCTGAAGAAGTTACTTTTCCAAAATGCATGATATCTTTTGCAAAAAATATAGTATTCTCAACACACGTATACAGATTGTGGGATACTACATATTCTCCGTACTATTTTATGGAGTTGAGCATGGACTTCACCCAAGCTATGGTTAAAGAGATACTGATAATTTCATGTGTTGATATGGTTTATAATAATGAAACGAATAAAGATTGAAAAATATTTCTTCAGCAATTAGAAAAAGTAAAAAAAATGACACATAACGCAACAAAAAAATATGAGATTTCAAAACTAATATTGCTGAAGTACATTAAGGGTAGACAAAGGGTAGACATGTATCTCTCGGTTGAGTAACTTGCGGGAGTGTTTTCGTTCAAAAGGGATATAGGGAAAAAACAGTACGGACCTATAAACGAAGAAGAACGAAGAATAATGAAATTAAACAAGTCTGCAAATAAAGAAACCCAACAGGACTCTCGGCAGCAATCAGTAGACGTGATTAAAATCTTCAATCGTGTTCATGGAGGTCCGCTTTTTGTTAATGTGCTATGTGAGCAGTGCATCCAGACGGTCAAGTCCATGGAGTTAATAATTTTAATATAAAACGTTGATAATAATTTCAATATAAAAAAAAAACAGGAAAATCTGAGATCAAAATTATTAGAAAGATAAACGACACATAAGTGTCCCTTACAAAAAAATAACAATATTTACTTAAAAGATAAAATACTCGTATCAATGACTTCATATAGCATTCCCATAATTCACATATAGTGCATAAAATTCACTAATTTTACACCAATATTGCAACAAAAAAACTCAAATACAATGAATCAGATAAAACCAAAGAAAATACAAAGCTAATTAATAAACAAATAATACACAATGGAATAAATAGACTCCCAGATAAGACTTAAGATTGAGAAAAAGTCGGAAAAAACCCCTTCTGAGCTCGATTACATCTATTTTAATGTTTTTTGTGTAAATATATGATATACAATGCTAACCTAGAATAAAAATAATAAATAATGTAAAATATACGTTTCAGTCACGAAATTTTGTGATAATCGATAGGTTATGATTTTTTCTAAATGCGCTCGTGAATAGTACTGTCCTAAAATATCTGTTTTTATTTTAATATTTCCTTTGAATCATCAATATATGGTATATCATAAATTGCAGGATCTGTGTAGGTTCACTGTTGAGCAAAGACCTATCCACAAAATCTCCAAATATGTCAAATTACACTATCGATTTTATACGAGTATATTACATATCATCCCCTTAGCATACCTTATATCGCTTTCTAGGCATTTAAATTATTTTCATGTACCAATGGATGAGTTCCATACGTCTAAATATTGTAAATATTTAAACCCACCTGAACTCAACAACATCCACATTAAAAATATCCGCCAAAACAGGCATGGATTTACCCAATCGTTGCATTTTCACGATTGATGAATTATAACGCGCAATCGAAGAGATCAAGCATATCAGTTGGGATGCTGACACTTAAATTAATGTCTCAGAAATTTATTCTGAAACCTTTAAAATGCCATTAATCAATTTCTCAATCTTAAGTCTTGATTGAAAGACTGGTTATTTCATATTAATTTTGTTTTAAGTGTATTTTTTTAATCTGCTCTAAAATGTTGTATTTCTGTTTACTTTTAGAGAGATTTGATTTTTTCCTGCTCAAACCTTCATTGTTACTTTTTTAGTATTTACCATGTGTTATACTTTACATTGGTATTTTCGTGCACCATATTTTAAAGAACACGTATGTATTCTAAATCATGTTTGATTTTTTAAGGTTTTAATATTTTTTCTTTTGTTTTAAAAACACTACTATAACATATAAAGGTAACATAAATATTGTATATTTTTTTTGTGTTTTCTTGGTGTATTTGATTTTTTTTCTTTGTGTATTGTACTACTCATTAATGGTTTATGCAACACATGTGTTCTGATGTGTTTTGAAAGACTATCTTTTATTCAAGAAATGTTGTTATTGCTTTTAAAGAACGCTTTACATCTCCCCGTCTTATCTTTTCCCCATAAATAAATAAATAAAATTTATTTCAGCAGTTAACTATTATTATACTCGTAGAACGATTATTTCAAGCGATGAGATTGCGATATAACAACTGAAATTTTATTTACTAACGAATAGTAATTCAGTCGCGTATTTTTAATTACATTTATTTAACAAAATATAGTTGTCCATTTTCATAAATAGGCGGAAGTTCTACAGTCGAAGGCCCTGGCTAACGTTTTAAAAATCCATCCTATAAAAGTTCTCCAAAGAAACAATTTTAAAACGAACACAAGTACCAAGTTTGAGATTGTGCAGAATTGAAAATTCGACGTAATCTTAAAAGCGCTTGGTTTAATGGTTTTCGCAAAAACAATTTGAGGTCGTTTTTCCATTTTTTTTCCATCTACGAATATATCGTTATCCATAGTTAATAAATAAATCGTTAAGTTTAACGATATATAATAATACATACTATCACATTATTCCCTATCAGGGTAGGCGGAGAGGACAGAGTACCAGACTTAACAATCGAGAAACATATCCATATGGCTTCTCATACAAATCCTACGATTTTGACTTTTTACAGTTGCATCGTTCAAAACATCATTCACTTGGTCCAACAATACTTTGGTCTTCGTCTACTACGTCTTACACTGTAAATTAGTTTTTTCATTCATTCTTTCGTTCTACACACCCAAACCATATCAGAGTGTTCCTCTTCGAACCCAGATTGTTTAAATAAGATTCCAGTCTGGTTTTCATTTAAGGTCTCTTTAACGTCTTTCTGGCGGGCTGGAAGAGACATGATAATAAACTTAAAGTCTGACGTCACGGGAGAAGGGAAATGTCTCACAGCCCAGTAAATGTTTTAAAAAGCGGCTTAAGACCTGGAATCTAGCAAGTTGCTAGTACTTTTGAAAGAACTTTGAATTTTTAAAAACTTTTATTTGACGCCACTAGACTGGAGTAGCCAATCAGTCCTATGTGTGGAAGAAATCGAAAAATCTTTATATTATTGACTCGATTTTCATCTTAGTGAAAATTTACAGCGTGGTGTGTGGATTACAATAAAATAGATCGATTCTAATGTTACATGTGTAAATAATTACAAAGCTTAAAAAAACTGTAACACATTTTTTTATAATTTTACACGCTTAAGACTATTAAACAAAACATTTTATGTGAAGGGGAAATAACGTGAATTTAAAACTAAAAACAAATATTTCTCGACAATTTGTTTAACATGACATAAATCAGGAAAAGAGAATGATTGAAAAAGAACAAAGAAACAAATATAAAAATCAAATAAAATGAGAAAAAAGTCGAAAGAAATTCGAGTACCAAGGATAAACTACAGAGGTCGTACCAAGGTCTAATTCGGAAATATTTTCTTATTTCGTTTTATTTAATCGACCGATTGAAATCTTTGTAAAGGGGTAAACAAGCTAGACTTTTCTTTATATAAACAAGATACTCGTGTATGAGAACTGGGTAACCTATATTTTATTTTTTAAGGGGAAACTTGAGCTCTTTGAAGATATGCGCTTATTCTAAACAACGAATATTTATAATATATAAATTGTTCAATAATGAACTCATATATAAATTGTTCAATAATGAACTCATATATAAATAGTTCAATAGTGAACTCATATATAAATTGTTCAATAATGAACTCAATTGCATTTCTAAAGTCAAACGAATTACTGTTTATTACATATCGAAAAATCAACAAAGGTTTCCTTGTAGTTCGTCTTCTCTTGGTAAGTTTTCTTGCCAAATATGGTTTCTAAACATAAGCAGGTGCGGGGAAGCTTCCAATCAATGGCCACACCCACCACCTTCCTACACCTACAGTTAACTTATCTTACTTGTATTATTATTATATTATTTTGTTTTATGTATTTTGTTGTTGTACTTTTTGTCGTCATTGACACTATTATCGTTTTGCTCGTGAGATGCACCATTGAGGTTGACTGGGATGATAATCTAGTCCTTATCAAAACCTGACTGGGTCTCTACGACCGTGTCACAGATATGCAAATATACTCCATCGAATTAGGTGTTGCCACACACATCTTTTTCATTTTTTGTGTTGAGGCGACAGCCGATCGTGGCTTGTTCATGAAAGAGAAGATAGGTTAAAACCCACACTCACACAAAGTACTCCAATCAATACACACACAGACATCACATCATATACACAGATAATACTCGTACATCAGAGAAAAAGGAACTTCGTAAAATCAGTGTCAAAACCAACACGTAAAAGTGAAAACACTAATTGCTCACTCGAATAAAACAGAATCCGATCCGAACTTAACTGCACTGGAAAATACTTAACTTAACTTTTGGAAAAAAATAACTTTATCGCTTCTAGAAATATCCGCAGATCACATTTTATGGTACTGCGATGATAATCGAGTCAATAATTTCTGAAGGGATCTGATCTCCATTCGTCCTTACATCGGTACATCTTCGGACCGATTAGCTATTCTGATCTAGCGGCGTCAAACTATAGTTTTGCTGCATTCGAATTTTCAACGAAAACATCAGCCACTTGTTGGGCTGTTTGGATTAAAGACTTGCCACTTCGTAATGTATATGTTTATTTACTTCAATACGAGTCGTTTTCCTTCTCCTGTGACGTCGCGCCTTAAATTCGACGTTGACACTTTTCTTTTCACATACAGGTGTGTCGCGGCAGGAGAAGTCCCTTTGGGCAGCCCCTTTTTCGTCACTAAGTGACGTCGCACTCCTAATAAATAAGAAAGATTTCCATCTTCTTGTGTACAATAGACCGCCCTGGATGGTTGGATTGAACTGAACAAAACTATTCCTTGAATTAACTCGAGGAATTCGGGCAATTTTGATGTCCCAAGATATAGGAGAAATGGTAATGAAAATTCCGTTATATTAACAATATATTTTTTTAAATCAGAAGTACAACAGGTTTAATATATTTAGACTACTTAAAACCTAGATATTGTATGTCCAGATTTAGTAATTTTCAAGGTAGGTGTATGAGGAATTATTCACAATATCCCTGTTTACTTGATAAAATAATATGTAGTGTCCAGAACACAATTTCAGTGTGCTACATTAAAGTATAAATTATCAATTAGTTACCAAAACAAATAATATGATTTGTCCGATATATTTGTTAAAGATCACATATAGTGCTTTCCCAGATTAGAGTGACTAAATTTTTTTCTATGAAAAGTAATAAATGTGTTTCACTTTGATAAAATATTACCTGGTCAAACAATCGTTTTCGTGGATTTTTTAAGGATAATAACATATTAACCTTAAAAATACATATAGTATATTGTATATTATGTATGTAAAAAAATCTGGAAGCAAAAACAGATTTTGTAGTATAAAACATTGATGCATATATGTGTTACATACAATCAAATAATTTCCCTGTTGGGGTAGGCAATAGGATAGAGCGCAATAAATTCCTATCTCGATACACATCCTTAACCTTTTCTACATCCAAATGCCTTCTCATACATCGTCTACAATTTCTCCGACTTTCTACGTTTCTTTCTTTCAGAATATCATTCACTTGATTCAATCATACTTTCTTTAATCATCCTCTCAGACGCCTTCCACTGACATTTCCATTATTTATATTTTGTTAGTATTTTTCATTCATTCGTTTCACATGCCCAAACCATATCAGCATGATCTTCTTCCTATTAACACATCAGCCTTAGTTTACATTCACCCCTATCACTTCATCCGTTTTCTATCATGTTATACATTGTCGCTCCATGGCTTTTTATTAATGCACGCATTTCATCAGTATTTATTCGGCTCCTCTCAGTCTTTTGCCACGTCCTCGTTTCACTCCTATATATTAAGTCATTAGAAAATATTAGTCATTAATATGTTACATATACATATGAAACAGTAAAATCATTTTCATACTAATAAATTCCCTGGTTTTTATATATTATCGAAACAATTTTTGATTCCCATTTCCGAAAATTATTTTTTTGGATATGCAACAACAGTCGATTTTTAAGGCTTTACTTAGAGGCACAAAGTATTGTAGATATCAAAATTCTTCCTCTTTTTTAATTATAAGTTGAAATAAAGTTTTCTGTACGTTTATTATTAGATATTTTATGTGTTGAACATTGTTTTTTTAAGTCTTATTTATATCCTTTTTATTACTTAATTTAATAAAATATAAATATTCCTTTATTTAACAATAACCATTTATAATTGTATCTAATCATAGGTGGAATTGTTCATATTGTATAATTTTGTTCATTTATGTTTATGTCAGTGTTTTTCCACGTGTGCCTGCGTATTTTATTTAATAAATAATTAAAATGTTGTTTTTCGCCGTTTGAAAATAGATTAGGAAGAAAATTATTATCTCTGCATTGAATTATAATTGCATTCCAACTACCTTTAGAAATTAAACGTAATATTTAATTAAAAAAAAATATTCTAAATCCATCTCCAAAATGTGAAAAAATCACCGTTTTAAATACCTATACAGATTTTCTTCTTCCAACATTTACCATGTATGCAAAAAAAATACCCAACGCACATGTTACCCATTATGAGATGATATTTTACGAAGTATGTCGTCACTTTGTGTGGGTTTTGTCCGAAAGAAAGTTTAAGACGAAATTCAAACAGGAATACATTTTCCTAGTTTACATATTCAGAATTGATGTGCCCTCATATGATAACAAAAAAAAACCACGTTTAATAGGTAAGATTATTTAAAAATGTATTGCTATTAAAAACTTTCACTTATTAAAAAAATAGGCACCAACGATAATCGAACTCGCAACCGCCGGGTAATAAGAAAGGCGTCTTACCAACTAGGTCACGGGGGTCGCATTGATATTTTAAGAAATGTAAGTAACAACATTGGTAAAACAATCGATATATAGTATACATTATTATAAATATACATCAAGAGCGAGAAAATTACGCTTAACATAGATTATAAAAACCTTATTAAATATATTTTAATATAAAATACATCTTATTAACCGATTCGCATTTGAGTATATTTTCAGCGTATTATCTCTTCCATGAAATTAAGCAGCTAAGCAATTTTTCGAAACCAATCGATGTGACGAGTACTATAAATAAATGAGAAAAGGAATTTAAAGTGTATTTTAAATAGTCATTACTTTCAGATCAAACAAACTAGGTAATTCAATGTTATTTTATTATATTTGTATTATACAAACACTTTATTTATATGACCCAAATAACATTTTCTTGGCTTTTCCAATGGAAAAGCCACAGTTAAATTGTTTGACATGCGCAAAGCATAAGGCTCAACACGTTTTATGTTGCAATGCTGCACAAATTATGTAATTAAAACGCATTGAATGTCACAATATCTGCATTTTCAATTATTACATGTGATTTAACTAATAATGTTCAGATTTGAATCGAATATTAAAAACAGTTACTTTAAGAACTAAATTGTAATGATTTACACAATTATTGTATAAAATAGAGAAACGGCAATTTACTTATAAGTAAACGCTCGACTCCTTACACAGAATCTTAAAAAAAGATTTTTTTTTATATTTGAACAAATGTTTGAATAATGAAAGAAAAACTTAATAATTACATTAAATTATTTTTTGTAAAACTATAAGTGAAATTCGATCAAGTAACATTAAAAGTCTTTATTAAGGTTCTTATTAAAACTTTAAGGTACTTATTAAGTTTTGATTAATGTGTATTTCTAATTAAAATGGTTTGTTTGCAAATGTTTTAAAGTAAATTAATTTTTTCTGAATAATTTTAACAAATAGTGATTGATATTATCGTGACGTAACCTTTGAAGTATACCTCGTATATCATTGTCAATTTGTCATTTTCAGTCATACCTGAAACTTTTATCAAACAAATCCTCCGAATCACTGTTTATGTAACTCATCGATCACCCTCACGGTAATGGGACAAATTAATTCAAACATTCTCCCGTCAAAAAAAAAAAACAAAAACATCGAACAAACGATCGAAAAGCTAATTAATCAAACAAAATTAAAACCGTTTCAAAACACAGATAAATAAAAAAATCACCATAATAAAATGAAAGCTTTTTATAAAAAGAGCCGAAAAAAAAAAAGTTATCCTTTATGAACGAAAAAGCCGTTTCACCAAGTGCCATGCGACGGGAGCGAAAACTTGGAGACGTCTGAATGGGAAAATTGTACTCACATGTTTGCAGCCTTCGCTGGAGGGAGGAAGCGAAGGGGTGATCGGGGGAGCCGCGGGGTTGGGAGAGGGAGGACTCTTCCCGCTCTCTATCCCGTTCACCCCCCCGGCGTTGGCAGTTTCCTTCCCCCTCTGATTCTTCTTCTTGGACCTGACGATGTGCGCCTCCATCCAGATCCGAAACTTGCTCCCGAACATTGTTCAAATAGTTGAGATTCTACTGCCCTTGTTTACGTTGTGCTTGCTGTTTGGTCTCCTGTCTATGCCCATGATGCTACCTAGATATGTTCTACGCCTTCAAGTGGCCGAGGTGGGTACTTCCTCCAACTTTAGGTGGAGTTTTGAGCACGAATAATGCGACCGCTGCGGTTTCCATTGAAGTGATGTAAGCAGTTTTTTAATCTGAAACAAGGAAAAATAATACTTGTTTAGGAATACTTATTTATTTTTTAGTAAAAATATGAGAAATCGCGAAACATGGTATTTTTAAAGCAAACTTAAGTTTTGACAATGTTTAAAAACATGGCCTTTTAAGTTAAAACCTCAAAAAAAAATTTTTAGGACCAAAACACGTTTTTATAATATAAAAAAAATTGATCCTTTAAGTTATAACCTCAAAAAATACAATATAATTAGGTAGAAAAAAAACAAGTATATGTGTGTAAGTTTTAATAACGTTCAAAAACTTGAATGTTTTATTTGCATCTTCAAAAAACACATTATTAGCTTATAGGACTAAAATGATATTCTCAAGGAATAGAATTTCTACAGATTTATTATTAAGTCTATTAACTGAAAAATTGATATAGACTTAAACGATGTCAGTCAGGTTTAAGAACTAAAAAAATATTCTGTTCAGTTTCACGGATATGGATACTTCATGGCGGTATGACACCAGGTGGCAAGGCTTGATGAAATTTGTGTCGCTCATCAAAAAAAGATTTTTATAAGTATCACGTAAAATTTAATTCCGCTTTTTTTTTATTTTCTGCTTCATTTCTAAACTTTAAACTACAAATATACAACTAATCAAGATCTTATAAAAACAAGAAAGAAATTCAAAGTTTTATTTGTGACTTCAAGATTTCTCGGAAATCATCTTTATACTTGTAGATTTACAGGAAAATGTGTTATTCAAATAGCGCCTACATAAAATCTATATCACTCAATTCCATTTACTTTCCGGGCATCTCACCTGCACTCTAGCATCCATTAGAATACGACGTTGCGAAACCGGTGTGAAACTTGCACTGAATACAAGAGATTTGAATTTATTTTGCCATTTAGAATAAAAATTAAAATGTGTTTCACGAAATTTGTATAAAAAACTTCGAAAATCTCCATCGATACACTTTTACTAAAGCTATCTTTAGAAAAAGTAAGAGTTTTATTTTAATACATTTTCGTTGAATCATATCTGACGAGTTCATTGCCATGCGGCAGCCTCTTGCAACTAACAAGAAATATGTTAGATAGTCCTTAACTGAAAACCATGAAATTCTGTTGAAGATAAAATTAGGTACCAACGAGAATCAAACCCGTAACTTCCGAGCTGGAAGACAGTCGTCTTACCAACTAGTCTACGTAAAGAGTTAACAGTCACGAATATAAAAATTGCAGTAAATTTGTATTTGGCATTGCTGCTTCAAAATGAAAGAAACGATATTTTTATAAAAATATACCAAGTCGATTTTTTTCAAATATCCACTTACTTTTAAATAAGGACACAAATGAAATGAAAAAAATAACACTTTTACACAATGAAATTGAAATAAGGATGAAAAAATGTATCAAAAGCAAGGCGACTTTACAGATGGCAAAGATATGACAGAGATTTTATGTAAAACAGTTTACGTACAAAAGAGGTTAAGTCTCCCGGTGCGAACATAAACGTAATCCATTCAAAGGAAGATACACACTCACACACTACGGAATAAAATGAAAAGCACCTTCCCCCTTGCATGTCGAGTTCCTGCGAGCACAATTTTTCATCCGATTTCACAGCAAAAAACCAAAGTGTGAATAAAGACTTACATAGGAAACTATTCATCATTGTAAAGTGCGTCATACTCGCACTTCTACGAGGGAAAAAAATAAATCAGTGTGTGCCTCAAGGATAGGAAGTATTTGCTTTATTCTTCAAGAAAATTCATTTTCTTTGTATGCTTTATCAAAATTCAGGGTTAGAAAAACCTCAATAAATAAACGTCTTAAATATAAATATTCGTGTAAAACTACTACACATAAAATATAAACATTCGTGTAAAACTATAAATATTTGTGTAAAACTAATATAAATATTCGTGTAAAACTATAAATATTCCTGTAAAACTATAAATATTCATGTACTCGTAAAACTAATATAAATGTTCGTGTAAAACTAATATAAATATTCGTGTAAAACTACTACATGTAAAATATAAATATTCGTATGAAACTATAAATATTCATGTAAAACTAATATAAATATTCGTGTAAAACTGTTACAATGTCAATTTTCATAATAAAAATGAGATAATAACTTATAAAGCACCGTTTAGAGCAAACTCTCCTCAAGGACGCTCTAGCTCGCGATTCGAACCCCTTTTTTTTTATTTACAAATTTAAAATAATCCGATATAACACATTTGGTTTTAGGTATGGCGTAGTACATGTCTATAGTGATTATATTTGATATGTCCTCAAAAAATAGGTTGTCATCCAGTGCTTGCTAAAGCTGCATATGTCAGTTATATATCTGACACTTATACTCAGACCATTCCAGGACCATCAAAGGAATAAGCCTTGTCTTTATACCCCACCCTATTTAATCGATTAGGAACAATCAATTTGTCCGATGAAGACGAAATTGACCATAAAGTTCTAATATATTTCTGAGAGGAACATGTCTCAGACATAGATTCTAAAGATACTATGGAGACATCCCATTAAGGAACTTGAATACTAACGTTGAAAAAATAACGCATATAGTGGATATTTTTACGTATCATAACCTTCAAATCTTTTTAACTGAGTTGGACTATGGTCTATTGTTGGCAATGATCATTCTTATTACCTTATCAGACATAATACAAATTTACGACCTCACAATATTATTCAAATTGTCAGCTCATATTTCAACAGTATTGAACTAACTCAGCTTGTCATGAACTTGATAAGACTCGGGCTATTTACAATACTAAAATGAAGAAATAGTTCTCTCGGGGATGAATTGAGTAAATTACATTACGAGTATATGGCATAACTTTATAAATGTGTTAAGTTGGGTTTTTACTAATTTTTTTCTATTGTAAAATACAGTCTATATTTTAATGTTGATTTTTGTAATATTTTATATCAAAATTACCATTTGACCGTGTAGATGAATAATTAAATAAAACTTATTTGAGTATAAAATTTTAAAAAGTATTTAATAGTGTTCGTCTTAAAAATTATAGCAAGTAATAAAACATTTAAAACTCTTTATGGTAGGTGCGTTTTTTATTTCTAAGTAGAAAAATGTACCGAACCATGTCTAAAATAAACATTGACGATATTAATACAAACTTTGTCAATGAAAATGGTGAGTATCAATTTTACGAATTCTGTCAAAAATATAATTTTAAATATTTGTTGATTCTTTATTAAGATGAGAACCTCCATGGCCTAATTGGCATTCTGTTTGAACCAAATGGATTTCAGTCTGGTGTATATTTAAACCATCTTTAAAATGTATCTGGTTGTTTGAAAGAGATTGCAACCAAGCAATAAGCCCACCAGATTGTACTGTATACAACAAAAATATAGTCCAATATTTTGCTGTATTTAATTTCCAACCGTATAAGAATTGAAAAATGTGAAGAAAAAAAATTAAGATGAAGAAAATATTTTCAATCACAAACTTGTATGACTTTTTTCTAATATACATTTAAAGTTTTATTGTATTTTATATCGTAGAAAAAAAAATTGTCTCAAAAAGACAATACAACATACACTTATATTTATGAACGCGTATATCTTCTGTATGACCTGCAACAAGCAACTATGTTGATGCATAGAAATAAAAGTTATAAATCACAATAAATAACATGTGCTTCGACATTTGGTACTACAAGTATATACTCGTATTTTGTATTTATAATTTTTTTCCTCCGACAACAGGTGTGTGTTAAAAAATACTTCTTAAAAATATTGTATTAATTGAGTTTACGTTTGATAACTGAAAAATGGCGGCAAATTTAAAATTGCAGTTCTTGTTGCGCCATCCTATATAAAACCTCTAGATGGCGCAGATAATACTTGCGGATTGCCTTAGAAGTTTGCCACAGAAAGTTTTGTTTTGATTTGTCAAATCTGTTTGCTAGCTTTAGTGCAAACAATAAACTAATATACGCAGTCTTTCTAAGGTAATAATACTCTATAACGACGAATGGCCTATCACAGGAAAGAACCTTCGTAGCTTACTTGATAAGACATTTCTCTTTCAAATCGGGGTTGTAGATTCAATTCCCACTGACACCCAGACTTTTTGAAAAAGGATTCCAATCCTTCCTTCCACAAAAGGTTTGTTTTACACCTTTCTGTCTGGTTAGAAGGCAATAAACACACCAGGTTATTCTATATTCAGCAAAACGTTATAAAGTACAGAACAATACGAATATACGAGTATATACAGCTTGAATAACGATATTTTTGTATTCTTAGAACGGACACTTAGAAAGCTAATAAAGATTTTTTAAATATTTTTCGTGCAAATGAAATAAAATGTTATAATGATATAAATTCCAAATTAAAAGCTGGTTTAGGAATACTTTCAACAATGCCAAGAATTTTTTACATTTTCACGTTCGACATCAAAATATTGACAAGATTTCATAATATACCTTGAAAATAAAATAAAAATCGGAATTTTTTTTCAAAAAAATATTTTTATACCACGCAATAATAAAAAATCAACTAAACATATAATCGTGACGAATTTCAAGCAGTTTTTAATTAAAAACCGCAATTTTTTTTGTACGTTCATGTTTTTTTCGTTTTGATTATTTGTTCAAGTTTTGGTATTTTTCAAATATGTTGTTGATTCTCATTTTTGTTATGTAATATGTTTTGAAGTTTGTTGAATTGCTGTTTTTATTCAACATTTACTTTTTTTATATAATTTTATAAATTTAATTAAATTTTTGTAAAGGGTTAAGAAATAATGCGATAAACTTAACATTATAAAACTTGTGATCTAACTTTACGTTGATGGGAAAATTATTGCCGTTTTAAGGGTACTTATTTGCAAATCGTATAAATGGTTGTCTTTTGTCATGAAGCATATTATTTTGGAATTATTGAAAAGGGACACTCTCATCATGATTTGGTCAATTTCTTACCGTCTTCGATAGTGTAACAACCCTCACCCTAAAATTTGTAATAGAATTACATTACACTTACGTTGTATATAATACAACCTGGTGAATTAATTACCATATGGCAATATCTTACATCCCACCAGAATAAAATTATTTATACAAGTCGCAAGTAAAAATCTGGCTAGGATCCTTTCACAAAAAAAATGATGTACTAAAGAGAATCAAACCTGTAATCTCTGAGCTGGAAAATATACCTTATCGACTAGGTCATGGAGTTCGTCTTTATAATTGCCAAGTTAGTAAAACGCCTGTATTCCGACCCAGGTGTTACGACTTCAATTTCAGTTGGTAACCAATTCCGGTCTGCTTTTTTATTCATTTATTGAATACAATGGACGTTATTGTAATTTATTTTTATCAAACACTGTTTATTCCCCTGTTTTGTGACGGTATAACCCTACCAAAGGCTTTCACCTCATCTTCAGGGGAGCGCATTGCGCTCCCCTGAAGATAAGGTGAAAGCCTTGAAACCGGTAGGGTTATACCGTCACAAAAAAAGTGGAATAAACCGTGTTTGATAAAAATAAATTACAATGTCTTTAAACCTCCACAACGTTAATGCCTTAACTATAAACAACAATGGACGTTATTTTATAGACCATTAAAAACGATTAGAATAGTAAAATTCAAATTAGAAGAGAGGAGTGTGCATGAACGCAAAATCAACGTGTCACAAAAAGCATAAACAATATCATAACGAAAACACAAAAAAATATCAGAAAGGAATAGTACTACATGTATACTTCCTACAGTACATATAATACAAACATGTGACAGGCAAGGGATCAGGAGGCCCCAGGCCATAACATAAAAAAAATCCATTTGGGAAAAATAAATTTAAATATTTTCGTATGATTCATTACAATAATTCTTATGATTATGTAAAAGGACCCATCCGAATGTTAACATATGATATTTTTTTAGATATCTTGTAAAAATTGAGAGAAAAGGAAAAAAATCTATGAGAGTCACACTGTTTTGCCAGTTTGTACTACATACAAAGAAAATACAATAAATAAAAAAAACATAAAAGGGACGGGATATATTAATTAACAGGCGGAGAGTGTTGTATACAATAATGGAAATTATGCAATTGATCGATAAACAAGTTTCTTTTCTTGTTAAAATAACGGCAATTACTTTCGCATCAACCTAATATTATATTTATATTCAATTTTCTATCGAAAGGAAGTATTTCTTAAATTATTTTACGATATTTGTAGCACAAATATGACCAAACATTTTCTAGAAAATTTTTGGTCCTTAGAAATTCGTCTCAGAAATGAATTATGGAATTAAAACATTGTGCTTCCATAGATCCAAGTCCACTAAATTCCCGTAATTTTTTCCAAAACGAAAGCTCTCCTATAAATAATTGTGGTCTTAAAAGCTTTCAAATGTTTATCACAGTAATGTGGGTAGGGCATAAAATATTTCAACTTGAAATTTTGGAAAATATTTAAGATATTGAAAAAAAACCTCGACCTTAGTAGTTGGTAAAACGCTTATCTTCCTTCCGATTGCTTTTGACACACAAAATAATTAAAAAAGGGTTGTGGTTTTCACACACCGCCTCTTCAATTTATTTCTAGTTTGTTGAAATAGATTGCCATATAGTAATATACACACAAGATTTTACTGTATACTATATAACAAAATTGTTACATAAAAAAATATTAATAACCATTCAAAGGTTTTTTCCCCAATTTCATAGTATATAAATCTAAGGCAACTATATAGTGAATGCAATAAACATGAAACAATGCAAAAGACTTCCAAGACTTTTAAAAGAATGAATGCGAAAAAACAGTATCGGGAATTGAACCTGAATCTTTAAAGTGAAAAACAAGCATTTTATCACTAGACTTCATTATTTAAATTTACACATACTCGTAGTTATGTTTCTGGCGTCATTTAGAAGCCAAAGATCGTTCCATGGCGCCTTCCACAATTTTTTTGTTGCATAAATAAATAAATAAAACATGTGGTCTTTTGATATCTATACGATTCGGGCGTGATTTGACAGGAGGACAAAAATTGCATCAACAATTAACTAAAAAAATCTGAAAATATTTTTTGTCGCTATCAATATTATCAATTTAAATTATATATTTGGATTAAGGTGTACATACGAGTATATAAACTTATATTCCTGTTTCCAGGGACGTCAGGGTTCTTTATAGTCGTGATTGTTATTTTCTTCTCTCTTTCTTAATTCAATACACATTCCTATTCATTTCCTGTTCAACACCTTACTTGGAGGCTCCTTTCTTGCCTCCTTGTCTTGTTGGATACAGCCGTCGGAGAGCCTTTCGGTGGACACTACTCACCATGGGCCGTGTACAGATATCTTCATTGTCTACGCACTCACGTGAGTATATCAATAAAGAATATCCTCAGATGGAGGATACACTAATATGCATGTGTGATGATATTCAATTAATACCGCTCCTAATGGTTTCCTCACTGTACCCCGTTAGCTGCTCGGTAAAAGACCTATAGAAGAAAAGCCCCAATGCCATCACAGTTGCATCATTCTGGGTGGATACTATTGTATATAGATCTGATATAGTTGTTACTATTGAAACGGAATAAATTGATATACATTTTAGTTCTTAAAATTATACATTTTTGTCCCTCCTGTCAAATTTGTTCATTGAGGGGGCTTTCTCAGAAAATGTCGATAGATCGTCATGCAAAACGCAAACAATGTACTCGTATATATATTATCTCAATTACGATAAAAATGGAGTATCAATGTTTTCAAAATCAGTATAATCGAATAAGTATTACAGACAAAACAATATCTTTTATATCACATTAATTTCACAAGTGTGTAAAATAAAAACTCTTGTTACTTGCTTAAGATATTTTTATTACGGAAGTAAACACAGCTGTTTCAATACAATTACGGAAAAAATAAAGAGCTGTAAATTACATTAAAAAAAATAACGATACTAAGCATAAAAATAACGATACTAAGCATAAAAATAACGATACTAAGCATAAAAATAACGATACTAAGCATAAAAATCATAACCATAAAAATAAATCAATTAAAGCGAGATAATATAATTTACGCTTATCCACGACTAGAAAGTGGCAATTTCTTTCCATCAAGCAGAAAAGTTTTTAATAGTCATTATGTGAAAACCAGTCAACCTTTTTTTAAAAAAATCTGGGAATTGAGCCCGCAACTACCGGGCTAGAGTACATGTGTTTTACCAACTAGCCAACGAATGCCATCGAAAATAATATTGAATTTAATTTAAAAAAATATTTAAAATGATCTCTGAGCTCACATAGGAGATATTGCAAAATCGAAATATGAAAGTTCATTATATTACAATACATAGGTTAAAATTTTATTCTTCTTTACGACACTTGATTATTAACTGTTTTTGTTTACATTAAACTTGCTGATGTCCTTAACTAAAAAAATACGTAAAAATTCACCAAGTAGAGTTTAAAGCAAACAAACGACTGGTTATATCTAAAAATCAAATCATCAGTATAAACCCTTATTTTAATATAAAGACAATCTACTCAAAGTATATTGATTAAACGATACCACTATAAAAATCTAAAATGCAATTATAAGACAGTCAAAATATGAAAGAAAAGTTGTGTACAAAATACATTTTAAGACGATTCAAAGTTTAAAATAAAATATATAGATTTTTGCCAAACGCAAGAAATATTCTTAAGCCAATTAATAACAAAACAAATTAAGCATAAACATGATTAATTGCACGAATGTGTAGTAAAAAATCGCATATATTTATAGTTTGTCTCTAATAAAAAAACAGTTATTCCTTATGCTTTGTGCATAATATACTGCTAATAGAGAAGAGAGAACCCAGCATTTGGGCCGTAATGAAAAACACCTACCTTTACCATATTTCACATGTTTAACATGAGTTATGTACGTGGCTTAGGACACGCCAGGGTAGAGAAATCTTGGATCAAACACATTTTATTTGTGTTCAATATTCATAAAATTTAATATTTGCAATTTTCTAAAATTCGGAACGTATCTAGGAATTTGTCTTTTATATGCATATGATGTATTTTGTTGTCTGTTCAGAGAATTTGAAGACTAGCTGGTGTTTTCTTTCAGATATTCTTAAGATGATTCCATATTAGATGTAAATTTTCTTAACACTCTGCAAACGAGGGAGGACAAGTTCGTAATGAGCGTTCTCATATCGCTCAACATAGGGTTATTCATTAAAAATAGAACTTTATAAAAGGTCTTACACGCATCATCCAGAGGGCATTAAAAAATATACAATTAAATGTTTCCTCGCTGTGGTCACATTCGCGTATGCTAAAATTTAAAATTTTAATCTTTGTCAAATACTCCTATGTGGAAGAATGTTCAATACGCATCCATCATATCACAGATGTTGCACGTTGTCTTGGGAAATGTAACTAAACTAAGGGCTAGATTGCATTTTTGGTTGTAATTACACGTATTTATGGCATTTTCACATTGTTCACGACTCAGAGTTCCATTTCATTTGCCAATCAGACATTATTTTCTTCTGAGTTATTGGAATAAGACATACACAGGAACTTTATGGAGAAGATTTATACTATTTTGAGTGTATATATTATCCATGACGAGTATAATAGAAGGCACAATATAAAGTAGGTAATTAAGAAACTACTCGTTGCTACCATCGAAAATGGCAATGTAAGCCAATTTGTGACATGCACATGCTGTTGCACACAGGGCAAGCAGCTTAAATATTTGCAGCTTATCTACATCTTCCTTCTCCATTGAGTCCCTGATAGCTAAGAACAGCCCTGCACCATTTGGCTAGATTTGCTGCTGTTTACTTCTTATTGCGCTGAGAACGTAAGTTTTTGAGCGTTTTATGTACTATCCTTCTGTATCTATATCATATGTGTATCCTTATATATCTTATGCTATCTACCGTGCTTTCTTCTACCTTTCATTAGCTTAATAAAGAGGATATTTATAGGGAGTCAGGCATGCGAGCTACATGTACAGACCAACGCAGGCTAATACGCGATACTAGAAGCTCCATGACACACCAGTTTGCTCTATTCAAACTTCATTGTTCGATAGTCTATGGTACCATCGAATCTCCATTATTCGCCTGAGATATAGCTGCTGACATTTTTAAGTACTCTAATGTAGGGAATCCATGTTTTGCAGTCATATACCTATGGTATTATTACAGATGTATCATATTAACGAATATTTTCTAATGAAACGATAAAACTTTACATAATTTACTTATGTGTTTTATTACTTATTTTGATTAATCAGAAATTAAAAGCTTTCATTTGTGTTTTTCTATTTCATCTCTGAAATATAATATATAAATGTAAACCTAAATAGAAGCATTTAATATCAAAATGGTAATGATTTTTTTCAGCAGCCTCGTTTAGTCCAATAGTTAACTTAAGTAGCGTAATTCGTAGTCTAGTTCATAAGACGCTTATCTTCCACTCGATAGTTCCAAGTCTGATTCCCAATGGTATCCAAAATAAAAAAAAACTATGGTTTGTGATTGTTTCTCCACGTTCGGTAGAATTTCCAAAACGTACGTTGACGACCTGTGATTAACGAGCCTACCTCAGAGGTTCAGAACTCGAAACCATGATCGATGGATCTGAAGACATTTGTTGACTATCGAACACTCTTAAATATATTATCATCAACAATTTGGTGTCATACAAATGAATTCTACTAAATTTTTAACAAAATATTACCTTGGGACTTGAGACAAGATAAGCTACAGTTTTATTGAATAAATTATTGTAACACAAACTATTTTAATTAGTCATACGTGGTTCGCAATTCATTAGTTGTCCACATCTGGTTCAGAGAATAATGGGAATTTTGTGGACTAAAGTCTAGTTGAGCAGACACACCTTGGTAGGCCGTGATAAATGGCGTTATGAAAGTCCGGGAAAGATGTTACACGAAATTTATAGTACGAACTTTTCAAAAAATTCTCGCCGCCTCTCAAATTATACTAGAAAACTACGAATCAGTAAGTAAACTTTGTATAAAAAAAGTCTTGGAAATTTTCATTTCCTGAATTGAAACAGAAATATGATTTGAGTTTAATTTTGTTACCGTAGGTAATGGAAAGAAACTTTTGTCATCAGATGCGAATATTAAAATGAAAAATATTCGATACATACAATATAAAAAAAAGTGAAAACGTGTCTTTAAATATAATACAATATTACAAAGTATATTAAACTCTCATTGCATATATTATCCTCAGTGAGATACAGGCAAAATTCTGGTTTACTGGGGATACAACGAATGAAAGGCGACAAACCCAGATCCATTAAAATAATGTATGTATTAATTAAATTACCTGTTGTTTTTTCGCAAATTATGTATATTTCTTGTCATGTGTAATAAAAAATAAAATAAAAAATACATTACAACTTGATGGGATTATTACAATTAAGAAATCTCTTTAACCAACCAAAAGCATGTAATAGAGATCCTAAGTGATAACTAAACTGAAACCCTATTTGAAAAAAAAAACGGGTACCGACGGGAATCAAATTAATAACCCACGGGTCGGAGACAGATGTCTTACCAACTAGACCACAGATATCGTCAATATATACATATACGTTATATTGATAATAAGAGATATTCACTTTTAATCACACATGCTTCGTATTTATATTAATAAAAAAAATATTTTATACATAATTTTTATTGTTTTTTTAATTCATTTTCGTGATTACTCATAACTTAAAATAAAAAAAATTAAAATATTGTAATTTCACTGATATTTATTACATAAACGTGAATCTTTCCTAACACATTCGGAGGAAAATGATATTTGAGAATATAAAATGAAACTATTCAAGTCTTTAATATTTATAGCATTAGATATCCGTTGTTTTCTATTGTATTGCACTTTCATTGTGTTCAGCACAATATAGAGAGATTTTAGCTGTGCGGTAATATCATCAAAGCAACAAGGAAAATGTAAAAATAACATTAAGTGAAAACCAAAATAACATTAAGTGAAAACCAAAATGCCCCATTTAAAAACGTGGGCTCCAACGGGAATCGAACTCGCAATCCTAGGTTCGGAAGATCTTACCAACCAAGTCATGGAGGTCGTCAAATCCATTTTTTTCTCCTTAATAAATTGAATTTAATTCCTATATCAGATTATTATACAATAAAATACTATTATTTATTTATTTAGTATCCAAAACACAACGATATAATGAAAGACGAATCGTAAATTCCAAATATATAATTATTTTGTGGATATAGAGAACCGCTTCACTAAGCAAGTCATGTAACGAAATGATATTAGTTATCCTAAATACTTAAACACCCAACTAAAACATTCACATCCATGCACATACTTGAATTTATAGTTACTAGGAAACAATTCTAACCGCATTACATTCGTTATTTCAACTACCACATCAAATCTATGTCCGACAACTCTTCTTAACACGCTCCATATCATCATTAAAAATTTACTTACATGCCTATGTAGAGACCTTCAAAAGTTCCTCATACCTTCCTTACTTCACTAATAACCATACGATATTTTCCATTATCATAACTGAACTAGAAATAAAATCAACGAGTTTTCTAAATCATCATTATTATTTAACACAGTATATCTAAACACCAGAGACAAATTCACTCAGAATATCCTTTTATAATAATTTTCTTTTATTTCTCTTCCTCATGCTTGAACGAACTTCTTTCCTCTAGTCCATCATTAATTTTTAGATATAAGCAATTATTTTTTACCTGCATTTAAAAAAATATTTTTATAAAATCTATCATCGATAAAAATAATACTGCGTATCCAATATAAGCACGTTGCTAGGAATAAATTGCTCTATATCAACAAGTCCATCAGATATTCCATATATAACCGAGTACATAAAATAATACTGCGTATCCAATATAAGCACGTTGCTAGGAATAAATTGCTCTATATCAACAAGTCCATCAGATATTCCATATATAACCGAGTACATAAAATAATACTGCGTATCCAATATAAGCACGTTGCTAGGAATAAATTGCTCTATATCAACAAGTCCATCAGATATTCCATATATAACCGAGTACATAAAATAATACTGCGTATCCAATATAAGCACGTTGCTAGGAATAAATTGCTCTATATTAACAAGTCCATCAGATATTCCATATATAACCGAGTACATAAAATAATACTGCGTATCCAATATAAGCACGTTGCTAGGAATAAATTGCTCTATATCAACAAGTCCATCAGATATTCCATATATAACCGAGTACATAAAATAATACTGCGTATCCAATATAAGCACGTTGCTAGGAATAAATTGCTCTATATCAACAAGTCCATCAGATATTCCATATATAACCGAGTACATAAAATAATACTGCGTATCCAATATAAGCACGTTGCTAGGAATAAATTGCTCTATATCAACAAGTCCATCAGATATTCCATATATAACCGAGTACATAAAATAATACTGCGTATCCAATATAAGCACGTTGCTAGGAATAAATTGCTCTAAATCAACAAGTCCATCAGATATTCCATATATAACCGAGTACATAAAATAATACTGCGTATCCAATATAAGCACGTTGCTAGGAATAAATTGCTCTATATCAACAAGTCCATCAGATATTCCATATATAACCGAGTACATAAAATAATACTGCGTATCCAATATAAGCACGTTGCTAGGAATAAATTGCTCTATTTCAACAAGTCCATCAGATATTCCATATATAACCGAGTACATAAAATAATACTGCGTATCCAATATAAGCTCGTTGCTAGGAATAAATTGCTCTATATCAACAAGTCCATCAGATATTCCATATATAACCGAGTACATAAAATAATACTGCGTATCCAATATAAGCACGTTGCTAGGAATAAATTGCTCTATATCAACAAGTCCATCAGATATTCCATATATAACCGAGTACATAAAATAATACTGCGTATCCAATATAAGCACGTTGCTAGGAATAAATTGCTCTATATCAACAAGTCCATCAGATATTCCATATATAACCGAGTACATAAAATAATACTGCGTATCCAATATAAGCACGTTGCTAGGAATAAATTGCTCTATATCAACAAGTCCATCAGATATTCCATATATAACCGAGTACATAAAATAATACTGCGTATCCAATATAAGCACGTTGGTAGGAATAAATTGCTCTATATCAACAAGTTCATCAGATATTCCATATATAACCGAGTACATAAAATAATACTGCGTATCCAATATAAGCACGTTGCTAGGAATAAATTGCTCTATATCAACAAGTCCATCAGATATTCCATATATAACCGAGTACATAAAATAATACTGCGTATCCAATATAAGCTCGTTGCTAGGAATAAATTGCTCTATATCAACAAGTCCATCAGATATTCCATATATAACCGAGTACATAAAATAATACTGCGTATCCAATATAAGCACGTTGCTAGGAATAAATTGCTCTGTATCAACAAGTCCATCAGACATTCCATATATAACCGAGTACATAAAATAATACTGCGTATCCAATATAAGCAAGTTGCTAGGAATAAATTGCTCTATTTCAACAAGTCCATCAGATATTCCATATATAACCGAGTACATAAAATAATACTGCGTATCCAATATAAGCTCGTTGCTAGGAATAAATTGCTCTATATCAACAAGTCCATCAGATATTCCATATATAACCGAGTACATAAAATAATACTGCGTATCCAATATAAGCACGTTGCTAGGAATAAATTGCTCTATATTAACAAGTCCATCAGATATTCCATATATAACCGAGTACATAAAATAATACTGCGTATCCAATATAAGCACGTTGCTAGGAATAAATTGCTCTATTTCAACAAGTCCATCAGATATTCCATATATAACCGAGTACATAAAATAATACTGCGTATCCAATATAAGCTCGTTGCTAGGAATAAATTGCTCTATATCAACAAGTCCATCAGATATTCCATTTATAACCGTGTACATAAAAGAATAATAAATAAAATTAAAAAATATATATGTGTAAGAGCAAAGAAATTATTTTTTCAAAATAAATTATTTTATTCTACGAGTACGTCAACGTTGCTCAGTTGAAGCACGTTATAGTCGTCTCGAAACGACTTCAGAGTCCGAGTTTCCTTTTATGTATCCTCTCAAATTCTAACGACCTACTGCAATTGAGAATTGCCAGAAACATTTTTATTGGACGAACGCCAACTTTAGTTTGTTGAAGATTTCCAGGACATTTTAAGTTAGAACGTGACCCAAGAATAATGATAAAACAATCATTAAAATCATCATTAAAATAAAATAAAAACATTAAAATAAAATATTAATCATTAAAATATAAATCATTAAAATAAAATAAAATCATTAAAATAAAAACAATCATTAAAAATTAAAAAAAAAAAAAAAATATTTCCGCATTACGTCATATAATGAACAGTTAAAATAAGGTTTATAAATAATGAGTGGTCAACGCTCGGCTCGACTTTGAAACAATCTTCCTGGCTCAATCAGATTTACTTCACCCTTATCATCTTTTTAAGAAATTAGAATGACGACCTTCGTGGCCTAGTTTGTAAGACGTCTGTCTTTCAACTCGAGGTTAGCGGGCTCGATTCCTTTTGGAACCCAGATTCCAGTCTGTTTCTTATTTAAGGCATTTTAAACATATTTCTGGTTGGCTGGAAGAGATAAGAAGAATACACGTTTATACGACGAAAATGTTACACACTAAAATAAAATAATGATTTATCTGAAAGTATTCCTCCTCCTAAACTCCTTTATAATACCCATCCTTATCTCAATTTTCAATGCGATTTATCTTTGGTTTTAATTTTTTCTACTTACACTCAAATATTATTTTCATTTTAAAGTTTATGACACGTTCATGGTAATAATTATGAAACAAAAACTGGTTGATTTGAAGAAATCGCTTCCGCCAGATGAATTAACAATAAATCTGCCCGATGAATTAACAATAAATCCGCCAGATTAATTAACATGAAAGTGATAAATCGATATTTAAATTCTAATTATTTTTTATCATAATCAATCACAATTTTTTTTCTTCACTCCCATCCTGAAAAGGGAAGTACTTTAAAGTAGAGACAGCTCTCTTTCATTCGTTGATAATTATAATATTGTTTTTAACCTCTCCTCCTTATGTCATAAATTTTACATATAATATGTATGTATAATATCAACAATTAAGCCCTTTGATGCAATTTTTACTTACAGATATTCAAATATAATGATTGACAAATATCGTAGAACATGAACATCAAACGTGTTTAATATGTTCGGATGGATTATTATTCCACAGTATTGAATAAAGACATACAGAGCACAAGGAGTCCAAATGAAATTTCTGCAACTCCTTTATTCCTGAGAAAAAGAATTTTACCTATAAATTTAATGCATACTCGTATACTTGGCAACTACACCTTACGCGTTCGAAGAGATGAACACCTACGAGTATTTGAACATATACAAATTATTTACAGAAAAAGTAGTAAGTAAAAAGTAGTAAATCTCTTGTGAATTAACAAAATGTATCTGACAATGATTTACGCCATCGTAAATTAAGATTATTTTCGGTGCTATATTCATGAACGATTTTTATTACGATTGCTCCACTCGCACATTAAATAACCTTGTTAAACGACTATTTTGGTTTGATATCTTCCATATTTCGGTGGATAAATTAAGAATTGAGAATATTCATAAACTTTGTTAGCATAACTGAGCCACTTAACAGAGAATCGTGAGTAATCAATGTTCCTATTGTTATTATTTTAAACATTCATCTTTTTATTTCCTTTAACTAAACATTTTTTAAGGAATTGGATTGAACCTGTATCAAATATGAAATAAATTCTAACTAAATATCTGCAACATAACTCGATGGTATAAAACAACCATGGAACTTAGAACTGGAAAAACAAAGATGAAGATAATTTCATCAAGTAAAACCGGATTCAAGAAGAAACAAGGTTCCATTTGGCTCCATAACGCGGATGCAGTATTTACATATCACCCCATAAATCACTTTGACTTAATTCTGTGAGCCTTACACCACCCTTCGGTATTTAATAAAAGCTTCACGTCATAAGCTCACTCCCCATTAATTACTTTAATATCTAAACAAATCGCCGTTTGTTCAAATATTATTTTAATGGAAACAAATGCACTCAACACAGAACGAATTAAAAAAATTGCGGATTTTCTAAGGGTGGCTTCACCGCGTAGGCAACATATTGGTGTGTGCGCGTTAAAAGTTAAGGGTGTTAGTATTTTTTTAAAAGATACTATCAAGTTTCTTGGTATTTATCTTGATAGTAAACCCTCTTTCAATAGAAAAATAGATTAAACGGATTTTTTAGACTTCTATAATCACAAAGAGGTACAATTTGTACGTAGATGTTTTCCAACAAAGGAAATAAAAACTCATTACTTCATGTCTTGTATCGCGTCTGGATTGTTGTAATTCTATTATATTTATTCTAATGTGCTTGATTCGCGAATTGCTAGACTATATTCTGTTTTCAATACATCTGCTAAGCTGATATATACGAGTATAGTAGTCATAAATATTGTCATATTATTCTACTACTAAAAAGTCAACGATGACTCAAGTGTTCCGAACAAATTGATTTTAAACTTTATCTCTTTATATTCAATTGTCTTAATTGAATGTTTCCAACATATCTTTGGAATATATGTCTAAGAAATGTTCCTTTAAAGAGGAGTAGAACTTTGGGATCGATTACATCTTCATCGAATAAATTGATTGTTCTGAATCCATCCAATAGCATATCGTTACATAAATCAATGTTCTACAAGATATATATAGGCATCAACAGTAAGTAAATTATCGTCACTTGAATAAAAATTCACATGAAATGTAGGTAATATATTCGCTTTTTAAAAGCATTCCACTGTTCCCAAGTTTGCTCTAGTTAAATTTCCGTTTTCAAAAACTGTCGATAAATGCAACAACTATCGCGGACAAGTATTGTACACAAGACGGAAACGAAACTTTATATAGGAATTTCTTCCGGGCGGAAGTGTCAAACACAACTGTTATATTAACAATTCCCGAGAATAACACAGTTTCTATACTTTTCCAATAAAACTCAAACTATTCAGGATATTAGTTGTCAGATAAAACGACCAGAATATTCCGCAGGCTTGTATTATCATTGTATAACGTATTAAAAAAAGAAACTAGGTGAAAACTGCCGGAAAAAGAAGTCTTCTTTTTCGACAACTTTAAACTCGAATGGAAAACGGGGAAAAATATAATTTTCATTATCAGAGAAAATGATGATCATTTTCGTATTTTTGTATTTTTAATTTTTTTTTTCTCATATCATTTGTTAAACTTTTTTTTGGATGTTTATTTTATGACGGCATTAATAATGATTATAAAAGCAACAACGCATCAATAACACAAAACCCCTGAATGACAGTCAAGTGTCTACCAACTACACTATAGAACAGAAGATAATTGGGACATCAAGAAAAGATCTTCACCCTGCAGTGGATAGATAGCATCTTAAAGTGATTATGTAAAATTTAATAACAAATATTAAAATTATATTTTCAAAGTACGAATATCTCATTTAATGATAAAATATTAAAGTAAAATTCAATTTACAGCATGAATCACGTTTCACATCTAATTAATATATAAAGAGATATGATTTCCCTTTTATTTTCTCAACTGATTCATAAAAATGCTTTGAGAATTTTCGAAAAGTGTTTAGCACTCACTTCATTATGCATATAAAATATAATATTCATTAACATCTAACGAGATTTCTCGCCCCAGATTCTGCATACTCACAACCGTCTTAACAACTGTCGAGAATAATAATTTAACCCCAGCAAGACGTCTATGTAGATTTGCCGGTTATTATTGCTATGAAACCCGTAGTGAATTGAGTCTCTAACAAAGACAGTTTAATTTGTGTTTAACACTAAATTGTCTACTTTCCTTAAATATCAAGAGAGCATTAATTTTCATCATATATCATATCAGATGTTAAAAGAAAAAAATAGAAGATTGTATTACACTTTATTTGTAAACAATACAACCTGATGGGCAATATCTTGTTACTAACCAGAAATATATTAAATATACCTAAAGTGAAATCAGACTGGAATATTTTTAACAAAATCTGGGTTCCAACGGCAATCGAACCCGCAAACCCTGGGTTGGGAGACAAGCGTCTTACCAACTAGGCCACAAAAATTGGGCATTAAATAAAAAAATGTCAAAGCATGTGTAAGACCAAGTACGTCTTATGTAATAATCTAAAACAGATACAATAAAAAATATGATCTGAACTAATAAAATGAGAGCCAATTTAGGGAATATACTCATACTTAGAGGTTTGGGTTAAAATCTCTCGTATTCAAGAAATATGTCAAATAACAGATATGTTTTGACGGGTAGTTGCAGTAATATAGTTAAAAAGAAAACATTTCAAAAGATGGAAGGATAGTTATCTTAAAAGAGGAAGGTCTCATGATAACATACCACAAATTTAGCTAAGAAGAAAAAAGAAGAAAAAAATAAATCAAATATCAGAGTGACTTTTCAAGTACTTCTAAGTTACACATGTTATTCAAAGTGTGCTCTCTGAAAGTATCTAAGACAGCGGAAAGCAACAAAAAAAATACAAATTCAAATAAACAAGGGCTGAAATAAAAATATTCCAGGTCGCTGAATTTTAAACAAATATTTTTAGCATTAGAGAACGGTGCATAAATAATCGATTCAAAACTCGTCTCTTGAGTTTTGATCTTATGACTCTTGAGTTTGCCTCATTAAGAGCTCGAAACTTGAGTGGCAAAGATTAAAACGCATCAGTGGTATTTACGAAGATATTTCGAATAGAATTTCAAGAGATGAAGCCTGAGTTAATAAGTTAATTGAAATATCGTATTCACGTTTAAAAAAATAAGTGATGGAAAAAAACTTAACCTAAAAAATTGATCGAAATCGGAAACTGTATTTTTTTACTCAGGAAGGGAACAGTTTATTTGATTTTTTATTCTTTGTTCTCTTTGCGAATATAAAAATCAAAATATTTATCAACACCATGGATTCGATTTGAATGCTTATTGAAGAGTAAATTTTACATTATACAAGTAATTTTTTTTAATTTACATTTTATCAACTTGCAGTTGGACATGAAAAATATACATAATAATTTTTTTTTTAATATAATATCACATAATTAGACTCTCTTTCACATGCATACGATGTAAAATCAACATCTTTTTTTGACATACTAGGAGACAGAGGTCTAACAGAGCTGCTCGCACTCGAGGGCCCACAAATTGGAATGATCACATAGGTGCCGCCATCGAACAGCACTCTTATGGAATGGCTCAGGATTACTCTGAAAGGACAGAGTTTGTTGAAAATAATCCTGCCTCATCGAAATTCTCACATATAAACTGTAGACGACAAAGAAAACTCACATTTTATAATTTTTGTGTGAATCTATGTTTCAAACTAGACTCAATAATCTGAAAATTTTAGGGTGAAAAATTAAGGATAACATAAAAGTTTGGAAATTTTTATATTATAATATGTGTTTAGCAAAAAATAAAAGGATATGTAAAATAATAAACATTATAATAAAAATGTGTTATAAATAAAATTGACGAATACGATTCACAAAATCCGGTATTATACTATTAAAAGATTTTATTTGTTATTTTATGTTTTTTTTTTCTAAAAAATAAATATAAAAATATAACGTTAATATTTGTACATTAAAAATCTACTGAAGTATATAAAAAGGAACTTTTATTTCTTTGTTGCTTCCCTTTTGTCATTAAAAACAAAATAAAAAATATTTATTTAAATTCCTTTGTGTATATTACATGATACTCGTACATCTAGGTGACTTAGTACTATACAGAAATCCAATCAGTTAGCTATCTTGGATATGTAGAGCTCTTTTGTGTATATTACATGATACTCGTACATCTAGGTGACTTAGTACTATACAGAAATCCAATCAGTTAGCTATCTTGGATATGTAGAGCTCTTTTGTGTATATTACAATACTCGTACATCTAGGTGACTTAGTACTATACAGAAATCCAATCAGTTAGCTATCTTGGATATGTAGAGCTCTTTTGTGTATATTACATGATACTCGTACATCTAGGTGACTTAGTACTATACAGAAATCCAATCAGTTAGCTATCTTGGATATGTAGAGCTCTTTTGTGTATATTACATGATACTCGTACATCTAGGTGACTTAGTACTATACAGAAATCCAATCAGTTAGCTATCTTGGATATGTAGAGCTCTTTTGTGTATATTACAATACTCGTACATCTAGGTGACTTAGTACTATACAGAAATCCAATCAGTTAGCTATCTTGGATATGTAGAGCTCTTTTGTGTATATTACATGATACTCGTACATCTAGGTGACTTAGTACCATACATAAATCCAATCAGTTAGCTATCTTGGATATGTAGAGCTCTTTTAATCCATAAAAGATCTTACAAATAAAATATGTATGCTTAAATTGAAGTAAAAATCTCTAAACAATAATGGCTCGGCTAGAGAAAAGAGTTAGTTGAAAGATAAGGAAGACAAACAAAGAAAAATTTGAATGAAAGGGTAAATATTCAAAGTAACGAAATATTTTTTTTCAATTTGTTTTTTAATGTCACTAAGGATTATTTACAACTGGTGAGTCTTGAAGTTCATTTCAAAGATGCGCCAAGTGGACAGCAGACAAAGATTTGTAAAATGAGATGTGTTTTATTTATCAACCATCTTAAGACTTTTCAATCTTTTTTTTTATATTAAACAAAGTTTTGTACAAATAATTGTCAAGGCTATACCTATATAAAAATGTATAACTTAACTAATCTTATTTATATACTATAATTTATGAACTTACTTAATCTTATTTTCCTACATGTCATTTTATTTTTTGAAATCTTAATATATGATTTCTTAGAAATAATGAATACCTACATACTACAATACTTAACCCTAGATAACAATTGTTATAACTTATTATTTAGCTAGAACAAGTCCACTCGTTCAGACTACTTGTATTCCATCACATTTACTCGGACCTTGGTCGTCCCAACTACTACCAACCCTTAAAACTTTAGTATTTAAAGAGTTTTTGTGTATTTTTTTCTATTTAAACTTAATCTCTTCAATTAAATATTTTGGACTCCCATCTTTATAACACTAACATATATTTTGTTTCATATGAGTCATGTTTGACATAGATTTTCTCTCGACTTTACGTCGAACAACGTGAAGAAACCAACCAACACCACATCCTTGATTGAACTGTGAAGTTCTATAAAAGTCAACAGAACCACAAAAATCCTCTAATCACTGCCCTGGGGATTACGTTAGTAAGTCCGACCTACATTTCTGTTATAAGCACAGGTTTCCATCATTTGTTCTCTGACTAGTCCACCTACAGTATTAGCAGGGAAGACCAAGGTCTGAGTGAATGTGACGTAATGCAAGAAGCCTGAACCAGTGGACATGTACGGGCTAAATAATTAGTATTAAAATAATTAGTTATGAAGATTGTTATCTAGTTTAAAGTAGTATCTAGGTGTCAACTGTTCATAGGAAATTTAATATAAAGATTAATAAAAGTAAAATTACATGTAAGAAATTAAAATTAAGTTAGTTCATAGTTATAATATGTTAATTAGATTAGTTTTAAAATATAAATTTGTATATAGGTAAAGTCTTTGACAAATGTGTGTGTTATGAATTACTTTATTAAATTTAAAAAAATTGATATATATATATATATTAACAGCACTCGTGTTTCCTGTCTATAATGATGTTATAACAACGACATCAAAAAACGTCATAAAGCTACAGTCCACTATTTGATACTGAAATATTAAAAATAATCTACATGTTCATCGTCTAAAATGAACTCGCTATAAACAGAGGGTGTTAATGCATCGTTGCACCGACATTATCCTCCCCTAGAGGCAAGAAAATTATACAACCGCACGTGTCGTCGGATACTCGATAAAAACGCTTTCAAACGAAGGTACCTGAGACAGTCGTAGCACCAGACAGCGTACTTTTCAATTTTTTTCCACTAAGCGAATCCGTTATCAAAGAAAATAGCCTCAACAAACTTCTAACAAAAGATAAAATTTCTCAAGAGGGCGCAAAGTCAGACGGTGACAATATGTTGTTGAGATAACTCGGCAAATATTTATCAGGTTCTTGGTTATGAAATTGTTGCTCTTTTTTATATATCTAAATTATTACTTTCCATTGGAATTATGTTTGAGATGGATATTTTGATTCGTGGATTTTTTTAAATACGATTTTTTTAAATAGGCAGGCACTGAGTTCTTATATATCAAATTTAGTAAACGTCATCGAACATCAAACTAGGAAGATCGATATATTTCTACATATAAATGGATACTGTTTAAATAGCCTACTACGGAAAAAGTAACGAGTTTCCCAGTTTGATGTTCGAATACTAAGAATTTGTTTTATTTAATTTCTGAATAACGGTTACTCCAAGAATGATACAAAAATAAAGGTTATGGAACTATTAAACGCTAAGACAGCAAAAAGTTCCAATGAAAAGGACCTTCAAGTAAAACCAGCCCGAGAACAGCCATGTAAGGATCCCAAACTCTTGGATGCAGAGCAAGCATTCAAACCACTAGACCACGGTGTCGATAAGGAATTTAGCTAAGTTTGATTTTCAACAACTCAAATATTTCATAAGTTGCATGATTGTGAAAGTTGCATGATTGTGAAAGTTGCATGATTGTGAAAGTTGCATGATTGTGAAAGAAAAAAGTTGTTCTGATAAAATGTAATCAGTTCCAAACCCATATAGAATTTCTTGCACGATCATTTTACCATTTAGCTTTCGGCAGCGTAAACTTTTATATGACTTTTTGACTGATGTTAAATTTAGATTAAAAATATTTTTCAAAGTTGTTACCGTCGTAAAATAGCTTAAATGATGGCCAATATTTCGAAGGCATTGCAGTCTTTATCTTCAAGGCGATGTCAAAAAACATAACAGAATATATTTTTGGTAATGTTTTATGACTTTACACTGAATATAAAGGATACAATGCCTTCGAAACGTCAGTCATTATTTAAGCCAATTCAACGTGGCAACAACTCCGAAAAAAACAATATTAACATTTAAATTTAAAAAAAAAACAAAGGCTACAAAGCACTCTCAGCAAAGCTTTTGCCTAAACAAAAAAAAAACTCCGAAAAACCTTCACAACTACTGGAAAACAGCGGTGAAAATCGTCGAACCTATACAATTTGATTTATCGTATATAAAAATCTCAATTCATTATATAAAGCAAGATTTATTTTTTAAGTATATAAAAAGTTTAATTAAATGTACAATTTATGTGTTTGTTACGGCCTTTTTTAAAACATGTTTTCTCAACGTTTTCTTGCTTGCTTTATTTGTTTCTTATGTTAGGACAAACTTCCATAACGTGATGTCTGTATAAATAAGGCTTTGGTTACATGGTTTCCGTTCTTAAAAGTTCATTACTTACGATAACATTCTAACCCAAGAACAATTGGTACTGGAACTGTGTCGTTGTTTACAGTAAAACACTTTCATTGTATACAGTAAAACACTTTCGTTGTATACAGTAAAATCTGGTAGTTTATTGCCATGTGAAAACCACTTTCCATCAGTCAGAAGTTTGTCAAAGAGGCCTAAGTGAAAACCAGACTAAAACCCTTTTTTTATCAGGTTGGCTTATTGGCAATCACTTTCCACTAACCAGAAATATATTAGAGAAGCCTTAGTGAAAACATGACTGAAACCCTTATTTTAAATAAATTGGGTTCTAACAGGGACCGAACTGGTAACATCCGGTTTGTAAGGTAGGAATCTTATCAACTAGGCCACGGAGGTCATCGTTATTTTTTAATAATAAAAAGAACTATTGTGGTAGATTGGTTTTTATTCGTTCCTTAATGGGACTTAATTATGATTGCAAGATAAAAAAAAGGAATTTTATGAAGAATACTTTTATAAGTAAAAACACCACGTGAAAACAAATAATATAAACCTTTAAAATAAATAAAAATACTTAATGAGAAAGAATTAAATGAGAAAGATTATTTTTATAGCTTTTAAAATACAGAGACACACCACGATTAAATATTCCACAAGACCTTTTCCGTATTTAAATAGGGGATTTTTTTTCATAATCACGAGACCATGTAAAGCCTTGTAACGTTACCTTTATTGGTATGTATTACACAACATTAAATTAAATAAACCTTCCCTTTGTCTCCCTTTTGCTCTCTCTTCCTCTCCTTGCGGCCTAACTCAAACAAATGTTCAATTTTCAAAATGAAATAGTCTGTGTGCAAAGTTCTCCTGAAAATAATAAAACCTTGTTTGTAATTATGTATGAAACAATATTTAGTTCCACATAAATGAACAATACTTGCTTAAACAATATTTTCCACAATATTAATGTATTTCGTTTGCGGCCTACTTGGTAAGACACCGTTGGACTTCCAATCCGAGGTTTCGGGTTCGATTTCCGATTGTACCCGAAACCAAATTTAAAAAGTCTCCTCAGTTTGGTAAAATACTCGTAATTTATCTGAAAACAAATAATACGAGTGTTGTTGGATTTCACGTGTGGTTGTGTTGCTAATACGAACCGCGAGTTCCATACCCACTGCCATTTAGTTCTAAATCTTAAATATCGATTGCTGGGGCTGAAGAAAAAGTGGTCTCCTGGTCAGGCTCTTCAAATCATCCTAAAAACCTTACTGGGGTTAAAAATCCCAACAATACTCCTAAGCACTTCTGCAACGCAAGTTTGCATTTGTCGAGGAATATATAAATTCTTCTTTGGAATCAGAAAGCAGTCAAAATAATAATTATTATAAAAGGATAATTTATATAGTGCCGTTTAGAGAGTTAACTTTTACGATGGTCGATCCAACTTGGGACTCGAACTCACTATTATTGACAGATTAAAAATATTTAAAAGTTATAAGTTGAGTGTAAGGATTGGAAAGAAGTGACGACGGCCATTAAGTGAGGTACTTTTCTGCATCTGCATACATTTAAAAAAATGTTTTTGGTAAGAAAATCGCAGAAAATTTACCAAGGGAAGACAAACTACAAAGAAACCTTTGTAGATCTTCCGAAAGGTGATAGTTGTGCATGTGTCCAAAATATTTTGAAGACCTAACAAAGCAAAAATGATGGTTCATCTAGAAATTTAATCAACTTGCCAAAATTATCAGATACGTTAACAAAATACTTCCCAACATCTGACAAATAAATTAAAAGCTTTTTCTCATTAAAGTATTAGAGTTCAAATATTAATTTACGTTTTTCAATAAAGTGATTGATAGAATATGTCTGGCATATTTTACATTTTTAAAATAAATTCCTTAGAATTTTTTTATTTCGAATTCATTTAACACCTTGCATGCGGGAGACTAGAAATTACATTCAAAAGTAATTTACTCATAGAAAGTGAGAGACGGTATTTCAATTTAGCGACAACGAGAATTGAAGATAACAGTAACATTTTTTTTTACCACGGTGATTCGAATTATACTATGCTATCTGTTTTCATCAATTCTTGGTAGAGATCTATAACATCTACACGTTGAACCCTTTTACCCTTATCAAACAGATGTATCGGCTTAACAAAGTCGCGGTAAAATGCTCTAGGAGCCGATTTTATATTATTCGAGTCCCAATCATTATGAATATAAAATAAACATTCCTGTTTTTAACCGAACGTGATTGTATTATTTAATTGTACTCTTACTTTTTTTATCGTTATGAATATCAATCAATTCACCCTTCTTTTAAAGCTCCACAAGGGAGCATAGGGAGGCCACCAGTCTTCTCCATTCAGAGTGGTTTTGGGCGGTGTTGGTAATCTCCCTCCACGACATTCACAACGCTCTGACTTCCTTGTCATAGAAACGGTATACCGTGAGAGAGGGTCTACCAGGCCGTCGGAACCCCAATGGACAGAAAAACAACGCTCTCCTCGGCCAACTATTATCGGGAATTCTCAGAACATGCCCCAACCAGGACCATCGCTTCTCCCGAATTACAGAGACGACAGACCCCTGCCGGATGCGCTGACGTACAGCGTCGTTTGTTATATTATGAATATAGATATAAATTTCTATAAATCTACAAACTATATAACTTATTTTTATATTTCATATTTTTTAACTTTTATTTAATTTTCTATAATTTATTAATGAACAGTTTAATATTCACGCTTCGCATATAATCAGCAATTTGTGTCCACGCATGCAAAGTGTTAAACAAAAATGAATTCATTGCATATTATTTAAGACATTTCCATTCAATCAACCGCTATCATCATCTACGAGTATTTATATAATATTTCATTCATACAACCGTTATTTAACATACTATTCGTCTTCCTATATTTCTATCCTATGTTACTAAAATATCCTATACACTCAATATGTTTTATTTTTTTGTATACATTTTAATCTATCAATAATAATGGGTTCGAATCCCGAATAAAATTGTCCTTGATGAGAGTCTGCTCCTAAACGGCGCTATATAAATTGCCCTCATAGTATTATTATTGAAATTCCGATTTACTCCAATTTTGAGACACTATTGACGAAAACCTAAATTAAAATGTGTCTTATGTACCATTTGTTCCTCTTTTGTTATAAAAGGACAGTCTAATTTTATAATATTTCTATTTTACATATAAATTCAATTGCCTGCCTTCATTTAATTTTACATTATTTAATTGTCGTCTGTGTTTGTATACGGCTGGCTGTTGCTAAAAGATTTTAGAGTTTATGTGTTGAAAATCTCACAGAAATTTATATTAACTCAAAAGGGAAAATTTTATTTTTGACCGTAAAATGTCTATTTGTGAGTTGAGTATTGAGTTTATAAATTAAAATGTAATGAATGATCATATTTTTGTACAGACAAAACAAAAAGGAATATAGGAAAATTTGAGATTTCTAAATAACGATAATTTTCGGGAGTTCACTAACCACTTAATCAAAAAAAAACATTCGTTTGATATCGATCGTAGTTTGCGAGTTTTGTACTCGATCCGAGGAAGATTGCAGATGATTAACAAAGAAATTTTAGAGATTAGAAAAAGGGTAAAATTAAATCTCAACATTGTTAATAACAAACTTATTTTTTTATATTATTTATAGTTAAGACATTAACATTGTGGAGGTTCAAAGACATTGTAATTGGTTTTATCAAACACTGTTTATTCCGCTTTTTGTAACGGTATAAACCTATCGGTTTCAAGGCTTTCATCTCATCATTAGCGGAGCACAAACAAGACATCAGGGGAGCACAAAAAATACAGTGTTTGATAAAATAAATTACAAGTTAATTTTAATAACAGTCATAAATACGTTTCCCGTTCAAAAACCACCCTTTTGTCGCCTACCTACTCACCTTACCTTATTTTTATTTGCCACAACCCACCTCTCCTCTTCTTCACATATTATAATTAAAAAATATATTTAAGACACGTAATTAAGTTCATCTTCACCTGACAAGCAAGACGAAGGCCTTTTAAACCGGTAGTGAACTCACAAAAATAAAAGTGATGAATACAAAAAAAAAAAGAGTGTTTTATTTATTTTATTTAAACTTCATCAAAAGTCGATCTATAACAACTATTAATATTATTAAAGTATAAATGAAGGTGACTGCAGCATGCTGGCCATGTTTTAAGGGTAGTGGAACAACGATGAATAAAAAAATTCTAATGCCCTAATGACGCCTTTGCGTCTTTAGTGCATCTGATTTTTTTTTGTCTTTAATTAGATCATAAAACTGATTAAATGAGTGAAATTCAGAGGTTGAATCATCATCATCTATGTCGTTACTCATTACTAAGGGTCCTGATCTGTGGGATGTTGGTAGTACAGTTTGTAATGACACGTCTCCGCTCCACTCTGAAGCTTACCGTTCACATATGTAGCAGTCTACAAGCTTCCCTCAATCAATTCCTTCATTTGACCACACCATCTTACTGGCGATCCACCCCTGTCTCTTCATCCTGGCACACTTCCTATGATAATTTATTTCTTTATAGTTAAAGCATTAACATTATGGAGGTTTATAAAACAAATTAAAATAATTTATTTCTTCTAGTTATCTTGCTCCCGTCTGAAAACTGCCCTAAAAACCGCAGGATACGCTGCAAGCGTATTAAACAAAATCGTGCCATTACATTTAGTTTTTAGAGCATAGAAACTTTCGTTCTTTCGATGATCCACGAGATTCTCAGCATCCACCATCAACACCTCATCTTCAAAAAAATTGAGTCTCGCACGTTCTCGTGTTGATAGAAACAGAAATTGCGAATGGGTAGAACGGGATGGGAGGCTTTTATTGTGTAGTCTATAAATAATTAGGTGAGAGTAATTACACAGCTGAGTATGAACCGCGAGTTTTCTCAAGTTTAATTTCATGGTCTTCAAAGGCCTAAATGGCAACATAGCTTAACAACCGGTGTTATTATGTAATGCTGTAAAAGTAGGGTACACCTTCCAACAATAGCTGGAAAGTAGCGCCGTTTCTATTTTTTTACTTAGAATACTTGAGTATCACAATACAAGCTACTTTATCTTGAGAAGTAACTGTTACAGTGCTACTTTTACAATTTACTATTTATTTTTTATATGTGCTTTTGATGCCTCCAAAGAAATTGGAGATCAATTTAGATATTTTAAATCTATAATACATATTATCATGAAACCGAACAGGATCAATAAATCAAATCTTAGTTTTATAAGAGGTTTTTGTGTGTGTCGCTGTAACTATTCAGTTTGCAATGAGCTGCAATTAAAAAAGAATGAGAAAGCTTTAAAGAGGAAATATCAAGATAATTTTTATCCCGAAAGTCATTTTGGATTTACAAACAAAACAGCATCATCATCATCATAGCTGACGAAAATATCGATCATTTTAGTAACAAAAAATACATCAAAAGGTAATTAATCCTACGACGAAGACTCGCAGAGAAGTCGATCATCAAAGGATCCTTGAAGATAGACCTGAAACGTTCTCAAAACATTAAACCAAAAATACTCAGATCAAACACCAAAAGCCTTACGTATATATTTTAAAGGCTTCGAATATGTTAGGCGTTATTCTTTCAAGAAAAAAGACTTGTTATCCACAGAGATACCACCGTACTATTGAAATCCATTGTGAATTAGTCCCCCAGATAAATATAGCTGTTTGAAATTGATATATTTATAAATTTGTGAAAGAAAGGGTTTAACTAATATATTTTATCTTTTTTCATTATAACTCTACTCTACTTCTATTAGCGGAGTGTCAAACGTAACGTACTCGTAGGCGCATGGATTCGTCTCGGTTCGAGATCTTAATGTAAGCGTTTGGATTCGCTCCACCACGGGCAACAAGTACACTCCTAACACCCCAAAGGACCTTATACTAAAATGCTTTTTTTTTGCAAATACTAGGAAGAAATAAACTCTGTTACTCATTGATAAATGCATGGCAACACATTTTATTTTTATATGTTCCACTTTATGGAAAATATTTTATGGAGGTGTAAGGGAATTTCGCTCCGGAAATTGCAATTTTACCTAAACATCCTTATATTTCAAGAAACCAACCTGTTTCTCCCCATTTCTTACCTGCTTTTCAAACTAAAGAGAATATCAAAATGGCAGCTAATTGCAGGCACCATTTTTAATTTAATATTTCTAAAAGCTACCGGGAGAATATAATGTCGGGGTGGTGAGTTAATCAGGCCGTCTGAATGCAAATGCGGAAGTGCCGGTTATTCGAGGTAAGAACTGAATTTATGATGTGATAAAGGGAAAAAACAACATAGCATAATGTATGAGTTTTTAAAATATTAAATATGTCTGAAAATGAATAATGGATATAACAATCTGAGATTTTAAAATTACTTAACGGAATTTTGCTTAAGTTTATTAAAACAATTTTATGTGTATTTATCCAATACAAAGATATTTATAAAAGGTTCATATGATTTATCAACTAGATTGAACTCCGAAAAAATGGCCAAGCATGCTATTCTTTGTTTAAAAACTAACCTAACTCATATAAAATAGAAAAAAAGGAAAACATATATAAAGAAAAAAAGAGATATGTATATGGTATACGAAGTAAATATATTTTTTTTTAATTCTACATTTTGTTTGCCGCAATTCGAGGACGGAGATTTTTACAAATATTTATTTTGTTCGAGTCGTCACACATCACGAGCGACTACAGCTTGGACATACACATGTTGCATTGTTTATTTGTATTTATATGTCGATCTCATGGGTGTCAGTTAACTGTCTCAGATCAGACAATGAGCCTAGTGAGACAACTAATATAGACCGTTTATCTTGTGTACAGTAGAATTGTGTGATCATCTGAATAAAGTAATCAAAATAAATAACGAATAGTTTTACAGTAAAACTGACTATGACCATTGTATAGTGGTAGAAAGCTCGTTTTATATCTAGGGTTTAGAGTTAACTTTCGATAATGTCTCAGAAATAAGATACCACCTGGCCTGGTTTTTTTAATATTCAGATGTTATAATATCGATCTAATTGGTTGTAAGGAAATTTCAAATAACAATATTGACATCCAGATACAATGTACTTTTTACAATTAATGAGTAATCAAATACTAAAATACAAGAACTTTCTCTAAATAAATCAAATTTTATCTTCAAATATAGGATTTTAAGAACTAAAACAATATCTCCGTGGCCTAGGTGGTAGAATGCTTAACTTACTATTCGGAAGTTTCAAATTAGAGCTCGTCATTAGTATTTTTTTTCGAGCGAGAATTATCAAATCTCACTAGTGGCTGCACCTTGAATAAATTAGATTGTTTAAAGTGTTAATATACGAATTTCATAGTCGTAAGTCAACTGTTTAAACAGGCAATAATTCTAGTGAGACGATTGATACATACCTACCCATATCTTGTATAGAATTACGTGAAAATTTCAATGAAAAAAGATAAACCACACGAATAAATAAAATTATACACAAAAACCTTCGATTTTTATTAACGCATCATTTAACATAAATATTATACTTTATCTTTAATATCATGAATGATCAGGAAACTTTTATAGTAAAAAAATAGCGTTTCCAAGAGAATAGTAAAATTTATTTTGGGTAACCGCCAAAAGCCTGGTTTATGCAACTTCGTAAAGCTACATTCGTTACGAAAAATGCCAAGAATCTAAAAGGGTAGAAATCTTGTAGATACTTGACAAGAAATATATTGAAGCAGTTGATTGGTGGCTTACTGTGCTATTTATTTACCAACGTGATCCATCTTATGAATTCCTAGCAAGTTTGGAGACGAGATTAGATGGCATCTATTTAGATTCAGTTTCACGATAAATACTCGAGAAACATGAAAGGAAGTTGAAACCGTTCGGAAATGGCTTGGTAATTTATCATTTTACCTGTGACAGAAGTAAGAGAAATGTTACCATGGATATTTCTTCAAAATATTTTCTAAGAAGGCGCTCAAATATTATTATCAACATCATTTTCACAATATAAACTTGTAAAGCTTCAACAACCAAATATCTTCCATTCATGTTGTAGCGTCGTGGATACACGAGTACCTCCAAATACAAAAATAACACTTCTTATCAAGCTGTGAAGGGTTTTCGAAGTTATCTTATTATTCATCGCGAGTTCAATTTTATCTATGGAACTCGGTGCACTATTTGTCTCAATCCTTTACAATTATGTATCATGTTTAATGCAGCATTTAAATACAATCATGTTAACTCCTTTATTACGTCCATTTTCGAAGAGACCTTCCTCTTGCTTGTTTTCCCTTAAATGTACTCGTGATAACCAATTCTTCGGGATTTCGATGCTCTTTCTGACATCATATCCTAAGTATGTAGAGATCCTTGAACAACATATTGTTAAAAGTCTTTCGGTAATTGCTAATCTTAAATGATGGAGTCATTGACGTGCGTTACTTTTGAAATTAAAAACACAATATTCTTAGTCAATAATAAATTGTATATATTTTAAGCCTTATTACTTAATTTTTTTATTTATTAATTTAACAATTTCATGTAAATAAATCCATCAGATTTATTACTTTAAAGCAATTTCTTCAAACCATCCTGCTTTCGTTTTGTAATTATTATCGGTATCCATTACCTTGTCTTCAAGTTTGTGTATGAAAATAGTGTTTGAGAAAATAACATTTTGTTTTGGATCTATTTATATCGCATTTATGAATATTAAGCACTGACCTCCGTGGCTAAGTTTGTAAAACACATGTCTTCCAATCCAGAGATCGAAAGTGTGATTCCCGTTGGCACCTGATTTAAAAAAGAGTTTAAGTTTGGTTTTCATTCATAGCCTATTTAACGTCTTTCTGGTAGATTGGAACAGTCAAATAGCAATACAAACTGATCAGGTTATGCTGTATACGACGAAAGTAGAATTACATACAATGCAATCATGTTTATAAAAGTGAACATGAAAAATATAAAATTTATGATTATTCTTTGTGTATTATTGAAACAAATATTAAAATACCCAGAATTTGTCTAAATTTAAGTTTAAATTTACTTTAATATATTACTTAACTTCGCAATTCACTTAATAATCCAACTTATTAAAAACAATGACAAGCTAAACAAGACAACTTTGGAAATAAGATTAAAAAAACTTCAATAAAAAAATTACACTTTTCAAACTGTCTTAAGCTCGTATTTTCCATATTTCTTTAATAGCTAAAAATACAAAACAAAGCATTGATTCATGAATTCTAAATTGAAGTAAAGTGACGACATGTAAATAGGGGCTGCTTCTTCCAACGCATCCCTCCCTTGAGACCTGCAGGAGGGGGCAATGAGATTGTGGGTAGGGGTGGAACTAGGAATGTACCCTGTGCATCTAGGCTTGCGGAAAATACACTTATGTAAAGGGATGCATCATCCTTACAAAAAAACAGTGTTTTCTACTTTATATAAATTACGTATTTATTTCCCTTTACGTATAAGTGATCCTTTTGATATGAAAATGAATGAAGTAGAGTGTGATATTTTAGGGTATTTTACATATATATTGGCACACTGTTTGCATTTCGGGGTAGGTGGAGAGGAAAGAGTACCAGAATTTCTTATCGCGACGAGCGTGTTGCTTTTTCTTCTAATACTAAGATTTTTTTAACTTTGTACATTTCTTACTTTTAAAATATCATTCACTTCATCAAACCATATATTCTTCATTCTTTCTCTACTACGCCTTACATATTTGCACTGTATTTTTGTTTCGTTAATTCTTCTTCATTTATTCGTTATACTTGCCAAACCATCTCAGAGTGTTCTTCCTTATCATATTCAATGCATCAATCAGCCTTAAGTTTACATTCATCCCTTATCACTTCCTTCCGTATTCTATCATACATTGTCAACCCATGTGTTTTCTCAGTCCACAAATTTCCACAACGTGTATTCGGCTCATTTCACTATTTTTCACGTTCACTCCCATACATTACAATTTGTTCTTAAATACCCTGGATTTTTTCAGGAATGACATGTAGTTTGTTGAATTGTTCCAATTCATAAAAGTATTGTATGGAAATTTTATAAACGCGCTAATCTGTGTATTGACATTTTATTAACGCGCTAATCCATTGTATTTACAATATGATCTCACGACCATTTATCAATATAAAATTTTAAAATTATGTTAAATATTCTTTACAAAAATCCCTTTCAATTATTTTTTTATTAATTTATTTATTATTCGCCATATAATTTGAGTGGAAAAGTATATAAACCTGTTTTTTGTATCCATAAAACACTGTTTTATGAATAAAGACAACCTCTTCTCTAGACTCGAAATGTGACGAAGTGGTCTCATTTTATTATTACAAATCACACGTTCCGTGTTCCTAAGAACGTGCTGTGCAATCAGTCTGAAACGTCGAGTTTTCTACTTGAAATTACTTTAAACAGTGAGCAATAATTCCTGAAACTGTTTTCCAAATATATCTAGCGACAACTGTGAAATTGGTGAAGTTCTGCAGTCAACAAAGTGAAGATTGCCGTTGTGGTGGCCAACCTTGAATAGAATACGGCATCTCAAGGAAATTATTTATAACACATAAATTAAGCTGAAAACATCTCAGGATCATAATTACCTACAAAATCAACGATTAATGTGCAGTAATCGTAGTGGTAATACCTAAAATGGCGAGATATAAAATCAAGGTTGAATAAAAATTTTAAAATAAGTTTTTAGGAATTATATAACTTACAACGTATTGTAATTTCGAGTAAATAAGTCGTTTCAGGTTGATCACAGTCACTTCTCGGAGTCACGTTCCTTAAGACAGGCTGTGCGATGACTCTGAAACGTCGAGCTACCTGTGGGAAATCATTCATAAACACTTAATTTTCTTACGCAATAGATGCACTGGTAAGGACTAAAATGACTGGATATTAAAATCAAGTATTATTACATTTAACTTTTAAGGAGTTATTACTTATGCTGTATTATAATTTTGAAAACATAACTTGATTTTTAAGGACTTCTTAGAATGGATTTATTGTATATTGTAATTTAGAGTTACAACGTTCTATTCATAAACTTGTTTGTATACAACTGTGATTTTCTTTCCATATGAATGTTAAGAGGGACACTCCGTGTGGTGTGGTGCGGGTTACCTGTCTTGAGAAGTTCCCATATCGTATTAAAAACTGTGAATATTATGTATTATTGGACTATTTTGTTTGATTTTAATAGTACTGCTTTTTCACCTTCGAATTATTTGCATTTTGTAATGAAAGAAACACTACTTTTATTTTTAAATATTGTTGTAAGGTGCAATGTACCGTTAATCATGTAAATCAATAAATAAATAATGTCTAACAATAATTATGAAAATCTTAAATGTCCCTTTAATAAAAATGTTCGAATAAAATCAAAACGATTGATCCTATGCTAGGCTAGAATCGTAATATATTTTCAAAATACGTAATCAGAATGCACCAAGAATCACATCCCTGCTGATATTTCAGGAAGCGCCTCCCTCGCCTGGTAAACTCACGGAATGCGCTATATAACTCCCTTGGGAAGATAATCTAATAATAGGCAAGTGTTGCTGGGGAAAGCCATTTTGGGCGTCGTTAAAGTTATGATTTTTAATTACAGGGGAAGACAAGAAAGAAGATTAAGTGTGATGATGCGCAAAATTACTACTAGCGTCTTGAAGGAGGGTCAATACAAGGGCATTATTAAATGTGGCCTCCTTATTATGTGCAAATAATAAACAATATTGGAGACAATATAAGGTACAAAAAAAATCAGACCATAATCAAGAAAATGGATGGATAGATATTCAAACATTATAATGTGAAGTACATAAACGACGACTTTATTTCGTGATATATCTCTTCCAGCCAACAATTCAAGAATTAACCAGATTTGTTCCAATTATTAGGTGCATGGTTTCAACGTTATTTTGAATAAGAAAAAAATCTAAAAATTCTTTAATTTTTGATAAACAAAGGAAAAAAAACGGTGTAACAAAATATTTGCAAATGTCACCAGACTGACGAAGGATAAGGAAGAAAAAAACGAAATCATATTTCGTCAACGAAGAACGTTGACATTCTCTATCGTTGTTTTAAGCAAGGCAACGAGGACGAAAATCATGGTAGCGCAAATCCACGAGAGGCCTAAAAATTTAGTTAAATAAAAATATGACAATTCATGTAATTGTCAGCGAGTTCTTTATTAAAACACCTATTATTTTCGATATTTTTTATAACTTTATTATTTTTCTTTGAGCATTAGCTACAATTGTTGTAATATTATTTTATGATTTCATTGTACGAGTATATAAACTGTAGCAAGAATTAATAAAATAAATGCGCTTGATTGCAACTTCGGTGTTATGGGATCGATTTTTTAAAGTTCTGGAACTGATATTATTCGGATGCCTTTTTTCGTCAGAATTATACTAATATTTGCAAAGTATTTATTTAGTAAAGACAACCTACAAGACCTAGTTGATAAGATACCTGTCTTCCAGACAAAAGGTTGCGGGACCGATTCCCATTGGTACCCATTCGCTTTAAAAAGGGTATAAGTCTGGTTCGCCCTTCAGACCTCTTTAACATATTTGTGGTTGGTTGTAAAATATTACCACGCGGCAATTAACCTGTTATGTTACACTTATTAATTGAAAGCATATTATAATACAATACATTTCTACCAAGTGAATTCGGCTCGTTTAACTAAAATGACGATTTGTATAGCACCGTTTGTTTAGACAGCAGATTATCCTCAAGGGTGCTCTAACTCGACACTCGAACCCACTTATATTGGGTTTGGTTTAGATTTGGTACATCTTTGTATCTATGTACATATATGTTGAGAAAAACATATTTGGTTAGAAAGCCGCAAAAAGCTTACCAAGGGAAGACGAACAACGAACAAATATTTGTAGATATTCTGATTGTAATATTTAGATACAGGTGGGAAAGTCGTGTCGAAATACTAATTTTCATTGTAAAATTTAAAGAACAGTAAAATCATCAAATTTATTTATTTATCGATGGTGCAATAAACATCATAGTCATGTTTAAAAAGTATTAAATGTTTCATTAATTACAAAATAAAAAATACAACATAAAACATTTGCAATAAAAACAAATGAAAATATACAATCACAATTAAAAAACATCAATGTTTTTTTTTATTAAATTAAGCAATAGTTGTCTCTAGTATGATTGTAATATTAAAACAAAAGCTTTAATAAATTATTTCTAACGAACATTACCCACATCGCGATAAAATTCCCAGTCTATATTTCTACAAATTTACGTACAATTAAATAACATTAGTAGAATTCGCTTCGTTTGTCTCGTAAATGGAGCGTCGAATATGTGAAACGAAAAATAGACTTGTTTTGTAATTAAAGGGCTAACAAAACATTTCGTTACAAAAGGGTGAAATATAATCAAGAGCGCATTCGCTCGGGTCTTATAATTACCAAAATGTCGGCTGGGGATGGCTGCCTCATTGTTTCAGGCCTTCCCGCGCTGAAACTTCAACAATTGTCACGTTCGGTGGGAATTTTAACCACACACTTAGTATGCATAAAAACTCATAAAAAGCACAGACATAAAAGTTTTGCTTGGCTGGAAGAGATTTCGATTTGGCAATAAACCCGTCATATTGTACATTGCATAATGAAGTGTATAAATACATATAAACATACCATCACACCATTTCCCCGTCGGGAGAGACGCAGAGAACAGAGCGCCAGAATCACATAATACGCCTCATTTAGATATATGTACGACGAGTACATACACATTTTCATACAACTCCTGCGGTGTCTGTGATTTTTACATTTCCTTTTTTTTTCAAAATACCATTCACTTAATCCAACCATACTATATTTAGTCTTCATCTACCGCACCTTCCACTCACATTGACACTGTATATTTGTTTTGTGAATCTTTCGATACACGTTTGTTCGAAGATAATAATTTCGTTAGAATAGATAAAAGTTTAAACATTTTCAAATGTCAAAAAATATGTTCTCAAGTTCCCTATTTTAATTAAAGATTTTGAAAAATTTTACGTAATTTCTACAGGTTGGTAACTATCGCACGATATTCCTCTTTCTTGTATCGTCTCATCGTCTGCAGGAACATTTTGGCAAGAGCATTATTCCGGAGAGAAGGAATCCATTAAACCTCCACCATCCAGCAAAATCATTCGTGTCAGAAAGAGGTCATACAATAATAATAATACACTCATTTATTTATATAAAAAAACAAAGCAATACAAGAAAAATATATATATTATCAATACGAGTTTCACATGATTCAAACAAAAAAACAATCAAAATCAGATGGTATCAAAAAGTCTGTGCTCATCTTGTTCGACGCCCGGATCAAACATCCCCCCAGCACAGTAATGAGAAGAAACCCGATCGGGAGCATCACTGAACTTTTTAAGCTCACACACTATTAAATATATTTATATTGAATGGGATTTCTGCAAATGGGTATCGACCTCACGAAATTCCAAGAGCCTCCGAGCATTTTGACAAACGCATTTTTCCGAAAAGAAGGAAATCAATGGATTGGATGGTTAACCATTCAGTAAAGTTTTCGTTTTGAAAGATGATTATGATTTTTTACCCACCTGCAGAAACATTTTTTCATAACAACACACCATCTTCCAGTCTGGCTAGGGAAAGAGAGGAGAGAGCACCAAACTTTCCGATCGCGACACCCATCTTTCGCCTTTTCTGCATCCATACACCTTCTCATACGATTTATCTGACTTTTTACATTTCTTTCTTTCAAAAAATCATACACATGATCCATCCACACTTTCCTGGATCATTCATTTTTTTAAAAGTAAGTATTTTAGAACACCGTTTGATAATGAACAAAAATTTATACTGTTCAACTTTAAAGAGTGTTATATATTTTTTTCTTATAACTCTTTATGTTATGTTACTGTAGAAATTTTGTTTTTTATTACTCTTAACTTTATGCAAATCTATATTTTTTAAAGCCATTATTATTGAGATTTCCTAAAAAAGTCAAATTACTTATATTGCGCTAATCAGCCAAAACTTTTATCCCACTTACATAATAATTTATCCCACTTACATAATAACTAAAGTACATTCAAAAAGATTTGATGTACAACAAGGAGGTCCATAATTACTCCGCATGAAGTTGCTATAACTTTCAGCTTCCAAAAACCAAAATAACTCCGAGTAAAAATAATTCATACTTCAATAGTTTAAAATACTTAATAAATTTCAAAAATAATTTTTAAGCCGAGAGATTTTTTTTAATTAATGTGAAAACAAATATAGCAATAAATTATGATTATTAAAATTTATTCAAAATTATTTTTTTAATTAAATAAACAAGGTAAGACATATCAGAAAAAGGCGACTAACCTGATCGAATCGGGCACTATTAGCCGATCGAAACAGAAAATGAAAATGTTATTATAACTTATAATATAATATAATTGAATAAGGTTTATTGAATAATAATATAATTAAATAGCTGAATGTTAAAAGTCTTCAATTAAAAATTATACAAAAATTAAAAAAAAATATTAAACGAGGTTATTTCTTGTATGCAAAACCCGTTGAATTTGGACATGTATAAAAAAAATATACCAGTTTGACTCAAAAGTGAATCTTTTTAAGTAATATCATACTTAAAAAAACACTTTGTTTCATAATAACTCCCAAAAATATTCTAGTCAAGTTCTATAAGTATTGCTGAAGAAGATTTATAAAAGGTCTAAGTTGATATTTGAATATATAAAAAATATAACGAAATAGATGAAATTGTATGGTTTGATCCTAGCAACAAGGAAGCATCCTGTGTCAAGTCGAGCAGAAAAGGATACATAAGCAATCAATTTCACTTCGATATACTCGTATATTGTAGTCTCCCCCGTAAACCAAGTGGATCAACGCGTTTTTTGACAAAATTGTTTTTAAAGAAAATCCCATTACTTCCGTTCAAAAAAGGGGTAAGTTTGCAATTTTCAGGGGAGGTTCCCCTAAAAGTTCTGTATAGTGTAAATCCCTTCTCAGACCAGGTTATGGATGCTTTATACAATAGATACTCGCATTAGTTGAGCATTCTAAAAGAAGCGTCTTCCTATGTACTTTGAATGAATCAGGGTTGTTTGTCAATGGGCTTAAATTATCGTTTAAGTGTTGAAACACACACCAAAGTTTAGTACAAAACGTTAGGACTGAACGGTTGGGTCGTTTATGTATAGTTAATCAACAACTTGTATTGTGTAAATTCCAGAATTCTAGACAATAAATAAATGGAAATCTTGACAATAAATAAATAGAATTCTTGACAATAAATAATTAGAATTCTTGACAGTAAAGAAATTCGTATTGGGCACCTGTTATTATATTCATGTAAATAAATCCGACATATTCATTTTATTTTGAAACATTTTGTCGAAAATTTCTACCAATCATGTCGTTATTCGTGGCTTCATCGTTAAACACTTATTTTTTTCCCATGGGTTTCACGTTAGATTCTCGATAGTACCCAAAAGAAAGGAACTTTGTAGGGTTTATTTGCATAAAAGGGTATTCAACATGCTAAATTATTTAATAATTTGTCATATTATTTTAAGCTCGTTATACTAAGAATAATAATATAATATACGAGTATAATGCAATACATTTTTTTTTAATATTTAAGAAAATGTACACACATATGTGATCAATAGTTTTAAATACTACATACCATCACAATATACTACAAACAAAGCGTCACATTATTTTTATCTATTTAGAAATCTGTTTTCTAATTTGTAACAAAAAAATATTGCTTTTTCACCATTCCTAAATTGTTTGATTGTCTTTAATTTTTAATACTTTATACCGATTTATTGGAATTCCGTTCGCCAGAACTAATTGTCATATTGTACAAAAACTTCAAAAAATAATAAACAGGCACCCCATTAAAACATGATTATATCAGCTTTTTACTTTATTTGAAAAAAAAATAGAGATTTCTGTTATGAAACCAAAACGATAATATGAAAAAATATAGTTAAACAGTTAAATTTTTAATATAACCGTACTGAAAATACGCTCTCTTGGAGCATTTTATCAAATTATTACAGCTTTTAAATTAATTTTTAACAATTCATGCAAAATAATAACTGTAATGACGAAAAGAAACGGTGGGATTTTAATGAGCTTGTCACTTGGTCCCGTTAACAATTGCAACCCGCATTGGGCTCATTTCCTGCAGGAGAGAAGACCCAGCCACCACCAGCAGTTGGCAAAGGATCAGACAAAGGATTTGGGAAGAATGGGTCTATTGATAGAAAGACCAGGAGACATGTCTAAGTGAGGTAGAAAGAGATGAGATTTCGAGTGGTAAAGACTCCTTAGACTTCCGCTTCCGATGGCGTTTTTCATTGGAGAGCGAACGTTAAAATTAATAACCGAAAGCGAATGGATATTCTGGGATTAAATTGAACTTATCGTAATAGAACTTTACATGGCGGAAAAACCATGAAACTGAAATTTAAAACGCATAATTATACCCTTTAAATTTTATGTTAAGATAAATTATAAGTTATTTTCTAGATCATTCTATTTTTCATTTTATATTTCTTATAAACACGATTCATTTCACAATACCATACAAACATCCCCGTTTTTCCCATTTTTTTTTTGCTTTAAAATAAATATCTGCGTTATATTTATCCAATACCTCGGGTATTAAGAATTCATTAATTCAAACGTGAAAAAAAAGACGCTTCATAAAAATACTTCTACGAAAGATACGCCCAAATTGTTTCCAAGTCTTAAACAGCGTCTAAATATATTTTTATATGAATAGAAAGTTTCGCAAAATCGACAAATCGTGTAAGGGCAAACAATATAGGGAAGAAAGAATAAACCGCTAAAATGACAAAACTGTCAGTTCAAAGAATGTCTTGAGGGAATGATTGATTATGTTCGGTGATAGTGAGAAAACTTTGGAAAAGAAGAGCTGACAATACGATGAGTTTGATACAGGAGGGAAACATCTGACATGTTGGTAAACTGATAGATGTTTCCTGTTTATTATACCTTCTTTCCGTAGTCTTAGATGTTGGTATAAATTATTTCTACACCCTTTTCAGCATCCCTTAAACTTTATTGTTTGAATTTTAATCAACTCTGTTCATTTCAAGAATAATACATAAACGCTGTCGCTGGATAGTAACTCACTCGATTGTTTGTAATATTTCTTTTTTAAATAAGCCATACTATTGTGGGTGGTATTAAATTATTTTGTATTTAAAAATTTATTTGATATTTAAAGAACTTTTAATTATCAAATGAATTTATCAAATTCTTTCTTGCAGATTTTGAAAAGATATTAATACTGCAAAAAAAAACTTTACAAAACAATAAAGGTATAGTGCATACGCTTAAAAAGCGCTGTTGCACCCTAAAAGCCTTCCAAAAATGCTTTTGACAGCTACTAAGTGCCTGTTGAAAAATTAATCGAGATGAAAAAAGCCTGAAAGTAAAGCCAGTCCGGAATTAAATCAGTCAATAATCGATCCGAGGACGCCTGGATGCTAAGCAAGTATGCAACCATTATGTCACGGATTATCTGTTTACTTGGTAAAATCATCAAAATTGGTAATTTTACCAAATAAATAAGTTTTTATTTCAAATAAGCTGTTTATGATTTTACGCAAAGTATCATTTTGTGGATAAAATTTAAAGTAAAACTGCAACATTTTCAATATTAATTAAATCTCCCCTTGTTCTGAATGATCAATTTTTTTCGAAGTTAACGTTTAAGGTTAATGAAACAAGCTATATTAAAACTGGGTTAAATGTTTAGTGAGGAATAAAGTATTTAATTAAAAACTTGGATTGGGGTTGTAAATTAGTTTCTAGTTGATATTTTACAAACTATGTCACCGTTCAATTGATTAAACTTAACAAAATTACAATAAAACATCATATTATAAGGAACATTGAGAATAAACGTCAAGTATTTCAAATGCTAAAAGGTGTTTATAATGAACGAATAATCCTACATCAGATCATAATACCCAATAAGTCCTCAAGTTCAATATTCGAAGATCATGATTGTAAGTCAAATATGAAATAGTTTCAATGGTTACTTGACATCACCAAATGACGGAGTTTTGCATTAAAATATAAAGTTTGATGCATAAAAAGTATTTAAAATTCAATACCGTGTAACATGAAAATACATTAAAAAAATATCGTTTAAACACGTCGAGATATATCCGCGTAAGAAAATATGAAAACGAAACATAAAAAGGTAAGTATATGAAATAATGCAAAACGAGTACTGAAAAATAAAACAAATTAATAATGAATTGAATTAAACTTACAAAAACTCTATATTGCTCTTTGTTATCCTTAATTTTTATATATCTATTGGGTAAATATACGAGACTTAAACGTCCTTTATAAACCTTAGCAACATTTGCTAAATAAAAGGTAAAATGTAAACATTTTTAATATACATAAATCATAAACGTAATTCAGAATACACAGGGTCACGAAATCACTAATGTATAATACTGCACTGAAAACAAAAAAAAAACTCTCAAATGCAATACAAAAATACGAAGTTAACACAATTACAAAAAAAAAACAAATAAGGCAAAAGTTAAACGGAATAACTAGTATCCCAGTCAAGGCGTAATATTGTGGAAATAAAAAAAAAAAATCCTCCTGAATGCAACAACATCTATATTAAAAATATCCACCAAACCAGACATTGAATTACGCCTCGTTAGTAGGTTTATTAAAATTAACCCAACATTCGTCAGATTTGTTTGAGAAAGTTTCCTTATAAAACAGAAGACATCTTAAAGATAATTCACATTTTGTTTCCATAGAATTAACAAATCAAAATATGTTCATGTCAAGGAACACTTATTCTCAGAAGGCACTAATTCTCTCGACCTGATCCGATTAGCGGCTCTCCGCATCTATTGTACGTGGGGTGGGTGTCCAAGGAATTTTCTGGGTAGAAGTCATTTAAAAAAAGTAATGTGATCGGTTTTGAGATCCCTACGCAAAAATATGTTAAAAGGTGTGTATATGAAACCAACAGAAATATTTTCAATTAATTAATTCATCCATATAATATCCAACAATATATCCAAATTGGTGATACGAAAATGTTGAAGAGCGTGATCAGGAAACAATATTGTCGTCGGACCCAATAAAAATCTTCCGGACTTAGAACCCCTCTAATCTACACATAACTTACATTTCAGCAGCATGCGTGCTAGAAATATTTGAATGTACCTTTAATTATTATTTGTTAAGTGCTCCATGCATTTTTTCAATCCTTATGAACGTAAATAAGTTATATTTTTTTACTAAATCAACGTATTGCATAGTACGAGTATTACATTTTTATTATGTATAGTACAAATTTGTGAATTTATTGTCATGTGACAATGTCCTTCAACTAGCTAGAATATCATTTTGTTATTTTTATTAAGTTTATGACTTTTTTTCTATTATCAGAAAAAAATATATGATTTTATAAATGCACTAAAATATCAAACGCGCAACTCGAAGAATATTTACCCTTAAGGAAAAAGTGATGAAAAGTAAGGAAAAAAGAACGCAATAATAAAACAATTTGAATAAAACTATCAAAGATATTCAAAGTGTCACCAAGTTTTCTTTTCAAGAACAATCTCTATTCTATGGGCTTCCAGTTTCGAAAGCAATAAAAAAGCATCGCCGTGGTATCATTCAAGCGATTTACATACGTTGGGGTGACCTGGGGTGGAGGGTGAATACCAAAATAACGATTTTGAGAAGTTTATGAGGTCCTTAAGAATATCTATATATAAAATTTACATCTCACATTTTTCTAAGAACAATAAAATATTCAATTTTCTCATTGTTTTATACAGATAGTCATACTTTTATTATTTGAATTGAGAAAATTCTGAGAATTGGTGTTGCGAAGAGAATATTATTCGATTGTGATCAAAGACCATTTCTGACTAAATTGCTGAATGATTTGAAAAACCACGAGATTGCATTGTGCGTGGGTTTATTTTAATGTCCATGTAAATTTATATTTCAAAGAAAAATATAACTAAACCAGTTATTTAAAAAATATAGTTTAAGAACAAATCATTTTTTTTAAACAAATGCAATAGAAATTAAAGAGTTTTTAGGAAAACAATGTATGACAGAATAAGAAATGATGATTTTAGGAAAGAAAGATTGAAAGAAGATACAATGTTTAAATTAATAATGTAGCATTGAGAAGTAAGGATACTTATAAAAAAATAATGATAAGATACTTTGCAATTTGAGGTGCATGGCCGCGCGGTAACGCACTGGACTTCTGTGCGGAAGGTCGTCGGTTCAAACCCCGCGCTGTGCTACTCCCCTCGAATGACACAGGATTTTTCCGTCTAGTATTCGAAGGTATAAGGATACCAATGACTTCGGTCATATATATTATTTTTTTAAATAAAAAATAAGAAATCAGTGAACCAAAAGTTTGAGAAGATTTAAGAAAATGTGGAATTATCAAATAAATTTAATTGCAAAAGAGGGAAAAGGGAAAAGTCTTTATAATAGGAAAGTACATATGAATGATGAGGTATATGGGCGAGGAAGAAGCAGGAAAGAAATAAGTGAATGAGATCTATTTTATCTGCCGGCCCCGATATTGGCATGGATTTATGGTTATGATGATGAATCAATTAAAAAGGCGTGTACGGAATCATGTAGTACGAGTATAGATTGATCATAAAATATGAAATTAATAAATAAATAATAAAAATATATATTAAAAATAAAATGTACGTCAAGATATTTAAAAGCTGTACTACGCAAAATATACATTTTCTAATTGTATTTTATTCGTAGAGTTCGGTATTTTGAATTCTATACCCGATTGTATAGGCCGTTCAGACAGAAGAGTCATTTTGCAATAGTGTAACACTATCTGTATTAGACAACTTATGTAGTGGTATTGGTTTTAGAATGCCACACTATTGGTTCTTGCAGAGCGCACGTTTGCATCGTTGTTAAAATACTCGGTGATTAGAAAAACACTACCATGTCGAAATTGCGGGTGCGATTTTTGTCTAATGTAATGTATAATTCAAAAATTTTCGAAAGCTTAGAATGCACTTTGTTATAACTTAAAGTTTCCTAGAATTTAATATCTCTCCATCCACTTTTAATTTAAAACTTTATTATTTGGCATTGTTATTATGATACATCAATATGTTAAATAATTCATTTTATTTTTGTGTGCAATCTATTTAAATCTGACGAACATTTTTTCTTTATAATACTCGTACTTGTACTTGTATTTATTTTAAATCTTGAAAAATTATTTTATTGTTATTTAATGTTTCCTAGAATCTGCCATGCCTAAAAAATTAATATGTTAAATAAACTTACTTTCATTTTATTTTTATGATTATTACAATTTAAGCTGACAGCATTTTTAATTTACAAAAAGTGTGTTCATTTCAATGCTTGAATATAAAATATTATTTTTATATTTTTTTGCTTTTTCACTTAATTAAAAAAATAAAGTGACAAGTTTTTGCGCACCGTTACTCACACTATTGCAAAATGACTCTTCTGGCTGAATCTGGCAATCTATACAAGATTTTAAAAAATATCCCCTGCCTGGTGCTGATAACAATACTCACAGACGGTATACGTGTGAAAATATTGTAGCATCTTGACGTGCGGTTTAGTTACCATTACGTTCGATAAAGAACAAGGAGTTACATGCAGTGGTTCCTAAAAAAAGCTTTTCAATATGTCCTACTATACGAATGAATGAAAAGAAAAAAATATCAAGCCCGTTAAATGAGTATTTTTGTATCACCCTTTCGTATGGCAATCTCTTTTGACCAACCAGAAAGGTATTATATAAGCCATGAGTGAAACATGACTGGAAATCAGTTGAATCAATTGAAATACAGGTACCTTACCAACAATACCGCCGGTACCGTCCAAAAAAATAAACGTTGCTCCATTTAACATCATTTTTATTCTGAAACTGAATTGACAGTTAATCTTTTTTAAAACCAACAAATGTACGTAAAGCGAGGTCAGTGTTATATTACTTTGTAAACCTTGAGATATCCAAAGGAAAGTATATGCTGAGAAAATGAAAACAAAATGTATACAACTCTTGCCAATAAAATACATTTTATTCTATAAACATCGTATTTAATGATAAACCTACGGGAAAGCAATAAATTCTACTTCAAAGAAACCACCATTGTCGTGCTTGCCGCAATATATTTCGTAAACACACTTCACAGGAAAAAGATTTTTTTCCCGTACAAAAGACTTTTTCACAATTAAATGAACCTTGGAATGCTCTGTATTTTTACTATATTCGATTTTCGTTGTACGAGTATACTATATAGTACAACCCAGCGAGTTCATTGTCATGTGAGAAAAGCGGTTAAAGAGGATTTAAGTGAAAACCAGACTGAAACTCTCGAGTTAAAACCAGACTTAAAAATGAGTACCAACAGGAATCGATCCCGCAACCCCCGAGCTTGAAGCAGACGTCTTACCAACTAAGCTATGGAGGTGATTAGTTTGATTCCTTATTTAAGTATTTGTTAAATGTTCAGAAAAAGTAAACAATTGGAATCGTTACTTTTATTTGCCAAAAAAATTTTTAGTACAAAAGTAGTAATATTTAGAGATCCAAAATTACGATGTAATATCCAATCTTATACATACTATTCTTTAAAATTACGATGTAATATCCAATCTTATACATATTCTTCTTTAAGATACGATGTAATATCCAATCTTATAAATACTCTTCTTTAAAATACGATGTAATATCCAATCTTATACATACTCTTCTTTAAAATACGATGTAATAACCAATCTTATACATACTCTTCTTTAAAAAAACTGATAATGAAACATAAATACTTGCATAAAAATTATTTAGAAATTCTGGGAAGATCAAAGAGATCATATATTTAAAAGTAAATAATTTTTTTAATTCAATTTAACATTTCATTGCACTAAAATATTATATATTGGTAAAAAGTACATCATCATTATCTTTATCGCCATCTCATCATGTCCGTTTGAAGGTAAGCAGAGAGAATAGAATTGCATTCTATTCTTTCCTGACACAAAATTTTTGTTTCTACCAGGTCCATACTCCTCGTTCCGCATATTCTCCTATCATAAAGGCTTTTCACTCTTCCTACTTACAAAGTTTGATTTATTTGGTAGCGCCACATTTTTATAGGTTTTCCAAAACTTATCATACCTTCGATATTACTAGTAAAGATAATTTTTGTAAATCTTTTATCATTTATTATTTATCAACGCTACTTTCTTCATCTTGAATCACTGCATCTTCCTTCAATCCGCATTTTCTCGAAATATCCTCGGAACTCATTCTGTTATACATTGTTTTCCCATGCATTCTACGCAACATTTTTAATTAAAAAGACTAAAAAAATTAAATAATTTATAGTTAAGGCATTAACATTGTGGAGATTTAAGGACATTGTAATTTGTTGAATCAAACACTCTTTATTTCGTTTTATGTAACGGTATAACCCTACCGGTTTCAAGGTTTTCAACTCACCATCAGTGAAGCACAAACAAGATTGATAATGAGGTGAAAACCTTAAAACCGGTAAGGTTATACCGTCACATAAAGTGGAATAAATAGTGTTTGATAAAACAAATTACAATGAAAATGTTTCCTTTCATTTCAACAGAACGATTAATTATAGATTAGTAAAAAATATGTCTGTAATAGTTCTAACGTGAGTGATAAATACGAGTAGAAGTTAAAATTTTATTCCATTCATAGGATGCTCTTCAATATATCCGAATTGGCGATGTAAACAAATTGAAGAGCGTAGCCAGAAGACAACATTGTCTTTGGTCCCGTTGAATGAATCTTCAGATTTTGAGCCACTGGAATAGAAAAACTTCTGCACGTGAAGAAGTAACAATACTTGTACACGTTTTCACTCTCCCCTCTATTAGAATTTGGTTTATTTGAGAATGCCATGTTTTCTTAGGTCTTTCCAAACTACTTCTTTACTAATCTTATAGAATATTTGTATCATTCATTCTTTCTACGTAGCCGAACCGTCTCAATCCTCCTGCCTTCATTTAAGCATTACATCTTATTTCAATCCATATTTGCCGTAATATCCTGATTCCTTGTTCTGTAATACATTATTTTTCCACACATTCCATACAATTTTGTCATTTCTACTTAAATTCTAATTCTAAAAAAATTATACAAAAGTTAACGAACCTTCAAAACCTGCTTGACTCAAAAAGAAAAAAAACAAGTAAACAATGACTACTTAACTAGAAAACAAAAGGCTTTACGACTTTTAACCATTATAAAACAACCTTATAAAAATGTTCCTTCCTTAATCTATTTTATAAACCTTTCCAACTCATGCGCATAATGCGGGATGTCTTGTTTTGAATACATACTGAAATGATTAAAATTTTCGTTTATTTAAGTTCCCCCAGAGATTCTAAACGAATGGATTATAAAGGCAATTCAGATCCAGCCAGTTGCTTTTATTTTGTTTATTACTGCTTACGATGGCCTATGAAATTCGTACTATTTTACATATTGTATGAAATTTCCCTCCAAAAAGGCTCCAAAGAGTTATATGAAGCTCAAGCTCTGTATTCACGTTCAAGTACCATATCTCGTGTAGATTAGACTTAATTCAAGGGTAGCATTTTGTGCGTGCAAGTTAATTCCCGACGTTTTGTAGGAGATCCCTCAGAGTTGTTGGACGGCAGGGACCAACGTGATGGGAATTCCTAATGGCCTATTGAAGTTTTCAGGAAACACAGACTTTTTTTTCAGTGAAAACTATAATTTGTAGCGCTTTTTACGAACTCTTTGTTTATACTTTTTTTTAATAAAATTTTTAAATGAAATTCTCGCGAATATTTGACATACTTCTATTTAGTTTTATTCTTTAGAATTGGCTCTACAATTTTTTATTTTAGTTACTCTTGGGAGAGATTTTATATATTCCTACTTAAGTATTGTTATTGACTGAATTTAATAAATCGTTTTTTTTTTAAATTTACGATATATTATGTTTGGAGAGATTCTTTTGTTAACTTTTGTTGGGGTTTTTGAAAGATGTTGATACTTAATCTTTCGTTTAATAATTGTTACTGTGATATATATTATGTGCTTGACTTGTGCTTCCGTGAGACTAGACTGACAATCACAAAATAACATGGCAACACCCAGCACAAGTAACAGTTGCAACAAATATTTTTTGAGGTCATTAGTCTCACGGAATCACTAGCTCCAAAAAAATGACAGTGAAACTAATCGAGCATTAGAAAGGTTGAAATTTAATTATTTTCATTTTATATTCCACTTGTATTTGTTTATTTAAAAAAATGTATGCTTTCTATTTTATTGAACTCCGTTGCACACTAGTTAGAATAAATAAGTTATTAACTATAAACAAATGTTTAGGAAATTTAATAAAGAAAATATATTTATTAGCTATTCCCGAAATTCGGAATTTTAATTAAAAAACTTACCCTTAAAAATGCTGTGGGGATTCAAAAAAATTCTTGGATTAGACATGAACATAACTCCAGAACATGCAACGCAATGGTGATACATTCTCAGAAAGGGAGACCCTGGGGTGCTATGATATGTTGACATCGAAATATGTGAGACATTGTAAGGTGGTTTTATACTCCTGAATTTTTTTTTTAATTATAATGAAAAAAATTACGATCTATTAATTATATTTTATTTATAAAATACAAATATACTGACATTAAAAACGATAAAATAGTAACTACATAATTAGATAACAAACATAAGAAAACAAAAATGAGATTCATATTTGATTTCGTTTTATTGTATTGTTATATAATTTCACTATGTTCAAACATTCCATTTTTGTTTTAGGTATAAACAGAGTTTAACTATCACGCATGATAACAAAAATATTTTATATTTTAAATTTAATTAACTCATCATAATCACCTTCACCATAGCTCCATGCCCCTATTGGGGTAGGTAGAGAGATAGATTTCCCCTTCATTCTATCCTGCCATATAATTTTAATCATGCATGTATAGATTCTGTATTGTGTTCTGCTTTTCGTCTTTCCTCAGGACATTGATTAGTGGGTAACGATCCACATTGACAAAGTTATATAAAACCATTTTAGTATTCTTACATAAGAAAATAAATCCCAGAAAACTAGCCAAAAAAATCATCGGAACTGTATAATAATATATAAAGATGTTGAAATAACAAACGTTGTAAGTATGGCATGATAGAAGTGTCTGGCTCTGTCTGAACCTACGTCTCCCAAAAGGGAAACGGTGTGATGGTATGAATATATGTTAACATTTTTATAATTTAAAAAATATTCAAGCTTCACATTTCTCTCATACTTCGAGTATTGAATGGTGTGTGCCTTGATAGAAAAGTCTGACGCTCTGCCCTCTCTGCATATTCCAATAGGGAAATGGCATGATTGTATGAATATATGTCAATATTTGTATTACGAAAAAAATATTCAAGCTTCGCAATTCTCGCACACTCGAATTAATGAATGGTATATGGTATGCCTTGATAGGGCAGTCTGACGCTCGGTTCTCTCTGCATATCGCAATAGGGAAATGGTGTGATAATATGAATAATTTTTACATTTCCATTAGGAACAAAAAATATTCAAGTCTCACATTTCTCCCAGACTCGGAGTAGAAGCTCCACCCGCCGCAGTGTTTGCCATTTATTTTTCCTTTTTTCTTCCGATGAAAAGGGTTTTCCGCTGACACTCCTCCGTCAGTAAGCGACTGGGGGTAGAACGATTTTGATTTGCAATTCAACTTTACCGGACTGATCCCTTATGCAATTTTAAGACAAAATGCTCTATAAAATCGAAATCATAGAATTTCCTTGTTCATCCAAAGTCAATCCTGTTGTCCAGTTTTAAAACTTATATTTAGATAACTTATACATCACCCTTCGCCAAGTTGCTAGAATGCTTGTCTTTCAAACAGGAGGTTTTAGGCGTGATTCCCGATGGTACCCAAAAATGAGTTCCAATATATTTATTCTCAACAGGCTTAAAACATTTTTTTTGCTGGTTGAAATAAATTACTACATGGCATTGATCCTATCAGATTATGTACTACGTGCAACAAAAATGTTATAAAATACAATATAAAAGTACCATTAAGTGAGTGACCTCATATCAATAACACTTAAACTAAAAGAAGTATCGATTTAATCCAGGGTTGAATCCTGAAATCAATTTGATGATTTGTTTGAAATATAATATTTATTTAAAATAAAATTGCATGAAAAAGTATTATAAAAAACTGATGTTGTATGTGTGTGTTGATAGGAGATTATGGTTGTGATCTTTATTTAGTACCTTCCCTGCATTTGCATTTAGTTATCTGGAGTTTCGGCAATTTTTTCCGCTTCCACCCCGTCCAGTCAAAGATTATTTCACACAATCGCTGCAATTGCACCTTTTTTCTCTTTATGGGCAAACTTCTGATTCGTTTCATTTTAGTCTGGTCTCAAAAATTCACAAACCCTTGATTCATATATGGTTTTTTAAACAAACAGAATTAAAGAAGTTGGACACGGCGAACAAGTAGTAAAATATTAAAGAAACAGAGAAGAGAGTGTGGAAATTTCTGATCAGTGCAACTCTTGATTTCTTAGATAAAGTTTAATGACAAAGAATAGCCTTATTAATTCATTTGTAATAAAATATACGTATCACCATTTTAAATTGAAATCATTCGCTCACTAACTGCATATCTTATTTTCGCATTATTGTAAATATTCATTTAGTTGTAAATCATGTTGTTTAGTTTAAAAAAATATCCACTTCATAGTTTTTCGTTAGATAACAGTTACCTCGGGCCAAGTGGTTTCTGGTACACTCAAAACACCAACTACGGACACAGAAACTCCACTGTGCCGATTCGTCATCCATGTGTCTTAACCTAACAGGATCTTATGAAATGGACATCACTTGACACTGGCGTATACTCCTACATACGAGTACATAGGAGTTCACGGCCATTATTCGAACAGCTTGAGTACACTTCATTAGTTTTTTTTTCTAATGAATTAAAAGTAAGACAATGTATGATGTTGCTATAAAATCACTCAAGAATAGAAATCCGGAAACCTTGAACAAGAACAGTTCTATCGAAAATATATAGGCCTTAGTTGCAGAAGCTGGGAAAAATCATATGAATACCATAAAAAATTCTGTAGATTTTTCAATGGGAGATCAGAAGAAAAAAAACATGTAGAAAGTTGGAAGAAGCAGGTTGAACAGTAAAGTTAGCAAGGAGAAGCTACAACTGATCAGATTGAAAGCAAAACAGTTATTCATAGAACCATATAAATGGAAATATTTGCTTGCGAGGCGATGGGTGGAAACCCGTTTCCGAAAAGAATTCATGAAAGCAATATAAATTATGATGACGTAATAAATATTTTTATGAGTCTGAAAAAAATAAAAACGAGTAACATTTTAAAAACGTAAATGAAAATAAGGTTACCAGAATAAACACAACTACGAATGTAAAGAGAGAAAAAAAACAAATATAATATTTTCCGCATAACTGAAACAGCTCAGTTTTTGCAATGCAGCAAATGAGGCCGAGGATGAGACGGGTGCAATTTGACGAAAGCTGCATGGCAAACAAAGAGTCGGGACTCTCTGGGATTGGAGCCACCTTGGCCTGACTGGGAAGCCATACTTTGTTTGTGTACAATACACGGAACAGGGTTTATTCAAAATGTGGGATACAAATGGCACGTTTCGTTTTATTAATTAAAATGGCTGAAATTTAATAAGTTAAAGCCAAAGGACAGGGACTCATGGCCATGGTTTAGACAGACAACGAAACAGTTATTCTCTCTCACTCTCTTAGAAGACTTGCGGTATTCAATGAATGATTTAAAAATGATACAGGCCTCTAAAATCCCAACTTAAGAATGTGCTGAGAATACAATACTTATTGTATACTATTAAAGAGAATAGTTTAGCACTCTCTATATCTGTTATTCATTGTATTGTTTTCTTTGCACGCATTATGATCTTTATATGTAGATCTTATCTATTATTTTTCAACTGACTTAAATGTTTCTAATGTTCGAGAGATGAATACTGGCAATCGGGATAAATTTCGATGGCGGTTTTTTTTAATATAGACAATTGACCCACAGTATAATGATTTGTGCTTTCACTATTAAAGCCAAAAATGCAACAAGAGAGTTAGGTAATATAATAAACGAAGTTTGTGTGAAAAAAAACAGTTTTTATACAATTTATAGCTTCATTTGATTAATTTAAAAAATGTAACAATTAGTCTATGCAAGAAAAAGTTCTTTTAAGAAAGAAGAAATACAACATTTATCGGACGTGGCAAAGCTATGGCATTCAGTAAATCAAATATGTCACGTAAAGGACAACCTAAAACACTTGATCTGGTATTAACATCCAGACCACGCTTGCATCTGACATCTTGATATCCATTCTCCAAAGGTGACTTAGCCACCACACAGTGACCCATTCGAGCTACACTAGATAGATACTTGCGTATTGTGATTCTAATCATATTTTATTAATTTCAAAGTACTGGATAGGTTTAAATCTAGAGAGCCTTTAATTACACCAATAATTTTTTTTCATAAAAAAGTTTTATGCAAACAATATAAAATAAACCCGAGCATGTTTAAAAACAAACTATACGTTCCACAGACGAATGTGGTAATAAAAAAATTATAAATATTTATTTTTAGGACTTAAAACCATTTAAACATAATTTGACAAAATATGGTTTCTGTAAGCTCCTTAATTGATGACGATAGAAATAATTTAAATTGATTTTTAATAGTTAAATACAACAAAATTATCTTCAATACTGAAAACCCGATCATTATTTTTCCAATTTCTTTTTAATTCTCGATTAATTTAATAAAAATAATTAAGAATATTGTAAGTTATATATTATATTGCGAATTATGTATTTATATTCCACACTACTTTGTTTAAAAGATTCCAGTTGACTAAAATCAGTTTTTAATAAGGTAACTAAACAAAAAATATATAGAATTAACACAAATATATTTATGCTTAAAATATTAAAATCTCTAAAACGGAATCAACTGAAGTTTTAAAAGCTGTCGCAAAAATTAACAATCGAAAACTATATTACCATTAGGAATGAAACTTTTCTTATCTTGAAAGTTTGATAACAAGGTGCTTTTATAAGGCTCAAGTTTTATTATCGTTCGAGGAAGAGGTCTTCAAAATGAAAAGCGAATTGTGTTTGAATGAAAATTAAAATAATTTTAAAATGATTGATATAGAACAATGGATTCCGATATCATTTATTAAGTTGAAAAAATAGTTCCCTTGGAAACTTCTCCGATTTTATACCTCACACCTCGTATAGTGTAGCACTTTTGGGGATTACACCATCAATACAATCCGATTGTTCAAAAGCTTCTCATTTCCCTACTCAATATTGATAGTATTCCAGTAAATATTCCCGCAGATGAACCTACATAAGTAAAGCACCAACTCACTGCTGAATAACTCATGAACAAGTTTCACCACGGGGTAAATCCGTAACATATGTTAACGGACTTAATGCGTTCGACCGCAATCAATTGTGTTCCCCCCTCCCCCAATATTCAGCTCATCCCTGACTGCCACCCCACTTCTCTCAGGATCAGGAAGTATCCCGAAGGATATTCAATAGGCAAAATGCTTAAATCACTTTTTTGTTGAAAGTCGAAAGTCGAACTTTTCTAACTCGTTCACGCATTGTCGAGATTTCCAATCCACTTGAAAATGCTTTTAGAATTGGAAAACGTTCATGCTATGAAATTATCCAAGAATAAGAAGTAACACTTTTAAAAAAATGTAATATTCGTCTTATTAGTTCATTAGACATTTCAACATATAAAGACATTGATTTGTCCCAATGTCACTATAAAGGAAAGGACGAGGTGTTATATATATTTTAGAACTACTGTAGTTCTTAATATTTAATACTTTTTAGAACTACTGTAGTATTAGAACTACTGTATTTTTAGAACTACTGGAGTATTAGAACTACTGTTGTTTTTGTTTTTATTCTTATGATTGTGTGCGGTATATTATGGGATGAACAGGTTTGGTTTTTCTGGAGTGATGATGTGTGAAGAGTTTGATTACGCATGATGTTTCCATTAAAATAATGTATGTCTTAATTAAATTACCTGTTGTTTTTTCGTAAATTGTGTATATTTCTTGTCATGTGTAAAAATAAATAAAACTGTATTTTTAGAACAACTGTAGTATTTAATATTAAGATTTGAGAGAGTAATTGGGACATGTTGAACGGGCGAGAGACATTTATATTAAGTAGAAATCACATGCGGCGCATACAGGACACAAAAATAACGTCAACAACAATTTTCTCTCCCATTTTTCTCGCGCATTCAGGGCTCGCCTTGATATAGATTTTATGACGAATGTTAACTATACAAATATTTCAACTGACTAAAATTGTTTTGAATTGATGAAAAAGTTGTATCTGGTTTTCACTTCAAGCAAGTTCAACATATTTATGGTTGATTGAGAAAAAAATCATAGCGCAATAAGCCTGTTATGTTGTACTGTATATAACGAAAGTGTATACCATATGATGAAAATACATCTTAGTCATCACGGTCATATAAGGACAAAGCCTAATATGCCTATCTTCTCAGCTTTCCTCTATCCCAAAAAGCTACTCAATAACGTCCAAAGTTTTAACTCCATCATCATATTACAACAGCCTCGTCATATAGTTGTTAAAGATATCTGAAGTAAAAATAATACTGAATCCTTTAATAAATTAGCACTAACGGAAATCAAATCCATAACTCTCAGATCGAAAATCAGGCGTCTTATTAATAACGCTACATTGATTATAATGAAAAAAAATAGAAAATATTAAATCGACACAAAAAGATTAACCTTTTTTCTTAATCAAAAACGAGAATTTAAAGCGTTATGATAAAAAGATACTGTTCAAAAATATTTAAAAAATATATAGTTTGTAAATAAAATAAACAGACTTCCAACTATTAATAAATCTTTTTTAATATCACGTAAAAACCTTAAATAATATCTCGATCACTCCTAAACAGTCAGCTGTAATTCGATAAAGACAGTTCTGGCCATTGAAGGGAGTGTGGCCATTCTTTTCTGTTTGCCTTTCATCAGTCAATGCCATTCCGTATTCTAATCCTACCCCTAGGGAACGAGAGGGAAGGGCAGACGGAAGAAATCTGGGGGTGACCGGGATAAGATTGATTAATACGTATAACCGATACATCAATTTATTATTATATTGGTCTATAACGCCTTATTCACACACAACGTAAATATTCACTTTACCCGAAGAAATTTATTAACACAAATGCCAAAATTAATAGGGATGCCATTATTTATTCACAATAGAGGTTAGCGTTTGAGATTTAATACATAAATTAATAAGCAATTGATTAAATAACACAATACAACGTAATTTAAATCGGTTTATGGAACAAAAGGCTATTTGTTTAAATATATCTGGTTATTTTAGATACAAATAGACCTCCTGTATTCATTGATTTTCTTTACTCATCGACAATCGAATTTTAAACGGTATTCAAAGAAAAAAAACATTTATAGTACATAATGCTTAACGATGACGAGTTTTCGGATGAAATCAGTTATATTGAATTAAAAAACTACTGAATAACCAAGAAAAAATTATCTAAGGTTTCGGTTTTAGCCTTATGGGATTCCATGTTGTAATATTAAGGAATAAATAACTCTGTTATTCCATTAAAAATATTCCCTTTGATAGAGAGAGCCTTTACATAGAGGGTAGAAACATGTGTCGTAAGGACTACTGTAATTAGTAGAACAACAAAGTTATTTATTCCTAAATATTCTAAAATATTTAAAACTGAAAACCACAGATCAAAACAACGATTCCCAACAGGGGAGATTTTAATTCTTATAGGACGTGGAGATGTATAAAATTAAGTATCATTGTGATGTTTATTTAATATTTTAGTAATAAAAAAATCTAAGTCTGACCGTATAAATGTCATTCATCTCACAACTGTTTTCATTGATAAGTTCACGAAGGTTACTTAGACACTTAAAAAATATAAATCGGTTAGGAAGTCGTAAAGATTTGAGATTTTTTATTGCAAAACTACAACCGAATATAAAAAAATTCCAAAAAAATCGTCAGAAACAAGACTCACATAATATGTTTATTGTTTATTCCAGACTTAAATCGTTTTAGAAAGTAATACTAGTAGGTTTATAACTAATACAATTTATTGTTTTAATAAATCAAAAAAAGATTTTTTTAGTATTATTGAACGATTTTTTCACTTTCGTTGTTAATATCAAAGAAGGAAAGCTCTGACTTTTCCTTAAACGCTCCAATGGTGATTTGACCTAAAAAAAGGTTTAAAAAACCTGAACCAAAACGATTACTATAGAAGAGTTAATTTCTTAATTACGTAATTCCTACCAGACACATTAAAAGTAACTGGATCCAGAAAAACACAAAAAAGCGACTCAATTTAAAAGTTTGCCCCTTTTGTAATCGCCATAGATATTGGACTAAGGAGGGTAAATTAATTTAAGGTAGATAATAAAGTACCAAGAAAAATAAAGAAAAAAATATATTCTCTTCCTTGATCGGGACCGAATTGAATGCGGTTCGATACGAGTATGAGTAAATCTGAAAGTTTATATTAAAATAGGCTCTATTGAGAATTATAATGAACTTCAAGATTACATATTTTTTACATAAATATTTAAATTATCGATCCCTTTAATCAACTTTTCGAAATTTTGAAAAATCCAAGAATAATTTATTTATCCCGTAACGACATCATAAGACGCATGTCTTCCGACCTGGAAGTTATGAGTTCAAATCCAGTTGGCACTTAACTTCTTAATAAAGAATATCAGCCTGGTTTTGTTTTTCGAAAATTGCATGCGATATTTACATCATGCGTAGCAGCCATAAATCAAAACCCCTGCGTTAACATTAGATTAAGTGATTATTTCGTGACTCGCTAAAATTAAATCTACAGGGTCTTTCAATAGGGACGCTCAAAATTTGTTAGGTTATAGCGGCCATGTTGTTAAAGCGACGTCTATCAAATTTGTTGTGAATTATTTAGTTGTATATGGCAAATTACCATGGAAGGTAAAAGCGTTGAACAACGTGTGCAAATCATCAAATTTTATTTTCAAAATCAATGCTCCGTTAGAGAAACGTTCCGCGCATTACGTGATTTTTACCCTCGCCAAAACCGTCTTGCCGAGTCGACTATTCGACGTTCGGTGGCCAAATTCGAGTCAACCGGTTCGATAAATAATCAGCCAACACCCGTACGTCACCGAAACGTAAGTTCTGCTGAAAACATTGCTGCTGTGCGTGAGAGTGTACGGGAACACCCGAGGCAGTCAATTTCTCGTCGTTCACAAGAACTTGGCCTTTCTGCGACTTCAACTTGGCGAATTTTGCGTCGGGACTTAAGTATTATATAAAATTCAACTGGCCCAGGAACTTAAGGTAAACGACCATAGACAACGCCGTGTATTTGCTGATTGGACTTTGGAGCAGTTGAAAGTTGACCCAAATTTCGCCAAAAAAATCATCTTTAGCGACGAAACCCATTTTTGGATGAATGGATGTGTGAACAAGCAAAATTGTCAGATTTGGGACGATATCAATCCACACGAGATACACCAGCACCAAATGCATCCCGAGAAAGTCACTGTTTGGTGCGGATTTAGGTCTGTCGGAATCATCGGTCCGTACTTCTTCCAAAACGAAACTGGCATTGCCATAACTGTCAACGGCGAGCGCTACAGATGGATGATAAGCAACTTCTTGTGGCCTAAACTGGATGATATGGATACCGACAACATGTGGTTCCAACAGGACGGCGCTACGTGCCACACAGCACAGACCACGATGGGACATTCTGCACGAGCGATTTGAGGGCATAGTTATCTCCCGCGGCGGCGACGTGAACTGACCACCGAGATTGTGCGATTTAATACCTTTAGACTTCTGCTTTTGGGGCTATCTTAAATCGCAGGTATATGCGCATAAACCGCAAACAATTGATGCCATCAAAGTCAACATAACGAACGCCATCCAGATTTATGCGACCAAGTCATCGAAAATTGGACCTCCCGAATACGTGCCACCAAGCAAAGCCGCGGTTGACATTTGAACGACGTTATATTTCATACTTAATGCCATAAAATATTCTTTCAAATAAAAAAAAATGAGTGGATATCTCACACACAACTTGTTTTATTTACATTTAAAAATCGAGCGTCCTTATTGAAAGACCCTGTATTAGATGAAATGAGAAGGAAGATATTTTTCATCTGGCAAGATATTAAAGATTATTTTTCATCTGGCAAGATATTAAAGATTATTTTTACAACAGGAATATAAAGCGGTTATTTTCAATCATTAGAGATATATGATATGAGAGTTTATATGCTAGACATGATTATACAAGTATATTTCATTCAATTTATGTTTTTTTTTTAATTTTATTAATTCATCCATGAAAATTAGATGTAAACAGTATAACCTGGTGGACTTATTGCCGTGTGTCAATCTTTTTCAATCAACCAAAAGATGTTTAAGAAACCTGAAAGAAATCAGACTGGTTATGTTTTTTTAATGTTGTTTCCAACGGGAATCGAGCCCGCATGTTTATACACGTATATAAAATAATGAAAAATTGGTGATTTTTGTATGATATATAATTGTCATAAGAATCCAATTTGCTTTTATTCAAAATGCATACTAAGAAATTTATAAACACAAAAAAAATATTTTTTCCAAAATTATCAATAATTGAGTATAAAAGAAATATGTATGAAAGTGGGTATGACTAATTGAAGGAGGAATGCTACTGAGAGAAATACATACATACTATCCCGCCATTTCCCTGGCGGGGTAGGCAGAGAGGAAAAAATGCTAGAATTTTCATCTTGACACACATTCTTAGCCTATTCTTCATCCATTTTCCTTCTCATACAACTTCTACGATTTCTCTGATTTTCTACGTTTCCTTCTTTGAGGATATTATTCACGTCATCCAATAATAATTTCCTTTGTCTTCCTCTCACACATCGTCCACTCACATTTGTATTAAATATCTGAAAGAGACATATATACCTCCCCTACGTTGTAGGGCAGATGAGGAGGTATGATGAAGTGTAACGTAAAATTATTTGTAAATAAATGTATAAAGTATAATTTGATTTCAATTCCTTAGTAAATCTTCTTTTCTTTGTCGAGCTACAGACTTAGGCTGATTTAACGATGCATGATTTCATGAAATTATTTTTTCTATTGTTAACAAAAATTAAAAGCGTTCGCTTAAAAATAAATCTAAACAGAAAAATTCTCAGTAAAAAGTGGAAAAAACAAACAATTATTTACATTTAAATTTTAACATTAACTTGACCAAAAACAAGCCGCTAAAAAATCGTATCTCGTAAACCAGCGTGTTGACAAGGATAAAAAAATTTATTGCCCTCATTTAATTTACACTCAAATAAACAAGTCGAAATCCAGAATAAGTTTCACCAAGCAAACGAACAAGATAAAAAACTAAAAACACTTCTGGAATGATTCATGCGCCACTTGGCTGAACATAAATTTCAGGGCAAATTTCCGGCTGTGCCTTCCGGAAGGGCGCGCTTTTCCTGCCTGAAAAGGACTCTAAAGCCTCGAAACGCTGTCGGCAGATGGCAATAGTATTGCTTCAGGTAGTTAGCGTCGCTAATGAGAGTTGGGAATTCCATAAATCCCTCACATTCTCGCGATGCGACGTTATGTAAAAAACATCGCAAATGTTGAATGCCGAGTACATGTACGAGTATTTAAATGCTTGACAAATTAAGTCTAAATTTCATATTGATGAGATAAATTGAACATGAAAATCAACCACAAATACGGCACATAAATGTTTTTTTTTTATGTTAAAATATCACGATATAACATGACCACTGTATAAAAGTGCGACGTTTCAAAGAGAATTATCTTCTATTATATTCGAATTTCGGTTTCAAAGTATACTCGTATAGCTTATTTTTCAGTGACTTGAAGATACATTCAATGCAATGGAAAATCATCATAACCCATTGATAACACAGGATAAAATCTTCTACAGTTTCCTATATAACATAAAAGTATGAAACAAAAACCAAATTTACTGAGATAATAATTTCACTACAATTTTTTGAGGTAACAATTTTACTGTTAATGGTATTTGAGCGTTTATTATATTTTTATTTATTCATATGGTACCCTTCGAGAAACCCAAATCGAATCGGATATACTGAAGTGTACGGCTGGGAGGCTACATTTTCTTTAGCCCTATAATAACATGCCTTAAACTCAAGGCATAAACCACATGAGCAAGCACGAAACTTGCGATTCATATTAACAAATAGTAGTGATACTACGAGTATCACGCGTCGTCGTCGTTGCTGATCCACGTAGTCGAGGATCCTCTCCCCATTCCAACGTCATATCAGGGGGCGGGAAAAGCTGTGCCGTGAAGTTTTCTTCTATTTTTTTCTTTTTCTCTTCTTTAGGCGAGTGAGCAATTGCATACCAGCAAACTCATCGGCCACACAGCTGTACTGAATCCAATGGCAAACCTGAATTGAGACAATCGGAGCGCACCATACTTTTTTTTTGTTTTTTTTTAAAGAATAGATATGACCGACGTTATAGGTATCCTTATGTACCCTAATAAGGTGGTAAAATGTCTGTGTCGTTCGAGGGGAATTACACAGTGTGGGATTCGAACCGGCAACCTTCCGTACGGAAGCCTAGTGCGTTATCACACGGCCATGCATTTCATACACTGCCACGCACGTGAAGTGCCAACAACACGTTTACACGTCTAGCACTTATTAGTATCGATACCTTAAGATACGAACTCATGCCAGACTGAGACCCCTTTAAAATCAATTTTCGACCAATGGGAATTGAAACCAAAACCTCCGAGTGGAAATCAAGTGTCTTATCAACTAGGACGCGAAGGTTGTATATTTATTATATTTAAAAACTTGTAAATATCACGTTTTTTAGATATTACCATATATGTTATATTCGTATGCAACAAATCAAACAAATGTAGTTGACATAAAACAAAACATATTAACTTTAAAAAATCGCACAAACAGAGGTATCACATTGCCATGACGTTGTTGACTACTTTAATGGTGCTCCACATTTATGTAAGCCTAACTGCTAAGGATTAACCTGATAGGCCTCTCCGCCTTCAAAGGAGCAACTTAATGGAATTGTAACTGTATTCGTGATAATATTGAGGATCACCTCCGGCAATTACACAAATACGAAACATAAAACCATTTCGCTCCTTGAATTCAAAAGAAGTTTTTAAAAACTTGTACAATTAAACATTATATTGCTCATTTATTTTAATGATAATTATGATAACGATTCAATAGGGAAAAGAAAATTCTTAAAAAACAAGTTGAATTCCAAAATTGTCTCAGCTTACAATTATCAACAAATTATGAGGTGCATGGCCGCACGGTAACGCACTGGAATTCTGTGCGGAAGATCGTCGGGTCGAACTCCGCGCTGTGCTATTCCTCTCGAACGACACAGGTATTTTGTCTGCCAAGTATTTAAGGTATAAGAATACTTATAACGTCAGTCATATCTATTCTTTAAAAAAAAACAAGCGATTACACATTTTATATAGAGTGCAATTGTAAGTGCAAGTGTGACTGCAAGGTGTGATAAAGAAAAACCAAAAGAGTGTGGTCGGATCAAACGATTGACAAAAAAGAAACATGAAAATTTGAAGACATTGTATTATTATATTAGACTTTCGTTATTTATAGCACAAACATATTGCCATTTGAAAATTTCTCCCAAACAATCAGAAAGATGTAATGGAGGTCTTAAGTTAAAATCAGACTGGAAACTTTTTTAAAAAGTGGGCTCAAACAGGAATCGACCCACAGATAGACGTCTTCTAGGCTGGAAGATAGATGTCTTACCAACTAGACCACGGAAGTTGTCATTGTATGAGTTGTATGAGAACGTGTATGGATGTAGAAGGCGAAAGGTGTGTGTCGAGATATGAAAGTATGGCGCTGTCTTTTTTACCTACCCGACGTGGAAATGGCATGATCGTATGCATATGTGATTAAAAAAATATATTTTTATTGCATTTCTTTACGCATAGAACGTCGATTAGACAGCAAGAATCTTGAAACCATCTTCATGTATATCTTTTTTAACATGACTTTTGAATTCCGCGACAGTGCATTGAAGCAGGAGATGATCTTCGTCGTCCTGTCCCTCATATCTGAGGATGGCGGCAGCCATCAAGGATCCTTTTAATAGTCTCCTTCCATCTGGATCTATCCCAGGTCGGAAAGCATCCGATATTGAAGATCCCGTCGCAGTCCTGATTAAGTCACTCCATCTAGTTGGGAGTCTTCCTCAAGATCTCGTACCTTTAACGCTTCCGGCGACCTCAAGTTTCTCCAGGCTATTCAGCTCTCTTATCATGATGTGGCCGAAATACTGCAGGACAAGTCGCATACACAATGACGAGATGCGATCCTTTATTTTAAGCTCGGTTAAGACGAACACATTTGATCTCATGGCTATCCATGGTAGCATTCTGCGCCAACGCCACATTTCAAAAGTGTCGATCCGTCGTCTTTCCGATTCTCCCAAAATCCAAGTTTCAACACCGTACAAAAATATCAAAAAGATCAATGTTTGAACGAGCCTCATTTTTGTGTTTTTTGTAATGATAAAAGTGATATAATTTTACCCTCATAGAATTATTGTGTTACATTTTCATTGTATAATACTCAACTTGGATTATTCTCTTTCTTAAACCAACCAAAAATATTAAAGACGCCTTTAATGAAAACCAAACTGCAAACAAGACAAAATCTTGGTTTCAACGGAAATTGAACCCACAATACCCGGGTTGGAATACAGGTATTTTACAAACTAGGCCAAGGAGATTGATGGTCACTCTTCTATCTATCTTAAATTTAATTTATATTATTTTCAGTGTTTTTAATACTCACAACAGAAATAAAATGAACTTTTCATTATTACTCTACATATACCGCTACCTCACATCTTATCTAAAACTTTCGTAAAGCTTCAGCAAGGATTGCTTTTTGGCTCTCCTAGTTCCTTGCATGGTTTTAGACTTTGCAACTAGCTTCCAGATAATATAAAACCTACAACATCGTTGATGTGATTCAAAATTTTAAAAACATTATATATCTCCCATCAGTGGCATAGCGTGTTTTAACAAGTTTTCCAGTTTTTTTGCAATGCCTCTTTCCTTTGCTTAGCCCCCACCTTTCACTCAAAACTTTCTAAAAAATATTGCTTGAAAAAGATGACAATTCGCAATATTCTCGCCATGTTGTGTACTGTAACTTTTAAATAAGTAGATTAAATAAATTTAAAAATGTTGTTTATTAGAAAAATATTGTAAAATATAATATATTGAAAAACTTGGTACGTTGAAATTTAACATAAAAATATATTTTTACGGCAGGTACTGTAATTTGAGAGAGAAAATTGAAAACTTTTTCAAATGCAAGCAAACTTTTAAAATAAAAAAACTTTTTCCTACGGCGATTGTTCTACACTTTTCGGTAATTTTGAAATGACTGACTTTTTATTTTACAAACCTTAAAAAAGTTTCGACAAAAGAATTAATTAACCTCTTTAATGAAGAAAATTAACTATACAATATATTACTTAAATACATATCATCACGCCGTGTCCCTTGTGGAGTAGGCAGAGAGAACATATCTCCAAGTTTTTCTATCTAACCACATAATTTTTGCCTCCTCCACATTCATACATCTCGTCATGCAAAACCTTCCAATATTCAAACTTATCATTTTACTTCCTTTCGAAATCCATATAACCAGTAAGAAGATGACAAATTTATCAAGAATTTTAATTTGTATCAAATTGTATTATTGTAAAACTATTTGTTGAATTTATTGCCATACGGAAAACTCTTCCAACCTACCAGAAAAATACTAAAGATGTCTTTAGTAAAACCCAGACAAAAACCGATCCCGCTACTCCTGGGCTGGAAGACAATAGTCTTACCACTAGGTCATGTACGTGGTCTTAATTATGTGTATCAAAATATTTCATTTCATAAAATAAGGCCGTTAATGACTCTAAAACAGTAATACATAAATATCATAATTTTCGAAAATAACTGCTTCACTTTGCGGTGACATTGTTTATTTTATTATACTAAAAACACCACCAACATTTATTATATAACAAGTCAACTAGTTTCGAAGTCTATGGGTTTCTTCTTCATGGCTAAATATTGTCTCGTATTTATGCTCAATGATAGTGTTTACTATCTACAAAGGCTCGACTCAATGGAGGGGAGGTAAAGGGTGAGAGTGAGATAGAGTTTCCTTAACAACAATGACGTGTAGGGGAGCATATTAGATGTTATGAAAAAAAAAATTGAATTAGTGGTTAGTAGATTTCACACATTGACTTTAATGGGTGACAGTGCAACAATGTTGAAGTATTATGAAGATTTTTTTGAAGTAATTGATAGCAATTACTTCAAAAAAATCTTCATAATACTTCAACATTGTTGTACTGTCACCCATTAAAGTCAATGTGTAAAATCTACTAACCACTAATTCAATCATTCAATTGATCTGATTCAAAAAAATGGTTTGCAAACTCTGAGAAATAATTATTTTTAAGACATTCCAAATGCTTCTTAATTCATATTTTGAAACTTTGAAATGTTTTTAATACGCAAAAAGACGTGGAGTTATTGATATTAAGCTTGTAAATACCCGAACGTTTTTATACTAATAATAATTATTTTAAAACATTTGCAAAACGCCGACCTTACATTTTCTGGAAAACTCTTTTCGTTAGTTATGAGCTATATTATACACATAAATGGATTTTAATCAATTTTAATAAAAATAAAATATAAATTACAATCCTTAGCGCCATTTATTGAAATAGATGATTCCGAACAGCGTTCCTGTTATCATGGAGAAATTTAAAAAATACTTTATTTAAGACATCGACCGGCTGTAACTCTTTTATTCATCACCGGTCAGATATTAAAAGTTATTCCGATCCATGCAATCGCCTTTTTCGAACAACCGATTGAGATTTAATTTTATTTGTCTAAGTCTGTTACCACTATTCAATAATTTAAGTAGTGTAATTTTTCGAAACCATTTAAATAAATCCCTTTCCATAATATCTCCCTATTATTGAATTCAAAATAATAAATTTATTACAGATGTTTTCCTAAAGAACCACAATTTGTACAACGTGTAGAAACATAGGCCAAAAAGCAAATATAAAGCCCCTTCATATGTAAATATTAAAGAATATATGCGCATATATAATTTTGCACTTTATTATTACCGACAGATAGCGCTGTATTCTTTCGGTAAGATCCTAAAACCGCAATACCCCAATACCTCTCATTACGAAACCTTTTTAACGTATTTTTTTAAAGCGGACTTAAAATAAAACAAAATTTTCAGTGTGAATTTGAAAAAAGAGGAAGATTTAGTATGCACAAGGAAAAAAATTGTCAATCCAAGTCTCTTTCATTTAAAAAATAATAATAAAAGGCAGAGCTTAAAAACAACAGAATCTGTTTCTGACTTGCTTTTTGGTAACATTTTGTTAAAAATGAATCACCACAATGACTTCTCTAATAAATAACAAATTTTTCATTTATTATGAAAGCCTCTAAATTGTTATTTATACCTACTGAACTGAAAAGTATATATTGAACTGGTTTATCAACGTTTGAGACCTTGTCGGAAACTTTTGATTTATTTATTATAAGTCTTGTTAGCTCAACGATTCGGATGATAATACAAGTATGGAATTGTTAAAACTTTTCTTTGTTATACACGTACTTATTGTGAAATAATGTTTGTACTATCCCACATTTTTTTCTTAAACGCATATTCTATTTAATTGATTATGTGTGCATTATCGACACGGAGATTATTATTTATGTACGGCATGGTTGACGTGGACTCAGAAATCAAGCGAGAGACAGAATATACGCATTTGAAATATAGTGTTAGAAAGGGATATTGACAATTCCATGGACGGCAGAGTGAACTGTGGTCTCCATTCCCAAAAAACTGAAAACCACTGAGAGATTGTCAACAATGTGTCTCCGATGAGTCCTCCAGTGTTTTGGACATATTGCTCGTGATCAAAGAGACAGCTTGAAGAGACTTGTGGTCACTGAAAGCGTAGAAGGACGACGCACGAGAAGAGCCTCAATACATTGAACTGACTAAGAGAAATATGCAACAAGACAACTCTTAACAATTGTTCTTCGAAATGTAGGGATGGATGGAGAAGAGTCTTCAAGGGCTATCATAGAAATCACGATGTTTAGTTATGGGCTACACGACAGGATGGATGCCACATTATCGTCTTCTAACTAGAGTGAATGTCTTGAACCAATGATGATCTCATATTTAACCATGTAAAAATAATGAAATGTATATCAAAACTCCCATAAAAATATAATACATTACTTCCACAGATATAAAATCAACGTTGAATCAAAAGAGCAACTCCCCCAAGCAATTAAAAATCGCAATACTCTAGTTGTTCAGCCTTTCTACGATTTCAGATAAGTTATACTTCTTCCAGACAGTTGGAAGCTTTTTTTTATGGTAAAAACAGATATTTCCAGGAGTTTTGCACTAACAGTTTTTTTTTTCAGGAATATATTTGGTCCGTAAAAGAAAGTTTTAGTGTATACAGTATGGGATGCGTTGAATCCATATCAAATAACCCAAAAGGCATTGTTTTGCGCGCAATTTAATGAAGGCGGAACATGCGGCAGCGCATAATTTAAAGCAAATAGTGATGTGGGTCCCCCACCAGATCCCTGGGGTACCCCCACACCTGATGGTGCCGTTTCCAATGCGTACCTGCCTCACCTTCAGCATCGTGGATGGGAAAGTTACAGGACCGGTGGCAGAAATATATCTAAAATAATTATAAATTAAAAATAATAAACACTTAACATATTTACGAATACATCTGTAAAAATATATTTTCATACATATTTATGTTCTGATACTGTGTAGATTTATAGTAGTTTCAGTTATTTTTTAAAACCATAAATAGTAAGCGTTTTATCTATTTATATAACTATTTTCGTTAGTTTATTTTCACGTGGATACTTTTTTTTGTTTTGAATAATATTTAATTCACGAAACGAATATATTTCTTTTCCAAAATTACAATAAAAATTATATTGTTTGAAATATTTAACTGATTGGAATAAATATTTGTATTATTATTATGAGAAAAGAATACCAACGCTCACCTAAACTTATAACGGTATTTGCTTTTAGTAGCTGTCTAGGTCTAGTCCTAGCGTTCTTGTTAAGCTAGTGGATTTACAGAATGGTTTTACTTTTAGACCAGTCTAAAAAAAAATGTTTTTCTGTTACTTTATTATAAATTATACTTTTTATTTATTATTGGGTTTATGCCAAAACATTATTTAATTGGAATTGAAACTGAATTGAAAACCATAGTAATTTTTTTTAAATCTGTGTTCCAAAGAGAATCGGATTCGAAACCTCTTCGTACCAAAGTAAACATGCTGAGTGTTTGCTTAAACACAATTTTTAAATTTTTATGAAAATCTCGATTCAAACATTTGCTTGAATCTATAAAAAAATTGGTGTGTTCGTTTTTTTACACTTTTTTTTTCCAATTTCCAATTTATTCGTTTATCTCTGGCGCCTATATTAATAACATGTGTTTCTTAACATTTTATGTAGTTTTTATTTTTTCACTTGAAATGGAAAAGGTGCGAATGATAAAAAAATTTCACTTGAAATGAGAAATGTAACGAATGATAAAAAATAGTATTTCTAAGATATATATAGCTCTGATTTTGGACAGGGTGACACGAGTCGGAAAATGAGGGTGACACGGGTTGAGGTGGTGTGGGGTAGTAGGGACATTAAGGATGTTAGCAGAGCGATGCCAATTAAGTTTAGAGCTTTGAAGTCGGCCCCTAATTGAATGCAGTGGCGAGATGTTTTATGTCATTCCGAGCATATTGAGGCGAGCCAAGTGGGGCAAGGCTAATTAATTTATTTACAAATAAACATTATGTATAATAAAGACCTTCAACCTACATTTACCATCGGAAAAGACTAGGACAAAAATTTCTGTTCCTCAAAATTGAAGGGTTAAATTTTTATATGAATATCAGTTTGAACTTACCAATGGGAAAAATGAAAGTCTTGACTAAACTTGTATTGCTACTTTAAAATATTGGTTGTTTGCAAAGTAATTTCGTATTTTGAGGTCGAATTCAAACGTTAAATTACATTAAATGCAAGTGGGAAGTGGTTTTGAATATTTTTAGTATATCAGTAAACTTTTAGTCATCGTCAGTGGAAATTAGCCTTTGAAAGTGGACCCCATCATGGAGTATCATATCACCATTACGATTTTTTAGTGTTGTCCACTTCAGTTTAAAATTCTTGTAAAAATCATGGAATTAAACAGATATACTTATTTGAAATCAGGTTGTGACAATTTCGCGACCTAAACCGAATAATTAAGTAAGTTTACTGAATTAAAAAAAAATGTTTTGATATGTCAAATAAAACTTGACCTTTAACGATTTGAATTGTTGTCAAATTTATATAAATGCAGTTTTTAACAAAAAAGTCTTTTTAAATTTGAAATCATTTTTCACATAGTTATTGATATTTGTCATTCATAAGCGGTGTATGAGAAAATTTAATGTGTTATAAAAACCACAAAATACTTGTACTCAATAAAAGAAAAAAAATATTGTATAGAAATATTTAAAAATAAAAAAATCATTCGTTTTACGGCAAAACCTGTTGAAATGTCGGAAAGCGGTATCCATACAAGATATCTAAATTTTACTTTTCTCCTATTTAAAAAACGTGACGAGCATTCTGGTAAAAGGATCTAACGTATATTTGAAAATACTCGAGCAAAACAAGATAAATATATCAATTATTCCTGAGTGTATTGATCTTCAAAAATTGAAGCATGTTTAATGTTGAAAAATAAATCTAAGGAAATACAAATTGTAAAATATATAAATAAAAATCGAAGGGTTTTTTTTATATTTCCCAAATTTAACATCTTAATGAAATAAGCGTTCAAAAATAGTTGAGATACATTATTTATTATTTTCATAAATAAATAAAATTTTAATGCTTATAACATATTTTTTGCAATTAAATATTAATAATGCCGATAAACCCAGTCCAAAGAGGTCAATGATAAACCAAGTCGAAGTCATTTTGAAGTCTAATCGAACTCATGGTTTACTATTCATCTACGAGTATTGAATTTGTATAAGAATATTTATTACAATATTCTAATACAAAGTCATTACAATTTAAATGCGTTTAACATGAGTTAAATTAGTTTAAAAACTTATTTTCTTAAAGAAATATATATTATTGATCTAGCCAATATTTTATTGAATACCAGAAATTGAAGAATATTTTAAAACAAAATATTGCAATTGTATAAAATTCATAACATCAAAAATATCACAAATATTATGTTGATGAACTTAGTGTTATTCCGAATATTAATAGTATTTATTACAAAATAAAAAAAACAGAAATGTACGAGTACTAGTGAAATACGTCAAGTTAAAACATATTTCTATTGTCTTCAGGCTCGAGTGCACACCAGCGGTTATCAGGAGTACAGGAAATATAGGAGGTCGTCGAGTGCGGGTGCACTTTAGCGCATTAGTCGCTTCATCGAACCAAGATTAGTCTGAGCGCCTCGTAAGCGGGGGATGCAGTGGAATTGCCATTGGCAATAAATATTTGTGCACACAATCCAATAACTGCCATGGCGGGATCAAAAAGCAATTAGAGGCACGATAATTGTTCCTGCTTCTCTTCGACGTTTTCTAGTTCACTTATTGTAGAAAGTTCAGCTGATTCTACAGAACCATTTTTATATTTTGACGCTATATTGATACACTGAACAATACCCTTTAACGTTGTGGCTGAAACATTAAATGGAAAAGTCGGCTTTGATAGTAAAATATGAAAATGAAAGATAACCACTTTTGGATTGTAATTTGAAAGCAGAAAATGGTTTGAATATATGGTATATGTATCTACTTAAAGAAAATATCAATAGCTATATCTGCGCTATATCTGTTTTATATACGAGTATTTGCAGTATACATAGAACGCGTCAAAGTTCATTCGATAAATTTCTCCTAGATAATTAATTGTTCAAGAAAACACCCTTGTTCAAGAAAACATGCCTACATTGTATACAATTAAATTACATAAACGTTTTCATACTCATTTAAATGTTTACATTATGAATCACAGCATCCGTGACCTAATTAATAAAAACAGCTGTCTTTTTACACGGGAGCTGAAGGTTCGATTCCCAATATTTTTTTGGAGCTGAAGGTTCGATTCCCATTTTTTTAACCTTTTTATTAAGTTTAGTGAAATTTTAGGTTTTGATGTAAATATTCACATTATTGGAATAGCCACTTAATTGTGACAAAATTGTTAGGTTCCGATTAAGCTAAATGTACTGTTTATACATTACAACTATTGTCTTCTTCTCTAGAAAAGTAATGACTTATAAAATTGTTTCCAGTAATTGAATTTCAGTTTAATATCTAGTCTTCCCAGTAGGAATCTAAAACATTTTTTTTTAAGGAATGGAAGTTTTTTTTTCGAGCAAAAAATTACAAATTATAGCATAAAAGTACAAATCATCATCATCCCAAATTAAACTTATCTCATGGTTACTTTAGAAGTCGGAAGAATCCTGCACCAGATTGTGGCTCTTCCCGTTTGCTGGGAAAGCATTTGTATTCAGTGAAAAAAAAAGAGATGAAATGATGAAAGGAGTTTTTGTGCGAAGCTCATTTGAAAATCCCAAGTTGCAAGAGTAATTTAAAATGTACAACAGAGCGGGTGGAAGAGGAGGAATGCTTACTTAAATAGAAAAAGAGGCGAACTTTTCATAGAATTTTATATTTGTTTATTAACAAATGTTTCAGATTGTTTTCCGTTTTCATAAATATTCATCAGTTGAAAACAACATTTCAACAGATTATATTTCATGCGTTAACACTAAAAACTCAATTTCTTGGAAGTTTTTAAAAACCTGTTTTTACTTTATTAATTTGTTATTAATCCATTCCACTCACTTATGTTCAACATGTTCGTTGAATTTATTTCGCATAGAATAATAACATACAGGTAAATGAATAATTCATGAAGCTGCGATAAAGGCATACTTTTACACAAAATTTGAATATGTATGCATGAAATAAATTTAAAAAAAAACACATTATTTTATTTCAATACGCCAAAATCGATCTGAGTCGATTGGTATGAAGAATCAAAAGCTTCAGATATTACTGACAGACGCCTAGTTAGTAACATGTTGGTCTTCTACTCGGGAATATTGGGTTTGATTCCCTATAGTACCGGAAACTAAAAGACTCCAGTTTGGTTAAAGATTTCGCCCGGTAAGCGCTACAATACTCGTAGATTGTCTGTAGACATACGGTACTTTTACTTACGATTGCAAAAAGTGAGTTAATTGCCTACTCCAGTAGTTCTTAAACTGGAGGCTTAGTAAATAAACGGCCGAAGATAATAATGTCGTCCAGCCACGCACGTCTACATGTCTGCATCACTATTCCTTATATGTTGAGGAGAACCATACAAATGAATGAGTTAGATAAACAAATATATGTTATAAACAAAAAAATAACTAACCTTTAACACTACGCAGATCAGCTCACAAATCCAAAAATATCTGAAAAAAAAAAAGCAAAACTACATTTAATATCTCTAAAAATACTCTTGATCGTTAGTCGAAAAAGATCATGGTCCCAGCAGGGTGATCTAGCACAGACGATCGGATAGGCTGGAATGTACCCAAAAGATCATGGTCCCAGCAGGGTGATCTAGCACAGACGATCGGATAGGCTGGAATGTACCCAAAAGATCATGGTCCCAGCAGGGTGATCTAGCACAGACGATCGGATAGGTTGGAATGCACCCAAAAGATCATGGTCCCAGCAGGGTGATCTAGCACAGACTATCGGATAGGTTGGGATGTACCCAAAAGATCATGGTCCCAGCAGGGTGATCTAGCACAGACGATCGGATAGGTTGGAATGTACCCAAAAGATCATGGTCCCAGCAGGGTGATCTAGCACAGACGATCGGATAGGTTGGAATGTACCCAAAAGATCATGGTCCCAGCAGGGTGATCTAGCACAGACGATCAGATAGGTTGGAATGTACCCAAAAGATCATGGTCCCAGCAGGGTGATCTAGCACAGACGATCGGATAGATTGGAATGTACCCAAAAGATCATGGTCCCAGCAGGGTGATCTAGCACAGACGATCGGATAGGTTGGAATGTACCCAAAAAGATAATGCTGTATATCTCATGGAATTGAAAGGATAAAATGTATATTTGCACCCAAAAATATGTTAAGAATAAAATTGAATGTGATTTTTTAACTGGAAATACTATGTTATTTTCCCATGATAGAAACATATGAAAAAAATCGATTTCTATGCTAGTATATGATATTCAAATTTCATCTAGACTAGACTATACACTGTTTTTCTAGCATATAACCGATAGTAAGTAGTACGAGTATAACCGATAGTAATTATAACGATGAAAATCCTTATTTAGACTAGTTGGCAAGACAATTTGTTTTTCAACCCGATGCTTGCGAGTTTGACTCCTGTTGTAAGCCAATTAATTTTAAAATAAATTACAGCCTGGGGATTAATTAACAAGTGGGATGTTTAGAAATGAATATGAACTTAAAGATGTTGTAAGATGGAAAAAAATAGTCGGAGATAGATCGAGAACGTGGAACCAACGGAGAAAAAATTAAGAAAACAATATTCGATGCAAATGTGAGTGGAAGGCGTTATGGACCGAGGAAAGTATGATTAGGTCCAATGAATGGTTTTTAGAAAGAGGGAACGTAAGAAGTAAGATACACCATAGAAGTTGTGTGAGAAGGTATTGTATGGATGTGAAAGATGCGAAATATGTGTGTCAAGATAGTAAAGTCTGGCGCTCTGTCCACTGTCTACTCCAGCAGGGAAGGGATACATATATGTGTATGATACGAAAAATAAAATTAATAAAAGTTCATGTTACATTTTGTGTAATGGAAGAGAAAAAAAGATGAAGGCTGTTGAGAAAGGATTTAATAAAAAAATGCCTTGCTCTCTTATCAGCCAAGACAGAGGAAATATTGTTTCAAATCATTCAAGACTGCCAAGATACGTCTTGCCACGACCTTTGAGATGTATTTAATAAGATTTCTTTCATCTGGACTATCGGATCAATTCTTGGCCATTTTTCAAGAAATAGATATCAGTAAAAGAGGAACGTGAGATCAAACAAAATAGGGCAATTTCTTACCTTTTTGGGCAAAACGAAAACTAATTTATTTTTGTGTGAGCGGCATCTAAAGGCCTAAGTTACAGGATAAAGAAAAGGTTTTCTCTGGACAAAAAAAAAGTGTTGTCTCCTTAAAGAATACGTTTTGGATATTACAGAATAAAAAAACGATATATGGTTTTCCAAAAAACATTTTTAAAAATTTGGTTCTGTCCCTAACTTATTAAACTATTACTTATAATATATGATATACACTCGTATTTAATGTAATGTAGTTAGTCTCAAATGTTAATAATTTTGAGATAATTATTTAGGAATCATTTTTATTCATTGATTTAATTGACATTAAAATGTTATATTTTATTTAAACAAAAAAATTCTAGCCATGGATGGGCCTGCTGAAAGGCACGTTAAAATTTGTGACAGGTAACAAGGTAAACAGATCACTTAATGTAAATATAACCACGCTTTATAAGAAATGGCAATGCATACATAATAAATTGTTGATGCTAAAGTTGACGGATGATTAGTGAAACTTGAACTTGGCATAAGAATAAAAGTTTGATTAATGCTATGGAGATGTCTGCACTAAGGAATATTTGTGGAGTGTCAATGTATGATAGAAGGTGGAATGAAGTAAATAGAAATGAATGCATGGATAAAATGGATGTTTGAAGTAACATGGAACTTTAAGCGGTTTGAACATGTGAAGAGAATGAAATATAAAATAATGACTAAGCTAGTATACAAGTGAGAAACGTAAGGTGTGCGTGGTAAAGGTAGACTAAGGAAAACGATTGTGGATCAAGTGGACAATATTGTATCGAGTTGACCAGATTTCGAAAGAAGATAAAGTAAGAAATATGAATGACGGAAGATTTTGCATGACGAGATGTATTAATATAGAGGAGGTAAAAGTTATGTGCATGTTAATAAGCCCGCTAGGTTGTAGTGTTGTATACATTAAAAAAATATAATTATAATTTTACATACTGGAACGTCATTCCATCAATGATATTACCAATCGCACACATTTTTATTGAATAAACGAATAGCTTATTTCAAGTATTTTTAGCTCTCTTACTCAGGAAAAATGTAATTTAATATATAATTATTTTTTCCTTCCCTTTTCCCCACACTTCTCTATGGGTCTGAAACTTGGGTTCCATGTAGAAGGGACGTTCAAAGTCTTGAAATGTTCCACCAACGTTTTCTCGAATCCACTTGAGTGATCATGTCACAAATGTCTCGGTCCTGCAACGCTTCTACTGTAATACTATAGAGAATATGGTTGTAAAGGTGAAATTGTGATTGACTAGACATGTGATAAGCATGGGCGACCATAGGATTCCAAAACGCGTCTTGTATGGGAAAGGGGTGAACAAGCGAAGGGTTGGTGGACAGAGAAAGTGGTACAAGGACAATCCGCGAGAATCGCTGACTTATTGCGGGCGCCTGAAGACTAGGAGTGGGTGACTCAGGGCCATGGAGGATGAAGAGCCATCTGTTTCCGGGCTGATGTTTTTGTCAACAACTAGACGTGTGAGAAACAGTCAGCGTACTGCGAACACACGTCAGCATTGCCAGGCGACTCAGCAGGATACACATGTCTAAGACATCTGCGGAAGAGAGTGCGCCTCTAGGATCGGGCTGTTTTCTCATAGAAGGTCACATGATCGGCGTGGAAGGGCATTTCAAGATTGACGTTGGAGGGGCAAGGGAATCCTCAACTTCGAGGCCCAGCAACGACGACGATTTTTTCTCTATGAATTTTTGAAATATTATATCTCTTTGATTTAAAAAAAATCAGTACCAGTTCAGTTAGTATTACTGTTAAATTGCAAATGGTTTTGACTAGTTTTTGTGATCAAAGTGCGAGCAAAATCAAAAATAAGTTTTTTTTCAAATGTGTATTAAAAAAATGTTGAAAAAGTCTGACACCGACACGGCGTGGTTAAATTAAGGAAGAACTTTTAAAAAAGTCTTTTTGGTTACTAACTTTGCACCCGGGGACATTTAACCCCTCTCACGCCCGCACTAGCTAAGCCAATTGATTGAATCAACACTTATATTTTCTAGGTAAGGTAGTATATGCATTTATGCACAATGCATAGTTATATTTTTCAAGCATCAAGTTATCTTTCTGCAATGTGTGTGATCAATCTATTATACGAGTCTGTCCCTGTGAATTGTAAAAGAAAATTGAATTTCCTAAGAGGAAGAAAAATGGTAAAAATCATCAATCTTGGAACTCGAAATTATTTTATCTATAATGTTTAACGTTAGAGAATATTCCATGAAAAATTTAATTCTTAATACATTTCCAAGAAATGAGTTCGTATTTCAAGCAGGTAAAATATTCGTGCAACGATAAGATAAAACAATATTCAATGTACGAGTATTATTTATAGTTAAGGCATTAACATTGTGGAGGTTTAAAGACATTTAATTAATTTTATTAAACACTGTTTATTCCATTTAACGGTTTCAAGGCTTTCACCTCATCATCAGGGAGCACAAACAAGACTAGACAAGAGTCTTATTTGTGTTTTATTGATGATGATGTGAAAACCTTAAATCGGTAGGGTTATACCGTTACATAAAGTGGAATAAACAGTGTTTGATAAAACAAATTACGATATCCAATGTGTTGGTTTATTTTCAAATCAAATATTTTGAAGGTTCATTATTTTGGTTAAAATATTTTTAAACTTTAGATGTTAATAAATATGTAAAAATATCATCATCACCCTCACACCATGCCGTTATTGAGGAGGCAAAGAAAACAGATATCTATTTCATTATATCCTGGCTGACAAAAGAGTAAGCAGAGAAAACAGATATCCACGTCATTACATACTTTAATAGATTATAATTTTCAATATTTTATAATTCATTTTTTCTACCTAACCGAACTAATTCAGCGCTCCCTTTTTATCCTAATCCCTGCATCTTCTTTAAGTCCGAATTCTTTCCTAATATCCTCATTCCTCTTTCTGTAATATATTGTTTTTTCACGCGTTTTTCGCAACGCTCTCATTTCTACAGCATTTATCTTACTTTCTTTTTTTTCGCCACCTCTAATTTTCATCTGTATACTTAAGGCTGGAACCAGGAATCTGTTATGAGCAGTCAGTTTAACAACTCTTGAAATGTACCAGTCGGTAAACACATTGTATAATACACCATTCCCTCTGTTGTCTGCAACATTCTTATTTTCTGTCATGTAAAAAATTTAAAATACATAAAGGTTAAAAAAATAGGATATCGTTACACGAATATGATTTGAATTAAATTTAGTTATTTACTGTATGTTAAGAGTATGTAACAAATGCTCCCTGACTAAAATATTGATATTTACTTAAAAAACACGGATTTTCTTTTAAAAATATTAAAAATGGATTTGTGGTCACAATTAACGTAAATTTTTATATCGATGAATGTTAAACGATTATAAAGGGAACACATAATTTTGATGTTCTTTGAAAGTTATACAAACCCACCTGAAATAATGTTAATGAAAAATATGTTAGTTGTCAAATACCCATTTCCATGCTGGGGTCCGCAGAGTGTCCGAATCACACTTTCGTTTCACATTCTTCCTTCGCCTCCTTCCCGTTTACACATCTTCTCATTCCGTTATTTCTTCCAAAATTTCATTCACTTGATCCAACCAATGTGGAAGGCGGGATAAAGGAAGATCAAGAAACTATATGAGGTGTACGAATAAGGAGGAGGCGAAATATGCGCGTCATAGTTGGAAATTCTGGTGATATATCCTTTCTGCCTACTCCGAGAGGGATATGGCGTGACGGTATGTATGAACTTAGTATAAACATATTTTTTCGGTCTTCCACGATTTTCACTGACGTTTACATTAATTTATTAAGTCAGTATTTCGTCTCGCATCCGTTCAACATATCCAAACCACCTCCAACGTGTACTTTTACCCCTACTTCAAACTGTAAAGGAAGATTATTATTACTCAGTCCGATTTTATCAGTTACATGTACGTAACATATATGTAAAACCACTTTTGCATCACCAGGTCGTAATGAAGTTTGCTTTTGTCCTAAGACTACCCGCTCACATAACTTAGTAATATACAGTTGAGCAAGGTTGTATTGCTTTATAAGCCATCAAACACACCTTTCACTCTTTTTTTACAATCAACCAGTGAATATTATTCTTAAGGTGTTATACTCGTATTACTTTACATTACTGTACGGAAAGTCTAACAATCGGACCACATTGCATATAGATTGCATTCTATTCAATTGAAGCTTTCATATTCCAATATTGACTCAATTCAATTGAAGCTTTCATATTCCAATATTGACTCAATTCAATTGAAGCTTTCATATTCCAATATTGAATCAATTCAATTGAAGCTTTCATATTCCAATATTGACTCAATTCAATTGAAGCTTTTATATTCCAATATTGACTCAATTACAGAAAACTTCAATTTTAAGCCAACATTATCTTCTTATGATACGCATTCTAAGATGTGATTAAAGTCAGCCCTTTTTATATACTCGAATATTAATGAGACAACTACCGATTGCCTACGATATAAGGTCGCGAAGATTGAAATGGATAGACCATAGTTAACATAGTCAATAAAGATCATTATGCAACCCCAATAACACGGAATATGACCATTTCGCAGACCAAAACAGAGGCTTTTAGACAAGAATGCAGCAGAACCTTAGGAGGTTGCGAGTCGAGGGATGTGAGGAGACAGTGAGTAACTTGGTTAAACTCGTCCGGGAGGCTAAAGATCTGCATGACCATCTGAGGTAGAGGAAAATATTTTTTTATAATAATAAGTATATTGAATTCCATCATAACAAAATAAATAAAAAAAAAAGTTTCTGTCTGAAACATATATTGTACATTTTTTTACTGTAAAAGTATCATTATTTATACGATATTTTTTAAAATAAATAATATCCAAATAACATTTTTTATACTTTTCTGTAATCCTCTGTTAAAGCGGATTGGAACCTTTTTCGCAAAGGCTGCAATAAATACTCGTGTATGGGTAAGCGATCCGGTCAACAACTCCTTCAATTCTTACTGCCCAGGGTTGAGATACTCAACTTTTAACCTTATTTTTTAAATATTCAAAATTCATGTTAAATAGAATAAACGAATAATATAATTTAAATTGTTTGTATTTAAAATCAACGTTACATGCATGCCATCACACCAGATCACTCATAGAGAACAGATCTCCACACCTTCTAGCCTACATAATCTTAGCCAAGTTCAAATATGTCCGTCTAGTCAAAGTTCTGTTTTTCTTTCCTCTGTTATTTTTCTTTTCTTTCTTCAAGAAATTATTTTATTATTATTATTTGTTGAACCAACTACATGCACTGGGTCTTACAAACGAGTATACACTGAATATTTCTAGTTCAAACACTCAGCGAACCAAAACCACGTCCAATTTCTTTAATTTATTTTTCTCATGAATTTCGATCATTAAAAGCTCGATCCACTCTGTACACATATATAAATTAGTATTTTATATTTTAATTATACTTTTTAATTTAATACCTTAAATATGTATTATTGACTAATTTGATAACTTGATTGTTAAGTTATAAAAGAAGACTATCAAATATAATGTAATGAAGCCTGGATGATAATAATGGTGTGAAATATGATTTTAAATTTTCAACATTTTTTATTAAGGTTAAATATACAATACCATCGCAAGTGTTTTCTTTGTCAAAGTTTTAATTATTTATTGAGTTCTAATTTTCATAATTATTTATTTAAATATTACAAGTATTAAAAAATACATTTAAATGAAGAAATATGAAATGATTTTCAGCGCCGTTTAGTGGTCAGTTTTAAATCTTCCGAAAATATCCAGATTAACCGAACACAATCCACATGCAGGTATAGAATTTATAAATGTTCTAAAACGATTTTCTTAAACATTTAGGCATTCCATATTATGCTACGAGAAATATATATTGATGATTCCATTAAGGTTAATAAAGCAGTGAATTTGTTTTAATCACTATCAAAGAAAATAAAATAATTTCAAATTTTTGAATATACGAGTATATTATACATGTACACGTCATGCTTAATCGTTTTTTTTAAATACAAAAAAGAAGAATGAAAAACTTTACGATATTTGAATAGAATTCCTTGAACTCCCATTTTTTTTCAAATTGAAACTCTATTCTATTCCTCTCGGACCATATTTTAAGCGATATTATCCTGAAATGTGGACCAATTAAGCGATCGATTCATTTGGTTTGATTCAAAAACTTTTCAACCCCCAAATAGAATTGGCAGCTTAGCTTTAGAACGATCTAGCTTTGGGTCCATTTTCAATTACTGAAACATAATAGAGGGAGGGTCACCCTTCACCCCCTGGTGGCCCCACTCTCTTGGTAACTAAAAGACCGCAAAAGTTGAGATTTTCAGTTAAAATGCGGTCAAATTCCTTTAGTAGCTCTTAGAAAAAGATGTATTGTCATCGGGAATGGAACCTTAAATGGTTCTGAATGTCGCTTAATCGTGAATAATATTGAAATTTGATGGGATTGTATGTTTGGATGAAAAGTAACAATTTCAAATAATTGCTAAAAGCAAGAGTTCTTGTTCGTTACTCGTGAAAGTAATTATCAACAATATTGCACGTCAATATAAATGAAGTTCGTCTCGATCATTTGCTGCATGAAGATAACATCATGCACATCCTACGTTGGTTGATAAGATGCCTGATAACATGCACATCCTCCGTAGATTGATATTTCAATCCGCGTATTGCAGGTTCGATTACCTTTTGAACATTTTCTTTTTCAATTACGGTTTTAGCCTGGTTTTCACATAAAGTATCTTTAACGTCTTTCTGGTTGGTTGAAAGAGATGGCCAAATGATAATAAACTCGCCAGGTTGCATTGTATGAAACATAATAATGATGCAATAAAATACACTAAACGACTTCAACGTGTACACAAGTATTTGCATGAAAAATCTCTGAGGAAGCGCTATAAGAATAGTCTGAGACGCTGACTTTGTGCGGAACAGCTGATGACAGGAAACATGTAACTCAGGACCGTAGAAAGTGAAGAGCCATCCATACTTGAGCTGAAGGTGTCTCGACAGCTAGACCTATGAGAAATAGTCAGCGTTCTGCGAGCATGCGTCAACAAATGGTGAGCATGCGTCAACGTCAACGTCCTGGCGAATCAGTAAGGTCCACATGTTTGCGACATCACCGGGAAAATTTAGGACTGGGTTGTTGTCTCACAGAAGATCACATGATCGACGTAGAGCAGCAGCTCAAGATCGATATTGGAGTGGTGAGGGGATCCTCAACTAGCAGGGCCAACGACGATATTGGAGTGGTGATGGGATCCTCAACTAGTAGGGCCCAACAACGACGATAATAATAAAGATTTTTTTTTCAATTCTTATAAACAGCACACTTTTTAAACTTTCCCCCTAAATTAAAAATGTTAAATTTGGTGTATTTACGGAGGTAAAAGGAAGTTGGAAACGAAAAAAAATTAAGCATGTATTTCTATCAAATTTGCCGTCTCATTTGGGATTTCCTTTGCGGAAATGGGATACATAAAAAATATAACTGCCAAAATTTGCAGAGTGAAATTCCACCCCTCGCCTCGACGATAATCTCCAATAATTCAAAGGGATCACTTTTCCGTGTTTCATAACATTTCCCTCCCCTGTTTACTTAACGTTGCAATAATGTACACCTAAATATTTTTTTTTCAGCCACTAAGGAAAAGCGGATGACGAGGATAAAAGCGACAATGACTAAAGCACTTAGGTGGAATCTTCTTATTTTCAGATGTTATTTGATACGCATCCATATAAAATGCAAAACAAGAAATCACAGTGATATTTCAAATTTCGTTACTGTGAAAAATTTGAACAACTGTTTTTAAGTCAGGGAAAAATTAAGTAATAAGTGTGTTTCTAAATCAATAATTAATTATTTACGAGTAACTTACGTTGGTTTTGTTCATTCTACAAAAACGTTATTTCTTTGCTATTCAATTTGTACAATATTTTTTTCACTACACGAGTTTAAATATTTTTCATGATTTTGTCTAATGAGAGCATGGTATTACGGAATTAAGCATTTTTAATAGAATAACAACGTTAAATTATATTTACAAGTGACTATATGGAATACAAAAAGGAAATGCCATAATCACAGATCTAATATTCGTTTCGATAAACTACACATATATCCTTTTTTTCCTTAATAATTTTCATTTCTTTTTAATTAGCACTCCTTTGCCTTACTTGGTATATGCTCAACTTAAAGCAGTAATTATAACGTCAACATTTAAGAATTAATTATATAAATTAAAGAAACCAATGTGAAAATGTGTGCATATGTGGTATATCGGAGTATTAACATTAATAATAACATTATTAATAATAATTGTAGTTATTAAAGATTTTGTTATATATTGGCATTGCATATTTTTTCCCTGCATCAGTAATATAAATCTCCCATCCTCCAATCAAAAGTGCGTAAAAAATGGTATGATTAGTTGGAAAAGATTGACAATAAATTCGCCATATTGTAAACAATACATCGAAGCTTTTAAATAAATACATAAAGGTAACTGTGATCTTAAGAACAATATGTAAAAATTTTTGAAAAGAAGCACGGTAAGGTGGTTTGGACATGTTGAAGAAGACCGAAGAAAGTTTAATTGAATCACGGAAATTTTGAAAAAAGGAAAGATGATAGTAAAGTTTATTTTAACTGAACAGAGAAACGGGGTGATTTTATTTATGAATGTATTTATTTGTTGTTTACTTTCAAAAACACATAAACGTTAAATAAATAATATAATGAAAGTAAACAAAAAAGTAATTAATTGCAAAATAAGTTAATTCTAACTTAATATCTATTTTCTAATCTTTCACTTTCCAATTAACGTGAAAATCTTTTTACATGTTTATATTCTTTCTATATTTAACAATTCGTTTAATTTTGTTCTAAAAAATATAATCATTCGGTAGTAAAGATCTTGTTGGCCCATTTTGCTAGATTAAAGTTATTACTTCCACAAACGATGGAGCCTGAAAAGCAAGCCATGGCCGACAGCACCAAGTCTGGGTGGGAATAATGGCATCGTTTAATCAAAACACCCTCCACTGGCAACGGAGGAATATTTCATTTTTATGCAACAAATAAGTCTTAAGTAAGTGAAATTAAAAATAAATATTCTTACTACCGCGAATTTTTTTCATGATTTATTCACTTAGTACTTTAAAATATAATATTTACATACTTAACAACTTTTAAATAAAGTGTATTTGTCACTCTAAAAAAATATGATCATGATTTTAAAGATTTCGAATGATAAGTTATCAATGGGCTATGTAATTCAGAGCGATTTGTAAGCATTAAGGAAAAATAAGTTTACACCTTATTTGGTAGTTGTTAAATTAACAAAATGAACATCTTTCCATGGAAATACATGAACCTCTACATACATTGACGTGGGTAAATGGTTCCAGGAAAACAGCGTGTTAATGAAAACCGCGTAAACGGAACCATTGATTGAAAAAAATATGTTATTTTACGGTTTTATAGATATTCTATTATCACTTAGTTATAATAACTCAAGTTATTTTTTTTAATAAGTATATATCAGTGGTTATTGATAACTATGGAATAAAACACACATTTTGATGAGAGCTTTACGAAGGAATTACAGAAATCACAATTTACTGTTCCTATTTAAAATCACGCTCGCTAGATGAATTTTCTATTATTAATGTAGTTTCTCTTACAGTTGTATATAAAAATATCTACGTAGAAATCAAATTATTAGATGATTTAATATTTGTCATTTTTATACATTTAAAATTTCAAATATAATAAACCGCATTATATTGAATGCAAGTAAATTAAGACGGGATAAATTAAAATTTACTTCAATTTATTCAAACTGGTTGTATGCTTCTAGTTACATTTTTTTAGAGTTGTTACCTTCCTAAAATGATAGCCGACGTTTCGAAAGCGTTGCAGACTCAATATCTGAGCGATGGCTAAAACATTATTGAATATGGTAAGCACGCAAGAAGCATTAACCTAGCCATCGCATAGCTTACCATGCTCAGTCAGCTGTTTTGATACTAACATTTATTTTTGACCGTATCACCTTGGTAAATATCCAATAATTATGCGCATATGTCAGAATAACCCTGAATTTCGATTTATTATCCTAAATATCTCCATCCAGAGGCTAATGACGTTGATAAATAGGAATAAAAGGTTGTATAGAGATATAAGTGAATCAGCAACACATTTTTCTATCTCATTGATTTGGAAATATTAGACAAGAAAAAAAGAAAAGACGAGAAAATTGAACATTTTCACGTTCAATATAAAACTTTAGACGTAGTTTGAAGCCAGAAATGTGTGTAGTAATACGATAATTAGAAAAAGGTAACGGGACATTTGTTTCTACCCATATTTATGCCCTCAGAGTATCATTAAAAAGAATCAAAAGAGGAACCGAAACTTTTACTTTTAATACTCAAAATATATTATTCATTATTTGATTGTTAAGGGTCGTTGCATTGAAAGGCAGAATTCTTAATGTTGATACATCATAAACCTATTTGAGCTTGTTTATTTTACTATGTGGCATTATCTTGTTTTATTTTTCACCCCTAAACTAAAAAAGTGTTAATGCCATAAATTTCTAGTTTGTTTTCTTACGAGCATGTTCTTTTAAGATAGGAGAATATTGAAATATGCAATAACCTGGTTGACTTAAAACATAAGTTTCTAATTAAGTAACTGTTATTTCTTTGTCCCTAAATTTTAAAGTAGTTAGCTTAAAACATGAATTTTTAGTGAATTCTATAATATCTGAGTAAAGAAATTAAGCAAGATGGTTATTATATATTTTTATTTGATCATCGAAGCGTATTTCTTTAATTTGTTACTTTATTATTTTAATATATTTCCTTATCACATATAAAATAAAGATAGAACTTTTTTTACTTGCACAATTGCATTTAGGTATATACAGTTGACGACGTAAATTAAAACTTATATTTAAAATTTTATTTCGACCCATAGTGGTGTTAATCAAATCAAAATTAGTCACTTAATTAAATATGATTAAAACTATTATATGACTTATTCAGGTGTCTACTTTAATTTTGTGGATAAGAATGTTTAATAATAAATTGCTTTGTTATTCTACTTTTTACGTGAATTCCCACTAATCATGTTTCTACCTCCTATCTCAAGGTTACTCTCATTGCGCCTGAAAAGAACCTCGCGATAGCAGGTAGAAACACGTAACACGGGAATCGACGTAATTAGTGGAATAACGAGAAAAAAATTATAATTATTATATAATTTTATACTCTCGAAAATTGAATACAATACCGTCTTTTCATTCTTCTCCTTTATTATGTCCTTAATGTTTTTATTACTTTTCACGCTTTTAACGTCCTCGTAAAAAAACTGAAACTGAAGTGACGCAATCAATAAAAATCTCATCACTCAAACTACTTCCGTCACTATCGAGTAATAAAAGTATAACTATGGTGAATGCATATTCTGTTGTATAAGTACTTGGAATACCCCCATTAAAATTTATAAAACTTTATTTGCTAATCGCGCGAGCTTCCAGATACTACGCTATATTTCCAAGGCTTTATTTCGTTATAAAAATTTGAAAATCACGCGACCATATTAAAACTGTTCGTAATACGAGTATCATCGTCGATAAAACTTTGAAAAATAATAATTACCTTTATAGTATGGAAAAAAAAAGAGTATGAGCTATTTCACGCCAACTCAACACACACCTTCTATCTTGCCCTTTTAGATACTCTTGACTTTTGATTTAAATTTTGTACCTATGAATAATAAGCAAAAGACAATTTATAAAGCGCCGTTTAGTGAGTAGACCCAAAGCGCTTTAACTCATCTTTCAAACCCACTATTACTGACAGATTAAAAAAATTACAAAATGAATACATATAAACTGAGTGTAAGGATAGGAAGGTGGTGCCTGCGGGCATTATATTAAGTACTTTTCTGCGTCTGCATATGTTTAGAAAAATATATTTTAAAGAATTAAGAATCAAGAGAACCGTTGAAAACTTACCATGGGAAGCCGTACCACAAAGAAATCTTTGTAGATCTTCCGATATATGATAAAAACACATTCGACTTTAGGTGTAGCATAGTATTTGTGTTTAGTTTTCATTGTGAATAATCCCATTCTGTTCCCAAGACAAAACTTGGTGGATGTATAGATAAAAGCATCAAGAAGTTTCAAAATTTTAAGAATATCAGTTTTTGAGATAGTCAAAAATTTAAATTTTGGCATGCTTTTTGGAAACAAAAATCATCATGTCTTATCAAGTTACATATCTTTTGAAAGGTGCAAACTACGAATCAAGGCTATCTAAAGAAATAAGGGAGATTTTTTTGTGTAATTTGTGATGGTTTCATATGAAATGAAAATGAATAACGAATGAATAGTCAATTATTTTGCTGCAAATTATTTAATACCACCAATAACGTCGATTCCCATGGTCAAAAGTATTTTGTTTCAATATTTTTTTAAATTTTGGTTTCCATTTCAATATTTTATGATTTCTTCTTGTACTGAATTTGTAAATTTGGCACTCATAGCTATTTTTTCCAACATACAAATTTTATTTAAAAAATGTTACTTTATAAATTAAGATGGATACTTTGAACATTTAGAAATATATTATTAATCGGTGGTAAACTTTTACTTATGTAGATCGCTTAATAGCGTTTCAGTCTTTACCAGATGCAATAATCTATGGAATACTGTTCTAATGATTTGTATTTACATTTAGTAAGCAGGCTCGATTCCTAGCAGATTCTCTTAAAAGCTACTTATCATTATGAGATCGGTATGAAGTTGACGAAAAATAAACCAAAATAAAAAATCTGCGTTATTAAAAGGTTGCGATTGACTTAACCTGCCAATTGTCTGGGAACTTTGATCTTCTTGCCATGAGAACTTTGTATTTGATCTTTGAAGACCGTTTACTTGCTAATGTACAAAAGTTTACAAACAATAAACCAATACACCCACAGTTGTTTTACGTCAATAGGATAACTGACAATCATATTCGATAACGAGGAATCGTCTATCTATATGATGGAAAATTCAGATATTGTATTAATTTTATTAGGTCGATATATGTATATATTCGCCTCGTTTACTCCGCTTGGTGACGTATCATCGTTTTTTGACCAGTCATCAACTTCACGCACACTAATGTTTTACGTTATTAAAAAAAATATTTCAGCAGTCATTTTAGTAAAAATTTGCTATAGTCGTTAAGCCCAAGCGTTTTTTTTTTGTGAAAATTGAAACATGACAAGGAAAAAAGAACATCTTCATATTATGCAGTTTTACTTCCGAAAAGGAAAAAAACATGTCGCAAACATAGAAAAAGTGTTGGGTTCCATTATGACAACACCAAACCTCAGGTTTCTATAGTAACTCGGTATATCGGCGTACCTCTTGGATATCATTTGTTTCGATTTTTGGATAATTCTCTTAACGCTATATTTTAACCAAATTTGAACTCCTGCAAATACTACTTGGATCAGTTTTTCGCTAAAAAAGTCCCAGGAATTCTACAAAGGCCGTATATTTTAGCTACGAAAAATAAAGGGAAGGTCATCGATCAAAATGACATATATAATTGATTAAACTTATTTCTAAATTTAAAGAAAATGATATTAAAAACGGGATGAACACATGTTATGACCTTATAATATATTATATAATCTACTCATTTGTTAACTTATCGTACAACAAACATTAAATTTGTTGTTTATAGTTAGGGCGTTATGTTTGTGAAGGTTTACATTGTGGAGGTTTAAAGACATTGTAATTTATTTTTATCAAACACTGTTTATTCCACTTTTTTATGACAGTATAACCCTACCGGTTCCAAGGCTTTCACCTCATCTTCAGGGGAGCGCAAACAGTCTTGTTTGCGCTCCCCTGAAGATGAGGTGAAAGCCTTGAAACCGGTAGGGTTATACCGTCATAAAAAGTGGAATAAACAGTGTTTGATAAAAATAAATTACAAACATTAAATTAAATTTTGTAGAGCTAAATGATGTTATCATTCGACTAAAATAAAATTAAACATTCAAATAAATAAAATAAATCAGTCTACTATAATATTGGATTATCTGGGCCCACCCAAATACGAGTGTGTAGAATAATCACGTTTGTTTAGTGTTATTTGCGGAAACTCGCTTAGTCCTACAGGACAATATATGACTAAATACATGGTTACTGTTAAGCATATACAATAGTTTGCGTTTATCGCACAAGCATAGTGATGAGCTGCTTAACCCTTGACAGGACGAATGTCACATATGCATTGTACAGCAAACATGTCAATTGTTAACCATACGAGATATCCAGAGCGTAACATTTGTTTCATTCAACAAAGGGTTGACAGTTTTATATATTATATTATACACTACTTTTTTTTCAATTTTGGTCCAGTTTTTCTTCCTTGCTGGAATATAGACCAATCAGGATGAAGATGCTTTGTAGCATCCCTGTTTTCATAATGGAACATATAGAATGACAACGATAAGGATTGGGCAAAACGTCGTTTGATACTGAAACGAAATCATTCTTAAAATTATTAACACTTGCACTGGTATAGCTCCATCAAGCCTCAGGAAAATTTTAACGATTTCTGAATTTCAACTGTGTGTTTAAAAAGAGGCAGCTTATCAAGACTTAATTTATTCCTATCAAATATACAATATAATCTAGTTTCCTTGTAAACATTTTTTCTGTCCTGTTTCCCAAAAAGCACTCTTGAGGAAATATTTTATAACTAAATAACACTATTTAAACAGTATTGTTTTTGTTTGCGTTGTTCTAATCAGGAAGCTAAGCTTAATAACCACCCCAGATTTTTTTAATATTTCATTAGAATCATATTGTTGGTCGTGAGTTAACATTCCAATAGTAGAAATATTTATTGCATTGTCATTGTGCGGCATTGTAAATATTGGCGCAAAGTTTTTATGTTGTTAAAAAATATCCTTAGTAAATATCTTAGTTTTTATTTTAATTAGAAAGCGAGAACTTGATGCAAAATACTCTTAGTTGATTTGTGCTCAAGTTTGCGATTTTTTAATAGTTATAAAAAATATTTAATTTATTTATTTTGACACTTTCATATAAATACAATCCATATGGCACTTTTTTCGATAAAAAGCAATTCCTTACAAATAATCAGACTTGGTTTAAAAATCACTATCGATATTCATGATCGTTTTTTAAAACTAATAAATTATCAGAGTAAAAGTAACAAAATTTAAAACAAAAGATAAATTTTAAGAAAAATAGGGATACAACCATGAATTATATGAAAATTAGAGACGAGATATGTTTTGAAATAACGTTTTTTTTCTTCTTAAAAATTGATAAGGATGAAACTCACCTGATCGGGCTATGAAGATTATCCTAAAGTCACGTCGAGTGAACAACAAAAGCTAGAATACTGAATGATTTATGATAATTTTTCTTTACGTAAACTTATATCTATAAAAATATCAAAGAAAACAAGTCTTTTGGAAATATATTATAAAATTTCATTCAACACCTCCAAGATCGTGTCAGATCCACGTTTACACGTAAAGTTTGGGGAACAGGACTTATAAATCATCCTTGCATTAAATAACTGTCAACAAATTTAATACAACAATATGTCAAAGTTAAAAACAACAAAATGAAAAAGTTCCCTCGCCGAAATTAAAATCTCACCTTACCCTTCTTCCATACCAAAATCTCGCCTTACCCTTCCTCCATACCAAAAAGAGCGCGCTGCTCTAGCATGGCTGCTCTTTCAAAAAAGTCGCGAAAATAAGGACTTAAAATCCGGATCAGGTCCGGACCAGGAATGAGAAGAGAATACGTTAATGGAATACTGTAAAGCGCAAAATCTATAACCCCAGTTTTAAAAAAAATTAATTGTTCGTATTTTCTAAATCAACGTGTTTGTACTATCACAAAATGAAATCTCTCTGATCACATTATTTTACGAATTTTAAAACATGCAAAGGTCTTGTAACTAATTGAATTGGTTAAAATTAAAGGGGTTAAACGTTTTTTTTATTTCAACATACGAAAGTAAAAATAATTCACTAAAAGGGTTGATTATGTCTAAAAATCGAACAAAAATATTCATTTAAATATGTAAATTTTTATGGCGGATATATAAATTGACTAAAAACTTTAAAAACGCTCTATTGTAAAATCGCTTTAACTGAGATAATTTAATTGTATTTTATATGACGGATGGTTTAATTCATATTTTCAAGTCAATTGAAGAACATAACATTAGTTAAATTGAATATTTCGAATACTAATATGGACTTGACACAAATTAATTTCGTTTTATCAAAAGATTTCCAAAAAATCGAATTATGTAAGTTGAATAAAATACACTTTGGGATGTGTTAGTTTTCAAAGATTAAATGAATTCAATATTCTCGTATTTACTAAGCACTAATCACTAATCATGCTGAAGCTATGTTTGATTAGAGAACTCTCACGCGCACAAGTTGCTTATTTTTGTGAATGTTTTCGTAAATAAATATTTGGAAAACTTTAACCAAAATAAGCGGCTGGTCGCTAAACGGAATGAGCCATTATGATGACTAGTTGGCTGTATACGTAAAATTCTAGAAATAAACTTCCAGTCATCTTCTTTTTCCTGTCGATTAAAATAATTCACATACATTGCGTCCCAAAAAAGGTTTTGGTTTCATATATGTAGATCTATTAACAACAAAGATTTCTCGCTATCCCACATGTCGAAATAACATCGCGCATTACATAGCCGTCCACATTGTATGTTGAGCACATACTGGCTCACCTTTGAACACGGATAAAAATCGACACAGCGCGGCTCACGGTGAGCGCGCTCAACCCATGCGTCTGAGCATCTGAGCACGCTCGACTCACACACCGGGGGGGGGGGGGGGGGGATATATTTAGGATTCTTCTGTACCCGTTTACCTTCTTCTTAATCTTCCAACTAAAGCAATTACCCAATCTAAATCATATACATTTTCAGCTTTATCGTGCTTCAAAAGAATGGTACATACTCGTATGATCGCTTTGATTGAGCAGTAATGCTAAAGATGTCGAAATGTGCAGCAATAATGAACAATAATTACTAAATTAATAACAAAAATCTTTAAAAGTACTTTATTTATATGTATCAAATCGACGGAATGAATATATTTTTATACATTCAATCAATTTTTCGTAAATTTTCGCCATCCTATGAACTTTTCTATCCCTTTGACTTTTATACTGAAAAAGAGTATTTTTTTAAAACTTAGGCAGTAAAAATACAAACAAATTTATTTTCTAAAGAATAACATAAATCATCCTATTGTGGGTGAACTGTCTAATAAAAAGACAATCGGACAAAAGCAATTCACATGAGTATGTTATTTTTCACAAAAATATCGTTGATTAATAATACAATACGCTGACTTACTAAATGTTATTGAAGAATTTTCGAATGCAATAAAAAAATCATTTATCCTAATTCACCACTGAAAAGGTAGTTTAAATTCGAATGATGAGGTATTTTTATTTCTTTAGCTGACTTTTGGCTCTTCGTAGCGAAATTTCGTTGTTAAAACTTAAAACCTCTCGTTGTATTGTATTTGCTTTCTATAGAAGGGTACAAAGAAGACTAAAAAAGGGCCTAAAATTTTTGAAGGGGGAATCGTGCATAAAATGGAAAGTTTTGAAAAATAAGATGTTATTTATAATGAAAATATTCTCTTGTAACGAGATAAAAAATGTTACAGTATTTGATGTAATACTCGTATTATGATAATACAAATATTCGTCACCGGTTACATCCCTCATGACTAAAAAAATCATGAACTCATTTAATTTATCAGACATTTCAGATGAGTACTATCCACCTGTCTCTGAAATTTGCAATATATGGTATACTCGTAGAATACCAGTTAAAAAAAGACCAGTAACATCCAACATTAGGTCTGAAAAATCCTTTTATCTTGAGAGAGCTCCTTTAGGGGGACATTCGGTATTCAAATACCCTTAAACCATCACCCAACTTACCTATTGGGATAAAAAGAGAGGACCACATTATCACCTCTTCAATATTCACACATTTTCTATCACGGTTACTTCAGTTTCTCCTACTCATTAACTTTTCATCTTTCATTTTCTTTGTCCAACTCTTTGAGTTTTTTTGCTATCACATCCTCAACGTTTGCATTGTAATTTTAATAAGTCAGATTTTTGACGCGCTCTCATTCAATTTTTCGAAACTAGCTCAACGTGCACATGTTCACCCTACTTAACATTTCGGTCTTTAGTTGACGTACATAATTAATATCAACCTTTCTTAGTCTTTCCAGCGCACACGTTTACGCAGTTCCTTTTATTCGTTTACCAAGATCTCTTTTCACTCTCACATAGAAACATTGCTATAAATACTAATATAAGACTAATTTATACCGCAATGCTCCATTAAATAACTTTATTCATAAATTCGCCATCTAATTAACAAAATTATAAAGATTTTTAAAATCCTTCAGGTTATCATAATTTAACTTTCGAATTTCATTATCTAAAATAACCTAAGTTAAATTCAAATCTTGCGTTTGTGTAATCTTACACGTGGAAAGATATGGTTATATCTTAAGTCTTAAAAAACGTATAAATATATATTTTATGGGGGATCTGTTCAGTGTCAGTCGGCCATTTTGTGTCCAAATTTTAATATTGGCAGGAAACTTGATAGGCTATTTATTACCCTGCAGCCAATTTTTCCTCGCCACAGAGCCCGGGGAATAAGGGATGGCGTTGAAATGACAAATACCGTAAAATTACGAACAAGTTATAAATAAAAAACGAGAGATAAATCATGTTTCGATGCAAAAATATTTCCTACATAAAATCATATTTTCCGTCAAACAACTTTTTTTTTTAAATATGTTTTTCAAGAAAATTTTAATTTTCACATGACTTATATTAATAATAATATTTTTTTGAGTAAAATATATTTTTTTCATCTATAAATGTTCTTTATTGACTAAAATATTTAATAATATAAATAACAAACCAACTACGAGTATATACTAGACCCCTCATACCGGGAATGCTGGTAGATATCCAAAATAGCTTGTACCATGATAATATGTTTCATGGGGCTGAAATAAACAGCCCCGAGGCAAATTTCAGTAAAAAAACTTTTCTTTTTGACTTATTTCAGATATTATTATCACAGTTGTGAATTTTCACCATATCACAAATACATATACTTTTATAAAATATTTAGTGAAAAGGGGCGTTTTTATTACTAGCTAACAAAAAATATGCTATTTTCTTTTCCATTCAATCACACCTTATGTTATTAAAGACACATCTACATTTTCATTGCATCACCATGTTCCTTTTGAGGTTTTTGGATACATTTCTCTATATTTTCATGTTCAAGCACACATCTTTTACATCGTCTTACATCTCAACATTTATGTTTTTTTTGTTTCTCACATTTTCCCATTCCCATACTCACGTTTCTCCCATTTCCCTCTGTTTTCTCTCACTATCTCCTACCATTCTATTCCCAGATTTCTATTTCTCGTTCTCCATTTATTTTAGATATACTCGTATATATATTTTATAAATATTTCAAATTAATTCTCCTTAAGTTTATAAACTGACTCAAGACGACCTCCGTGGCCTGGTGGTAAGACACTTGTCTGCCGATCCGGAGGTTGCGGGTTCGATCCCCGCTGGAACCCAGATTAAAAAAAATAGGATTCCAGTCTGGTTAAACACTTATGGCCTATAAAAACAACTTTCTGGTTGGTTTGAAGAGATTGCCACATGGCAAGAAACTCGCCAGGTTAAAAAAAAGTTTCCTTTATATCCAGGCAGTTATCCTTTATCTGTTCCTTCCATACGTGCATTTTTAGATTAGAATCTTCTCATCGCGGATTTTTACAAATCTTTTTTTTTAATTTTAAGCTTTAAAAGAATTTGAGTTATTTTTTTATATCTGGGATTTTTTTACCCTATTCATGAATGTGACATGTCACCGATTCTCCCACGAGATGTTCACGGTGCGTAGTCAGCGAAATATTCCATCCCCTAGTTTTGGTGGACGTTTTACCCTAAACAAGACTGCGAATATAAAACGCTTCCCCGTCACTTCATAGTATTATTAGATGCACCCCGCATCTCAGAAATTTATTTTATTTGCAACGGTTATCTACTCGATAGGAACCCACAGGAATATGTGAAATATGTAGAACCTTTCAGAATACGCTGAATCAAAATATTCCAGCACGAAAATATACTGTCAATTCGCTTTTTTTAACACTTGAATGGTTGAAGAGTAATACGTGGTATTGTTGATAATACTCATTTTTATTTGTTATATGACTAAAATAATTGAAAACAAAATATGTACTGAAACGTAATAAAAAACACCTCTCTAAAAACGCTTATATTCTAATCAAACAACCGATTAGCTTGAATTTTACCCTAAACTAAAATCTTTGGATGCCAAAAACAGTTAATAATACATAAGTTTTAATGAACAAGTTTGAATTGAAAAAAAAGCTAAAAAATAATGTCCAAGTGTCCTGGTTGGTAAAACTCCTGCATTCCAGCCCGGCGGTAGCGCGTTCTGTTCCTGTCGGTACCCAGATATTTTCTAAAAAGGGTTGTAATCTGAGTTTTTACTTAAGGTTTGTTTAACACCATTCTGGTTGGTTCTTTCTGAAAGTCAATACACCCGCCAGGTTGTACTGTATACAATGAAAGTGTAATACAATACAATTGTACAATGCAAGTGTAACGCATACATGCCTTACTTGAGCAAATTAATAAGAATATGGATTTTTTAACCATAAAAAGACACAATAAACATTTATTCGCTTAATTGCAAAAACTATCGGTTTGGTTCTCCTCTGTTTAAGAGTGTCTATGAAAAATATTGGATTCATCTTATTATAATTATAATAGATACTATGTATGTCAAAACAATGACCAATAATTATTATTGGTCATTGTTTTGACATACATAGTATCTATCGCTCTGTTAAAATTTCTCCGATTGACTCCTTCCAATCTTTCCTCGGTCTACGTCTTCCACAATCGCCATTTATTTCAGGCACACAATATATATTTGTTTCGTAAGTCTTGCGCCACTTTTTCTCTCAATGTGATCAAACCATATCATGGTTTCTTACTTCATTTTACTTAAAACTCCCATTTCTAGCACATAATTATCCCTTATCTAATCGTTACTTACTTTATCAAACATTGTAACACCACATATTCTAGGCAAATCGTGCATTTCTGTCACATTTATTCTACTCCTGTTTCTCCCTTTCGATTCCCAGACTTTTTGTAGCATAATAATTTTCGAAGGTTTAACGATTGATTTATTGGCATAAACAGTCTAAGTTAACCATCATTGTTACCTATAGCAACATGCTCTTCAATGTCTTCATATAACAATCTCTCGATAGCAAGATTCCAAATAATAACATTTTTCAGCTTGTTCTAATCATTCATTGTTCACCAATGTATTGCAGTTACTCAAAGAATCACCATTTGCAACCACTATGATTTTCAACTTATTAAAATTCTAAATTCCTTGCATACATTCCAAGCATGCGTGCTAATCACCTGCAAATACTCGCATATACCACTAGGATCCAAAAGCCAACCTGAACAAATTTGAGCGTGTATTACAAAAAAATGGGAAAGGCCGGCAGGAATCAAACAACGTTTAGATGCTGTCTACGGTAATCTTCTCCGTAGACAACCTTATCTTTTTAAAGAAATTTGAACACCACGTAACATTCAATATTTAACAATTCAGAATTTAATGTCATCTATCGGCGAAGAGTAGAAGTATCAAATTTTAACTATATCATTGCCTGACCATGTGATGGGCGTGATGTATTTCCATACACGCTCTAACTTGTTCTTACCGGAAACTTTTGGAATAAAGTAGTACATGTAATGACAGTAATAATAACGTAGGAGTCCGACAGTCAGATTGTTTTGTATTTTTTGTTTGTTATATCTCAAACTATATAATTTATTTTTCAAGACATTTTAATCATAAGAAAATAAAATAATGAAACCAAAATATATTTCTTTCTCATTTAAAATAATTTAAATCCTTCTTAACTTGGGCCTTAGAAGATATTTCTATAAAAACCTTCGAAGGTATTATCATAAGGATAACATTTTCTATTTGATTTTCATTTTTCCAATTTCCGATCCACTCGAGTATAAATTCCCCGTTTGCTGAATTTTATAACTTTTCAAAGAAAAAAAATCTCCGCATTTCATCAGTTGGGAAATTTGAAGACACCGTGAAACATTTGTTTGATTTTTAGCAAAGTGAACAACGGAGGGAAAATAAAACTTTTTATCTTACCTTTGACTTAAAATTTATTTTTTCATCAAAAGAAGTAAGATGGAATGAAAATATTCGGTTATTTTTTTGTTCAAGTTGTTCTCATTTTTATATCATAGATAAATTATACATCATAAACTCAATTTAAAATATGTATGTCAATGACACGTTGAGAGTTAATTACATACTATTTTTTGTAAATATCTAAAATAAAAGTTTAAAATGTTTTTTTTAGGAATTGTTCCGTGATGAAAATAACGATCAAAATACGGTTACAGCCCAAAAAAACATCTATTCGTGAAAATATTTTTGAGTTGCATAAATGTTTGCATCAGTCCTTGATTTTTTAATATTTAAACTGCGAAACCTTTGATAAACTTTTTTATTTTTATGTAAATAAATAAAAGGAGAATTATATTTTTTTTAACCTGTTGAAATCTTATTATGTATATAATATAACCTTTCAACGGTTTATTGTTAAAATGTCTTACATTAAAAAAATATGTGCAAAACAATATTTAAAATCATCTAGTTATTCTTATTTTTAATAAACAACGATTTCATATTTGCTATATTTTAATAGTTAGTATTTTCAACAAATAATATCTTAATGTATTGTATTGTACTCGTATTACAGAATTGTCGTTTACAGTATAACCTGGCGAATTGATTTCCATGTGGTAACCCCTTCCAACCAACTAGAAAGGTGTTAAAAAATCTTTAAGTGAAAACCAGACTCGTATCATTTTTTTTTATATGGGTATCAACGGGAATCAAACCCGCTTATCCCTTTTGAAAAACAAGTGTCTTACAAAAACCAGGCCACGGAGACCTCCAACATACATATTGATTGTTTGAATTTTGTTTTTTTTATGGAGTGGAAAAATTTTCTAGTGCTCGTACCTCTTTATAATTGACTTCGTTAAGGTGTATAAAAAAAGTAAATATTATTTCCACATGAGTATGAATAAATAAAAAACAAAAAAAAATTCAATAAATATTCGGCACATAAAACGTATAATTGCCGTCTTTTTTATATACTTTTTCATATGAATATTCATTTACAACATTTTTCAGACGAGCCTTTAAAAGTCTCGCTTCCAATTCGTAAATATATTTTGCTGTTTCACTAGTTAATCGCATCCGTGTCCCATGTTGTCTATAGGCAAGCATAGAGAAAACCTACAGAAGTACGGCCGACTGGAATGGGAACGAACCACTTGGAGCGGAAAATTAAAGAGTACATTCCAATGGGGGCAACCCTTCCGCAGCCTAGCCTGGAAACTTTCCAGGTTCGTGATGAGGGTATTGTTTGACACCTGGAATTTGACAGTTGCTTCCTGTTACCAGCAACAAATTAAGGGATCTTGCGAATAGGTTGCAATCTAAGATCAATTTGTTGAAAATTAAATTTACGTAAAGTTTCCATTATTTTTTTAATCTCACAAAGTAATTAATCTCGATTTAATATATATTTTACATTTTTTTCTTGAAAATTTTAAGCCTTCAGATTATTTTCCACAAAAAAATCTTTCAAAATCATCATTAGATCATTTTTTGCTCTTAATTTTATAACATTATAGTGGAAATTGTACTTTTTTGGAAGTAAAACACAATTGATTTTTTTTAACTGTGTTTTACTTCCATTTTCTCGTATAATCTATGTATGTAATTAATTGCTTTTATTAATTTGTTTTATTGAACGCAATTGATGTAACTAAATTTAAAATAAGGAACATTTATTGAAAAGAAACATTCATGAAGATGAAAATAAAACATTCGAAATGATTAGTGTCCATTAAAACTCGCCATTATCATATATTTTTTGTATTAAAAAAATCCAACAAGTTTTTTTTCATTTTAAGTCAACTGCCATACTTATTAATATTTGATACCATATTTTAAGAGATCAAATAAAATAAACTAAGGCGCCGTTTAGTGACCTAAATTACTCCGTTAAGTGACCTTAATATACATCTGATTCGCTGTAACGTATCTTTAAAACTATTTCCAAAGAAAGCTTCTCAGAGATCTCAATGTCCTGAATTAACCAACACTCCAGATGAAGTTTATTATATATTATATAATTGGACAAGCCTTTCCTATTTCGTTTCACTTAACAAGGTGGTTGGAGACCCTATAGCTATGATACCAACAAACTTATCTCTATATTCATTTACATAGCTTGCTTCGGGTACGAGTGACCTAACAGAAAGCCAGTTAAGGGTTTCCGTTCGACATAATTCCAATATGCTGCACCCCGAGGTAGCTGATATTGCAAATCATTTGCCTTCCTAACTGGAGTAGATCTTTACCTAATAGAGCTCCCCGACTTTCATCGTATTAAGTAAATTGCTCCTTGAATTACAAGTATTTGGTAACACGATAACTGTTTTTGAGCCCCTGTTCAGATATTAATCAAATCTGAAATGAAAATTATACTCATACACGGTGTAATGACATCATTTTTAGGTTTACAAGAAGTTCGGTTAAGGATTCGAAAAGTTCCAAAGAAAAAAATGTTAATATTTCTTTTATATCTATCATGAAACTAAGATCCACTTATTCTCTCAACCTTCGATTTGTTAAAGAACAACTAAAAGCGATGTATTTTTGTTGTCATTATTGTCTTAAGAATTAAAAACCTTAAGAGAAAAAAATAAAATTCTATTTGACTTTTATACGAACCAATGTGTTCATTCTCCAGGATCTACAGATAAAATAAAATCTGTCAATGAAATGTTGAAAGACAATAGTCATACTTCAAACATATTGGTAGAAAAGATGAACACTGCTTGGAGAAACTGTTGGCGAGAAAGGGGACGGTCTCCAGCAAAGGGGATCGACCAAATTAAAGAGATGACTAGTTTATCATTGAGTGGTGTTCTCAACATGGTTCAAGACCATGAACAGTGGAGGTGAATCATCCACTTGGCTATAAATCATCAGGGAACTATTACGCTTAGCCATGAGCAACATGACTAAGAAGAGGAAGATGACTTCCATATAAATACAGAATCAATTTGATAATTTTCATTTTGAGGAGTATTGTGATGAAAAAAAAGAATTCTTCCTATTCCGAAAGTAAACCTAGCCATAGTTTAAACGGCAAATTTATTAATAGCAACGATTGAAAGTATCTTTGTTATTTAATTTTTAGGAACGATTGTTCCTTAAAAGAGAGATGATGAGGATGATTGTTGATAAATAAAAACTTGTCGAAATCGGAATGTGTAAAGAGAAATTTTATTGACAAACGTCGGTATTATAATGTTTTTTGAACGTGTGCGGGAATGCGCACGAGATATATCGCTGTCTCGTCTTTGCGCTTACAATATGTTTATTGTCGCGCGTAGGTATCCTTTTGTTTTGAGAGACAGCGCGAAAGATGTGTTGCCCTCTCCTTTCCTCATGGAATGCGGTCTTCACTTGTAGTGAGTTGAATGACCGATCGCGTGGACTTCGGCATTGTTTGTCTCGCATTGTTAAGGTGGGCAAAGGTCGTCTCGTGGGTTCAGTGACCGCGCATACGGTCACCACAAATTAATTAACGGCGTGTATATGCCAAACGATTTAAAATGTAGTGTAGTCTTGTTTGTGCTCCCCTGGTGATGAGGTGCAAGTCATGAAACTGGTAGAGTTATACCGTTACAAAGAGTGGTATAAACAGGGTTTGATCATTACAATGTCCTTAAACCTCCACAATGCTAATGCCTGAACTATAAATAATACATTTAAAATGTAGCACACTTGACAAAGCTTCCGATTTAAACTGATTCTTATATTAGTGTATTTTTCCTTTCCTTTGTTTTTGCTATCAATAAACAAGATAATTAACATTATTGTTAAATCCAAAAAAAAATTGATTCATAATGAGAAAAAATAACAGGAAAAATGTCTACTTTCATTTTCTGTTCATAAAAGGATAAATGGTTTTACTTTTCGGCCATAAATCATTACGAATAGAAAAAGTATTGATGAACAAACTCAATTTCCCTTCCCCACGTAAATATACTGCATCGAAATATAAAGTCCAATATGGATCATTTCACAAAATACCTCCTGTATTGTACAAACAAAAACATACAATTCATCATAAAAATGTTTCTAATCAAAATTTATGTTTTCACATCTAAATTTTTGCAGAAAAATTTTCGACATGATATATATCAATTTGTACAAAACTCAATGAAGAATTCACGAAATTGATTATTTTGTATAGCGTTCTCAGTTCAATAACATTTTTCAAAAATAAAATATATTATTTCCTCTCATACAGATAGTAATAAATATCAGATACAAACGTGTATTTATTTAAAAAAAAATTGTCGGGCTCGACTGGTTTTTTGACAAATTGAGTGTAATGAAGTTCATAAAATAAACTTAATATATTTTTTGTCAGAAAACAATGTTAATATTCAAATAAACAATAAATATGACGACCTCCGCGACCTTGTTGGAAAGACGACTGTCTTTCAACCAGGAAATTAGTTGCAGTTTTGATTCCTGTTGGAACCTAGTTTTTTTTTAAATAAGATTCTAGTTAGTTATCATTTAATGCCTCTTTAACATATTTCTGGTTAATTAGAAGAGGTTGACAATAAGTCCACCAGATTAAACTGTATACAACGAAAGTGTTATGCAATACAATAGTACTATAGCGGGTTGCTTATCTTGATACGCGTGATGATCTTGATTTGTATTCAATGAATATAGACTCAGGAATGCGGATATAAAACGATTAGTGGACAGCGGGTAAATAAATAACAAGTCTTGACAGTTGAATGAATGACAATAATAATATCTTTATTTCTCGGCGCGCGGACAATTTATACAAATGAGTGAATACATTCGCGATACATATCTGCCTTGCTCTAGCGCATGAATTGGCGGTAGATTAATTATTTGTATTTGGAGATGGCTAGCCAAGTCGCAGACACTGTAAATAGTAAACATTGTTGTTGCTCGTAGCGTGTAACAATATATGAATGCTTCATCGGTCATTAACCCTGTATGTTTACTATTAACAATAATTAATTTAATTTAATTAAGTTTAACAATTCACTAATTATTTTGACAATTATTTATTTACTAGGTAGGTGTCCTACATAGCTCCCTTCCTAGTGAACGCAGAGAGCGCGTGTCCTGCGTGAACGTTAGGTTTCCAGTGCATCTGACGCCTGGACTGGTTATCCGTTTCCCGTTGTGAAGTAGGTACGTGGATAACAGCAGCGCGTGGCGTTTTTTCCAGATCTGTCGGTCAGATGGGTGATGCGGGAACGGGGGGTAGGTTTGGTCGTCTCTCACTAGATTTGGATTGTCTGCGGTGCTTGGTTGGTCGTTGCGTTGATCGTCGATGATTGGTTGTGTGGATCAAGTTGCAGATGGCGTCCGCGGTGGAAGGTGGATCTGCAATTGCTTGATGATGGTGGTGATGGTGTAGATCAAGTTGCAGATGGCATCCGATGAGGATGGTTGATCTGCGGTTGCTTGATGATGATGGTGATGGTGTAGATCAAGTTGCAGATGGCGTCCGATGAGGAAGGTTAATCTGCGGTTGCTTGATGATGATGGTGGAGTCTGTGGTGCTCGTGGCTGCAGCGTGGTTGTAGCGTGGTTGTAGCGTGGTTGTATCGTGGTTGTGGTTCCATAAACGTTTTTCAGTTTCTCGCTTCCCTTTGCTGCTCGAAGGTGCACGGCGATCTGCAACGGAGGGCATTTTTCCCAAATCTGTTATGGTAGTAGCAGATTATTGATGCGGCCGGGGAGGGTGTTCGTCTACGTGTGTTGCGTACCGTTGCTTGGTTGCGGTACGGCGGTCGTTGGCGCTGACGGTCGTCGGGTGTAGTCCTTGATTTCATTTCCGCCACTTCCAGGTGGAGCTGCTCGACTTCGTCGGTCAAGGCGCGGATGATATCCGATATGGAGGCCTGTGAGGGTGCCGGTGCTTTGGTGCTGGCGGGGTGTGCCGGTACGATGCTCATGGTTGCAACTTCCTGCGTCTGCTCCAGCATCTTGTCGGCCAGCAGTCCGAGTTCGTCGAGGGAGGCAGTTTTGGAGATCGTGTGGTTGATCGCCAGGACTGACCTCACATGGGCTGGCATCAAGCTTATCCACATCAGATGCAGCGTTGCGTCTGGGATCATCTCTCGAGCGTGGCTCCGCATGCGTCGCAACAGCTGTGATGGGCGCTGGTCGCCGAGCTCCATCTCTGACAGCAGTTTTTGGAGCTCTCTCGCATCACTCTCTTCATAGACGGAGATGAGTCTTTTTTTTATATCTTCGTACTGGTTTGCGCTCGGGTTGTACAGGAGATCGGTGATCTGCTCGATGTCCCGCTTGTCAAGCTGGGCGAGGACCATTTGAGCCAGCTGGGTTTGGCTGCGGTAGAGGTCCTGAGTGGCAGCTTCGAAAGTGATAAACCATAGGCGCGGTCTATCGCGCCAGAATGGCGTGATTCGCATCGCCAGTGCGATACCAGTGAGGTGCTGTAGGGGTGATATGCTTCCCGATGCGGTCTCTTGGTCTTGTTTTGACATTGCTATCGAGTCGGCGGGAATTCGATATAGTCGAGGTATGTATTCAGTTTTCGTGCGGGGTCACCAATATAGCGGGTTGCTTATCTTGATACGCGTGATGATCTTGATTTGCATTCAATGAATATAGACTCAGGAATGCGGATATAAAACGATAAGTGGACAGCGGGTAAATAAATAACAAGTCTTGACAGTTGAATGAATGACAATAATAATATCTTTATTTCTCGGCGCGCGGACAATTTATACAAATGAGTGAATACATTCGCGATACATATCTGCCTTGCTCTAGCGCATGAATTGGCGGTAGATTAATTATTTGTATTTGGAGATGGCTAGCCAAGTCGCAGACACTGTAAATAGTAAACATTGTTGTTGCTCGTAGCGTGTAACAATATATGAATGCTTCATCGGTCATTGACCCTGTATGTTTACTATTAACAATAATTAATTTAATTTAATTGTGTTTAACAATTCACTTATTATTTTGACAATTATTTATTTACTAGGTAGGTGTCCTACAGTACAAAGAGTGCTAAGGTTTGAAATTAAGTTATTGAGAATTATATTATGTCCATAACCAGAACCTCAATCAGGTATTGGTACTTGTAGGCTAAGAAACAAAAGGAAGGTTCTTTTTTTAGAAAAATTGGATACCAATGGGAATCGAGCCCGCAGCCCCGAGCTGGAAGACAAGCGTCTTGCCAACTAGGGTACGCAGATCGTCTACGGATTTGTATATCAATTTAGTGTAAATCAGAATCAATCATTTCAAACAGTTTTGCATATATACATAATATCTATTTTTATTTAATAAAGTAAACTATAATACTAACATTTACCAAAAGCTATACCTATACACAAATGTATAACTAAACACCTAATATAATTTATATATTATAACTATAAGCTAACTTTACTTTAATTTCCTGCTCGTAATTTTTATTTTAAATAAACTTAATTAACTGTTTCATTCTTGATTTTTCTTCCTTTCCTCTCCACCATCCCTTCCTTTTCCTTTGATTGATGATATCTCACTTTATATGAAATGGAATATTCGGGTGATTGTTCGTCTTTGTGGGGTTTGTGGGCATATGCTCACGTATATGTTCATGGATTTCGTGAAGATGAATAATCATTTGCATGTTTTTTTGCGACCATGTAACTTGCTTCATTTTTTTTCGTCTGATTGGTTGGAAGAGACTGCTGTCTAACAATAAACCCACCAGATTGTATTTGCAATAAAAGTGTTAACTAAATAAATAAATACTTATTAATTTTTTTTATCTGTCTAAAACTAGGAATATATTAACGATTCTATTTTTTTAATTTAAAACTGACAGGTTTTTTCTGTTCCTTGTACAGTGGCGTGGAATGGTCTGCCTCTAAAAGTTAGATAAATATACTCGTATGTATGGTGTATGGGTAGCGTGTGCAGTTTAAAGAAACGTCCTTATGAAGACATCTCTTTTTGATAGGGATATATTTATGATTATATATAATATACGAATACTATACACATACACTACACTTCACCTAAAATCAAATGAGTTTCTATCACATATCGGAAAATATATGAAAATGATGGGAAATACCCAATCTAATGACCGCATCCACCACTTCAAATCCCAGGTTCAAATCCCGAATAACAGCACCATTGAGGAAAGTTTGCTATTTAAAAGCCCTTTAATAAATATTATTAAGAGATTGTAATTTATTTTTAACAAACACTGTTTATTCCACTTTTTTATGACGGTATAACCCTACCGGTTTCAAGGCTTTCACCTCATCTTCAGGGGAGTACAAACAAGGCTAAATGTTGTTCGAATTGGCACCGACATAGACACTTCAACGGTTGGAGGCGGGAGGGGTGAGGGGAAGGCTAGGTATAATTTCGGCCAGGAGCGGGGAGATTTTGTGGAAATTACTATTCAACAGATGCTCCGATCGGTATACTGACTTAGAAATTTCTAGGGCCTCTAATCTGTCCAATTTATTTCCGTTGCCGCTAATATGTAAGAATTTGGCATCATCGATAGAAAAAGTATGATTCTCACGGTGACAATGATTAGCCATTTCAGAATAAATTAGAGGATTTGTTAAGGCAGATTGGTGTTCACGAAATCTCTTTTCAAAAGATCTTCCTGTCTTTCCTATATAGAAATTATCACAGTCAGCACATAAAAGTTTATACACACCGCTGTTGCTAAGTATTCCATTTTTGCCTTTCCCATTGAATAAGAGTTTCCGGAGATTAAAGTTAGTGTAAAAAGCTGGCTTTATGTGATTATTTTTGGTTATTTCATTTGATATATTTTTTATAAATAGGACTTTGTTCCATTTATAGGTATGCTTATAGGTGTCGTTAAATATATAATCTTTTATAAGTTCCTTTTTTGTTTTGTTTTTTAAAAGTGAATCAATGAGGCTTCCAGGATAGCCATTATTTGTAGCAATTTTTTTGATGGTTATTAATTCCTTTTTAAAATTGTCGTCGGTTAATGGGACACTGAGCAATCTATGAAGCATACAGTTAAAGGCGGCGAATTTATGATTATTAGGATGGTTAGAAGTTGCTGGAATTATAGAGTCTGAATAAGTATTTTTCCTATATATATCAAAGTCAAATGTGCCTTTTTTCCGAGATAATGTTAGGTCCAAGAAATTTAATTTTCCGTCCTGTTCTGTTTCTAATGTAAATTTTATAAAACTTTCTATAGAATTTAAATATTTAAGAAATTGGTGTAATTGTCTATCGGTACCCGTCCAAACACAAAGAATGTCATCTGCATACCTAAACCAGCACAAAACATTTTTGGTTAACTTAAACTTACTCCTAAAAAGACATTTTTCAAAGGTATACCGATCGGAGCATCTGTTGAATAGTTATTTCCCCAAAATCTCCCCGCTCCTGGCCGAAATTATACCTAGCCTTCCCCTCACCCCTCCCGCCTCCAACCGTTGAAGTGTCTATGTCGGTGCCAATTCGAACAGCATTTAGTCTTGTTTGTACTCCCCTGAAGATGAGGTGAAAGCCTTGAAACCGGTAGGGTTATACCGTCATAAAAAAGTGGAATAAACAGTGTTTGTTAAAAATAAATTACAATGTCTTTAAACCTCCACAACGTTAATGCCTTAACTATAAACAACATTATTAAGAGATTTAATAACGTAGATTTTAACCCAATTATTGAATACCTTTACGTTATGAAACCATAGAAAATAGAATATAAACTAGCAGTATCAAAACATACAATCAACGAACAAGCAAACCCAAAGGATTTCTGAACGTAATGAGATACGGAATCCTTTTGATTCCAACATATTTAATGAACACTCCATAGAAATTCAAATATGTCGTCATTCAATTTCCGATTCGGCTTACGTTCTCATCAAGCACGATGATCAAGTTGTGAATAGGGGTAGTTATGACAGGAACTAAATCAATGTCCGCACCGAGGGTTGCGCTCTCCACTTTCCGTATGTTTATTAATTAACAACTCCTCGGTAAAGTTGTTACTCGGAAAGTTTCAGAGAGATACTTGCTAACTGCTACTGGTACAAAATTGGATTCAGCGCTCTCACGCATATACTTTCTCTTCATATAATTGTACGATAGTTAATACGGATTTATATTTGCGCGGCATTGTATTCTAGGGTTTTATTTATTTTTCTATTCTCTTTCGTTAATTTTTAACATGATTAAGATCAAAGTTTCTTAACCTATGGTTTACGACTCAAAATTTAGTCGGTCGACATTTTAAACGTGTCGCGTAATATTTTCAACAGTGTAAAATTTTGATATTTTTGAATATTAAAATGAACAAAAATCATTTGTAATGATTAATGATTTGCGATGAAATTTACAGGCGAAGTTTTTATTAAATTATTTATTATATCGGTACGTTGAAATTCAAAGAAAATTATACAAAACAATTCAATTAATACAAACATATATACTCGAACCGGACAGTATCCACATCTGCTATGGTAGTCCACAACAGTATTTCAGTAGAAATTATGATTTACGAAAAGGAAACGGGGACATGGAAAATGTCTAAAAGAAGCCGAATAAATGCTGTATAAATGCGTGCACTGAGAAGAATACTAGGATGACAATGCATAACAAAATATGGAATGAAGTGATTAGGGATGAATGTTGACTTATGTTAAGACTGGTGTGTTGAGTAAGCTGAAAAAGAGCACTCTGAGATGGTTTGGACATGTAGAACGAATTATTAAAGAAAGAATAACGAAACAAATATAAACTGCAAATATGAGTGAAAGGCGTGGTAGAGATAGATCAAGAAAAGTATGGTTGGATCAAGTAAATGATATTTTGAAAAAGGAAAAAGTAGAAAGTCGAAGAAATCGTAGGAGTTGTATGATAAGATTCTGAAGAGGCGAAGGGTGTGTGCCGATATAGGAAAGTCTGGCCCTGTGTCTCTCACATGGAATTGGCGTTATGGTATGGATATTATTAATCGAAATTTATTTCAAAACATGCATAATAATAAATACAAAACTTATTTTTAAAACTTTCCGAGCTGCTATTTTAAAAGCGCTGTAAGAATATATTATAAACAACAACTCTGATGCACAAACGTCTAAGAGTAAAACGAGTCCACAAGTCAATCTGTCAGAAACCGAACCTAGCGCAGATACTCGTACTAACCGTTAAACCACGACCACCTTGGGAATAAATAAATAGAAGTAGCCAACCCTACAATTTATTTGAATTAAATTTAATGAATCAAAATAAAACTATGTCCTAAAGTGTACTGAAACACCATTCATTAGCATAATAAATTTACTAGCAAAGATAATAATATCTTGACTGCAAATGAAATAATTCGTACATTTGACAAATTTTCATATAAAGTTTAATGTCACACATTATTTAACAAAACACTTCCTCTTTGCACATAAATGAGTTGTCAAATATCTGGAGGCAATTTTCGAAACAAACGTAAATTAATTGTATTCATTAATTCATTTTCTTTGAATTTCAACGTACAAATACCGCAAATAACGTAACAAAAAGCTCCACCCGAAAAGTTTCAACGCAAATCATTAATCATTACAAATGACAATCATTTTGCCGTGGCAATGTTTTGTGTATCATCACAAGGACTCGAAATAATCGGGGATCCAAATAAATGTATCTCCCATAAGAATACTTTCAGCCCACAGCCCCAAATTTGTGTTTCCCAACCTATCCTTAATTGGAGAACCCTCTCGAGTGATAAACGCTCATAATTGAAAATTATAAAAAAAAGTCTTTTTAGATATTAAAAAATATATTTGATATCCTTTTTTTGCATATGTGTGCACCACATCTTAGATTTTTTTCATTATTTTCTGCAGTTTTCTAACACATTGCAGGAATAAATTTATTGGCTAAACTTTTCATGAAAAATTCAGTTAACCCTTATTTCATGTAACGAGCTTAATAAAACATTGTTATAAAAAGTATATATGTTCTTTAAGTGTTCAATTAATCATTATATTTAAAAAAAATGTAGTAAAATAAATTAATTTCATCTTATGCAGGGGAAATTAAATCGAACAGATTTCAGGAAATATTTTTATAAGTCAATCATATATGACATATTTCAAATATAAAATTGAACATAGCAATATGTAAAATCATAAGTAATTTAATGCAACGCAAAAAAAATATTGATTCCATCAAAGCTTGCTAAAACATTTATTGAACATTGATTTAGAACCACCTCCCCTAATATGAGCATTACAAAGACAATGATACAGTTGTACCCCCGAAGGACTAATTCACCCTCGGCAAAGTAAATAACAAACTCATCTCAGTTGCGTACTGAAAAATCTCAACTTTACATTTAAAAAATGTTGATTACCCCAATCAGAAATTATGTAAAAGAAAAGTTAGAATTACGTCCAATTTATTCTTTATCTTTTTGTACGAGTATATCTGATGAATTCGTCATTGGGACGAACAAATTTAATATTTTAACTTTTTCATAAGCAGGAAATGAATATAAAAAAAATATTAAATTTTAGTAGAAGACAATCTTAGTGTAAAAGTGATGAAAGGCGTGGTAAAGAAAGAACAAGGAGACTGGCCCTCTTTGCGTAACAGGAGAAATTAGTGCAAATTGGATTAAAAAAAATATGGCCGGATCAAGTCAATTATATTTAGAAAGAATAAAACATAGAAAGTCAGAGAAATCGCTGGAGTTATGTTAGAAGGTGTAAAGATGTAGAACATACAAAATTTGTGTCTAGATAGGAAAATCTGGCGCGCTGTCCCCTTTGCCTAGTCTGACAGGGAAATGTTGAGATGGTGTGTATGTATGTAACAATGACAACCTTTATCTCCACTTTTAGTTCGTTTTCATTATTTTTCTGAATTATTTTCACTAAATTATTGAACGCTGTTACAAGTCTTTCAAACTTACCCATTATAAAAAGTACTAGTATAGTGTAAGAAAGACCAAAATACACGTGAACCATAATATAATAAAATAAATGTGATTGCTAACCTCAGCTCATTAAAATTGCTCTGAAGTTTTTCTGAACCAGCTCATTTGGACTGAACATCCTACGTTAGTTTTATGTCGTATTAATATAAATATCTGCCCAAAAATCAGTACCAACAATCTGATGAAAAAGTGTCGTGTTATTGATTATTTACGGTTTTAACGTACCTTCAGACAGCATTCCAACTATGTTTATATTGTGAAGGTGTCTCTTCTCTTGTATATTAAAAAACAAAGCGCTCTCGGGATGATATTTTATTACGTAACAAACTATACAAGTCATGTATTCAATATTATATTAGGTGTACAAATAAGTTTCCGCCGTTTTTTATAAAAAAATGGGCATTTATTGTGAAAGAACGGAACCTCATGTTTTATTCGAAGTAGTACCCATCGCTTGCCACTACTTTTCCCCATCTTTCTGTCAGCATACGAATACCGCGTCAGTCATCATCATCATCTTTTGAGGCTATCCACGAATCGACTCAATTTTTGGTATCTTCATATGATGTGAAGTGCTGCTCAGACAGGCCATGCGTCATCGATCAAAACAAGTGGTAATCAGAAGGAGCAATGTCTGGTGAATACAGCGGGTGGGGTAAAACTTCTCAATTGAGTGTTTCCAAATAGGTTTTGACCGGTGCCGCAACATGTGGACTAGCATTATCATGCAGGAGAATAATTTTGTCGTGTCTGGCCTAGTAGTGGGCGCGCTTTTCCTCGAGTGCTCGACTCAATCTCATCAATTATGTTCGGTAGACAGCCCCAGCAATGGTTTCATTCGGTTTGAGCAACTCATAATACACGACACCAAGCTGATCCCACCAAATACACAACAAGAGTTTTTTTCCATGAATATTTGGCTTAGCCGTAGATGTTGAAGCATGACCAGGGGATCCCCATGATTTCTTCCTTTTTGGATTATCATAATGGATGCATTTTTCATCACCAGTGACTATATGGTGCAGAAAACCCTTTCGTTTATGCCTGGCAAGCAGCATTTCACATGTGGAAAATTGGCATTCAAAGTTTCTCCGTGTCAGTTCATATGAATCCCAATTTCTTTGTTTTTGAATCATTCCCAATGATTTCAACCCATGTGAAATTGCTTGTTGAGTCACTCCTAATGTAAGTGCAAGTTCTTCTTGCGTTTGGCACGAATATTGATCCAATAATACTTCCAATTCCGCGTCTTCGTACACTTTCGGCCTTCCGCTACGTTCTTTGTCTTCGATGTCAAATTCACCGTTCTTAAACTTTTGAAACCACTCACGACAACTTCTCTCACTTAAGGCAGCCTCACCATATGCTTCTACAAGCAATCGATGCGCCTCAGCTGCAGATTTCTTCAAATTGAAGAAGTAAATCAAAAGTTCCCGCAAATGACGCTTATTCGGCTCAAAACTTGACATTTTCGAACACAAAAAAATATGTTATACTGATAAAAATTCACTAATATTTCAAGGTCATGTTGTTGACAGATGTCCAACCTTACGATAATGACATTTTACATCTGACAATTTTAACCATAACTTACTGGTGGCGCCAACTTTTGTCAAACGGCGGTGACTTATTTGTACACCCAATAATAACGAAATTTATTCCTAAAAACATTTTTTATCATAGTGAACTAAGACTCCTTTTGATTAATAAAATAAAAAAGCGTGTGTCATTTTTTTTCTAAATCCATCCATTCTGTCGTGTAGCTCATGACTGAGCATCCTGACTTCCATGATAGCCTCTGACAACTCTTCTCCATCCATCTCTGCACTCCGCGGCTCAAAGAGCTGTTGTTAAGGATTGTCCAGTTGCATCTCTCACTTGGTCAGTCCAACGCATTTAGATTCTTCCTCTTGTACGTCATCCAATAATTGCATGCATATTCAAGGAAGTATATATGGCTTAATTTCACCCATTGGAAAGGTTGACTCCTGGGTTAAGAATATCGTGTTGAAAATTAATTATTTATAATTGTATTGTTCATAGTAACATTTAATAAGAATAAAAAAAACAGATAGTGCATGTCCTAAACGGGAGTACTAACATAAGGTATTTGCAATGTTAATAGAGCCCGCTTTAAAGGATTACTTCAACACGCAATGCTAAAGCTGACCTAATTTGTATTAGGTGCGCAACTGCTATCACAAATTCATTAAACCGTAAATTTACGCTAACAACAGCCACTTTTATGATAAAAACATAAACTCACGGACAACACTAAAAATAAGGATGGGCTAGTTTTTCCACAGTTTTAAATTGTATACTTCGTTATATAATGTACAGCCTGGCAAGTTAATTGCCATGTAACAATCTCTGACACCCAAACAGAAAGGTGTTAAAGAGACCTGACATGAAAACCATTCTCATTCGCTCTAAAAAAATAGTACTATCGGTAATCGATCCCGTAACCCCAGAGTTAGAAGACAGGCGTCTTACCAACTAAGTCACGAAGTTTGTTTGAGAAATAAACTTCTAAAATACATAATGCAAGATTCATTAAAGAAAAGAAAATTGTGTCAATGACCATAGTTGAAATTGGTGGATATTGTCAATGTTGAAGCTCAAAACTTGCAAATCTGCAACTATCCAGAGACTGTTATACATTAATACGATTTAATGTGAAAGACTTCACTACCACTATATGTTAAAAAGCCAAAAAATACATGAGCGTTTATTATACTTTTACTGTATGAATAACAATCTAATGAGCTTTTTATTGATGAAAAATTTCTTCGAAATAATCAGAAAGATATTAGAAAATCGTCTTGAATTAGAAAAAAAATATTAGTATGTACCCTTTTTTATTAGAAAAAGTAACATACTGCACGAAAATTCAGCGCGTTACCGTGCGGCCAAGCAACTCAGAAAATAAATATAAATATATTTCTTATATTGAATTTTACCTCACTTTATGAATTATTATTTTAAGAAGGAATCTAACTACACGCAGAACACTCCAGAAAAAGATAAAGGAAAATTAGCACTAAACGAAATAACCGAGGCGTCTGAGAAATCTGTAAAGCCTCGGGGGTATTGTGACCATTACTTAGGTTTTACTTCAAAACCGCTTTAAACTGAAAGATATTTTGTTTTTTTAGATTTTCCCAGATGGGAGATATTCTTTCTATTAAAGTTATAAAATAAAATAAAACTTTTAATGAATGGACTTTAAAAACAAGTTTTTTCGAGCCACATTCAAGAATACTTGTTAAAAGATTTTTATCTTTTCGTGTTCAGTTTATCAACGATTTAAGGAAGTATCACATGAGAGACTTTTCAGATAATTATTTGAAATATAAACTTACAATTTCTGCAGTGTTTGTCTTATCAGGTGTTTATCTGAAATAAACAAGAATTTTTTAAATTTTATTTTGATATATTTTATCTTCTTTACACACAATTACAATCAGCGGGTTTATAGCCAATTTCTTCTGGCCATCCAGATTGGAGTTCCATATACTGTGCCAGTTTCTGGCTGAGGCATAACAAAGGTATTACAAACAGAAAAAAAAACTTAAAAAATCTGAAAAAAGACAAATTAAAAACAGAGAAAACAGAAAATATACATAAATAATTGTTAACATCAACAATTACTTGAAGTGGGGAGGGATAGATAATGAAATATACAATACGGAATAGGAAAAGCAACGCTATATCATTAAAGAAAAATACAATGACATTTAAATTTGTAAGAAAAACTATTAAATTTTTGTTTATATAGGCAATCCTTTGTATTCAGCGAATGCTAGCGCTTTAATATAATGGTTGACATGCTTGCTCAACGCTTAGCCACCCCAAATTCATTCCCCGGTGGAATCACTTGCGGGGAGTTTTTAACTAATTAATTGAATGGTTTTTAATTTAGCTTTTATTGTCATGTTGCGATCTCTGTCAACCAAACGGAAAGATATTTAGGATACCTCAAGTGAGCCCCTAAAAGAGAATTAAACTCGATGCTCCCGGGTTTAAAATCATGTGTCTTACCAACTAGGCCACGGAGGTCTTGATGCCTATAATGAAGACATGTTTAAAGATATTTCGGTGAACCTTTTTTCAAAAACATCTCCCAGATGTTCCGAATTCCAAAACGGTACAGCTTTAAATTATTTATCAGGTGGATTTTTGAAGCTTTATTTTTTTGCTCCATATTGTTCCAGAATTTATGTCAAGTAATAATAAATCATAAAAAACATTAATTCAGATGAAGTAAGATCTTATATTTAAACCAATGGTACTCGAAAACGATATGTCGAATTGCTTAGCTCACTCGATATTCATACGATAGATCACAAAATAAAATATTCACAACTCACTAAAGATAAGTATGTTTACTTGACATTGCCAGAGCCTTTAACATCGATAAATTGTACTTATATTTTCCATACATATTACAATTTAATTTCAATTAATGATAAGTAAGACTTACTTGCTTATATTGTATAAAATCAATTTTCTTTTAATTTTCCATCTTTGGTGACATTTGAATTTTTTTTTACTTTTTTTCATTTATATTTTTAATTCTCCAAAAATAAATTAGTGCCTTTAAAGAGCGCACTTTATGAATTATTATTATAATGTTGTGACGTTTCACTCAGTAATTAGTCCTACGTTACGTAATAAAATATTTGGTGAATACAAGCACTGAAAAAAAAATCAAAGGAGTGGCCGGGTACCTATCGATGGAACGGGTAAGCGTTTTTATTGGAGCTTTGAAAATCCTTTTGTTTCATGTTAGGTGGTTGGTTTTTTGTTTTTATTGATGCGTTGTCTGTGTCTTACTGGATGATATTATTGTTGAAGCAGGAAGAGGTCATTTGGTGCAATGAACGAGAATTTTTGAAGTTGTCATAAAGAGGTTGTTTTTCCCGCCAAAAAGGCTCTCCATTATTCCAAAAAGATAAATGAACGAAAGATACAAACCTAACAACAGGGATTATAGTTCCATGTCAAAATTGTTGTTAAAAAAAGGTCAACAAACATTAAGCGATGTCACTCGTTGAAGCTTTCCAAATAACAAAATATACTATTTCTTATTTTTTCAAGAGTTCGAAGACGTAAAAATTAAAATTGATCATGGACTAATCAGGGATAGCAACTGAAAGAATCCGATTTGATTTTTACCAAAAATGTAGTGTCTTTGCATTTAAATCTTTTTATTACAAATTGTTAATAAGAATAACAAATTAACTAGCATTTAGTTCTTCCTTTCGGGTGGCCTTGAACGGACTTCCAACTAGTGTTAATATAAAAAATAAATTAAATAAATTAATAAATTAAAGTCAACAATATTCTAAACTCAACGGTAAACAGATTCTTATGTTCCACTTCACGCTCTTGTGACACGTCACAACAAATTTGAGTAAGTTTTCAGCCAATTTAGGCTCCGAAAATGTTCGTTGAAATTATCAAAGATATTCCAGAAAAGTACGAAATAAACCTTCTATTTTGCTTCAGAATATTTGGTGTCAACCCGTCGATGTCAACCCACCGAAATTCACCCCTTTCATCAACCTTTTCAGTGTCACTTTGTGATGCACGCAGATATACGCTTTATGGCTCGAAGCCTTTTGAAAGACAAAATGTTGTGTCGGAGATATGAACAAACATAAAACGGGATCGAAATATTGGAGACAGAGTAAACTTTGTGGTGTTTTGGGAGAAATCACGAAAAATAAGATTTAATATTTTATTAATTCTACTTATATATAAAGACTTTTTTTCAGATATTTTGTATAATAATTTTATATTATGTAATATTTTATAGAATTTGATCAGTAAATTGAATAATAAAATTCGATAATTAAATTGGTTCAGAGATGCGAAAAGAAAGGTCTGATAATAAATATTGCAATTTTAAAGTCATGGTGACAGAAAAGTGAGAAAGGAAAAGTAATTGCAATATATGGGTGAACAATGAAAAATTGGAGCAAGTTAAGTAATCTTGCTTTTTGGGTAGTATTTTTTCAGATAATAGAACAGTTACGAGAGATATCGATCGACGTATAGGAATAAGAAACAATGTCTGTGTCGTTCGATGGGAGTAGCACAATGCGGGGTTCGAACCGGCGACCTTAATAAATAAAATAAAATGAAAAAAAACGTATTTTTATATAGTAATCGATATTGAAGTTTTTAAATGTAATATTGAAAATGTTTTCCATAAAACCTGAAAATATTTATCCTGAAAAAATCTAAGAATCCCCTTGACCCGTAATTCGAGCGCGAGGTATTCTCCAACACGAGAAAAACGGATCTAGCCACTGAAAACTTCCGTGTACATAATTACCACAGCAAAGTTTTCAGGGCTCCAAAACATACCGCGGAGACCCCTTCTTGCAATTATAAGTTTGTGCCGCGAGCCTGCCTGCCTGAGTTTGGTGGCTTTTTGCTTATTTCATTCCATTATTTTAAAATTTTCTCGAGAAATAATTATTTCACGTTATGGAAAGATATGATTTAAAAAATAAAAAATGTCAATTAATTAATTAATTTGTATGAAGTTCTTTAGTTATGTTATATTATAATATACTGTATAAGACTTTCGTTGTATACAGTACATGCTGGTGGGTTTATTGCCATATGTTAATATTTTTCAACCAACCAGAAAAAAGTTATCTTAAGTGAAAACCAGACTGAAATCCATTTAAAACTAAATAGATTTAGAGTCATTGCAGAAATCACATTTCTCGCCACTTTTCGTTGTACATGTTGGCAATACTAGCACGCACAAAAAGATAACAATAACCTAGTCGATAAAGTTAACATTACTGGGAACATTTTTTTGCGTACAATCAGGAATCGAATACAGAACCCTAAGATAGAAGACAAGTGTTTCGCCAACGGTGTCACGGAGAAAGCCACTCAAGCCATTAATTGAATAACCGAAGTCACCCCAAATGCGGTTCCATTTCTTTATAACTTGTCTCAAAGAATATCATCATATGAAGCTGCTCGAAGGTTTCTAAATCTTTCTAACTTGAAAAGTGTATTTGATGCTAGGGATGTCTTTTGGAAGGATAGAGAGAAAAATCTTTACGTCCTTGAAGATCTCCGAATTATCCCTTATACAATAAACTGAGAGATATAACCATTCTAAATATTTGCCACATTTTTTAGGAATATATTTGCTAAAAAAGAATAGTACGTCCCAAGAAAAAAAATTGAATAGATAATGAGTAAGAGAACATTCAAATACAAAGATAAAGAAGTGGAATCTGGATGGAAATTATTCGCAAAAACCATCCTAATTTAGCAAAACGAAGAAATAAATTTATTACATCGTTCAAAGTTACTTGACAGCAGCTTTAAAAAATAACTCTTAATTTCAATACCCGTAGTTAAGATTGTTAATTATTCCTTTAACATTTTAATAAACAAATTAGTGGATTAATTGTTAAAAAGTATGCCGACATACGGTTTAACGTTAAACCATAGCATGAATGAGAAACTAATTTTAATTATGCGATTTTCGTAAGTATGAAGTCATATAAACTCGACAAAACTGATTTTCTTAATTGAAAATCAATTAAGTGTATAAAAAAGTTAGATATCGTGATTTATATTACTATAAGAAAATTTGCTGTCTCAATAAATGAAATAATAAATTGTCTTGAAATAATATAACTTAAAACCAACTTTTATTTAAAAAAAAATAATTCTTATAAAAATATAAAATGAGATTTCATTTTTTTTTCATGTTATACAAATTCATTTTTGTTTACTTAAATTTTACTAAAAAAACTAAAAAATCTACTTACAAAGTCTGGTGTGTTTCGCTTTACAAAGAATTTCAAACATGAATATTAAACAATAAATTACTTCGTTATACCACTTGTAAAATTAATAACCGCCAAACATGCGTCTAACTCTAATCTCAAGGCTCTCAGATTCTGACGGAAGAGAGCATCGGTATACAAGGAAAAAAACACTTGTAGAGTGAGGATTAATGTAATTAAGTGAAGTAACAACGTAACTTTCTGTTAAATATTCTAACGTAGACTTTTCAAACTGTTTCGCTTTATTGCGTAATTTTCAAACGAACAAACTCTCAAAAATATTGAATGACAACTTATAAAAACACCGTGATCCAAGTAAATACAAAATTATATTCGTATTTAAAATAAAACTACAAATAATAGGAATAAAATTTAATTTCAATTTCGATAAAAAAAATCACATAAATCTTTAACACTATTATTGTAATATGATATTTTTTCACATTTTTTACCACCAGATTTTTTTGTCGAGGGAAATTTTTTCGTAGGCAAGTCACGTTTTGGACTGCAATAACTCCACGTGGTAAAGGTACCTTGCCGAATAACTGCCTATTTTCCTTTCAGAAGTGGCAAAATGAAGCTTAGGTCTACTTCACAAGGGTGAAATTACATCTCAGTGGCGTAAACCACTCGGTGACTCAATTATGGCGAAATATTAATGGATACAACGCCCAATCCACCTCACCTGATGTTTCCTTCAATCCACTGTTGAAATAGGAATATCGTTCCACAATTTGGTTGTTGTTTGAATAAGTATTATCAATTACCTAGTAACGTAACGAAAATGAATGATGAAAGTTTTTACAAAAATAATCTAAACAAGTAGTATTGAAGCTACAAGAATTTGGGAAGACCTATAAAAATAAGGCACGATAAAAATAATCAAATTATGGAAAAGGTAAGAGTAAATAACTTTTATAATATCATAGTATGCATGCCGAAGTATATTGACGTGGCAGAAGTTACAATTGTGTGATGAAGTTTATATACAGGTATATTATCTGTGTCTACCCTAATAGTGACGTAGCGTGATGGTAAAAGTGATGATGACAAAACAAAATACGAATTAGATAATATGTTATATTCGTTTCATCATATCGATGGTTACAAGCCGTCACGACACCTCGTGTCTGTCATTTATTCCATACAATGAGTTCCATCTAAATCTGCTAAGATGGTGGTTCACAACAGTATTTTAGTACTAACTTTGAAGTATAATGATGAGTATTATTATTCAAGAAAAAATATGTTTTCAAACTGAATTTAATGTATTGTTAATAATTAAGACATTAACACTGTGGAGGTTTAAAGCCATTTTAACTTGTTTAGTCAAACGCTGTTTATTCCACTTAATATAACGGTATAACCTTACCGGTATCAAGGTTCTCATCTCATCATCAGTAAGCACAAACAAACCGGTGTTGTTTGTGCTTCTCTGATGATGAAATGAAAACCTTGAAATCGGTAGGATGATACCGTTACATTAAGTGGAGTAAACAGCGTTTTACTAAACAAATTACAATGAATTTTATGTGTTTATGCAAAAAAGATCCAGCCCAAGATTCTATGTTGTCCACTTTATTTTATATCCAATATATAATCAATAGAATAGTTATTCCATTTAAAATATTACTTAAGTACTGGAGAGTTTGTTCAATTGATTAACTTGCATTTAATGCAAAACTTGGAATTTTCAAAATTTTAATCAAGGTTTAAAACCACGTAGTACTCACGGAACTTGCAGTTCATCAATGCACGTATTGACAATTATAATGAAGAAGCACCAACACTCATACACGTTATCAGATAATATATTTTATCTGACTTTTTTATTTTTTTCGCGTACCATCCTTTCCTGTAGTCCTACCATTAATTTTTATATAATATATTTTTTCCTTTTTACTCGAATTAAATTATTTTCTTGTAAACTCTGTCTTGGTTGGTTGGAAGAAATTGCTGAATAGCAATAAGCTCACCAGATGTACAAAAATAGTGTGATAACAATCGTTAATTTTGTGAACGATCGTTACTGCTGTTTAAAAAAACGATGTTATAAATTATATATTTTGTTAATTATTTTAGTTTATCAATAAAAACAATAAAAAAAATACATTAAAAAAAAACTGACCCCGACGTGATTTGAACACGCAACCTTCTGATCTGGAGTCAGACGCGCTACCGTTGCGCCACGGAGTCATGTGCAACAGACAAATTTATACTTGTTCTTATGTACTTCGTTTGCAATTGTTTTAAAGGTTTTTTTTTAGAAATTGAAGGTCAAATGCAGTTTATGTTATGCAAAAAATATCAAGCCGTAAGACTTGGCAGAATAATTTATTTGAATCAACATTATATACATACATTGACTACTTCCTTCGTTAGTTAACAAGTGATCTGAAGACTTGAGTAGAAAGTTCTGGTTATACTATATAAACTAAAGTAATGTAACTGAGCAACTACATTGGATTTTTACTTATGTCACCACATACCAATCAATGCCTTACTTGAATTTTTCATTTTTATTAGTATCTCGGTTTGACACGAGAATATAGCTGAAAATAAATAATATTTCAAATAATCGCATAAACTGGTTTTTCTTCTGTTTTTGAGTCAAAACCTTCAGATAACATTTATTTTTAAACAAATTCATGCCAAATGTATTTCTATATGTTAGTAAAATAGCAATCAAGACTATTTCGCATTGTTTTTAGCAGGCGCCAGTAGTATTATGTTAATTTAATTCAAACCAAAATAGTTTTTTAGAAAGTTATATTCAGTTTACGCAATAGTATTTTATTTTATTTGTTATGAAACTAACTTATTAAGATGGGTGATAAACTTGACGACGACTTGGTGACGACCTCCATGGTCTGGTGGTAAGACGCTTGTCTACCGATCCGAGGGTGCGGGTTCGATCCCCGCTGGAACCCAGATAAAAAAAAAGGGATTTCAGTCTGGTTTTCACTTAGGACCCATTAAAACATCTTTATTGTTGGTTGTAAGAGATTGCCACATGGCAATAAACCCGCCAGGTTAAATAAATATGAAAATTAAAAAAAATAACATGTTGATGGGGTTTGGACATGATGAACGGAGAAATGTTGATAGACTGGCTAAAACATTTTATAATGTAAGCATATGAGGGAGTCGTGATAGAGGACGACCAAGAAAAATATGGTTGGACCAAGGGAATGAAATTTGAAAATAAGGAAATATAAGGAGTGAGAGACACATGAGAAATTATATGAGAAGATATATATGAAGTATGACGTGATAAGAAAGTTTAGCACAATGTGCTTTCTGCTTACCCCAACAGGGAAACGGTGTGATGATATGTATGAATATATCATTCAAACCCTCAAAAATCGTTTAGTATAAAGAGACGCTTTAGCCCGGCGATTCTAAGGTTGGTTTTATTTAGAAAAGTATATTTTTACCTGAATGTATAGGTACTGTCCAGGTGCTCTAAGTAAATGCCTACCATACATAATGAAGAGCTCATGAAGTCACATTTATTACAAAATAGCGTTATGTAAAGTGGCAAATTTATAATACTATAACATACATATTTTTTACATGCTATTTACTCTTTCTTCTCCATTATTAAATAAAAACTTTTGGCTACACGCAAATAAAAAATATTTTGAACAATTATTGTCATTTCTATTATTTGAATCTAACGATTTATTATTATTCTAGTTCAAACGAACAAACGGTAATTCTAAATAGAAAACTGTTTGTTTTTATTATTCAAACTAAAAAAGAAACAAAATATTATATAAAATGTTTTTTTAAGTAAATTGCGTGGAGATAAAACAACCTTGAAATTATAATTGGACGTATATTTGCAAAAAGGATCCAACGGAAAAAAAATCTTTTTTGGTAATTTGGTATAAAAAAAAGGTTAATCCTATGTATGAAAAAATATCAATCCCTTTAAATGGATATTTCATGGTTAAATTACTTTTTAACTTTTTATTTTATACAAGCACATACAAAGTGGCAAGATATTATTAACCTCAATTATCTCAGAATCGGTAAAATGTGGGTTTGTTCCTTTTTGCATAATTATTTCCAAGTTATCCAAAAATTTGTTGGTTTATATTTTCCACGGCGGTTTCTTTTTAAAAGGTCTCTAACGCTTTGAAATGGAAATGCAAAAGATTATCGATAATGAAATTCGTAACAATGAAGTTAACCACAAAATGTTTAACGGTCTAACTTGACTCAAAGGTAAATTAAGAAGGAATTCAAACCACAGTGGCGTAGTAAAAAAGGCGTGTACTTCAACAAAGGGATCCCTTTCTAGTGTATAAAAACAAGCGGCTTTTTAATTCTATTGAACTTAATTAAAAAATACATCCGTTTAACAAAAATAAATTAGACGTACTGTGTTTTAGAAAGTGATGAGAACTTGTATCGTGTTTCAGACACTTATTCATCATAAAAATATTTCGTGCAATATCACGTGCAAATCACATTCATCCACAGATAAGATTCTGTGGTACTGCGATGATAATCGAGTCAATAATTTCGGAAGGGGACTTTACTCAGCCTTACTTCGGTTTATCTTCCGACAGATTGTCTACTCCGATCTAGTTCTGGTTCTGTCAATGAATGGTTCTGTTGCATTCGACACTTTTTTGTGAAAGTGCCAGCAACTTACTAGACTATTTGAACTCCAGGTCTTAAGCCACTTTATAAGTATATTGACCGCGCTGCGAGTCATTTTCCTTCTCCCGTGATGTAGGACCTTAAGTCCGTCGTCACTACTATTCTTATCACACTCGGTGTGTCATCACCGGAGAACGAGTCCCTTAAGGCATTTCCTTCTTCGTCACTACGTGACGTTGCGCTCATAAAAAAAATCAAGATTTTGATATTTTGTTGTAAATCGCGTTGGATTGGAACTTATTTTGTCCTCCTTAACTGTGTGGGTGGATGTGGGATCAAACTGTATATCCCATGCAACCAACTGATAAAATAATTTTTTGTTTATAGTTAAGGCATTAACGTTGTGGAGGTTTAAAGACATTGTAATTAATTTTTATCAAACACTGTTTATTCCACTTTTTTTGTGGAATAAACAGTGTTTAATAAAATAAGATACGCAATACTCGTACTGTCAAGAGATTGATTCAAATGCGAAACCAATTGGTTTTGTTTTGTATCGTAAATTGTAATTCATAATTTTTACACAAAATTTAGACGCATATTCATTATATTATTTATAGATAAGTCATGAACACTGTGGAGGTTTAAAGGCATTATAATTTATTTTATCAAACACTGTTTATTCCACTTTATGTAACGGTATAACCCTACCGGTTTTAAGGTTTTCATCTCATCATTAGGGGAGCACAAATAAGACAATATTTATTATTTTATTATTATTTGACTGAATTGTAAATAAACGTGCTATGGCTTTATTCCTCGTGATTTAAATAAGTTACTTTAAATCATGAGGAATGAAGGATTTCAGGGATTTATTAACCTGAGCAAATACTACAAAAACAACTTTATTCCGTTAATCAGATACGGGAACTCTACAAGTAATTCCCGTAACACTCTGGAGATGTAGAATAAGAAATACCCTTACTAAGAAATCTGTGAAAAAGAAAAGAACATACATACTCGTAAATGTACATCGAAAAGTTGGGTGCTTCAAAAATCCCTATAGTATGCTACACGAAAGACCCTCAGGTAATCGTCATCATGGAAAACCATTTAAAAGATAGCTGAAAGTCAACATTTCAGGAAAGAAACAGCATTCCCAATGAACCGATCTTTGAAATAGAATATTTATAGATGTACGAGTATATGTGACATAATATGTGTGGTCGAACTACACCAGCAAAGCATTAATTTCTGTCTTAGATTTTTCAAAGCAGTTCACTTAATGCTTTATTTTTACTTTATTTTAAAAACATTTAATTTAAAAAACATAAATAGATTTAGTCAATAGAAGCAACACCACTGAATTTCAGTTGTGAAACATAATCGGTTGGAATTCAGAGCCAGGACTGAAGAGTTGGCGGCAGGATGTGAACACTGAGAATAATCGGGGTAAATTTAGAATTGGCAAATTTTCAGCATATTTTGAAAGCGTTAATTGAATCTGTGATATTTAATCAATATTTTTTCTGAAATTAATTTCTTTGTCATACTAAGAAGAATTTGTGAAATTAATAATGAAGTCAATAGATTTTATAAAGCAATTGCTTTATAAAATCTAATTTGATTAACGGATAACATGAAGGTAGAGAAAGAATACTTGGATTCTTTATATCATTCGTACAAATTATTTAGGAACTATATTGACTATTTTATTCTTTAGTGTACATGGTTACATACGCCTTACCCCTTCTATCTTTCACAACTGCAGCACATAGCACTTCAACTACTATTGAACCAGTCACAGCTTTTACTTAGTTGTTCAATGTTAAAGGGAATCTTTTATAGTTTACAGTAGAACCCAGCAGGTTTATTTTATTTTTATTTATTTATTTATTATTACACATGACAAGAAATATACATAATTTGCAAAAAAACAACAGGTAATTTAATTTGGACATACATTATTTTAATGGATCTAGGTTTGTCGCCTTTCATTTGTCGTATCCCCAGTAAACTAGGCTTTTGCCTGTATTTCACTGAGAATATAATATTAACATGTAATAATATCTTCCAACTAACCAGAAAGGTATAACACAAGCCTTAAAAATATAGTGAAAACTACACTGAAACCCTTTTGAAAAATATCGAATAAAAATACCAAAGGAAAATGAATCGACAACCGCCTGGTTGGAAGTTAGGTAAAAAAGAGCCACCGGGGGGGTTGTCAAGTATAACGGTTTACTTCTTCAAATTTGTTCAAAAGGTTTTATTTTTAGAAGTGAATAGTCTCAACATTTAAAATGAAAGGCATTCCGTACTACTAACCGCAAATAATCATGCGCTTTCTGTATCTAGGTTAATGATTTTACTGACACTCTTAACTTCCGGCAAAGCTCTGCTCGCATTTCCAAGTAATTGCGCGCAATATGGGCTTGTGTTTGTCTTCCAAGACCGCCGCGAGTGTTTACCATTGTAATTAATGGGGCGTGTGATACAATACAATATTGTGTATAAAACAACGAAAGGGTGGGTGCATGGAAATTAGTTTATTTATAAAACTGTATGCAAATAGAAAACTACGCCTAAAATCATTTTCGTCAATATTTACCATAACCAATGGCTCAAACGCTGATATTTATGAAAAATAATTTCAAATTCATTTCGTAGGAGTAATGGCAAAGTTTAAAATGATTTCGAGTTTAAAAATATTACATAATTTCCTTGCATTAATTGCATTATTACATAATTTCCTTACATTAACATACAAACAATATTGTACCAATTTTAGTATAAATCAATATTGTTAGTAAGTAAAAATCAATTATGATTGAATACATGTTTACTAAAGAAAACTAACAAAATTGCATTTTGATGACTTTAAAAAAATTATTTAACTGCTTTAAACACAGTTTCAACGAAATTCAAAATGTTAGAAATCACAGATAGTTGTATGAAGATTAATGCATATATTTATCAAAAGTACAATTTACCTTTAAACAATATTTAAAAAATCGGCATTGAGTGCTTCCTTCATTATAAAAGAAAAAAAAATGTTTCATCAACAAAATATTCAAAGAAACAATACATTTTGCAAAACATAAGTTTGCAAATACACACGTCAAAACTCGCACAAAAATTCAATAAAATATAGAGACGACCTTCGTGGCCTAGTGTTAAGACACTTGTCTGCCGATCCGGAGGTTGCGAGTTCGATCCCCGCTGGAACCCAGATTTTTTTAGATAGGATTCCAGTCAGGTTAACACTTAGGGCCTATAAAAATATCCTTCTGGTTGGTTAGAAGAGATTTCCACATGGCAATAAACTTGCCAGGTAAAAAAAAAAGAGTTATTATAATATTAGGGCCCTCACAAGGCGGACAGTCTACACTGTATCAAACCGGGCGTTACAATAAATTGACATTATGTGAAAACGAGAATGTAATGCATACTAAAGAAACGTCAACATGTTTATAGTTTTAATGCAATCGAATATCGTCCATACAATATTTAATGTCTCAAGATACTGACATATAACTTTCAGAGCAAAATTGAAAAATATATAACCTTCCAAACTTAAAACTCCTAAAATATGGGCTTCCAAAATCTTAATAAAATTTTAACCCCACTCTATGTTTTTTTGTCCGGATCTCCTTGAATTCTTAGTTGGTAACTAAAATCAATATGTGGTCCATGAATTTAAATTGTAATTTTTTTTTCAGATTAACATTTCTCTCTCGATCAAGCGTGAAAGCAATAAAATAGATCTACAGAATAGTTAATTTAGGTCTACTCGATTAATTTATTGACAAAATAAACGACACCGAAGTATCCTTCACATATAACAGGAACAATTATAAAAGGAAATATAACGTAAGTATCAAAATCTTCAAAAAACTAACAATTCAGTATACATACATCTTTCAATATATGAAAAAACCAACTTTTGTTACAATACAAAAATAATCAATTATAATTAATTGAATTATATTAACAATACAAGACTTGAGGTGAAAAAAATTAAATCTCATTCAATAAGAATACGAAATTTAAGGGCAAATAACATTAAAATCTTAAAATAAAATGGAAAAAATATACTCAAATACAATCAACGAAAATACAAAACTAATTAAATTGCAAAAAAAACAATTCAGATAAAATGAAAAAAGAATAACCAGCCAAGATTTTAGATTGAGGAAACGCTGGAAAAGGACGCTCATGAACTCAACAACATCTACAATAAAATTAGCTACCAAACCAAAGATGGAATTCCACAATTATTGTATTCTCAAGATTAATGGATATTATATTTTATTTATAGTTAAGGCATTAACATTGTGGAGGCTTAAAGACATTGTAATTTGTTTTATCAAACACTTTATTTCACTTTATATATAAAGTGGAATAAACAGTGGTTAATGAATATTACTCCCTATTTTAATTTAATTAGTATGCACTTCAGGGATGACTTATCGTGAATATTTTTAAAAGCTTCAACATAAAGATGCAATCAAGTCATTCTTACAATAACTGTATTATAGGTAATCAGCAACCGAATATGTAATGTATTGTATAACTCTTTCATTATATACAGTACAATCTGGTGGGCTTATTGTGGTGTGGCACTCTCTATCAACCAACAAGAAAGATGTTAAAGAGGTCTGAAGTAAAAATCAGACATGAATATTTTTTAAAACACCTGGATTTCAACGGGTATCGGACCCGAACCCGGGTTTGAAGACCCGGGGGTTCGGGTCCGATTCCCAACTTGTCAGCTACGCCATGAAAGTCGTCTTTCGAATTCGGTAGAATGAGCCGGGAAAGCAACGAGAACTGCAAAAAAATATATGCAAAGCTTTAACAATAATTTGCTGTTATTTTAAACAAAAAACGTGAATTCAATATTAACACAAACTTTTTTCCTGACAGTTATAAATTTCGAGCACACGCTTCATTTTATTGGAAAGTTCTTCGTTAGTCTTCAAAGAAAATTAATTTAAAGTGTTTTGAACATTTTGAGACGACATTTCTGTCACACGTAACAAAACAGTGGAAAATAAGACATGGCCATTTTAAATTAACTTGGAAATTGCCTCTTGCTTAACGAACAACACATTAATTAAATTGAAAATACTCTCTCAGTATGTTCAAGACGAAACCTTTGATAAATTATTTACAATTATTTATTCCCGCCTCTTTAATAATAATAAAAGGACATTTTAAATAGCACTCTTTAGTTGAGTGTAAGGATAGGAAGGTGTTGGCTGCTTCCATTATATTGAATAAATTATAAATGGGATGATAAATAAAATTTATAAGATAATAAATAAAACGATTTAATCGTGAAGATAGCCATCGTGGTACAGTTGATAGAGCTCATGACTTCTAACTCTAAGATTTAGAGTTCGATTAAAGGTGGAATCCAAAAAAAATCATTATCAAATTTTTTACAGGGTAAATTTTTGAATATCTTTAGAGTTGGTTGGGAGAATGACGTATGATAATAAGTCTGCCATATTTGTACTAATTTAAACTGAATAATAATTATAATAAGAGGATAATTTATGCACCGCCTCTAGTAAACAAACTTTTGACAAATTAAAAATATCACAAAATAAATATATAAGTTGACTGTAAGGATAGAAAGGAAATGGCTGCGGACATTAGATAAGGCACATCCCCTAAATATAAATTTGGGAAGTGGGATGTTAACCTAAAGTAAAAATTATGTTTTCTACGCGCTATAGATTTGCACTCCGTGTGAGATTTGCGATTTATTTTCATTGATAAAACTGACCGACGGTTAAGTTGATTTTGAACATAATTACAAAACTATTTTTACACAGAGAAATTATAACAAAACTCGGAGCTCGCAGAGACGGTGCTGAAATCCTGAGACTTTGTGTAAAACAATGAAAGCTAGTCACCGTAAGCAGGTGAACGAGATTACCAAATCAGAGGTACTCAATACCAAACGTCGCTTAAAATGGCACCAAAGACATAAAAAGTCTCCTGGTATCAATTGCAGGCATATAACTTATCCATGTGACATTTTATAGTAATATTGAGAATATATAATTCATGTATTGTGAAATTCTAAAAAAAAATGCATTAAATAAAGGGTGAATATTATAAAAGCAATGTTGATTAAGTGGTCTGTAGTTTGTTAAACACTTAAATTAAATTATATTTAAAAAAAAAACGTGTAAATATAAATAAATGGAATAAACTATACAAAGGCTCTTTCAAATTGAGCGGTTTTTTTAATTCTATTTGTTTTAATTTTTGAATAAAACACACAATTTGCTTTGATTTCAAAGAACATTTTATTGGTCATTGAAGTATGTATAATTTAAACACAAAAAACAACATCTGCCAAATTTCCATCTCTTGCAGCTCCACAATTTTAAAGACCCTTTATTTAAAATGAAATTCAGTAAAAGTATTACATTAATCAATATTCATGTTCAAACAATAAAATAGGACAAAGGTAAAATTAACAAATTCAATTTTGAAAACGAATTCTACTTAGAAAGTTCGACTTTGAAGTTTTTTTTATTTGATATTCATAAGTTTCTTTAACAGAGAAAAACTTTTCTTTTTATTATTTCGTTAAACACGTGAATTTTATTTTAATAATGATAGTTTTTTAACAACTAAGTGAAACCCCCAGTAATAAAAACAAAAAAGTTATCGGTTTCGTATTACAAATTTGTTTATTCTTAATTTGCGATATACTCACATAAAATTGAGTTTTCCGATTCAAAACTATATGATCGGAATTCAGGTTATTTTACAATGTGCAGAATAAATGTTCATTCATATAAGAAATTTCCGCGATTAAAAATATATGAGGGCATTCAGAGTGCAATTTGAAATCTTTAATATTTATTTTCAAAACTATAAAAGTATAGAAGCATTAACGAAAAAAACTACAAAACTATTGCCAAAATGATGCAACCATGTGTCTTAATGTCTCTAATAGGTATGGTATATTTGCTATTTTTTAGATGACCTCCGTGTTCTAGTAGATAAGATACTTGTCTTCTACGGGGCTTTCAGGTTTGAGTGTTTATGGCACTAAAAATGTGAGCCCCGGTTTCGATTACTTCGTCAAAAAGATAATTTCTTCCTTTGTATGCGCGTATTGCCAGTTAGTACTCCACCAAACTGTGAGTTACGTGTTTCTTAATCAAGTATTTCTAAAAAAATCAATTCAATTCAATTCACCCTTATTTTAAAGCTCCACAAGGGAACATAGGGAGGCTACCAGTCTTCATTTTTTTTTCACCAGTCCTCAGGGGGTCCGTTACCAAACGGGCGACGGGATCAGCGATATCGAGGTACCCGAGCTAGAATGAGCCGTTCTTTAGGTTTTTTTTTGCCCGGACCTCGGGATCGTCAGGCTGATCTCCTGACATCCTTAAATCATGTGGATCAAAAAAGGCCAAGACAACACCATTCTCGGATCTCTAAAAAGCAATGTTTTAATGTGCCTAATAGCAATGCTATCTTCTTATGATATATCCTGACTACCATACACACTCGAATATTTCCACATCACCAATACATATAATCCCGCTAATGATTACCATAGAGGATTCATTGAAATTTAAAAATCAATTATCTTGTTATTCCCATAATTACATTAATCAACTCGACACAGGCTTCTACCTCATATCTCGAGGCTCTCTTCAAATAGAACGAACCCTATTTGTTACGAGAACAATTCTTACGTCTAACTGGTGTCATGTTTCATCGGAAGCGGAAATACTCGTATATAGGTAGTCTACTGACCCAAAGAAAAACATGATAAAATTATTAATTTGCATTATTTGATACTGTATTTTTTTTGCAAATGGGTTTATGCATCTCTAATGTTTCTAAATTCATTGCTTTTTTTTAAACATATGTTAAATTGTATTTCTTCTTTGTTTGAAATTATGAGTTGTCTCTACAATATGGTATGCAAATTCTGAAAGTTGTTTGCTTTCTTTGAAATCTTTCTTAACAGTTAGTGCTGAGAGTCTATATACGAGGCATATCCAGAAACTAAGTGTACTGATTTTTTGTAGGTTACAATTTTTTTTATTTAAACAAAAAAATTACGTGGTTACCGTAGTACATATGTAAGCTATTTTTCGACATAGTCGCCATTCCTCTCAATGCAGGTGGTGAAGTGGGGTATCAACTTTTTGATGCCTTCCTCGAAGTAGTTTCCCGCCAACCCCTCCGTCCACTTCTCCACCTCCTCCTTTACCTCCTCGTCGGTTGAAAACCTTTTTCCACCCATGTGCAGCTTTAGGGAGGTAAAGAGATAGTAATCTTAAGGTGCTAGGTCAGGGGAATGCGCGGGATGGTTCAGGACATCCCATTTAAACGAGGCGAGCAGTTCCGTCTGTCATTGTCGTGCAGCAGGCAGACTCCCTTTGTCAGCATGCCTCTCCTCTTGTTCTGAATCGCCCTCCGCAATTTTTTTAGGGTCTCACAGTATCTTGCAGAGTTGATGGTCTCCCCTTGAGGCATATATTCAATTAAAATTATGCCTTGACAGTCCCAAAACATGGATGCCATGATTTTCTTGGCTGATATTGTGGTTTTGAACTTTTTGGCGGAGGGTGAAGAGGTGTGACGCCACTGTTGAGACTGCCTTTTGGTTTCAGGCGTGTAGTGTGCAACCCAAGTTTCATCTCCAGTAACGATGGAGCGGAGAAATTCATCTCCATGGAGTTTGCAGCGCCTCAAAAACTCTTGTCCGGCCTCCGGTATTTCGCACTTGGCGGGATATTGGATTGACATTTTTCACGAAACGTGTTGTCGCGTCGACACTTCTCAACGTACTGACCTCAAACCGATCTCGTTGCGGAGGGGAAGGACCCGGCTACACGGAAGTGAAGCTAACATGTCGAAAATAAAATCCATCCGGTCGTGAGAGCCTCAGTACACTTAGTTTCTGGATACGCCTCGTATATAGACGTTTTATAGTATTGAAATAAAAGTCCAGCTGTAAAACGGTTAAATAAAATAATGACTTTTCAGGATATACTTTTGTTTCATTCATTTCAAAGTTAATTATTTCCTGAAACAGGCTTCAAAAACTTGCAAAAATAATTCATAAAAAAACATCCGTCTAACAATGTTTGAACTAATAAACTAAAACGATGTGAAATATAAACATCTTAAAATGTTTGTACACATTTTATTGATAAAATGAAAAGTAAAGAATATGATCTTTATTTTGCAATATGATGCACCATCATTATTAGTTTAAACGCAGATTAAATTAAGTTTAGTTTATTTCTCAGTTTTCAGGACGCGTATTTCTCAGTTTTAAGCGACTATTACACTGGGTTATAAAACATACAATAACATTATTTTGTATCGAATGAAACGGAATACAAACATTTAAAATGATAAAATACATTATGATTATATTTTAAATATTTCATAAAAAAGGTTTCAAGTGAAAATCTCAAGTGATACGAGTACTACACATATTGTATATAGCACGAAAAATTCGAATCTCGAATGAATACATATCAAAAAGTTCTGTTGATAAATATATAGGTACAAATATGTAAACAAGTAACTTTACATACAAACATGAAAACAGATTTTCCAAAGGGTACAGGGAAACATCGAGAGAGTAAATATTTACAGGACTGTACCTGCCTGTTTCAGTTCGAAGATAAAACAAACACAACCTACTGGGTGGATAGCTATAGCTATTCATCAAAATCTGACCTCTTTCTTTGCCTTCAAGAAATAAATCCGCATGTTGACAAACATGTCCTTAACCACGAGATATTCGAATATTCAGTTACACATAAAAGTATTCATTTTGTTTTGACAAACAATCTTTTTATAGGACAATTTCTTCTCTTTTCCCCTTTATTTTTCGTATAAAAAAACATCATTTATTTGGAACTAGGAAAGAAACTGTTTAAGCAAAAGCTATAGATAATATGGATAGATGTATGCTTAAAGATGTAATCTTGAAAACTTTTTCATGTTTATTTTATATGCATATAATAAGCAAACCTTAATCGTTCATTCACCTCAAGTCTAAAGAAATATTACGAACTACCCCACCCCCTCTGCTCCGCAGCGGTAGACGCGGAAATGTAAAAGCGCACATTTATATGTATTTATTTAAAATTCCCATTCATGTATCTATCTAAAATATATATCATAAAGTCACACCGTTAATCCTCCCCCCCTCCATCTACGTACTATGTCATAATATATGGATACCCATATTCAAAAAAAATAACGCATACAGCGGAGGGGTTTTTACGTTTTGTAAACTTTAAACAGTATACTCGTATCCCGATAACTGAGTTGAACTATGGTCTGCTGTTTAAAGACATCAGGCTTACAACCTTGTCAGAAAGATGATTGACTTTACAACATAATTTAAGATTGTCAGCTCGTATTTAAATGGTTCGGAATCAACTCAGCTTGTCACATATGTGTACATATTGCTTGAAGACCCATTCGGCAATTTTTTTTCCAAACACATAGTTATGTGGTTTACAACCAGCGGCGGCTGATCTTGGGGTGCGTTAGTGCACTGAACCGGGAAAATAATTCGCAATAATTAAATTATATATTCGCAAACATGACTTCCAAAAATGTTAAATATTTGTATAGATTAAATATGTATAAGAATACTGACAAATAGTACGAGTATTTTTATTTAAGTGAAAATGCAAAAAAAATTCAAGTAAAATTTAAAAAAATATTCCTTTCAAATTGACCGGCCAAGTTTGGGCAATACTACCGGAGCGATCTCCAATATGCACCTGACGGAAACGCAAATTCATATAGGGCAGACAGAGACATACAGTAAACCGTGAGACGGCGATATTTCATATTCGCTCAACGTCATCAATGTATGGGCATTGTATGTATTTTCATACGACTTTGAATACTTACAGAAGTAAAATGAAGAAGTAGTTCTTGCTAGTATAAATTGATTGAATTGTATAGATTTACTTTGTTGTGTTGTTCGTCGTATAATGTTATTTTTCTATTGTACTCGTATACACTGCTAACATGTCAATGTTTAAATCTATTTGTTGTCGAAAAAGTTATTTGACTGTTGAAATAAAATAAATAAATAACATTGTTTTTTTTCCTCTATCTTGTTCCTGTTCTCCACACTTCCCCCCAGCCAAATTCCAACAAAATATATCACGTCTATTTCATTCATCCGATGGAGAAATAAGGTGTCCTTAAATCGGACTGATACTCCGAGGACTATAATCAACAGTGTAATCGTTCACTTATAAAATATTTAAAGCCAATCAATGGCCGCTTGGCGTAGTACTTTTACTACAAAATTTCATAATTTTTGACAGTTTCAATGTCAAAAAATTATTAATTATAAAAGGTTGCAAAGATTCATGCAAAAAAAATGTAGAATGTTATTTAATGGTCGGCATCACCGTGGATGAAATAAATATTATAGCATGTTCTACAAACATGTAATTTATTGTATTACGCATTCCGTATTGTGCGCATTTTACCTGTGGGCTAGCTATTTATCTCAAAAATGTAATTGTTTCATAAAATTCATATTCATGGCAGTTAAACAAAATCCAAAAAATAGCACGCAAATTTCCAAAAAAAATGTACATGACAAGCTCCGTGGTACAGTTGGTAAGTAAGACACCCGTGAATTGCGGGTTTGGTTCCCGTTGGAAATTATTTTTTTGAAATATTTTTCCAGTTTGGTTTTCATTGAAGGTATATTAAATAACTTTGTATTGTATTACACTTTTGTTGTATACAATACAACCTGGTAGGCTTATTGCCAGGTGACAAACTCTTGCAACCAACCAGAAAGATGTTAAAGATACTTTAAGTGAAAAACAAACAGGAATATTTTTTTTTAAATCTGAGAATTGAGCTAGCAATCTCTGAGCTGGAAGAAAAGCTATTTGATTGAACGAGATTGTCACATGATATTCAACTGTCAAATACTATATACAATAAAACGGTATAATACAATAAATTATCTTCAATGAAATTTCAAAATAAATTTTGAAATAAGATTATAATAATGATATAACAAAAGAACAATTTAAACAGCGCCGTTTAGAGTGCAAACTATCCTCAAGGGTGCTCTAGCTTGGAATGCGAACCCACTGTTATTGATAAATTAGAATTTAAAAAAATTGAGTGAAAGGATAGGAAGATGGTGGCTGCGGCCACTAGATAATTGGAAATTTTATAGTATAAATAATTTTTTATAAAAACATATTTGAAAAAAAATCACAGAAAAATTGCCAAGGGAAGACGAACTATAAAGACACCTTTGTAGATCTTCCGATGTGTGATGATAACACATTCGGATTTAGGTGAGGTGTAGTGTACGTGTGTAGTGATCACATACAATCATACATTTTGATAATACATCCCAAAAAGAGTTGTCTTCGAGTGATGACTAAGGCTGTACACGCCACTTATATATCTAATATTTTGAAACAGGCACATATCGATCCATTTAAAATATCACAAAAGAAAACGAACGTTAACCAAAACTAAAGATCCTTAATTCATTGAATATTACGCAATAACAATATGTCAATTGCAATAACAAAATAAACAAGACAAAATGACGATATACACTTATCGACTAAAATCAATAAAAAATATACCATAAATATATTAAAATATTGTACACAGCTTCAATAATACCCAAATAGTCAAAAAGTGTTTTTTTATTTATCATCATAGTATAAATAGGCCAAAACCCGTACGGCTGTCGAATACTTGGATTCTCTCCGAAAGTAATTCGAAATTTGAATCTCGGTGGGAATACTGAACGAATTTTAAATACCTAGCTAACAATTTTTAAACCGGTGTAAAAGGGGACGATGTATAAAGGATATATATAAACAAATTTTACATTTATGAATATATATTTTCATAAATGTAGAATTTATTTTACCTCCGTGAGTATTTCACGGGTTGCAACTAGTTTTATATATTGTTAATGATGCGCAAGACAGTCAAAAGTTTTCTTTAAGTTTATTTTAAAGGTTTATTTTTTAACATTTCTATTCATATTATTCCACGTACTCATTATCTTTTCGTATAGTTACTTCAAATGGCGAAAACAGATAAACATTTTCATCACATCAATGTAAAGTGATAAGTTCATATAAACTGGGCCATGATTGTTCTAAGCGCATTATACATATGTAACAATAGAACTAAATCATCTTCATATTTCGTTTAACTCGCCCATTCCAAAACGCTTTTGACATACAAAAATAACATAACGACACATAAAAACGTTATTTCGTGAAATTTTCCACTTTTATATACCAAAATTGGAGAGAAAAAAAAAACAAAAAAAGCGTACATTGCGAAACTGTCATGATTGTGCAAAGGTAAACATGGCAGGTGTAAATTTACAAGTCTCCCCAGAGGACGTGTAAGTACCGACATAAAGGAGGGACCGGTTTTCAGCAGGCGTGGCTGCCCCCAAGGGATAGCTAGCCCGGGGCGGGGACGAAGGCAGGACGAAGGACATGATTCTACTACAAACCTTCGTTTCGTCTTTTTTTGATAAAATTATCTAGTTCTCACGTCACAAGTGATGCTCGTGACAGAGTTGTTTTAAATATTTTACAAAATGTCTATTAGACTTTATGGTGATTTATATTAACGTTACACAACGACGGAGATAACAGAGAAACAGCTCCTGATAGTATCATAGCGTAAACTAATAAAGGTTTCATATCCTGTTAACTTATACCGCCCTGGTTGAAACTCGATGTAAGTTCTATTTGCTTCGAAACTTAAGAGCAAATGACAAATGAATACACTACATCAAATTTTTACAAGTTTTTTATAGAAGGCTTTATGAACTTCAACACGTTCTATCAAGATCACAATGTTCAGTTATACGGTAAGGGTCAAGAAGATGAATGAATTCAGTATTTTTTTATGGGCAGTAAATAAGATTGAACTCTTCGCGATTGCAATTATTTGATTTACCAAGATTTATTTATTGGTCGAGTTAGTCTAAAGGAAATTTATACATTAAATTGAAATTATCTGGATGGGTGATTTCATGAACAATTTTATGATATTTTCTAACAAATTAAATTTTGTAAATTAGTTTACAAAATTTAATTTGTTACAACGAACCGCGAAAATATACAACGAACAAAGAAAAAATAATGTTTTGTTAATGATGAATGAATTAAATTACTTTTTTTTTCTTTACGGTACTTACACCAGTCCAATGTATTTGTGAATCCTTTATTGATTTTATCCATTCAAATCTATTTTGATTCGTCTTAATAGTTGCGCATATATTTAAATAAATATCTAGAGAGAACGAAACTGAAGAAAGCATGAAGGAAATCATTTAAATAATTTTGTGTAACTTGATATAAAGAATTTTTTTTTAAATTAGGTATAAACGTACCATATGAAAATTTTACCAATAAATAGAAACAGAGGAGATAAATTTTGTCCTTTATTAAGAGTACATCGTAAGCAGAATAACAACAAAAATTATTCCTATTTTTGTATCAAATTTAAATAATATTATTAAAAAAATACAAATCATTTTACAAAAAATATACGTAATTTTTTATCAAGTTGGATTATGCAATAGCGACAACGTAAAATATGAATAAAAAAACAGACAGGTTTTGATAATCTTATCTATAATGATAAAAATTATTTAAAAAGTTCATTTTCTTACAAAAAAAAATCCCTTTTAACAAATATTTTTCAAAAAAAAATCCCTTTTGACAAATAAAAAAATCCCTTTTAAGAAAATTATATATAAAAATAAAAAAATTTAAACGATTTTCATAAATAAATTCCATGAGCTTTGTTTTATTAGTCGACAAGCCTTAAAATAATATTATAATACACATCACATCATTCACACGGGAATCCGCTAACAGCCTCCCTCTGAAAGACCTCTAAAAGATAAAAGGATAATGGGAATTAATATCTCAAGAGAGGTCATCCTGACACAAATATCCCTTGATGTTTGATTTTAAGTAAAAAAAATAAGATAGCCAACATAAAAATATATATGAGTAAACGAAATATTATTTTTTAATTTTATTTTACATTTGATGCAGATCTGCCCGATAATATTACCTTACCTACTCCGATGATACAGACCTACCCCGATGATATAAAATGTTAATTACAAAAATAATTATAAAAGTCTTAATATTATATGGTAAAAGGAACAATGATACTGATGCTTCCCAGTGAAGTAGCTTAGCTATGCCTACAAAATGTATTAAAAAACTCAATTCTCAATTTATCCACCGAGATATAGAGGATATCGATATTGAAAAATTAATTCAACAAGGTCATTCCGTGTGCGAAAGGTGATGTTCTTAAAAAGTCAGTTTGTGAATATGACATCGAAGTCAATCTGAATTCACGATGGCGTAAATCGTTCTGTACATAAAATAAAATTTGTCAAGCAACAAAAGGTTGGCTATTTTTCCTGCCAGCAATTGTTATATAAACAGTTACGTAGATCTCATCTAACACTTATATTCCAATATACCCAATAATAACTATGGGATGGAGACACGCTCAACTTCATACTCTGCGATAAAGGTGTCGCAGTTCACCTCTTTTGAGCTCGTTCTACAGGAAGTTTTGGATTCCTTTCGTGTTCCGTTTAATTGACCCGCACTGGATAAGTTTAAGAAATATTGATGATATGTGCAGCTTTAGGAAGCACTTGAAGTCAACCATTTTTGGGAGGTATAATTGTTTATGAACACTACAAACATACACTACACCTAAAATGGAATGTGTTACTATCACATATCGGAAGATCTACAAAGGTTTCGTTGTATATCTTCTTGTATAGATTGTCTTCCCTTGGTTCGTTTTCAGCTTTTTATTTAAAAAATATTTTTTCTGAATATATGCTGATACAGAGAAGTACATACCTCATCTAATGGTTACAGTCACAACCTTCCTACCCTTACACTTATATATTTATTTGTAATATTTTTAATCTCTTGATACTAGTGGGTTCGAATCCCAAATTAGAGTGCCCTGGAGGAGAGTTAGCTTTCTAAACAGCGCTATATGAATTTCCATTTTATTATTATTATCATCCAAGTAACATCTGCATAGTTCAAAATCGTAAAGACCAACATTTGCATCCAATTCACTGATCATATCGTGAGCTGGATTCTTTATTAAATTTCCAAATCGGAGCAACAACTCTACGTGCTTGCTATTCAGTCCACCCTGGACTTGTACATGACAAAAGATCAAGCCAATTGATTTTGCAATAGCCCAGTTACCAAAATGAATAAGACGCTCTGACCTCACGCAAAGGAAAGCCAATTAACGCTTGTTCTCAAGATTGGACCCGTGTAGTCGTGAATGAAATACATGAAGCATTGATTGCAATGAACCAATTTTAGGTGATCGGCACCGGTTGTTTACTGGTTACATTACATACATATGTACAGATCATGACGCAGGGTTTTTTGTGGAGTAGGAAGATAAAACAGATTTCCTTTTTTATCCAAGCACACAACTTATGCCTCCTCAGCATTCATACTTCTAGTCATACACCAAATTATTTTATTCACACTTCTCACTTTACCTTATTTTAAACCCTGGTCAATTTGATCTAACCATGTTTTCCTCGGTCTATCTATTACACGCACATCTTGCACTTCTGACTTGTATAGTCGCTTAGTCATTATTTCATCAATCGTTCTCTTCACATACCCAAACCAACTTAATGCTCATTTCTTCATCTTACTTAAAACATCAATTTTATCCATGCATTAGCGTCTTTCATGCATTGACACACCACATTTTTACTTAGTGCTCGCGTCTTCACAGCATTAATCTTATTTTTGACCTTCTTTGGCCAAATCCAAGTTTCACTTCCATACGTCAACATCAACACATTATTATGAATTGTCATTTTTGCAACTTTTTACGAATTTTTTGCACGAAGTTGTTATATCATTGAGTGCTCCGTTTAGCTGTTTCCATGTCGCTGCCCTTCTTTAAATTTCCCTTTCAACTCACCCATCACACGTTAACATACTGCCCAGATAGCAAAATATATCAACGTACTCCAATTTCTCTGAGTTCACCCATATATCACACACACTTTTCATCACATCTCTTTCCGTAACCATAACCTATGATTTCGCTACATTCATTTTCAAACCTTACATTGTTTTTAAAAAAACATTGGTTCGATTCCAAGTTCATTCTACAATATCTGGGCTGGTAACACTTGCAGATTTTTATTTATTTATTTTCAGCTATCTTATTTATATTACTCGTATTTGTTAGAAGACTTAACCACAAGCTTCCTTGGTTATAAAACTAAAGTATTCTACACTACAATTCATCATAAGTATTTTATTGTAATAGTTTGTTTCTTTACAAATTATTAACCTATACTATAATAAAAATTAAAGGGGTGTTTCTAAATGATCACAGGAATTTATGATTTTGGGATGTATTTAGAAAAAAAAGCTAGGAAAAATATCGAATAAATAAATAAGACTAAATAAGTTCTCATTAGAAGAATATCGTTTTGAATTCAAAAGCAATTTGAAATTCTCTATTTATTTTGATAAAATTTTTAAAGTCGAATCTGTTTTCATTTCTATTGATGCATCTTCAATTGTTTCATACCCTATTGGAGTACATCCTTCTTTTTTACACACTTCAGATAAGCATCGTGTTATTCTTAGAAACACACAAATAAAAAATAATAATTGCACGTGTAACATACACAATGTAGTTACTTATTTTTTATATGCATAAGTATTTTAGAAGTTTTATTTATCATATTTTCAACTAGTTTGGTGTTTATGGGCTAAAATAATTATACTTTCCTGGAGATGTATGTTAGTACTGGCGACATATGTTGCGTGTACCTTGAATAGGACAAATTTATTAATTCTGGAAGAAGAAGAAATCGAATAATCTTTGTCTTTAATTGTACAACTGCGAATCCACAAATACTTAGCACATATTATCAGGAGGAAAGATACTATGTAAAGACTGGTGGGTGATTCAAGGGAAAATAAAAGATACCAATCACGAGGCAGAACACTAATCTGATAGACATACCAAATAAATCAAATTTTAAAAGAGGAAATAGGGAAACCCTTTTATAATAGAGATTATACAATATATTAAAATATGTATAAACTTGACTGAAGTTAAAGATGTGTGCTATTATAGAATGAAATAAAGATTTATTTTCTCTGCTTACCGTTATACGGACATGGCGTGGTCTCTTGATGAGGAACTTTAAAAGTCATAACTCAAAAAATCATATTATATACATACATACCATCTCGCCGTTTTTCTGTTGGGGTAAGTAAAGGACAGAGCGCCAGACCACTCAACCGCTAAATACATATTCCGCATACACCTTCTCATAAAATACGTACGATTCATCTGACTTTCACATTTCCTTCTTTCAGAATATCATTCACTTTCCATACTTTCCTAAGTCTTCTTCTAACAACTCTTACACATTAGTTTGTACGTTTACTTTTTGTTAGTATTTCTTCATTTATTCGTTCGACATGCCCATATTTCAGGGTGCTGTCCTTCATCTTACTTAATACAGCCTTATGAAAGAACTAGAAACAACTTGACACCAGCTCGGCAGATAAGTGAATTTTCATCGTTCTGAAGGTTAGGGTTCCATTGATAATAACTCATTTATTTTACTTCCCTCACTGTTTTATAGCATCCAAACTTACATAAAGAAAGTGTAATACAATACAACATTTCTTACCTATCTGATTTGTTAGCCTTTATTCATACATCCTACATATCCAACCGTTTCAGAGTGTTCTTCTTCATCCTATAGAATAGAGTGCCAGACTAAATATAGAATTAAATATAGAACAGAGTGTAAGACTTTTCTTTCTCGACACACATCCTTAGCATCCTCCACATCTATACACCTTCTAATTCAACTTCTACCTGATCCAACCATACTTTCGTTGATCTTCTTCTCACACTCCTTCCACTGATATTTGCACTATACATCTGTTTAGTTAGTATTTCTTCATTCATTCGTTCTACATGCCCAAACCACCTCAACGTACTTTTCTTCATCTCACTTAACGCATCAGCCTTAAGTTACATTGTTAAACTATGTATTCTTCTCAGTGCAAGCATATCTACATCATATATTTTGCTCCTTTCAGTATTTTTTATTATTCCATGTTTCACTCCCATACATCAAGGTTGGCGCTTAAGTACTTTTATAGACTATCATCTAAGCCAAGGGTGGCCAACCTTTTGCATAGCATGCGCCAATTTTTTCATAGACGTGTTCAGATGCGCCATACAACTCATGCACTTTTTTTACCTTCTTACGTTCACATTTGGGGTTGTAAAATAGGGATAGGGGTAGGATCTGCTTCGCTTAGGGGAGGAAAAGGAATAACTCAATCACGCAATTCAATTAATTAATTTACGGCATTTCAAAAGACACACGTTTTTTGGAGCACCAATATACAATAGTCAGAAATGATCTCTTGGACGAGAAGGTGATCGCTGTCGTGGACCCGACTGGTGGTGCTACAGCTGCCGGAGAGTCTCGTTTGGTAAAGATAATTCTGGACCACAGTTGTTGGATGTGGTGAGAGAGAGAAAGCTCTGAACGAGATGAAGCACTGAGAGCGAGATCAGCTTGGAACTTGGAGTTGTCGTTTCTCTCTCCTCACTAGAAGGAGTCCTGGCATATGCTTAATAATCTTTTAAATAAAAGTATGCTTATAGACATAATTAACATTTTTAAATGATTGAATTATTGTATGAAAAACAATATCTATTACAGCACATAAACATTACTTACCTTTATTGAAACTTTTGAGCCTGTTTGGATTTCGCTAGTCTTTTAATGTTTGGTTTGAACTCAGAGCACTTTGGTATTGAAAATATGAAGATGGATTCAGTTATAACGCCTATTTTAAAAGATCATTTTATAAGTAGGCGCAAGGATGCAATGCGCCACTTGTAATCATCCAATGCGCCACGGTTTGCCCCCCCCCCCCCCCCCCCCCCCTGATTTAAGCAAATGTTGACACTGTCCATTAAATTACAATATGGATGACTTTTTCTAACGTTTTTGATGTTCAATTTGTAAATTTAGCGATTAAAACTTGAGTTATTCTAATTACATATCTTTGTCGAGTGTAGTGTATGTTATGATATGCTCATAATAAAACCAACTAGACTACTTGGGGAAATTAAATTACTTCTGCTTTAGTTAAGGGAACGTTGAACAATTTTATTTCATTTTAAGCCCCTCTTATATGAATATGAGTGGCTAACTTGGTGTACAATTAAATCAGAAATTATCATATCTTACTAAATTTCTCCTGCTACGATTTAAACAGCAAAAACTCTTCATAGATTTTTTTATCTTTTAGTGTTAAGTTAAGATTTTGTTAATTATTTTTCTTCAAAATTATGGATACTTTGAATATTCATAGACTTTCAAATCAACATTTTTTTGTTCAACTTAAAAATGTAAATAGGAATTTAAATACCTGAACCCTCATATTATTAATTAAATTCTGTTACGTTACATTTTATTGAATAAAATAATTGAAAAAAAAAAACATTTTATTCCACAGTAAAATTGTGATTTTATGTACGTTCATCAAATGAATATATTTCATATTTTTTCTATTCGTCGAAGCTTTTAGATCACACACAGAGAAAGTAACTCAGAGCTAAAAATTAAAAACGGTAATTCATTAACTTCTTTCATTGAAATTCTGTATCAATACCCAAATTCATGTTCAATAGGGGGAAAAATTAAATCTTTCGAAAATAAAATCAAACTTTTTTTCATAAGGTGAAAGAGCGCAAATCAATCACTGAACCGCGAATCAATCCACCTCAATAGGCGCTTTGATGTGGGCTTTCATAATATCAGGCTCATCAATAGAAAGTCCTCAGTAGTTTTTCAGCCGTTTCAATGGAATTTTAAATAATATTCGTCAATAAATCGCTCGCTTTATTATTTGATTTCACTACAATAGATTCTTGATTGTTTTCACTATAAGATTTTTTCCATTTATATTTATTTGTACTAAATATTACAATCACAGAACTAACAGATAACCGTTGTCCTATTTTTAATTAAAGACTGTATAGTTTGGATCTGTTTGAAGTTTCACCTTATTTAAGGTAACCAAGTTAACAGTTTGAATTCATTTTAATTTTTCATAATGAATTTCATAAAGTTTTCATCACTACCATAGGATAATTTCGATAAGTTAAAATGAATTATTGGATCGGTATATAAAAATTGACAATTACGAATATGCAAATTCTCAATTGAAAAATGAGTTGGTTTTGTTAAAATTGTAGATAATAAATGATTTTATAAAACCGAGAGTTAACTTAATATTTATCGTAAGTATGTTTTCTACATTTCAGTCAACGAGCTCTTATACCTTGGTATGACTGAAAAGTTATTTCAGTTAATTATCGATTTTTTCAATTAATTATCAAAATCGATGCCATTATTTAAAAAGACAACTGAAAATTTTCTTAGCACACAAAATATTCGCTCTAAATAATGACTCAAACTTTACATAATGTGAATATAAATTTTTGTGTCTTATTAATAAAAATTAAAGAAAATTTTACTTTAAATAATATAGATCATACTTTCAAAAGCTTTCGGATCTGTTCATGTTTCGTATTTCTCATATAAGGTTATCCCAAGTCAATTGAGAAAAATGTCAAACATTCTTTCACACTTTTTCAGTAACATCCTCGTATTTGTATATGAGCTAACGAGGATGTCTAGACAGGTTTTTAGTGTAATGAAAGGAAGTCTTGAAAAATAGTTGAAGTAAAGTTTTTCACATTCTTGGCAAATCAAGAAAACCGTTCTTTGCGGAAAAGTATTTCTTGAGTAGGGTTCCCTACGATTTTTTGTTCAAAGGAAATAAGAGTTGAGTTTTTGTACTATTTTCTTGCATTTTATTCAATGATATAAACTTATAACACAGTTATTTTTAAATATTGGTTGATTGGCTTGAATTTTTATTTAATCATAAACGGAACGCGAGTGATGAAAACTTTTTAATTTATTATATTTTATTCAAAAATGTATATTTTATGTCAAAATTTAATTTTTATTTTTCTCTATTCCATGAAAAACGATGTCATTTTTCCATAATCTCTTTTTTCATGTTTATAAAAGCCCGTAACAAAACTTGTATTCCACAGTAATGTGTCATTACGAAAATATTCCACGAAACAAAAAGATATTAAAACAAAATCACTTTATTCCCGTCGTTTTGGGGCAATTGTATTTCAATATAACAAATACAATTTTCCGTTTAGAATAATAATAAATATTTTACGAAACATCCGCTCCATTCTCATACAAAACATGTGCCAAAAGGTTCCATATAATATTCTCCGTACAGCGTGTAACATTAACTTTCATGGACTTGCGTTTGTAAATTTCTTCCTATTGAGGCAAAACTGGGACGTGACTGCAATAAATACCCTTAGCAAAAATGTGCGCTTCTTTGTTTCACTGAGAAAACTGTTAAGAAAAACACATATTTGTTTCATTTCAATTTATTAATTTGACAATAAAAATGATCGAAAATAGAACATAAATACACCGTATTCGATAACTCGTACCTCTGGCAAATAAATTACTTATAATGTAAGTAATATATTTTGAAAGTTTCAATATGAAATATACATTGTACAAATAAAATAACAATGAAATTTGATAAAAATTACCAATAAAGGCCAGTCACATGGTAAAATCAATTCTTTCGTAAACAAAATTATTCTGAAAATATGTTTTTATAAAAAGATAATTGTAATACAATGTTTAATCACTACTGATCTTCCTTCACAAATTACATGATTTATACCTTAAAATAAAATAGATTATAAGGCTCAAATAGACAATTTCCTTAGCAAAAAAAAAGGCGCTGAAATATTCTGTCATTATTTAACTTTCTATCGAATCCTAGACATTTAAGAAAGAATCATCTCATGAAATCGTGTGATGAATTACCGGATACAGAAATAACTAAAAAAGTAATGTTCATAGAACTAAACAATAAATAAATCTGTGTATCCTATAGTTGATCATTTTCACCAACCCACCATCAGTATACGTAATATACGAGGAGTATCATTAAACAGAGTTTCTGAATTCAAAGATTTGAGCGTAACCTTCAATGTCGGACTCACATTCGTTAACGATTCGCGAAGTCTCGCGTTTGATATCGGACTGTGACAAACTTCTCAGTTTTATAATTAGAATATCAAGAGAATTTAACAGTACCGATATATCCTTCGAAACTTATTTAATTATCTAATAAGAACCAAATACGAACATACATCTGCAGTTTGGGTTCCTCGTCAGCTCAAATATAAAAACTATATGTGTAGATCAAATACCAAAAAAATCCTCAGATATCTATGGTACAGAACAAAGGGCAATTACCCAAAATATGCTCATCACGTCTAACTTCTCACGGTCCATAACTATAGAAGCCTCGAAACAAGAAAGCAAGAATGCATTACGATATTCCTACTGAAAGTTTTTCAAAGTTGCTTTAACAGTCCCGCGATACTAGAAGCACTTAGTTTATATGTACTATAGCTAATAAATATAGCCGTACAAGGAATCGCCCTTTGTTTTACATACCAACTTACAGAATTAATACGAGTATCATGACTAAACACTCAGTCACGCGTGGTATGTTATAGAGATATTGAACCAACTGAATGACACTGGATATATTCTGGACACCACCTAGCAGTATGAGAAGAATCCTGGCTGATATTCTTCCTAACGAATAAACTAACTAGAAGCTGCTAAAAACAGACCCTCTTGTGTAACAGGAGAAATCCGTGCAAAATGGAAAAAAAATAACAAAACATTCAACGACAAAGCATGACTAGAAAAAACATTGATTCATACTTGTACATACGATCACGCCCCTTCCCTCATGGTGTAGTCAGAGAATGTAAGACATTTTTCTTACGAACGACATATTTTTCCTAATATTCATATATCTTTACAAATAACTCCTTCAGTAACTCAGAATTTTCCTTCTTTAAAAATATAATTCCCCTGATACAACCAGACTTTCCTCTGATTTCCTTTACTACGACTTGTAATGTCTTTTGGATTGTAAATTTGATTTGTCAGCTTTTCATTAATCATGATTTATACATGCATTAATTCTTTTAAAATGTCCACTTAATCAAACCATACTTTACTTAGTATTGATCTCTTATGACTACCTCACGACTACCAGTCATATTTGAACTATAGATTTGCTTTTCTCAGTCTTTCATCGCCCATTCTTTGTACATGTTCACAGCATCTCAAAATGCTTTTAATGTCAGTCCCTAGTTCACATTCATATTTTTATATTAGGTAAGGATCATAAAAACCCGTTCAAGATATAAATAATAAATTTTGTCTTCAGCGATGTACTTGTCGGTTTGACATCTGAAAGTTTTACTTCAAGGAAAAGAAGGAAACTTACATTTACCGCTATTCTCGAGAATACTGCGAAATGTTGTATATTAAAATAGTCTCATTGGACTCAAGAAAGTATATAGTCACTAGATAATGTGATTTATAAAATGTATTGGCAAACTGCAGACAGCATTCAACTTTACTTCTATGAATAAAGTTGTCTTCTAGATAGATGCACGATGCATATTATGTATGATACGATTCCAGACGTTAGAAGTTTCAGCGACATAAAATGTTAATGCACTTGTCCGTTCTTCTATTCCAAGTCTCTGCCTGAAACTCATGAATAATGCAATTACATTATGCAACTTGATGTTGAATGCTAGAGGAAAAAACGTGTAATACATGAAGGGAAAACTTGGAATAATAAGAAAAATTATTCGTATTTGACAAAGTTGAATAGATGAACATCCACTCAAGTATTTTTTATAAGAAAAAAATACTCAAAACGATAATGTGCGAAATATTCTAACCTATTATTTTTCAAATTTTCTGCCTATGAAGTTAGTATCTGAAATATTTTACATTAATCTTTTGGTACATTTTTTGATATGATTATGTTAAATATGAAAAAAATAGAAGAAACGATGAAGTGCGAACGATTTTTTTGCCACTACTTTCAATACATTTTATCCATGACTGAAGATCGCGCTAACAATTTTAATTATTCTTAACGCAACATTCTGAATAGATTTTATTTAGAAATAACTGATCATTTTGCTGAAATTTAGTCGACGTCCATGGCTTATTTAGAAAGAGGCCTCTCTGCCAGCCTGGGGATTTACGGATTCAATCCTCGTCGATACTGATTTTTTTAAAGAGTTCCACACTGATTTTAACACTTCCCTTACTGTGCTAAAAAATTACGCCAGTTACGGTGTTGGACACTGAGGGTACACTAAAAATGTATGTTTTAAATTAAAATTATGCAAAATCTATTAGTTTTTTTTTTTAATTAGCTATAAACATCATTTTATTGTGTAATAAAATGTCGAATAATATAAAATAAGTGTAAGAAATGATAAAATAATAGTTGAAACAGAGAAGTGACATTTCTATAGGAATATAATTTTCCCACTGCGTCGTTCGGTCTGCGCAACGTTCAGAATGCGCATGACTGAAAAGAGGTCTCCAACCTTTTAACTTAAGGCATCTTTTACATCATTCTCATTGGTAGGAAGGGATTTCCCTTGTAACTAAACCAGCCAGATTGTACTGTAATACAACGAAAATCAAACACAATACCTATACTTGAATGCACCTGTGAATCGACTTACCCCGCGATGTGTAACGATGCTGTGTAGGATGTTTTTTTATCCTTCGCTTTACTTTTAGTTTAATTTTTATACGATATACGCGTAATTTATTATTTTATTTCAATGAATGTAACGGCTATGGACACTTCTTATAAGAATGTTATATATTTTATATTGGCACGTTTTCTTTTTATCATGTAAAATATTACAAGTGTTCCTTTCATATTAAAATAATAAAAATTCAACAAGAATTAAAACAACTGCAATTTTCAGAAAGAAATTTTCTACGAATTGTTTCTTTTGGATAAAAGCTATCACATGTGTGACGTGATGCGTTCATTAAAAATATTTTATGAAAATAACTATTTCCTTTGAATAAAACCACTTAACTTAAACAAAAAGAAAATTTTAATCAAACAGCAAAAAAATATTGTATTGTTTTATATTACACTTCCGTTGTATACATATAGTATAATCTGATTAGATTGTTGGAATATGCCAATTTCTTTTAAGTTACTTCTAAGTTGTTGAAAAACCAGATTATAGCCAGTTTTTTGGGTTTTATGGGGAATCGAACCCACAAATTCGGTGAAAATCATACACTTTACCAACTATGTCACGGCGATCGTCAAAAATGCAGTACTTTTTGTTATGTTTTTATCATTGAGATTTGAACTTGATAAGGATGCTAACCGATAAAAATAAGATTCTGAATAGAATAACTTATTACCTGCACAACCCTCGATAACCTGAACTGACCCGATTTTGAAGCATAAAAAAAATAATTTTAAATTTTGTTAATACCCTTAACACCATTAAAACAAAGGATAATAATATCTACAGATCGTTCTGAAGTTGGCTTGGTCAGAGTTTCGAGGGGCATAAAGTGGCAGGCTGTGGACCGACCAGGATGGAAGCGTTTTATGGCATCCCTGCGTTCCCAATGAAACTTGAAAGGTGATAATGAAAATTAATGATGTGAAAAATAAATATTCATGCTGGTTAAAACCTCTGTACTGTCCACTCAACAAGTATCTTTGTAAAAGTATATTTTAATTGATTGTTTATGCTGTCGGTTTTCAAATCATTTTTTTTAGGAAAATTGAGAGCTCTTTTGTCATAAATACCCTTAACAAGTTAGAGCGTGTATGGAAATATAATTTTTATGGAAGAAAATTGATAACTGCACGATATTTAATTTTTTTCATTTTTGAATATAACGAAACAACACTTCTTCCATCTGATCTACTTAATAAACTGCTGAAGGCAGAGGTATCAAAAAGTATATACAATGATAGCATATATGCTGATTGAAGATGTGTATATATGTACAATGTTTGTTAAGATTTTTAAATGAGTTTTAGATGTACACATGAAATATTGGTTACGAAGAGATTCGGGTGACTTTGAGTTAATATTACCTTAAAATATTTATAGTTTTAAACAGAATTAAACAGAGTTGAACGGAGTTTTGATACATATTAATATTACTGTGTCAACAGATTAATATTTAAAAAAATATTTATTCTTATTGGAATTCTATGTTACAAACACGTCCGTAAGTTAGTGATGAAGGAACTCAAGCAAATTAAGATAATTCAATATCCCTAGAAAAACTCAAACCCTGTAGAAACTATGAGCTACTATTGTTGAAATGATAAAAAAATAATTTTGCCTCAAAATTTAAATAATCTTAATTGTTAAGAAAGGTGTGAAGAGGTTTATAAAATTTTAATGCATTTTATTAATGATAGCACAAATATTATATATTTTATTATATTACTATAACCAAATGCATTTTTTTATTATACACGTATTTTATTTATTTTGTAATGAACACAACATTGTCTAACTAGACGTATGCTCGTTCTAAGGCAGGTACACAAACGATTTGCTGGAGGAGCTTTTGATATTTTGTTGACCTTCTAACAAAACATAATTTTGAATAGTTTTCGAATAATGCAAATAAAAGCTTCACGACCTGGTCCGTTCTCCAGTCCTGCCTTAAAATAATATCCTGCGAGCCTAGTTGGAAATCCTTTGGAAGGAGAGTTGGCGGAAGTTTTCTCGATAAATAAGGAATTCCTCGTTGAAAGCTCGCCAGAAGTTGAAAGCTTACCACGCTGTATATTTGAGCCTGAATTCAGTGGCGGATTTAACCCACAAAACTTTTATCATTCTGTATTTAACCATAAAGTTTACCTATGTTTTACCACAAACTCGCATATAACTACCCAAAGAAAGTCAATATTATCCTCTTTGTGAATGAAATTATCTGCATTTTCCATAAAATTACGTATGTATTTCCATGAAATAACAATTGCTTATCGAATTAGGGATATCGTTTTGAACAAAAAGTAATATTTTTAATCCGTTTTAAAATTATTAATTGCTGTATGGAAGTGAAAAATTAATAATAGGAGTCGAATAAATGCAGTGAAAATGCGTATACACACTGAGAATAATATGTGGTGTTGATAAATGACCGAATAATTAATGTATATATAATTATGAATGTAAGCTAAAACTGACTTGTTAAGCAGGCAAAAAAAATATACGTTGAGGTAGTTTAGATATGTTAAACGGGTGGGTTACGAAAGATTGACTAAACAAATTAATAATAAAAACTTAAGTGAAAGTCATGGTAGAGGAAAATAAAAGAATAATTGGGACACGTAAATAAAATTTTCAAATTAGGAAGGGTCAGAAATAATAGAAACAGAAATTTGTATGAGAATATGTATGGATGTGGATGAGGCGAAGGAAGTATGCCGTGATAGGTAAGTTTGGCGGTCTGACCTCTCTACCCACCCTAATAAGGAAAAGGCATGATAGTATGTATGTAAATATAAAAATAGAAATCGTCAAAAGCGTACACGTACTGTAACACCTGTAACTTCAAGACTGCTCCGAGAATGTATTGTTAGGCAGATAAACTCAGTGAAAAAGTTCTGAAAATAAAGCCACTGCGAGACCCTCCGGGACGCCTGGTCACCAGTAGAATCTGCAGTTTTGTCAAGTAACTTGATATTGGTAAGAAACAAGTACAACGAATCTTGATATAAATATTATTTTCCTGTTTCATTATTTATATTCCTTAGAATAACACCAAATTTACATGTTTTTAAAAATATACATGCAGTTCTTTATTTTCCCACGCACACTATGTCTAGGAATGAATCATGGTCCCTTATAGTGTGATCCTACACTCATAAGAACATTGAATTAAGTCACACTTTGATGAAAAATCTATCCTCTGCGGAAGCCTCTCGTATACTGGGACTATACCAGATAGTGCAAAAATTGACGGTGACATCGACAGAATGCCAGATACCCTTGGCAGAGATGGTATTTCAATGAAACAGAAGAAAATAATAAAAAAAAAATTTATTTATACTCGAGATATATAGAAAGGTTTAGGAATTCACCTTTTTTTTTTAAATAGTGAAAACTGGAAAATTATCCCTGGGCGACAAAATGTCAGATTTGCCAATCAGGCCGAAAGTTATCTGATGTACGAGTATAGATGAAATTAACTTATTTTTAAAGATATGACTTTCCTTACATTCACAAAACGTGGTCCGCAAATTTACCTGAGTTACATAAATTGTATTTACATGATTTTTAGTATAACATTTTTTTTCAACATCTAATGATATCAAGATGTTTCTTCTCTCCTAGGTAAGCAGTGGGTGGTTAATGAATTATATGTGTTAATCAACAGAATAATGAAATGAACTTAGTTATGTTTAATGGCTGTGAAAAATAAATGCATTGTTATGCTCAGCATCATGAATTAATTAGGCTTACAGAAGAACAAAAAATATGACCTTCGACTTTTAATATTTGTAGACTTCAAAAATATTTTCTACGACTAAGAAAAGAAAAGGAGAGTTCATTTTTAATAATACAAGATTTAAATTTGTTATTAACATACGTTAATGTATCGTATTGCATTATTATTTCATTGTATACAATACAACCTAGAGAGCTCTTTGTCATGTGGCAATCTCTTCCAGCCGACCAGAAAATTGTCAAAGAAGCTCGAAGAAAAAAGACTGAAACCCTAATTGAAAAAAAATTGATACCAATAAAAATCGAACCTGCAGCCCCCGGGTCGAAACATAAGCGTAAATAAAAATAATCAAAGTGTTCATATAAGCTCTAGTCGTGCTAGCTATGATAAAAGTTATTTACACCCTAGTTAAATTTATTAATTATTATCCATTCTAAATTAATTCAGATATTAAAAGCAGTTTAAAAGAAAAAAATATCAATATTCTCGGTAAACTTTTTAAGCAAAGTCCGCCCCTCGAGCTACCTATAATTTGCCAGACGACGACACTAAAAAACACTTTTACCAGACAACGGAGTGGAGACGGAACATATCCATCTTACGAACGCCTTACCATGTTCACAGAGAGGATTACTATTAAGGGTGCGTCAAATTTAACTTGCGACAAAAATTTCCTTTAAACTCCATTTTTTATCTTTAATATTTAGTGCGCGTTCTTATTGAGATAGATAGAGAAAACATGTATCTACTTCATTATATTATTGCACACATCTTTCACTTCTGATACATCCACACACCTCGTCATGCATACTCTCCTATTATAAAAACTTTTCACTCTACACTCTTTCAGAATTTCATTCATTTGGTCGGTACTTTACTACTTTTGTAGATAATTCTTTACTACTTTTATAGATAATCTTTTGTAAATTCCAGCATTAAATTTTTTGTCGTGGCCGAACAGTCCCAATAGGTTATACTTCGCCTTTAGCACTGCATAACTCGCATTTTTTCCTAATGTCCTCACATCTTATTCTATCGTTCATAGTTTTACCACTCAACTTGTGATATCAATTAAAAATTAAAATAAAATACATTTTTATTTTGTCATACATTGTTTTGTCACACATTTTACCCAATTCTCTAATTTCTATTGCACTTATCTTACTGTCATCACTTTTTGTCACGTCCAATATTCGCTTACGAATTTTAATGCAGGGACCAATATTCTAAAATGCCCAACAAACTTTACTGTTCTTGAAATGTTATTTTAAAATATAGGTAATATATCCATAATAATAAAATACGCTAAAGATGATTGTTTTTCTCTCATCCGGAACATTTTCATTAAAATGAACCCTCATCATATCAAAAAAGATTGGTTTTATTTATACTCTTATATGATTTACGGCTGAGATATAAATTTGAACCGATCGGTTAACGGCGCTCTAAGCCTTGTTTAACCAAAGCATACATAATTCTTACAACATGGCATTACCAACGGCCCTAAATTATGTAATCAGGCTACTGAACTTTTAGCAATCACGCGAACATTCAATTATTTAATCTTCCGATCAAGGGAAAAGCCAAGGGGAATAAATTTGAACAGATCTTTACGGTACCTTATTTTAGGGACGATGATTATGATTTTTTGTTATACCATAAAATAGTTCATGACGATTTTTCACTAAATGTTTTAAAGTAGATACTACGTCATTTTACATAATATACGAATATAAAAATAAAAAACCTTAAAACTCATCTGTATATGTTAGAACAATACTTAACAATTTATTAAATCTTCTTCTCAGTGTCATGTCAGGTCTCCCCAACGTTGAATATCACTTGAGAGTAGATATCTTTGTCCCCGGCAGCCCGAAAAAGATCTCCAATGCCCTTTAAGCCAGTCCAATCACGTATATTGCGGAGCCAGGAGATTTGCCTCCTGCCAACACCTCTTCGGCCTTCTATTTTGACTTGGATTATCAGGTGCAGTAATTTGTACTTTGTTCCTCTAAGTACATGACCCAAGTAGGACACCTTTCGGATTTTAATATTAGTCAGCAACTGTTTATCAACTTTGGCTCTTTGAAGAACCCTTGTGTTGCTGACCATATCCGTCCAGGGTATCCACATTTCGAATGCTTCCAGTCGGTTCATACTACTTACTTTGAGGGTCCATGATTCTACTCCATGCAATAACACTGACCAAACGTAGTATTTGACTAAGCGTTGTCGAAGTTTCAAGTTTAGATTATCATCGCAGAATACGCTTCTCATTTTATTAAAAGTCGCACGAGATGATTCAATTTTGCCCTTGACTTCGGTTTCTGTGTCGAGGTCTTCCACTAGGATACTTCCGAAGTATTTAAATTTTTTCACTTTCTCTCTATTAGCACCGTTCAATGTAAGACGTGCTCCTGCGTGATCCTGACGGCCAAACACCATGAACTTAATTTTACTCACGTTCATGTTCAGCCCCTGCCTCACACCGGCTTCATTAACTCTATCTATAAGTGTTTGAAGGTCGTCAATACTGTCTGCCAGAACAACTGTATCATCTGCGTACCTAATTTCATCTGCGTAATTAATTAAATAAATACTTGAAATTTAGAACAAAAATAATATAAAATTTTTACTCAATTTGTTATTTTATTAATTCTCAATGTGTACTTGGTGCATCCGGTGGGCTTATTGTTAAACAGCAATTTGTTCTCACTGTAGAGCTTATATTGAATATATAAAATTTGTTTCATCTATGAAACAATTTACAAAAAACAGTTTAAATATTAATTTAAATTCAATTAAAAAAATACTAATATCTAAATAATAATGGTAGCACTGAAAAACAGGAATTCCTTCAAGAATAAGAATAGAGAGAAATGTGAATTAGGATAAAGGTTATTCTAAATAACTTATTATTTTTTTCAATTTTCTTTTGAACGTTATTAAGGATAATACACATCCGATAACTCTTGGAGTTCAGTTCACAAACCCGCCGAGCAGGCCACGAATGCATATGTGTAAAATGAGGTTTTGTGTGATGGTATTAAAAGAAGTCTCTCATCCCCTGATTGAATAGAATGTCCGTGTTTTAAAAAAAGTGGAATTTCGTGAAGATATGATAAAGAATTAGGATTGTTATGCGCCTAATATAATGGCGACAGAACGCAAAGGTAGAAAAAGATTATCAAATAAACAGTGACTTTTTTATATTAAAATTACAGACACGTATTTCTAACAAAATATAATAAATCACATGAAAACAAAGCATTTTCCTAGTTTTCGTAATAAGACGAGACAGGTTGAAAGATTGTTTTCGACAATTCCCTGAGGTATAAGATTTTATTCCTTTTTCTTCTATAAACACTTTATGAAAAGTATTTTTTATTCATAGAAATTTAAAGTAATACCTTCATCAAGCAAGTTTCTTTAAAGTAAATAAAATAATATTTACACTTAGTTCCAATAAGGTTCAAAAGTTTCCTGCCGTAAAAAGTTAGAGCGTCTATGGACAGTTACTAGGTCGTCCATACCCTCCGAATGGTCAAGCCATGTTACTATTCAAATTTGATAGCTCTTCCCTCAGCAGTATGTCAAATGGAGCAGATAAAAGGCGTGATTTTCGATATATTATGAAATGTTAAATATTAAATATTACGCGGTTATCAAGTTTCTCTCAAAAGAAGGGCATAAATTAAACGACTAAACGGTTTTTTTATTTCTGTCGGGTTTTTATCTTCTTCCGAGAGAAACTTAACAATTATTAACATTTCAGAATGTAACGAAACAACAAGCCTTCCATCAGCTATAGTTGACATACAACTGAAGGTAGATGAAATAAATCTTAACTCTAACATCGCCTAATCATATGGTGGGCGTAGTTGGCGTGGTATATGATCATATAACCTCTAACTTGTTCGGACAGAAATAATTTAAACCAGAATGGAAATTTTAATATTTCTTGTGTTATTTTATGATGGCGAAAGATGGCCCCATTTCTTTCACCAATGATCATGTGTCACCCATACTTTGGTGGAACTTGAATAATAAATAAGTGGAAATGAAAAACCAAACTATAAATTGTTGACTAACAAGTTTCTCTAACATGACTTGTAACTTTCACCCATTCAATTTAAACGTTTTATTATTTTTTTATATTTTCTTCTAAAATGGAACAAACAATTCACTTGTGAGTGAAATACTTGCAAAAAAACACACTTATAATTTTGAATACGTTAATCTAATTTATTTTCTTTAATTAGTTTTACAACATACAAAATAATTTAATGAACATTTTCGGGAAAAACACGAATCGGACATATCTGAAAAAAATATAAACGTAAATTTAAAACACTGGGTGTTAACAACCTCAGCATATGCCAAGTGTGCAATCTAATTGCGCTAATTCCCTGAGACCCCACGCCATATTATTTATATCTTATATATCACAGGCAGACACACCCCACAGATGAGTCAGGGTCGTCACTCCGATGCCTATGGAGTGCATTAGCTAACGTATTATTGATATGACAATGTGCATTAAAATTCCTCCCTATCAGTTATCCGGTGACACGCAGGACCCACCTGTCATAAACCCATTCACCTCGTAGACCAGCAGGGCTAGCGCTAGGAATTGTATTGAAATGCAATATTATTTAAAATACATAACATATACGCAATATTATACGAGTATATATACACCAGTGAGATTTTCATATTGTTTATTTGTTGACTAGTGTTTGAAATTAAAGCTTACAACACTGAAAACTCTTTAGTTTGACAGAAGAATGGGACTTACTACTTTGTGATTAAAATGGAGTAAAGAGCTTAAAAAATCAAAGAAAAGATTTGCAAAAAAAGACAATTTCACCTTTCAAGCAACCTAATAATATGTCAATAATAAATTATATTTTGTCAACAAACAAGTTATGTTACAAAAACACTCATTAACAATACAATATTTTTTTAAATGTCGCAACTTAAGAGGAACTTCATAAATATTGAATTGACCGACAATATATAATATACACTCTTATTTAAACTTAAATAATACAACTAAATATATTGTAATTTATTTTTATCAAACACTGTTTATTCCACTTTTTTTGTGACGGTATAACCCTACCGGTTTCAAGGCTTTCACCTCATCTTCAGGGGAGCGCAAACAAGACTAAATGCTGTTCGAACTGGTACCGATATACACGCTTCAACGGTTGGAGGCTGGGGGGTGAGGAAGGCACCGGTTACAATGTCTTTAAACCTCCACAACGTTAATGCCTTAACTATAAACAACAACTAAATATAATTTTTTTAATGAATTTATTTTTATGTAAATTAATTTTCCGTGGTCAGAAACATATTAAATAAACAGTAATTTTTCACGGGTATTTTTTTAAATCAGGCATTCAAAGTATTGAAAACCTTAAATAATTATGTGATAATCCTGCTGCGCCTGCGTACGGTGCATACATTGCACCAAACGATACGTAGCCCTGCAATCTATCCCTTGTGTTTGCCCAGACGGAAGAGTGTTTGTATGGTAATCTAATACTTTTCGTTATATCTCCAAAATATATCAGGGAGGAGAAATGAAAACAAACACACTCCACGGTGAACATACGAGTAATACAACCAACATTTATAACTTGATCAAATTGAACTCGGTGATCAGAGATGGGCGACATTTTTCCTCAGAAAAATGCATATGATGAATTACAAAAGATAAAACATTATGAATTACTGATATTTTTTAGCTTACTTTTAAGTTTAATAATCAATATTTTTTAAGTTCCCTGAACTCAAAGTTTTACCACCTTTGTAATTGTTATCTGTCTCAATCCTCTATTTTAATACATTTTACTTCATATATAATTACTTATCTTATCTTATTAAATAATATATTACTTGAAAAATGTAGAGAAAATAATGATAATTTTCACCGTTTTTTTTTTAATTTTAGACACATTTGTTTTACTATGTCATTTGTTAACGTTTGTTTGTTTTATGAGGGCATTAATTAGATTTGTATTATTATTTTGTGTATTTTTCATTTTGAAATTAATATTTTGAATTTTTCGTACCATTAGTTTTAATATAACTCTGAAGTTTAAAAGATGAATATTAGTATTATATTGCATAATGCTTTCGTTGTATACGATGTAACCTAGCGGATTTAGTGCAATTTGGCAATTTCTCACAACCGAGCAGAAAAACGTTCAAGAGGCCTGAAGTCAAAATCTTTTGATACTTTTTATGAAAAAAATGGGGTACCAACAATAATCGAATCCACAACTTCCGTATCGGAATACATATCTCTTGCTAACTAGATCACGGACCCTGTCGATTTATAATTATAAAATATGTATTTTTTTTAGATAAAATTAAATGCGTTTTAATTTGATACTTAAGTTGTGTTTTCTGTTTTACGGCTAAATCGATGTTTAATTTACTTCATAAAATGAACTTCTTCAATTAGTATTCTTAGGCGAAACCAACATTTATTGAAAATCATGTAGAGATTCACTGTTAAAATTTAAGTCTGTGGAATCTAGCTTATAATTTATATGGTACTACGTCAAGTATTTTATTAATAATGTCAAATATAATTCACAGATAATTAAAACCATATTTAATGTTAAATCCCAATACAATTGTTTAAAAACTTGCCTCAGAATCACTGACTATAGAGACCTCATTTCAAAACTAATACTCAACATACGAGTATTTCGATTTGATTTTTTATATGGAATTTTTTTTCAATATTCAGAGCAAACTCCAGACACAGGATTAAACAAATTGCAGGCATTTACGGTTGGCTGAAGAGACCATGCTGTAGCTGTTTCCTATTACACTCAGACCTACATTCAAGCCGATCGATAAGGAGGCAGATATTTCAGGAATAAATCTTGTGAAATTTTAGACAGCCGAAGTACACTTCTCGTAACCTATTATGCAATAACTCCAATATATCCGCATTGGAAGTGAAAAGGGTGGGTTTGTTGTGGAATTTCCTCGTAAATTTGTTTAAGACACAAATCTAGGCCAGTTGAAGCGATTTTCCTTCGTCGAATTATTATGTGGAAATCTTATATTATGTGGATCTTCGTCTTATATTATGTGGAAATAGTTGAACATGTATTAAATAAACATCAACATGATAGCTTAAAAATTACAATACGTTAGAAAATTATTGAGATTTGTACAAATGATGTATTCTTAAAAGCGCACAAAAGTATAAAAATAACACCAGCGTATAAAAAATTATAAGCACTAAACAAAGAGGTGTTTTCGTGATTATAAAAAAATATTTTTTAGTAATAAATTGCTTCGTTATTCCACTAATTGCATTAACCCCTCCTAGAAGTTGAAACACGTGTAGCGGGAATAATGTTATTAGTGGAAATCAAATAGATCATCAAATAAATATAAACAAAAAAGTAATTATTTTTTAAATAAAACGATATTATTTACTTGTTCATATTATTCACTTGTTGTGCCAATTATTATATATCTATGTAACTATGGCGCAGCGTAAATTGTTGACTTGTAATATTTCAAATGTATAAGTTAATAGTTCGCCTTAGCCACTGTCTACAAGGAATCTACTTTATAAAATCCATATAAAAAAGTCCTACATGCACGAGTGGAATGGATGAAGAGATCCTTGACCATGTTTTCTTTGAGTGTCCTCTGCATACCGCATACAACCTTTACTCAATTGTAAATATCCCCCGTTCGTTCAACATGATCCACCTACTCGCACCCAATTCTCCATCAATTTACAGTCTTAATCTAAATTTACTGCCCTAAATTCTTTATTTATTTAGAACTACGGTAGTTTTTACATATTAGTAATACTGCCTAGTTTCATTCCAATTCATACTGACACAAATTATCTTCTTTATAGGATGGAATACCTAATTAACTAATGATTCTATATGCTCACGTATTCTCCATGTGTGTTGCTACAGAAGTGCATCAAACTTAGCTGAAGATTCTAAGGAAACGTCTCTGAAGCACTTCAATATCTTAGCAATCCAAATATGATTCGGTATGCATTATTATACTGTACATCTAGTCCTTTACATCATTTAATTAAGAGCTTGCGTAAACGCGTCATAATTCTGAACAAAAATTCAACGTTTAAAAATATACTCGAAACTACTCCCCTTCAATAGGGACAGTCATTTTCCGGAGTTATTAAGATATATATGTATAAGATTAAATTCATATATAGTATTTTTTAAATAAATATAAATTGATAATTTTTCAAATTCAAACTTTTAATATGAATGTTAGGTTTCAATTTTAAATTATTTAACAATAACACAGTTCCAAGATTAAATTGATTCAATAGATGGTATTTTAAATGTGATTGATTTTATTGACTAAATACTTCATCTTTGATGTTGAATTTTTCTTCCTTTGGAGAACTATTTCTCTTTAAGATTAATTGTGGTTTTTTAAGTTTTATCAGTTGAAGTTTAAAATCATCTAAATATTATTGTTTTTAAATTTACTCGATTAACTGTCTTACATTAACAATTTAGGATTAACAGTGATTGTACCAATCATCCTTTGATCAAATCGTATGTGGGTCAATTTTTTTTATTAAAATCAACCATATTGCTGGAAACCAACCAATTAAATTACAGATGATTATTTTTATATGAATCTTTTCAGCACAAAAAAAAACATGAAATCTCTATCGATAGCTTTACAAAGTTACTGTTATACGATTCAATATATTCATCCTCACAATCTATTCATCTACAAAAATCCTTCGTTCCAAGATAGCCACTTAATAAATGAAACACGCTCACATTCAGCGAGGAAGGATCCATCAATGATAAGAATCTCATTTCAATATACACAAAGACCTAAAAAAAGTTTCGAACTGTGAAAAAGAAACGTAATTTTCCGGTTGAAAAGAGCCCGGTCGATACGCATCGCTGTTCAAAGACCAAACGCAAGCGAGGCTGAAATGTTATAAGGTCCTTAAAATTTGAAGGTACACTAAATATTTTAAGTCCTGACACTCTTGACCTTTTGGTCCTAATGGGGATGGGGGGAGGAATGCAAAACGGTGGCGTTAATAAAACGTTAATGGCCTATTTGATCCATTGCCAAGGGGATGAAGAGCAAGGTAAAATGTGTTAAATATTACATCAGTTTGTGCATTTTTAATATCGTGAACAAGTGACATTTTTCAGGATTTAAGTTTATTGAATTAAAGTATCTTAAAGGGAAGGTGAGGTAATACTTACATGTCACTTGAAATTTTTCAACGAAAAAGTAACCTTAAGTAAAACGTGTTAAATATTATATCAATTTGTGTATTTGTAACATCCTGAACATATAATACATACTCATTTCAGGACTCAAGTTAATTGAAGTCAATTATCTTATAGGGAATGCGAGGTAACACTAGATACCGCTTGAAAATTTTCAACAAAAAAGTAACTTTAAATAAGGAACCCAATTGGAGAGATCTCAGTTATAGTAGGTTGTCAGTGTACAATAATCAAATGCTGAACAAAAATTGAGCTAATTTGTTGATGACTTCTTTGGCCTAGTTGATAAGACCTCTTTCTTCCGACCCGGGGGTTGCGGGTTCAATTCCAACTGGTTTTGAAAAAAATAAAGATCTGGTTTTCATTTAAAGCCTCTTTAACGTTCTTCTGGTTGGTTGTAAGAGATTGTCGCATGGCAATGAGCCCGTCAGGTTGTTTTGTACACAGTGAAATAATACTACAATACAATCTTCCTGAAACGATAGCTACAAAACAGTCTGAAAATCATATGCAATTTTACAAATAATATACACTTATATTTACTAACTTATTGCACGTAATGTTTATTGATTTATTTTTCTTTCTTTGCTTGTAAACTTTAATACAGGTCCACCAAGGCTATACTTGGAATTCGTCCAGTAAGGCGAGCATAGATCATTTAGTAAGAAAAAAAGAAGAAGAAAAAGATAGATACAACGACCATGTTAACACTTTGATTAATGACGAGTGTAGTCACACAGATAAGGAAATTCATGTAGAATGTCTATCATAATTATCATTCTGAAGTTTCACGAAAAAAATAACACCGAAACAAAATGAGTCATCCTAAAAATTGAAAATCTATCGCACATTTCTTCCTATTACTAGAATGAAATGCATTAAGATCTCATATTTCAGCAATGCACTAATGCAATTCTAATGCATTTATTTTGTAATAAAATACGAAAACTGTATTTTCCATGTAATTGAACGTAACTGGTTCCCTTCAAAGACGAATAAAAGTATAGTACACAAGGAGATGAAAAATTTCTTCAAGAACTTTTCCGCTCAAAGATCAATAGTTAACTTTTAAAAATAAATCAGCTAAAACTTCATGTCATCATATATGTATATGTGTTTTTTTAATATAATTTATTTTATTGAATCTAATATTTCCATTTATGGTTTTAACAGTGATGGCACAAATAGTCCTAATGTGAGTAGACTGTTTGTATAAATATAATGAAAAATATTTAGAGCAATAATATAGTGTGCGTTCCTTTGAATTAATTAAAAAGTTTTTGTGAGATACGGATATTATAAGTAGAATTAAAAAAACAATCTTAAAATTGTAATTTGTTTTATCAAACACTGTTTATTCCACTTTATGTAACGGTATAACCCTACCGGTTTCAAGGTTTTCACCTCATCATCAGGGGAGCACAAACAAGACTCTTGAAACCGGTAGGATTATACTGTTAAATAAAGTGAAATAAACAGTGTTTGATAAAACAAATTACAATGTCTTTAAACCTCTTCAATATTAATGCCTTAACTATAAATATAAAATCTTGAAATTGTTTGGGCATATCGAACAAATATGTAATAAAAGAGTTATAAAACAAATATACGGATACGTCTAAAATGAATAGCGTGCGAAGAAGAAAAAGGCCAAAGAAAGAATGAAAGTGTGATAAACAGAAGATCGTGTATGACGAGATATATGAGTGTGGATGAGGTAAATACTATTTGTGTAGAAAGGAATATGAAGGGATCAGTCCACTCTGCGTGCCCCAAAACAGATATGGTGTGATGATATATATACTCGTATATGTAATAACACATGTCTATTTTTTATGGGGGAATGTTGTTTCCAATATGGATAATTCATACTCATTTGACGTACAACCGCTTACTTTATATTATGTGATGTATGTTTTTTTAATAACAGTTTATAGAATTAAAATACAACTTTTATTACCAGGTTTGGATTTTTCTTCCATTAGGGAGGAAGTTTACTTATTACTTCGGAATAACGGCGAGCCCTCTCGGCGGGAAAATCAACCTACTAATGACAATTTAAAAAATCCTTACCCATCGTCCCAAATTTGTTATTTCTGCTTTAATAATACTACCGTCCAGTGAGAAGACATAAACGGCGCCTCTATAAAAACAGAAATCATCCCCCTAACATGAAAAAAGGATCTTCAAAGTTTCAATGAAAACGTCAACCCGTCTCACCGATAGGCACCCCGCCACTAGTTATATTTGCTTATTCTTGTCAAAAGTCTAAAACATATCTTATTTTATATTATGTTCAAAATACAAATTATCAATCATTTCATGATACCAAAAGTTTTAAATGAAGGTAAAATGTTATTCAAAAGTTAATAGAAACTTCACGTTACAGTTAGAACTGTCAACAAAAGCATTGGTCACGTTTGTAATAAACATTTCCTTTTGTACATTCTCAGCACCCTCAAGAAAATTTCCTTTGACAAAGTCAAAAGCATTCATCAAAACTAATTTTCGTTTAACTTTATAAGTTCTCCAATTCATGTGATTTAGTACCTACTGTTGAATATTCATTGTATTCAAAAATTGCGTGTGTTTTACGCGTGATATTTTTGAACTGTATGACAACAAGACATTAAATGAAATAAGATTGCCATCGTGATTTGTTTTCATTGTTTCAATTAAAAATAAATATAACAAAAATAGGGTCACAATCTGGTTGAAGAGTTCGTCTGCCAACAATACTCACACACGCTAAACATGTGTCTGTCTGTTGTTACCTTTCTATATGTAGGAATATTACAAAACGTACGATAGTAAACTGCATGATTTACTTGCCTACCCCAGTGGCTCTTAACCCGATAATGGTTTGTGTCGTATAGCACCGATCTGCACAGTGGTATGTATAGTGTATTGTATTGTATTGTATTATTGTATCGCATTGCGTTGAGTTGCGTAGCATTGCATTGTATTGTATAACACTTTCGTTATATACAATGCAGCCTGGCGGATTTATTACCATGTGACAATATTTTTCAACTAACTAGAATGGTGTTACACAAACCTTGAGAACAAACCACACTGGAACTCTTTTTAAAAAAATCTGAGAACTAACAGGAATCGAACAAGGTTACAGAGGTTGTTTTATTACTAAGTTCGAAGATAATATTATCTCTTCGCCACGCTATGCAACATGTTTGTGAAATAGTACCATAAGAATGAATGAACTTAAATTTACTGAACATAAGCCCAGTGGAGGATTGACTGTACGAGTATATCGTTCTAAAGTTAAGTTTTTCATTGGTCATAATAATAAATAATTTATTTTATATGCCTCACTATTTTATAGCGTCCAAGTTAATAGAAAGAAAATGTAACACAATAAAACCTTTCTTTCCAATCTCGTTATTTAGCATTTCCTCGTTCATTCATTATATTGGGTTGATGCGAAAGTTCATCCCATTTTTGGCGCTAGATGGCCTTGTATCGTAAAACCGATGTGTTATTAACTTCACACGTGTAAAGTTTTTATCTTATTTGACAGAAGGAATTTTAGCGAGTACTTGGGAAATTGTGTTATTTGGTTGGGTTTTTTTACATTTTGTCAAGCATTAAAAATGGCAGAAAATAAGGAGCATTATCGACATATTATGTTTTTTGTATTTCCGGAAAGGCAAGAATGCTTCGCAGACGCATGCCCAAATTATAAAAAAAAAACAATATATACCTGTCCAAATTATCTCAAAGTGCTCTTCTTAATCCTACTGACTACATAAAATCATATTCATATTTAGTCACTTCATTTCATTTTCTATCAAACATTGTCATCCCCACGTATTTTTATCAGTGCACGCACTTACTCAGCTCTTTTCGTTTTTTTTTCTACGTCTACGTTTCAATTCCATATATCTTAGTGGATACTAAAGTATTGTTCTGGAATATCATCTAAGCAGATTTATTTTTAATGTCCCATTGCCCTTTTTCCTATCGCTAAACGCCATTCAATATTCCTCGTAACTATTTCATCATCTGAGAAAGTACTACTTTAATAGTAGAATTCCTTAACAAATATAAAGTGTAAATGTGGAAGGCGTGGTAGAAGAATAGCAAGGAAAGTATAATTGAATCAAGTCAATGATATTTTAAAAGCAGCAGGAAATGTAAATAGTAAGGGAAATGGTAGCAGTTATATAAGAGGGTGTATGAATGTAAACAAGGCGAAAGATGCGTATCATAATAATAAAGTCTGGCACTCAGATCTATCTATCCCGATAAGGAAATGATGTGTTGGTATGTAACATATGTACATATTTATGTATACTATCTATTTGCAGTATTTGCTGCTTTAAAATTGTTAGAAGTAAAGAAAACATTCCAATAATAACCGATACATCGGATGATTCCTGATAACTTTGACAGTTTCCCTCAGGAATTCACCGGGATGAATCGGGAATGCGCCAGGAATTATAAACAGCCAGCCCACTCCGATTGATAGATGATGCGCGAAGGGAACCTGGGGAAAGTTATGTAAATGTATGCTGCCTGGCTGTCGAAGTTCCTCTTCCCGTATTTTCGACGCAACGTTTGTGGTACACAAGAGATATTTTAAGAAAGTCATTGACGATGTTTAGAAATTGTTTTGTGGATCCTTATTTATATCATATAATTGGATAGTTCGGAAAGAAATAACGTGTTTTAGATCAAATTCAAACACAAATTGAACCAAAAATTTGTAAACGTTAATTTACGATATTTTCAGTAACTCAACAATCTCTTACTCGTAGAACGCTGTTTATTCTCGATCAAAGCCTGCATTTTGATGTTATGAGTGGTAATTGGCTTTCCAGAGCGGTCATCATTTTCAAGTCTCGTACCACAATTATGAAACTTTCAAAACCACATTTGACACACACGGTCAGTTACTTTTTCATCGCTAGCTAATATACTTTTTTGATTTGTTTCGCATTTTTTTCTTTGTGGTAGTAAAAAAACATCAAGCACCGAAAAAACAACTTGTTTTGTTTAATTCTCAAAACACATGATACAGTATTTAATTTTCAAAACACAAGATCCAATTTCTCATTGTCAAAACACATAATTCAGTGGCTCATCCTTAAAACACATAATTGAAAGCTTCATCCTTAAATCATGATTCAATTTCTCAGAAAGCACCTTCAAAAATATGTATTCTTTGCAAGCGAACAGCAATTAACCATAACATAATTAACAATAACCAAATCGTATTCTACAAATGATATGAATTGTTATTCCTTTCATTGTATTCCTAAGATACTTCCCTTGAAACCAAAGAGCTAAGGAGAAATTTTGAACTTTAATCTTTTCATATTTTTTCCTTTACTGATCTTCCCTATTTTCTGTATTTCTAAAGTCCATTCTTAAAATAGCTCTGTATGAATCTTCTTCTATTTGACTTCTGCTAACAGAGCGCCGCGCAGTATTTGGATCTTCCCCATTCTTTATTTTGAAATATGAAGAATCCACAGAGAAATTCTCGTATCATATTTATTTATGTCAACGCTTTTGAGTACAAAATATATCTTCCTTTCAACTGAGGAAACGAGAAAATTCAAGAATTATTTTGTATTTACCTACTTTCTATTCTTAAACGTTTTAATAAAATGTCTAAAGCTTACCAGTAGCTAGAACGATTTTTAATTTTTATTCCAAAATATAAAGGGTTTTTTTTTTCAAAAACACTCAAAATATGTATATTATCAGTCAAAGACACGGTAAACTGAAAAGTAAGCAGTGATAAGATCGAAAAATATTATAAATTACTGATGGATCTGAAATAGATAGTAATACAGTAATTTTGTATTTGAAATGCTCACATAGGAAAAATGAGTAATGTAAAAATATAAATACACGTGTGATTGAAAAATTACCATGGTCCAGGCAAAACGTGTGATGTGATAAAAAAGTATATGTTATATCGTCAATGGGTATTATGCCATATGTAACAAAAGGTTTGTTTTCTTTTAAAATAAGATTTTTTAAACTTACATGTTGTTGTTAAATATCGGCATAGAGTAGTACACAAGAAAATATATACCTGAAACAAACAAAAATGATACATTTTATTTTTATAAAATTTGTGAAAACAAAATTATTGAAAAGCGATTTATTCTTCTAAAAGTGAAAAAAATCTCATTTCAATTAAATTATTATTAAAAAAACGTTTGAAATGTTTAAAAAAATACAGTCCAACTTTTTTGTTATAAAAATAAATCCTGACGTTTTGTGAAAATATTTTTAAAAGCTTTTACATGGAATTCGTCGAAGGATTAACAATTTAAATGCATTTTATAAAATACATTTACAATGATAAATTTCCGTATTCAATTTAAAGCCTTCAAAAAACCTTTTTGCCAAAAAAAACCTACAGCGCATCCGATGACGTAAATTGGCTGAACATAATCGGGCTAGTAAAAGGGGAGAATATTTATTAGACGCCCACGCCATGGAATAAATATGTAAATTAGCTAAATTCCAATAAATTGCACGAGAACGGGGCTCATATACTATGAATGCAGCATTCACATTCAGCTTGCAAATCTAATTTACGTTCGTTTGCTCATGAATCTGAAATTAGTCTCATCATCCTCATCATTTGGTGTATCCTAATTCTGATAGTATTGTTATTTCCAACATTTACGAGTAGATTCGTTACTAACCTTCACAGTAAAAGCGGGAACTTGTAAGGTGAAATATGACTTCACAGCAAATCATATTTCACCTAACGAGAACCGCTATAAGCGGGAACTTATACGACGAGATACGATATGATTTCCTTTAAAAATAATGTTATAAACGCACTTAACGTCCCCAAAATCCAAATTTTGCTAAGGCAAAAATAAATGAAATATATTAAAAATACTTTTTATGTACACAACTTATTTTCGAAAACTAAAAATGCACCTTCATTTGAAGGTGGAGCATTCTTTGTATGCTCGTTGGATGCGCAAGTTATTGGATTGTACTTTATAAAGCTTCAACTGTGATTTACTTTCAAGACATTATTTATTTTTTCTTTGTAAATATAAAGTGTATGCGATAGCTTGGGATTTAAGTACATATAACATATGTAAATGTTCAGCTGAATATTTTAGTATTTAGACCTTATATGAATAAGAAATTTGTGATTAAGAAATCATCAATTAATCACCAATTGAAGGCGTTTGCATTGTTATATACTAGTACTATACGATTCACCCTCTCATTAAAACGTGAATTGAATTGTTGTATTATGGAGAGTAAAAGAAATCCTGCAGAATTTTGAAATGTCTAATTAACATACTTTATTGCAAGGCTCGAAATTAATATTTTTAGAATTTTAAATACTACCTCAAAATCACAAGGAATGAACAATTGTGAATTTTCTATCATAGTTTTTCAATTCAAGCAGGTCTTTTCGTAAAATCTTCTTAGCGTTTATTATAGAAATTTGAACTTACAATTGGTTTAAGTTGATTTTTTTAAAGTAAAATATATATACGAGTTTATAATATAAGAAATTCATTTTTATGCACACTTGATGATTATACGCTGCTTTCGTTCAAACGGTAATGAAAAAGTTTCTAGCTGAAATCAATTAGACAACATAAATAAAGTTTTATAAATAAATTAGATTTTCAAAAGCCTGAGAGTTAAAGTTTCAAGTTGCACGCACCTTTGCTTGTACGTTTTAATCAAAATGTAAGAAAACACATGTAGCTACTTAATCACGCAACTTTCGTAACCAAATCTAATACAAAACCAAAAGTAAATATTTCGTTGATAAAATTTAACTGACACTCGGCCAATGATTTGTCTTCTTTAGTGAAAAATTGTGAAAACGGAAAAAATAAGAAACTCTTACAAAATCTTCGTGAAAATCTTTAATGTCATAAGGTCAGATTCCCTCTAGACCACGGTCATGACACTAGCTGCTTATAAGTAGCATTTGTGTCAACCGTAAGCTACCTTAGCATATCCGTGGTACGCCAAAAATTACATTTAAAATAATTGCTGTATGCTGAGTCCGATTGTTCGGTTATTTGCCTGCAATTTTTTTTATATCATTAGTTGGTCATTGTAAACCTCGTGTAATAACTGCGGTCAAAGAAAATTCAATCATAAAGCTCTCATAACTTTTTATTATCTGCCAGTCGATATCTAAAAACACGCCTAAAATAAATATCCACTGTTAACTATCAGCGCCGTTATAATTAATCAAACCTTGTTGACTTAACAACTTATTGAAATCTTCCTCATTGGAATTGTTTTCAATTCCACAAATTCTATTGTACAAGACAAAAGATATGCAACACACTTATTACTTTTGTCTTGATCGACTGGTCACATAAGATGGCAGAATAATTGATTTTAGCAAAAAATAGGAATACTCTGACTAAGCGTTTCGTGCCTACCATATGTTCAGACAAGAAAATAAAAATATTATAATTATAAGAGAACAATTTATGTAGCACCGTTTAGAGCGCAGACTCTCCTCAAGGGCGCTTAGGGGCAAACTCTCTTACTCGGGATTGGTACCAACTGTTTAGGACAGATTAAAAAATTTACAAATATATATATATATATATATATATATATATATATATATATATATATATATATATATATATATATATATATATATATATATATATATATATATATATATATATATATATATATATATATATATATATATATATATATATATATATATATATATATATATATATATATATATATATATATATATATATATATATATATATATATATATATATATATATATATATATATATATATATATATATATATATATATATATATATATATATATATATATATATATATATATATATATATATATATATACATATATATATATATATATATATATATATATATATATATATATATATATATATATATATATATATATATATATATATATATATATATATATATATATATATATATATATATATATATATATATATATATATATATATCATCATCATCATCATCATTGTCAACCAGGGTCGATCCACTGCTGGATGAAGGTCTCCCCAAGTTGACTCCAAACAGTTCGGTCCTTTGCTCGCCGATGCCACGTGATGCTGCCATGCTTCCTGATTTCGTCCATCCAGCGTACCTTCGGTCTTCTTCTAGGCCTCTTTATGCCTCTTGGATACCACTGGATTATTTCGGATGTCCATCGGGAGTCTGACATTCTGGCTATGTGTCCGGCCCATTGCCACTTCATTCTTTTGCACACCTTTATAACGTCTTCTACCTTTGTTATATTGCGAATCCAGGTGTTTCGTTTACGGTCTCTTTTAGTATATCCTAACATGCATCTCTCCATGCCCCTTTGTGCGGTCTGGAGCTTTTGCGTGTTCTTCACTGTGAGCGTTCATGTCTCGCAGCCATACGTAAGTACTGGAAGAATGCACTGGTTGTAGACCCTTCGCTTTAAGGATATTGGGAGATAACTTTTGAAGATGTTGTTCAAACGTCCAAATGAGCTCCACGCCAGTTTTGTCCTTCGTGCTATTTCCTCCGATATGCCACCTACAAAGGAAATAAGTTGGCCCAGATACACATATTCCTGGACAAGTTCTAGCGGCTTTCCATCTACGTTTATTGGTTTTGGGGTAGCAAAGCCGTTCATCATATATTTGGTTTTTGAAATATTCATTTTTAAACCAACTCCCCTGCTGACCTCTGCCAATTCTTGCAGTTGGTGCTGAAGATCATTCGGGTTTTGTGAGAATATAACGATATCGTCTGCAAATATATATATATATATATATATATATATATATATATATATATATATATATATATATATATATATATATATATATATATATATATATATATATATATATATATATATATATATATATATATATATATATATATATATATATATATATATATATATATATATATATATATATATATATATATATATATATATATATATATATATATATATATATATATATATATATATATATATATATATATATATATATATATATATATATATATATATATATATATATATATATATATATATATAAATTGAGTGTAAGGACAGGAAGGTGGTGCCTATTGCTTTTAAATTAGATACATCCCCGCATCTGCATATGTAAGAAAATCGCAGAAAACTTATAAAGGGTAAATGATCCACAAAGAAACCTTTGTTGATCTTCCGATATGTGATAGTAACACATTTGGCTTTAGGTTATGTGAGCTTAGTGTATGTGTGTAGTATTCATATATTATCATACATTTTGATAAGACCTCGCAAAAAAGGTTAATAATAACTAATATCATGGAGTCAATTTGCTCAACTACAATAATTCTTACATTAAAATAAGATGCCAAGTAAATGAAGCCACAGCTGTCTCCAGATGCCTAAAAGATAAGGTCTGGAATAAAAATACATGAATATAGACAATAAGGTCAACATTTACAAAACATGTGTGAGACAAATCATGACGTTTGGAATAGAGAAGAAACAAAAACAAAAAGTATGTTGTGAACTACTGAAATTAAAACCCTCAGAACCTTGGTAGGCAAAGCACTAAGAGATAAAGCTAGACACTCTTCATGTGTTCAGATAGTAAAATAAAAAATATATAAATGTTCTATAAACAATTTTTCATTCAAATGTTACTCCTCAACATATTCATATTGATGATGCAGACCGGGAGACAATATTGTCTTAGGCCACAGTACTCGAACTTACGAATTAAGATCTACTGGAGTAGGCAAATAACTCACAGTTCGCCATCGCACATGTTGGAAATACTACCGAACGTAGACAGACAACAATACTAGCACACGTCTAGCGCGGGTGAGTATTGTTACCAGACGAACTACTTAGCCAGATGAAGAACCTATTTTTAAGTCTTAAAATTATTTTACCACTAGATACCAAATTGGAACCCTTTTTCATTATTTTTATTGTTTCCACCGGAAATAAAACCTAAAACTCCAAGGATAAAAACAAAAGTTTTACCGAATGGGCCAAAGAGGTCATGCAATGAATTAAAGCATTTATTAGAAACTATGATTTTTTCAAATTGGTTTTAAAAATATTTGATTTCTGAAAAAAAAACATATTCTCAATTTATTGTATGACTAAACACCTTCTTTTGAAATCTTTCCTATTGAATTTTGGGTGGTCCTGGTTTCCATTATGAGTTCATCATTCTTCGTTTAACAAATAAACATGCCATGTTATTATTTCTTCATCTTATTTTTCAATTAAGACCTGATTTCCCAATGAAGCCACCTGTGTTATCTTAAAAAAACTAATAGAGCATCGCTTTCCAATGAGCTTTATCAATTTATTTCTTATAATAGGAACATTAATGCAGCTATCATTACAATATAAATAGTATCACCTGGACAATAGTATGGTACAGATGTGTCAATAGAGGAGAAATCTCAACTAAATATTTAAGATGTCATCAGACTTAAAAAAAACATCTCGCAAACCGGTTTTTTACAGACAAGATAACGTGGGAATAATCTGCCATTGAACATATTATATTAAAAAAAGATCACACAAGAAGACTTTTTAGCAAGAGAGACCTAAATATTTATAATATATAATATCACAAAAATGAACGAGTACCCGTGTTATAATTTAAACTCGATTTGATAAGGAGAATAAGATTGTCATTTATTGACAACTCCTGAAAACCACCGTGGCCTAGTTGGTAAGACGCTTGACTTTCTGTTGGAGGTATCGAATTCAAATCCCAATGATACCCGAAAAAAATTATTTATTTTAAAATTTCATTGGTTAGTGTATAATATGGCGCATTTATCTCGAAGTGGCAATCTCTTCCAACTAATCTTATAATTATTTTACAAAGTTTTGTGTGAAAAACGAAGAATTGGCATTATTGATGTTTAGAAGTATATGGTATTTACTGCTTTATAGAATTTTGAGAATTTATTGTATATTTACTGCGATACGAGTCATTTTCCTTCTCTCATGACCTCGGATCTTAAGTCCGTCGTCGCTACTATTCTTTTCACTAGAGGAGGAATCCCTATTAAAAAATAATAATGCGATTTAACAAATTATATTAATTGAAAATTTTGCATATGTTTTCGATCACATTAAGTTCCCACTATGAAAATTTGGAGTAATGTTAATGTACAGACATAGTCGACTTAGTATGTCGTAGTAATCTTTGCACCGAATTCCTCAACCATTCTTACAACTCAAGTTTTAATTGTCTTCTTGTATTTTTAATATCAATTTTATGTAGTCAATAATTCTTCTAGGTATTTCAATTTATTTTTATTGAATGCTTGTGTTTATTTGTGTTATGTAAAAGACACAATGTTTTGAATCAAATATATCAATACCATTTTATCAAATCAAAATACTTTTGCATTCAACGTTTCCCTTAGACTAGAAATTCAAGTAAAAAGTTGAAATGTGAGCGAAATGCTTACAGTTCAATAATAATATATGGATGTACTCCTGCAGACAGACTATTGAAAGGTAAAATAGGGGAGCATCGAGATGAGCCGGTCAGAGAGAATTGCAACGTTTTCCAATTTTATTGACTCTCGTTTCTATTGTCAATGCGCACAATGCGGGCACAATCAGCACTCGTCATAGGTATAAACGATAGGTACTAGGAAATATACGAATGCTAACGCAAACGTCCAACATAATGATGGTGAAAAAGATATATTTTGCAGCCACAAGATAGAATAACACAATCAACAAAAAATGTAGTAAATCTGTAATTTTACAAAAGTGTATGACTTTTAGTAATTTAAAAGGTAAACTAACATGTTGTATTGTATAGAGTACAACTTTTGTTAAATAGAGTACAGCCTAACGGGATTATTGTGACATGGCAATCTCTTCTAAACAACCGTAAAGATTTTTTTAGAGGATCCAAGTAAAAGCCACACTGGAACTTTTTTTAAATGAATTAGTTTCCTACGGAAATCAAACTTGTAGCCCCCGGGCTGGAAGACAGGTGTTTTGCCAATAAGGCTACGAAGGTTGTTCAATAATGTGGTTTGTTCATGATTATCTTCTTCTTCTTCATCATCTTATTTTAGGCCTGTTATGGTCCTGCATCTCATTGTTTGCCTCTTGCGACGTCGACTGCCAGCTGTCTTTCCATCTTTTGGGAGGTCGTCCTGGAGGTCTACTTGCTTGGGGGATACTGTACCTGGCCATTCTTACGGCACTTGGTTCCGCCATTCTGGATACGTGTTCGTTCCAGAACCTTCTTCTCTGTCGTCCCCATCTGACAATATCTTCAACTTCGCACGTCCTTCGGATTTCTGTGTTACGTACTCTATCATGAAGGGTTTTGCCAGCGATACTCCTGAGTACCTTCATTTCGCTGGTTTGAAGGAGATTTTTGGTTCTGACAGTGTCGGCTCTGGACTCTATGCTGTATGTCATTATGGGGCGGACACAGGTCTTGATTATGATTATGTGTTCTTAAATTATCCGCGTCCGTGGTCTAATGGTTGACATTCACGCCTAGCTAGCGGTCGTCCCAAGTTTGATTCCTATCGAATTGACTAGACTGGTTTTACTCTTAGATCATTTTACTTTTCTAAATTCTTACTGTGCTACTAAAATAAATAAAAGTCAGTCTAACAAAATACTGCAGAACATTAAAATTCCCGATCGTCTCAAAACTTAGATATCTTTGCTATTGGACAGACAGACTGTAGGATTGCTGAATTGCAACAGTTTTACCTAATAAATATCTACACTCACAAATGTCTTTCACCCACAAGACAGTCATTCTTGATCACGAGGGGTACTTTTTGTAATAAAATGTAATTTCCAATTAAAAATACTTGCCACTTTTTTTAATTTAGGCAATTCACGCTTCTAAGAGTGCTTTGTGATTTTTGCTCTTGAAAGTGGTCGTCATTGTTCATAATTATAATGAATTACAAAAAATCTCTGTTGCAAGGTATGGTATAACAAAGTTCTTATTCTTAAATAAAAGGTATAACATGGTTCATATTCTTAAAAAACATTGTGAGTAATTTTTGAGCTGCTTGACAGTTTACTCCCTAAACAGTGCTATACAATTTGTCCCTTTTTTATTACTAGTAACCACTATTAGAAATTCAGAATGTTGCAAATTTACGTAATTTTCCTTTTTGAACGTATAAAAACATTTAAGGGATGTAATTCAACGTTTGAGACTTGATAAGAGTAATCTCCGCCGCCCATCTCAGGGAAATAAAATGTGAGATTATCTCGGACCACAAAATGTCAGTCGTAAAATAATTTTATAAGATTAACATTTTTGGAAATCCAACCGTTAACCATAATTCGTCCATAACTTTTAATTTAATTAGAAAACAGTAAAAAAGATATCATGATAACAAACATGTTTTTGTTAAACTTAATAAATATACAATGTTATATTCATAAATGCATTTTATTTTTATGCAACTATTGCGGTGATAACATCCGTGAACTCGTTAGTTTGATTCGGAGTATTGGGCTAGATTCGTAAGTAGATTTCATGACTTATCAAGTGAATGAGAAATTTTAGACAAAGGACTTAAGTAAAAGTCAATCATTGATGAAAAGAAACTACCTATTTTTTTATATCAATATGTCCTCAGTTAAGATAAAGGCAATTAACTAATTTATAGTGTCCAAACCACAGTGTCGACTTAAAATTACTTATTTTGCGTATGTATTCCAAAAAAAACAATAAACGGTTTAATAAATATACAAAAATAGTCTTAAAACAAGCACTACTATTCCATATATGGTAGAACTGCTAATACATATACGATGATGAACGAGTATTACATGCCTACTCAAGTGGCTCTTTACTTAAAAGCACAATTAATGGGACCAAATAAAAAAAATCTCCCAGTCACACTCTTCAACATGTCCGCATAATCAGTTCAGATTTTTCGAAAAAAAATAAGAGAAGTGGGAAATCTTAGTACTAGATTTTTTTAAGTAAACTGCAAACAAATTATTTGTAATTGATGAATTTTGTATAGATTTAATTTTATACTACCTTAAAATTGGAAAATGTATTAAAAATTTCGTTAAGTTTCTGTTTTTATTTTTTATAAAATCTCTATTGTAATGTTTATCATCTTATCCGTTACTTAAGTACTTGTATATAATCGATATAAAATGTTTATTATATTATTGAAAGAGAAAAATAATTTTGAATCTCATCATTAAATAAATATGATATATATTTTCTATATTAACTACTACATTTATGTTTAGTAATATTTTATTATAATTATAACAACCTACATATTTTTATTAAAAAATCACCAAATATTTCATAAGGTCATCTCAATGAAAAAAATATATTAAATTTAAAATAAAGCTGTTATGAAAATGTCAACAATGAGAACAAGAACCATAATTTTAATCCAGCCAATATGTAGAATACTGCAATGTAACAAACGTCATGAGAGACCAAAGTATAACAAAAGAATATATAATACATTTAAGAATATTAACAGAAAATGTATTAGATATTATATTTTTATGGTTAAATTATAATCAATACTAACAATTAATAAGCAATGTCAAAAAAATAGGTTAGGTTATTTATCATTTAAAATAGATATGGAGTCAAAATATTAAGAGTTAAAAATATGCCAACTAAGTTTTTATAAATAAAAAAGTATTGCATAAAATATTTTCTGTAAAATGTAACAGATAAATAAAACAAATTGTTGTATTATCAAATATTTTCTGTGAAATGTAACAGATAAATAAAACAAATTGTTGTATAATCAAATATTTTCTGTGAAATGTAACAGATAAATAAAACAAATTGTTGTATTATCAAAAAAGCTTCAATTGATACCTTTTGGCCCGAAAAAGGCTGTAAAATAAATTTATTTTTACTGCTTACCCGAGCTTAAGAATAGTACGAGTATATGACTACACAAAGAACATAGTCCTTTCTCGTAATATTCTTAATGGATTCATAAAACTCAATCGTCTCAACAAATTAAATAGCAATATAAAAATTAAGTTGTGTTTTCTTTCTGCTGGAATAGTCCATGAGTAATAAAAATACAGTAGTCCCCCGTTATCCACAGGATCTGTATCCACGTTTTCATTTATCCGGGGTTGACCGACCGGTTTACGATTTTTTTTAAATCTCGCGCCGAATCAATATCACTAATGATGAAGGCCGGCCTTTCAAATATTCACCTCAAGTCATGCATCTAATCAATCGCACTCCATCTCTCGCTGTAATATAACGTAATGTAGTATCGTTATAAGAATATCAGTGTTTGTGTTTAAATAACCCTTATTTACCATAATAACGCCTCCAAGACTAATGATGCTGGTGACTCACAGACTACATAGAGACCTCGCATATCGCTAGTCTTATATTCGTGAAATGAGAAAAAAAGCTTGCTAGTTTTGCTGTTGCACCTCAAACTGTAAAAGTTACAGTGAAATCGTAGACGAGAGGGTTCAGCGTATTCATAAAAAAAAACAGCTGTCTTGTATAGGTATACTAAAGTATAAGTAATATAGGAGGTGTTATCTATTATCCGTGGATTTTGTTATCCGCTCTGGGCTTAGAATGTATCCCCCGCGGATAGCGGGGGACTACTGTTTTATTATTTTTGGTCCCTGAATTGAAAGGACCGTGATCAACATAGTTATTAACCACCATTCATAGTGATTGTCATGGGAATTTCACACAGTTTCTCGTTACCTTCACTGTATACTCTCGCTGTGAAAACTACTGCAGAGAGGTAAACAGTTGTATACTGCTAAAGAAGTCATCCTCCATACCTTAGGCAAGAAGCTACTGACATGACGTCAGAGGGCTGGGTAAGGGGAGTTTTTTTTTTTAATAATTTATCTTGGCATACGGCAGGCAACCTCTTTCAACCAACTAGAAAAGAGTTACCGAGATTCATGCCAATTGCTGGGGGAAAAGTTACAATGTTATTTCCAAAAATAAAAAATAGTCTAAATATACCGAAAAAATATAGTAATAGAAATGTGAAAAAAAAACAGTAAAACGTAATATTTGCACCAAGTGTCACCAAAAACTGCGAAAGGGGAAGGAAGGCGGGAAACGACTAGAAAATAGGAGTTATGGAGATTCGTAATATTTTGAGTCGCTCTTTCAAGAAAACTAACGAAGATGAAGGTCTTAAGACAGCCGGTATATGGTTCTAGGGCCTGACAGCATGTACAGTAAAGGATGATGGAAAGAAGAAAAAAGAAAAATGACAAAAGGCAATCTATGATTAAGTGTAGTGCAAATCTATGGTGGTTTTGATGGGATATATTAAAGGGAAGCCTTTAGAATTTTATTGAGAGAAGATATTTAATTTTTTCACTTAAGAGGCACTTAATTCACGAGAAAACACTGTGATTCCATGAACACTGAGTTTAAGACTATTGATATAGCGCATTTACAAAGTTCGTACATCTACAAAATATTCAATGAGAACAATCTACTGTCTTAGAATGAAAGAGTGCACTAAAATATATTTGATTGTGAATATATATTTAATTGAAAGAGAAAAATACTGGAAACCAAATCAGTAGACGTGTCAAAAAATAATGCAGTTAAGTATCCACAAAAAAACCACTCAAGGATTTGGTAAATAAGGAAAATGTAGGATAGGCTATCCTTCGTGACTGAGTAAGATTGGCAGCCTTCTTACGGATGAAAAACGCCTATGCATATATAAGTTTATTGTGTGTAAGCTATTATACTTCAGCAATCACACAGTCTTGATAGACCAAACGCAGTCTCGAAAGCAAGGAGATTAAATTTTCAAGATGATTGGAAGGTTTTATTTGCTGCAGCCATTTCTAAGACAGAGTTTGATAAAACGATATGTTGTATTGTATTGTATTACACTTTATTTGTATACAGTACAACTTGGCGGACTTATTGGTATGGGACAATATCTTCCAACCAACCAGAAATTTGTTAGAGAGGCCTTAAGTGAAAACCAGACTGGAATCCTTTTTAAAAAATCTGGGTTCCAATGGGAATTGAACTCACAACCTCCAGGTTGGGAGACAAGCGTCTTACCACGGAGGTCGTCTGGTATGTTTATATTGCTTAAAATCGCTATACAAATTTATGATAAGCTACGGAAAAACATAAATTCAGATGAACAATTGTTTAAGAGTAAAACTAATCCGGAAGTGTATCCACCAAGAATCGAACTTGCGGCATCTGCTTACATAGCGTAAATGTTAGACCACGGCCGCCAACTCATTTTTCTGATGGCCGCTAACATCTTTAAAATCTTAAGCCTTTTCGATGATACCTCTCTTTTTCTGAAAATTTATTGCCATCATCAAACTGATAGATGATGTGTGGAAAGAAACTGCATCTCCTTGTTGAACAACTCATGAGGGTGGTTTAATTGTGGTATCTTATATTTGCTGCTGCCTCAAAAGCCAAGACAGCATGATACTCGTCGACATAGAAAAACGAGAAGAACTTAAAGGAGGAAAAAAATCAACCAAAAAATCTCTAAAGGGTGTATAAATATTTCATTGAGTTAACAATTCCAAATGATAAAGTTAAAAGCAAAGGACGATTAACTTAAAGGGTAAATAAAACAGTAAACAAACAGATCCAGAATTACTCGTATATCGAGATGTTTGGTCACTTTCGAGCGGTATCCACTCGGAGTTATTTGTTTTGAGACCTCAATCGTGAGTTATTGTCAAATCAAACAGTCCCAACACTAATAATTGACTCTTAAGGTTCAGCATGCAATAGAAATCCATTAATTCTATACCCGTTCCATTTGAAGTCTTCTGAGGGCCATCGTGAAATACAGGGTCTCAGCACTTTCCGGATCAATGTGTGCGGTGTACCGCAGGCGACTAATTCAAGGAGCGGCCACAAGTTATTCTTACTCGTATATATTATAGTTTTAAGTTCAGAAACATATTTTTATACAAAACTCAATCTACGACAAAAAAAATTATCTCCAATTGTTTCTATTACTTTTCTTAAATATCACATATTTAAAAATATAAATATAAAATAACCTTTCATAAATGATTGCCATTATTAATAGCATGTTTTCAATTTAAAGTATTTAAGCGATTTGATAAGTTGAAAAAATCCTCCAATAAAGCACTTGATTTATCAAAATAACAAAGAAGAGTCATGAATTCAGTGAATTTAACCATTGTAACATATTTTATCACAATTTCGTTGTACATATAGATATAATCTGGCGGACTTATTATAATATCTTCCAGCCAACCAAAAATATGTCAAAGTTTAAAGTGAAAACCAGCCTTGAATCATTTTCTTAAATAATCAGGTGACATTGGGAATCGAACTGCAACCATCGGATTGCGTCTCATCAACTAGGTCACAGAAGTTGTAACAATTGTTTAGCGAATAAGCGAAGGTCTGTAAAGTTGATAGCATGGATTTTAGCAGTTTTTTTAATTAAATTATTTAACTCATATATCGTCGGGTTTCTGACACAAATTTTTCTGAGATATTTAATTTTAAAAGTTGTAAATTCTTCCTATATACGAGTATATGCAACTACGCACTCATATTTTTCGGTTATGTAAATAAAATAGATATTTGCAGTTAAAATATCAATTACTATTTTTACTACTTAACCACGTTGGCCATTTGATGATAATGGTCCATCTTCTCAGTGTCCCAAACACAAAAAAAAACTTGAAAAAGATTTTGATCTGTTGTGTACTTTTCAATTCTGTGTATATATATAGACTATCCCTAACAGGAGCTCTGGCTCTGGTGGAATGAAGACTAGATACGGTAAAGTACACACTAATTCCCCCTGGGTCTTCATTGACCTTCTCCTTCGTCTCTTTATTCGAGGGCTAACTCCGATAAAGGTTCAAATAGATTAGTGAATCGGCAATAGTTAGGGTGGAAGAAGTGGAAATAAAAGTAATGACACTTTTACCAAACCCTTAACCGCTTTAGCACTAAAAATCAAAGTATCCTGTGCATTTTAAATCAAGATACAATTTCATAAATTATGAGCGCTACGAACATTGATTCAGAAAACTCCGTTTTTTTATTTGTTTTATTTAAATATCTTTTAATAGTTTAAAAGTATTTCAAAGCTCTCAAACTAAACGTATTTCAACAAGAAAAATATATACTCTTATAAGAGTAAACAATATTTGATAATGAGCTGTTAAAATGTTTTATTTTAAATATTTATTGCTTGTTTAGACATCTATACGGATATATCTGCATTTTAGAGATATTTATATTCAAAATGGACTTATTAAAAAACTGAAAGATGTTTCGTAACTACAATACAAACGTTCATAACTGCAATATAAACGTGCGTAACTGCAATAAAATAAAAATTTGCCATATTACTTTATTATTGAAATTACTAATCAAAGCTAAAATGAAAGCTTAAAACACGTACAAATATCACTAAAATTTACCTACCTTTAAAAAAACTTCTGTTTCAATACTGTATTTACGGAATTACAATTTTTAAAAATGTTATCCATTACCTTCGGAAAGAATGAATCAAATCAAAAGAATATAATAAAGTTTTTTTTTAAAAGACGAAAGAATTCTATTGTATTTTATTATATTAAAATATTGTAAAACACTTTCGTTGTATATACTCGTAGTACAACCTGGCGGGCGTATTGCCAAGTGTCAATATTTTTCAAACTATCAGAAATATACTACAAAAATCTAGGTTCCATCGGGAATTGAACCCGAAACTCGAGGTTTGCGCGGCATGCATTTTACTAACAAGGTCACGGAGATTTCATTTAAAGAGATCAGAAATGTTCATGAATAGTTTTTAAGTTTTATTGTTAAAATTAATAAAATCTCAATTAACTGTACTTTTCACGCAACACGTGTGTGTTTACCTTGCGGAGATAAATATTATATAAAAGTTTAATGAATGTAAAATAGGAAAGAACGATGACGATTTTCAATTACACAGGAAAAAATAATTTTACTATTTTTTTATTAATAACGCTAGCTAAAATAACGATCTATAAAAATACTTTCCACTTTTTTAGAAAAAGAAATATTTTTCATATAAATGGACTGTGGTTAACCACAAAATAAAGTGAAGTATCCCAAAACAAATTGAATATTATGATTTATCAAAAATAAAAATTACAAGTTGGAAATTAAAATTAAGTTTGTTCATAGTTATAATAGACAAATCAGATTAATACTTAATATATAAATTTGTATATAATTACCTAAACAAATTTTTATCTTGAGAATTAATCTATTTTTTAAATTAAAGCCTTTGGCTAACGTTTGTATAGTGGATTACTTTATTAAATAAAATAAAAAGAAGCCCAAAATGTTAATATATTTTTTTAAATAACATCATATATTCCAAATTAGTATATAAAACTAAGGAAAGCATTAAAAAAAATACCCTCGTTGAAAATTTGTATTTTTCGAAGAAATTTTTGCTTCTCTAACTTCTTATCTTGACAGTTTAATTATCCATTCATAAAGATTATTCCTTCTTCCTGTCGATTTCCTTTCTTTTTTTTCTGTTATATTCATTAAGTTTCTCCGGCCAATGAATTCAGAACCATAAAAAGCTAAGGTGTCCCGACCGACATGAATCTCATCAGACTTGTGGGGACGTTTTGGTGATAAGCCTACGGTGCACGGTGGTTCTAAATTAAAGGCTAGAGAAAAAAAAAACTATTTCGATTTATATTTTATAAAAAAATGGGTTCTTAACATATATTTTTAGAATTAAAAAAAAGTTAAATATGCAAAGCTATAAATGTTTTTAATTCGGTGTCAATCTGAAAATAATAATGCATAATTCAATATTATTATTTTATAAATTATTTGTAATTTTTGACAAAGAACATATATTTAATACGCTTAACATATTTGAGCAGTGCATTGAGATTCAATTTGAGATGGACATGAAAAAACTTCGAATTTTGTAAACAATTATTTCAATAATATTTATATCAATTAACTATATTCCTATTCAAAATAATGTGCGTTAAAACAGGTTTTCTTAAAATAATTATTTTCAACTTTTATTACAAATATCTCTCGATTCTGAGATACGCAGATGATACAACGTTAATTGCCACATCATGAGAATAAGGGGTCACGCTCCTTAAAAAGGTGGAATACGAGAGCAACTCCTGGGCCTAGAAATAAAAAATCCAAAAACTAAGCTTATGATAATAGACCGCAGTAACAAACCGGCACCAAATAATATGAATCATGGTCTAAAAATGGTTACAGACTTTATTTATTTAGGCTCTAGTATTACTAATAATGGAAATTGCGAGGCTGGGGCGAAACGAATAACTTAAATGGCAAAGAAATGCGATATCAAAGCTGGAAAAAAATATGGAAGAGCAGAACTATCAACGTCAAGACGAAAATGTGCCTAGTAAAGTTTCTCATCTAATATCTAATCGCAATATTTATGTATGGCGCGGATACTTGGACTTTGAGAGCAAGCCAGAGACGTAGAATATATGAGTTTGAAATGTGGTGCTGGAGAGAATGTTATGAATTTCATGGGCATAATTGTGAACTAACGCCTTCATTCTCGAAGAACTGAGATTCACCGACAGATTGTCAACAATATGCTTTTGACTAATCCTTCGATTCTTTGGGTACATTGCTCGTGGCCAAGGAGATAGTTTAGAGCGGTTTGTGGTTACTTGTGGCGTGGAAAGATGCACAAGAGGAATAATCCCAATGCTTTGGACTAACCAAGTGAGAAACGCAACTGGACTACCCTTAACCACTGCCCTTCGAGCCGCGGAGTGCTGGGATTGATGAAGAGGAGTCAGATACTATCATGGAAGTCACGATGTTCAGTCAGAAGCTACACGGCAGGATGATGATATTTTAAAATATATATCAAATTCGCGGGAAACTCTTCATCAAAGACAATCAATATGTATAGAAAGATTGTATAATATCTGTAAAATATATTTTTAAAACACTATGGAAGATAACAAATAAGAAACTAAAAATAAGTAACTCAAAAAGATGAAAATTCAGTAAGGAATAATTATAATAATAAAGTACCAATTACATACACATAAATATAAAGCACCACCTAGAGAGCGAACTCTCCTCAATGGCGCATTAACTTGAGATTCGAACCAACTTTTATCAACATATCAAAAATATTACAAAATAAATTTATATAAGTTGAGTGTAAGGATAAAAAAGTGATGACTTTGGCCGTTAAATAAGATACTTTCCCTCATCTACATATGTTTACTCGTAGTAAAAAAAACTCAGTAAACTTACCACGGGAAGACGAACTACAAAAAATCTTTGTAGATCTTCCGATATTTTATATTAATACACTGGAGTGTATTTTATATGTGTTGTACTCATATAAAATAATATTTTTTGATAAGACCATCCAAAAACGGTTGCCTTCATAAAGTTGCACACGACACCTATATATATTATACTTAGAGACAGACCATTTCACGCCAAAAATCAAAAAAATAATAAAAGGACTATTTATAAAGAGCAGACTATCCTCAAGGGCGCTTTAACTCTGGTTTCGAACCCACTATTATTGACATATTAAACAAACTACAAAAATATAAGATAAGTTGAGTATAAGGATAGGAAAGTGATAGTTGCGACGATTAGAAGTTATGTGTTATTGTAAAAATAATCAATTGCTATACTTTTATAATATACTGATTCATAATTATTTTACTCGCAATTAGTATTACTTGAACCACTGTGCTGAACTGCGTGTTATGGGAATAATGAATCTAATCCATTAGCCAGGAAGGCCTAAGCTGTCTTCGGCCGATGTCTTCTGAGGAGGCTTTACAAGGAAAAGGTTTATTTTTAAAAGCCCTCTCTAATGTATTGACCATAAATAAGTACGCAGTCACACTGGAAAGTTTTCTGTTTTTTTTTTATTTCCAACAGGTAATAGAATACTTCGTGATAATAAATGAACTTTTCAGAATTAAATATTGAGCGGATTTGAAGGAGAAGAAAATAATTGGTATTATTTTCCATTTGCACACATACAAAATGTTTTGCTTAGTCTAACTTTACTTGTAAAGCTAATAATTTCAAACATGAAATTTGTTAAGATTGGAATATCTTAGATAAGGAATATCTTTTTAGATTCAGGTGTGTTATTTTAGGGATATACAAAACCCTTTACCCATTCACTGCTGAATATGAGTTTTCAACAAAAATATCATATATTTATTGATTTTTGATGTCACAGTGTGTCTCTTATTAAATGTTTCTTGAATCAGACCAAAAACGTGATTTTTTCCAGACAAATTTGAATCCAATAACGTATCTTTCTTTTTTTCTTTCTTTAAAGTCTTCACGTAGAGTGCTAAATAATCGATAAAATGCAGAGATATTTAAAGTTATTTATTGAATTGTTTATAATAAAACGCAGTGTAATAAACATGCATTTTTAGATAAAAATAACTAAAAACTGGAACAAAATTCAGTGTATCCTCCACCTACTCTTGTGATTCCCAATCAAGACCTTTTATTTTTGTATGAAAATGAAAATATGTAAGGAAATAAATTCATATTTCGGTGAAAAGCACATACGATAAATCTAATGAAAATCATGAAATGGCTGAATTATGTCCACAGAAAAACCTAAATAAATTTATCATAAGGATATCATTTGAAACGGAAAAAACGATAATGTTATACAGAGAATATTTTAAGCAATAAAATTTGTACCGAGAACTTTCAGGAGAAAAGTTTCGAATTTTCAGAAAACTCATTAAACATTGAATTTCATAAGATATTCGCTCATTCCTCAAATATTAACAAAGCGATAAAATTAATGGAAAATAAAAGCGAAAAACGAATTTCGAATTGTAAACATTAATAAAAGAAAATCAACAAACATTAACATTAATTTTATAAATGAATATTTGAAATTCTAATAAGTTCTTAAAAATACTCGTACTTAGAACACCATTTTCATAACGTAAATAATAATTGATGATAGGTTGAAAAAGCTTCCTATTTCAGCCCTTATATAAAAATCTAAGGTTGTACCTTAAATGCTGCAATGAAAAAATCGTTTATTATGGGTTTGAGGAATTAACACACTTAGAAGATCTTAAAAGATTAAGGTTGCACTGGAAAGGGTTATGTTTGAGACGTGTTTATATAAGAAAATTGAATTTTTATAGCAGTGTTATTCTCAAAATTACACCGCAGAAATCGATATCTGAATAGTTTTAGAACCTGGCTACATCGTGAATAAACAAGAAGAAACAGAAAGTAAGGTTCTGTATCAGTCCAAAGAATCTTCACGGGTATTGCTTTTACCTAGAGATACGAGAGTTGATAGCAAATTTATTCACAAATGTGTCGAGAAATGCCGCGCAAGGGATTCGTTACAGGCTGGCGTAAAACACCGCCTTGTCGTGTTTTGGATAAATTTTTATTTTGAATCATGATACAAAAGCTATGCCTGTATTGATTTTACCAGAAAACAATATTTTAAGACGTGTTTAAATTGTTTATCTACAATAATATGTTAGATTGAATAACTCATTAAGGCCTGCCCTGAAAAAGAAGAATAGTACGAGTAAGTAGGTCGCCTCAAAAGAAATTGGAGATAGCAGGTGAGGTTGGGTGGAGATTTAAGAGAAAAATATAGAAATCTGCGCTGTCGAAGATATACCCTTACTTAATAGCTAAAAGGGAAATACAGTTATGATGACTGAGGTCAATAAAATGATATTATTTTATTATATGATAAGCCTGAAACAATTATCAACTAACAAGGCAGTGTTATTATAAATTAACAACTTCATTTGCCTAGCTTGCAAGACGATTATCCTGCAGCCGGAGGTTTCAGGTTCGATTCCCGATGGTTCCCGAAAGAAAAAAATTACCATTTTGGTAAAAGATTTCGTCTCATAACAATAATCACAAGCGCTGGACATTTGCTACTGCTGTTGCCTTTCACGGAGCAGTATTGACAACACATGCAATGGAGAATCGCGAATTCCGTGCCTATGAATGCTACCGAAAAAAATGCCAGCTGGCCACACTCTTTAATATGTCCGAATCAACAATACAAATGAATAAAAATAAATTAATAAATTGTTTATAGTTAAGGCATTAACGTTGTGGAGGTTTAAAGACATTGTAATTTATTTTTATCAAACACTGTTTATTCCACTTTTTTTGTGACGGTATAGCCCTACCGGTTTCAAGGCTTTCACCTCATCTTCAGGGGAGCACAAACAAGACTTAATGCTGTTCGAACTGGTACCGATATACACGCTTCAACGATTGAGAGCTGAGGGATGAGGGAGGCATGGGACAATTTCGGCCAAGAGCGGAGAGATTTTTGGGAAATAACTGTTCAACAGATGTTCGGATCGGTGTACACTAAGCAACAGTGGTGTGTATAAACTTTTATGTGCTGACTGTGATAATTTCTATATAGGAAAGACAGGAAGATCTTTTGAAAAGAGATTTCATGAACACAAATCCGCCTTAATAAATCCTTTAATTTATTCTGAAATGGCTAATCATTGTCACCGTGAAAACCATACTTTATCTATCGATGATGCCAAATTCTTACATATCAGTAGTAACGGAAATAAATTGGACAGATTAGAGGCCCTAGAAATTTCTAAGTCAGTACACCGATCCGAACATCTGTTGAACAGTTATTTCCAAAAAATCTCTCCGCTCTTGGCCGAAATTATACCATGCCTCCCTCATCCCTCAGCCCCCAATCGTTGAAGCGTGTATATCGGTACCAGTTCGAACAGCATTTAGTCTTGTTTGCGCTCCCCTGAAGATGAGGTGAAAGCCTTGAAACCGGTAGGGTTATACCGTCACAAAAAAGTGGAATAAACAGTGTTTGATAAAAATAAATTACAACAAATTAATAAACATTTTTGTTTTAATGTTTTATAAAATATATCATAATATATCTATGTTTTATTTTTAAATAAATTAACTTGAATTTAATTTTTAACATGAATTTGGTGAACCTTGTAAAAAATAAGGTTTAACTTACAAAAGAGAATTTAAAGTGTAAAGGAGAGAGCATTAATGCGAACATTATAGAATAACTTTATTTTGTGACATTTCTACGTTCAATTGATGAAATTTTTTTGAATAAAAGTTTCACATAATTACGCTACACAAAAAAATATATAATTGATTTTTATTTTCACTTCAACTATTTTTGAAAGAAATCATAGTAAAGTAATATTTGTTCGTTAAATAGGGGCGCGGGGTAAAGAGCATACGTTTATTTAAATCAATAATAATGGGTTCAAATCCCGAGTAAGAGCACCCTTGAGGAGAATCTGATCTCTATACGTCGCTATATAAATATTCGTTTTATTATTTTTATTAAAATCTATAATGTTTCTAACAACGCAACACAAAATTAATTATACTTTTTGTCTCCATTATTTGTTTTCCCAAAGTGAAAACATAAATGATCGCTTGATAAAACTTAGAGCAGTTTTAAAGCCTGACCTCCAATTAGTTAAAACATCTAAATTTTCAATTTTCATTGTCAAATAAATATTTGGTCCATTGTACGGTTGGCTACCTGCTCATTAAACAATAAAATGTTATTTAATATTCATAATTTCTACGTGAATGGTATTTCTTAAGTAATGAGGTATTCTTGCCAAGATGAATTAAATATAAATCAGTTTGCTTTTTTATTGTAGTGAGCTCATTTTATTCAAATATTTTCTTTTGTATTGTGTAACACAGCTTTTAGGTCAATTTTGATTTTTAATTATTATTTCTGTAACTTTTCCTATCAAATGTCATTTTAGCCGTTGAAATATAAATAAAACATATATAATTGGATATAACTCAAGCAATATTCAGATGAATAACAAACGATTCAACGAAAGGAAACCATTTAACGAAAACGCATTTCTCCAACGCAATCAACCCCGTGAGGGTTAGTTTTAAATCTCTGGTCGGAATTTTATAGCTCAATGTGTCACACATGCCCAATAAGTTCTTTGGAAAATCTATTGCTATAAAATATATATCTTCTCCTTTCCTTCAAAATACCCTTTTTTCTTCATCCGTCTCTCCCTTTCAGAAAATGTCTAGGCCCACTCCTCGGTGTTATCTTGAAGCTATTAAGGATATGATGAGTGCGTAATATAGGCCTTATCATGCCTTGATTTATACGTTTACGTTCTTTCTGAAGAAAATACTATAAGAGTCCGACGAATATTGAAAATTTGATCCTTTTTCGAAACACTTTATAATAAAATATTATAATTTCATGAATTATGTTTTATTGGGATTATAAAAATATTATTTAGCCCTTTCTAACTGATAATATAATTACTTTAAAACTATTGTATATTTTTAACACAAAATATTTAAACCGATAAATTACAAAATTCAAGTATTTTTAGCATAACTTATTACTTTCTTTTCTAGTTCGTAGTATTTCACTTCTGTTTTAATAATTTAAACAGTTATGGCAACACTACTACAAATACATCCACTTTCCGAGTATAGCATGCGGAGGCTAAGTATTTCCTCTACATAGTCCGATCAACAATAATTAATATTCATTGGACAATATAATTTTTTTTTTTTTTATTCAACCGGTCGATTGTAATAAAATATTAAAAAAATAGTAGGTTTTGAATCAGGAAAAAACATATTATTGTATTTTTTCTTAGATAATTTGTATATGGCGCTGTTTCCCGACTTAAACGATCCCCTCAAGAGCGTTTTCTAACTAGTTCAACCTATTGAAAAAATAAAGAAAATAGAGAAACTTCAATGTCGCTAACAAGCTCGCCATCTTGATTTTCAAATTCAAATATTAAATGGCCTATGAATAAAACCAGCCTCGAAGTGAATTCGTCAGGAATCTGGTGTGCCCGCTCTGCTTAGCGCGAAAGCTAACCGTTTGACAACGGCGGCTGGCAAAACTAAATTACACTTTCGTTTTATACAGAACAATCTGGCTGTCTATGTCATGTGGAATTGTCTTCTAACCAACCAGAAAGTCGTTAAAGAGGTCTTAAGGGGAACCCGGAGCGGAATTATTTAAAAAAATCTAGGTTCCAAAAGGAATTGAGCCCGCAACCATCGAGTTAGAAGACCAGCATCTTACCAACCAGGCCACGGAAGTTATACACTATTATGAAAAATATATATCAATACTATTCGTAGTTTTTCTTTGAATTATTTTGTACCTATTTATTCATTACGTTGTAAAAAATATCATATGTAGTTATTTAATTTGTACATATTAAACTCAATATAGGTTCAACGAATAAAATTACAATTTTCAACATTTCCTTACATATGTTACATATGTGATAAATATATGATACTTAACACTTAACAAGAAAAAATCTAGAACCAAAAGAAAAATACTCGTAATGATGATTCTAGAAAAGAGTTTTTGGAAGAAACAATTTTTTTAAGTAACTTCGTACAAAAAATACTAATAATTAACCCATATTACAAAAAACTAGCTTAGGACCTAACATAAGGGTTCTTGAATTGTGTACATTGTTATCTCGAAAAGTTTATTAAAACCATTCTAAGTTAGTTGTTTTGTGAACCAACTTGAAACTTAAATCTAACGTTCGATTCTAGTCCGTATTATCCCTTTCAAGTATTTCCCAATAATGATGGTATCAAATCCAGCTTCAATATCGTCGGGGACCGACCCTCATTTTGAGGTCGATCAGTTAGCGATTGTCTCGCGTAATGAACTAAATCTAAACTGAGTTTATTTATGCTTGCGTCAAGATCTAAAGACGAAATTTCATTTAAGGAAATTGAAAAACATAGGAGTCACCCCTTCCTTAACGCAACCAAAATAAGCAGAAAAATATGCTTCCTATCTAGAGAATTTAAAGAAGCAGTGATCTTGTAGCTTAACTCGAAGACATGATTATGCCAACTTAGATTTTCATCACAGATCATTGATTTGATATAGGAAAAAAATCAATGAAGACGTCAACATTCCACAAAAATTGACTGTGATTTTAGAGGACACACACATTCCACATTCGCCTCAACGTTCAAATTTCATCAAAACCGCCTTTTTTAAATTTTGTTGCCGTAAAATAACTTAATATACAATAAACAAAGAAAACCAAGGATAAGAAAGTAATTAGAAGCTCTAATTAAATCGTATTTACCAAAAACAAGAAATCGAAAAAAAATTCACTTAGTTTATTTTTGAAAAAAAAAAAAATCTCAACATTTTTTCTGGGATAAATTCAAAAAATCCTTAAATAAAAAAATATTTTGAAAGTAATCTGCGTCAAAATGGAAACAGAAACGAAGTTAAAATTTCTATCAAAAATATTTATATTTTAAAGGCTTTTCGAATAGCCCACTCCTCCCCCGAAATTAGATTTAGGCTTCATAGCAATCCTTTGTAAAGGACTGGGGTTACAATGCACTCCATTTCCAAAGCCTTATGAAAGCAGAAACGCCCGAAAGGCTTTGACATTGCAAAATATAATAATAAAAAGGGTTACGTTGACAAAAATTCTCTATGTTACTTATTATTTTTCAAAGAACTTTTTATATTCTCCTTAAAAAATACGCCAATAACGAATCACAGGCTATCTAATACTCAATGAAACGTTTAATATTGATAACAGTAATTTAGAAAATATCAATACGATGAAAAGTAACACAAATAGTTTTAAGCACTGGCGCAATTCTTCAAGTCTACCTAGAGACCTAGTTGTCAACATGGTAACATAAATAACCGTCATCCTCCGTGGGGAAGACAGGTATTTAATTTTTTTTTCTTACATCAGAATACGCTTCAGCTCCCCGTGGGTATATTCAAGTTATTGGACTATCAAATTTGTCTCTTGCCATGGGAGCTTTATTGTCAAACTTTTTAGCTTTAATTTTGTCCTTTCACCGCAGATCACATTTTGTGGTACGAGTACTGTGATGATAATCGAGTTAATAATTTCTGAAGAAATCTCCACTTAGCCTTACATCAGTTCATATTCGAACCAATTGGTTACTTCGATCTGGTAGTGTCAAATGTATTGCTGCATTCGAAGTTTTCTATGACAGTACTGGCTATTTACTAGGCTGTTTGATATCCAGGCTGTAAGCCGCTTTATAAGTATATTTACTAAGCTGTGAGTCATTTTCTTTCTCTCGTGACGTCGAAACTTAAGTCTATCGTTGCTACAATGTTTAACACTCACGTGTGTCGACCCCGGAGGAAGAGTCCCTTTGGGCAGTTCCTTCTTCTTCCCCACGTGATGTCACGCTCATAAAAAGTTAATAAGATGTCAATCTTCTAATTGAAATCGCTCTGGGTGGGGATTATTCTGCCCCTCATAGTTGCATAGGTGGTGGTAGGATCGAACTTAACTGAATAGTTTTAAGCAATGATTGTATTCATCATAATGCACCGAATAGTCCAATCCGAGTCTTAGCCTCCTTTAAAAGTTTCGTCCACTATATTATGTCCTGTGCCAGGCTTCGCCAGATTCATATCCCGACCATCCTCGTTTATTAAATAACGAAATTTAGTCACCGAAGCTTTGACCCACTGATAGTTCAATATTTCAAATGAGTGTTATTGCATGCTGCGTACAACAGTGCCAACAATGAAGTATTGTTAAAAGTGAAATTATATGTGAATTGGAATAATCCATGTAAGCTTTATAAGAATTCATTACATTTTATATAATTCTATAAATGAAAAAGACCTTACTACAGTTTAGTAATTTATTATTAATAAGAAATAAAAATACAGGTTGAATGTCTACAATATTCTATCCTCGGGGTAAAATGTTGACACATAATGCTACTTGGAATACCATTTTAGTCTTCCAATTTTTACAATTAGAGAATGATTTCTTCCGAAAGAGCTCAGTTATTTTATTATTGCCTGATGGTGTATGCATGGCCTTTTTGCAGGGATCAATAGGTTCTCATAGATCAAAACATATATGTTATATATATATATATATATATATATATATATATATATATATATATATATATATATATATATATATATATATATATATATATATATATATATATATATATATATATATATATATATATATATATATATATATATATATATATATATATATATATATATATATATATATATATATATATATATATATATATCGTTTATAAAACATTTTTGAAAACAATGTGAACTATAACAACACCAACCGGAGTAAGACAAGGAGATAGTTTAAGCCCATTTCTATTTAACTTGGTTATGGATAAAATTATAGAAGAAGTTGCCGACCTTAACCTGGGATACAAGATGGGCGACAATGTGCTAAACATCACATGATATGCTGACGATGCCACCATCATAGCCGAATCAGAGGAAGACCTGCAACAAATGCTACATCGATTCCACACTACTACCAAAAACACAACATGTCTATCTCCATCAGCAAGATTAAATGCATGACTCTAGCCAGACAGCAAGTTGGATGCAGTGTGGCGATCAATGATACACCAATTGAACATGTAACAAAATTTAAATACTTGGGTGCTAGCATAATGTGCAATAATGACCTCTATGGCGAAGTGCTTGAACAATCACAAAATACCGCAGCTATTTCCGGATGTTTAAAGAACACTATCTGGAAAAACAATCATATGAACATCTAAAGCAAGGTGAGGATATACAAGACCTGTGTCCGCCCCATAATGACATACAGTATAGAGTCCAGAGCCGACACTGTCAGAACCAAAAATCTCCTTCGAACCAGTTAAATGAAGGTACTCAGGAGTATCGCTGGTAAAACTCTTCGTGATAGAGTACGAAACAAAGAAATCCGAAGGACGTGCGAAGTTGAAGATATTGTCAGATGGGGACGACAGAGAAGAAGGTTCTAGAATGAACACGTATCCAGAATGGCGGAACCAAGAGCCGTAAGAATGGCCAGGGGCAGTATCCCCCAAGCAAGGAGACCTCCAGGACAACCTCCCAAAAGATGGAGAGACAGCTGGCAGTCGACGTCACAAAAGGCAAACAATGATGCAGGACCATAACAGGCCAACAGGCCTAAATAAGATGAAGAAGAAGTATGAATGTGAACTAAATTATTGTAAAAAAAAACAAATTATTTAAAACCTAGTTTAAAACAAAATGAATATAATGTACTGTAGCTTTAACTAGAAAATAAATATAATACAAAAATCTGAGGTTTTTTTTTGAACTAATAATTGTAATAAAATAAAACCAAAACAAATTATTTAAGTCTACTTTAAAACAAAATAATTATAAGGTATGAAAGCTGTAACTAGAAAATTTATTTAACGACGTCTGAGGTTTTTCTTCAACTAATAATTGTAATAAAATAAAAACAAAAGAACTTATTTAAAGCCTAGATTAAAACAAAATGAATATAAGGTAATGTAGCGTTATCTGAAAAATTCATTTCTAGCGTAATGTACAATAGAAAATTCACTAAACTAAATCTAAGGTATTTTTCAGCAAAAATATTGACCTCAAACAGTTCACATTTTATATTTGTACAGTATTAAAAATAGATCAAGTACTCTGTAAATAATCAAGGAACTACCAATACCTATGTTACATATGCATCTACTAAAATAATTTTTTCCGCCCTTCGGAGTTGTTTCTTATCCATTCACTGCTCCTTATAACAACTGAGTTTTTTTTTTAATAAATATTTTTTTTTACATTTTTGTAAAACAGGATCGCGAAATTGAATAATATATTATAATACAGAACTAAGTTAATCCACAAAAAGAAATAACCCCAACCCACCTTCAGGCTCCCCTGTCTCACGGATGATTTGTCGAACCAAAAAGGATAACGAAGTTTCCGGAGCTTTCGAAGACTTTCCAGTTTCTTCTTAATCTTCAAAGTTCTCAAAAGATAACGAAATGATTTTTCCTTCCTTACTCGAGAATGCAGACAAACTCAATCAAAACGTTAGAAACATTTCCGATCAACGTGTTAAAATCAAACATGTATAGAAGTTATCATGACAGTAACTTAATAACGTTTATTTTTAAATATTATGTATTTTTGAAAAAAAAAGCTGTATAATACAATATATTGATCATTTCTATAAACAGTTCACTTTTTCACAATTTTTTTACAGATTGGTTAGCGACAAATGTCTTTCGTAATTTCTAATTAATAACTTTAAGAGAAGGGTTTTTAATGCAAAAAACACTGTTCAAACAGCAGAAAATAATATGCACATTATGTACAGAGCGTCTTTTTAACTTGTGATCAGGTAAAATGTACGAGTATTTGGCGAGAGCGTCTCATATTTTCGCCTTTAGAACAACGTGCAGGACATAAAACGAGAATGTCATTTGAGTCATTGTAGATCGTTACCTAGAAACGCTGTGTGCGAGACACGCTCAGTATTACGTCTTAAATGGATTTCAATATATACGAACGTAGTAGGTCTTTTCAATTTACAATAATAAAAATGAAGTGATTAGGGAGAATGTGAACTTAAGACATGTGTTGAAGTCCGATGAAGAGGAGAACTCTGAAAAGGTTTAAGAATTTAGAAAAAATGAATAAAAAAAGACATCTAGTAGAAGGCGAGGTAGAAAAAGACCTAGGAAAGCATGATTGGTTCAGTTGAATAATATTATGAAAGAAGGAAAGGTCACAAGGAAAGGAAAAGTCACGAAATCATAGAAATTGTATGAGATGTATATATAGTATGTACAGAGAAGAGGTGGAGGATGTGTATCGAGATAGTAAAGTCTGGCACTCTCTCTTCTCTGAATATCCCGACAGGGAAATAACATGATGGTATGTATGTCTCATAATAATACAAAATATTTACAACAAAACGAACACAAAATTTTTATTTGCGCTATAGTCAATAAGTATGTAAATAAAGTATTCATTAAGTTTTCAATTAAAAACCACATTATGAAACATTGTTTTCATGCAGAGGAGTCAACATGTCAAACAATTTTGCCATAAATATATTCCTCTATTACAATATTTTTAACGAATTCGTGAAATACGCAATATTTAACAAATTTGTGAAATAAATATTATCTATTGATTTTTAATGTTAATTGAAAAAATGCAAGAGCCAGCATTTTTTATAATTGTAAAATTAAAATATCAATTTAACAAACCTAATTAATTTGCGAGTGGCACCTGGCGGCACCTTCAAAATAAAGAAATAATTTTCCTAAAGTCGCATTTTTATGACAAAATCATTATCCATTTGGGGTGAGTTTGGTGCTCGAGCAGATATTTTTGAAAATGCTTTTCGATTCGTCTCTGCACTCCGCAGTGTGAATAACACGGGTTACAGAAAAATCAGTGACATCCAACACCTTAACGGTTCAGCGAATTGAAGATCACCCCCTATCTCGCATACTTGCTACGCTGTCAATCACCACTAACCTCTCAAAGCTCTCATCTTACTGCGGGCGATATGCCCGGTTAACTGCAGTATAACTATTGTACTCGTATATAAAGCTTAATATTTTATATCTTACTTTAAACTGCTGCATTTAAGGTAACTTTTTTTATCAATGCATTTAGTCATTTCGTTTTTATATATACATATTAATTTTCTTCATGTTGTACGTAAAACACTGTCAGTTTAAAAAAATATTTTGTTGGAAGGTACTACGTACATTTGATAAATGAGTAGGTATTATTCTCAGGCATAAAGACTTTTCCTCAATACCGAGTTTTTCCAAAATGGGTTTATCGTACCATCCAAAACCGAGTTTTTCGTACCATCGCTGTCCATAGTATTTTCAAAATCTGCTTCCAGTACCACATTTCGATTGTATCGATTTATCTCTAGCTCAATATCGATGTTCGTATGGATCATAAAAAAATATAATAATAAGCATATATTGATATTGGAAATCATTACACACGTACACATAAGAACTTTAAGGTATATTTTGCCTTCATCTAATAAATTTATTGTTTCGAATCTATCCAACAGGGCGAGGTAGAGATATTTCCATTGCTGGTCTTGCCGCGTGGAGTGGTGTTCTTCTTAGTATAAAAGAAGTGTGAAGCTTTAGAAAATACTTAGACAACAATTTTTGGGAGGTTTTTTCAAAATTTCTGAATGTATATAAATACTTCACACCTACACTACACTATACCTAAAGCCGGATAGGTTTAGACCACAAATCAGAATATCTACAAAGGTCACTTAATAGTTCGTCTTGCCTTGGTAAAATTTCTGTGGTTTTTTTTTTCCAAATATGTTTTTTTCTAAACATATGCTGATGCGGAAAAGTATTTAATCTAATGACCGCAGCCACCACTTTCCAACTCAATGTTTATTTTTTGTATTATTTTGAATCTGTTAATAATAATGGGTTCGAATTCCAGAGCTAGAACATCCCCTTGAGGAGAGTCTGATCTGTAAACGGCACTATATAAATTAACCTTTTATTATTAATATGACTAGATTCAAATTAAAATCAGCTTTCAGCTGTGTGGAACAGCTAATTAAAATCAGCTTTTAGCTGTGTGGTAGTTTAGTAATTATGCAAACAGCTTAATGAAGTTCACCCTTACTTTTTCAATTATACCATGAGTTTTAACTAAGACAATATATGACAGAATAATACATGAGAAAATTGGGAAAGAATGCGGCTGAGATTCACAAAAATAATATAAACAAGTGGTGAAGAGCATATGTAATGTTTGAGAAGACCTGAAAAAACATAGCGGAATCAAATTCTGAAAGAGTGTAGGTACGTAACGAGGTATAAGGGTGTGTCAGAAGTGATAGATGTGTGTCAGTATAGAATGATGAGCAGATATATTCATTCTGCATACTTCAATAGGTAAAAGGCGTGATGATGATGATGAGCAAAAGATTTTCTCTAATTAAAATATTTTGTGTAAAATGAACGAGAACTAAAATCTGTCCAAAAGTATTTATTATTATTTATTTACTGGCTTATTTCCACGTGGCAATATCTTCCAAATAATCAGAAAGATGTTAAAGAGGCATTCAGAGAAAACCAGATAGTAATTGTTTTAAAAAAAATCTGGGTTCCAACGGAAATCGGACCCGCAACCCCAGAGGAGACATGCGTCTTACCAACAAGACCACGGAGCTCAATAACCAACTGTTCTTCAAAGACAATGATTTAATATACCTACGTGTTGATCAAAAGAACAACACGTCACATAACAATAACACTACACAGAAACTCAAAACCATCAAGTTATTTATATTCTGGTTTCACAACTTTTATTATGTGGAACACCGATAATTCTAATATAAAAACCAGATTCAATCATATTATTGGATATAACAACAAGAAAGAATTAATTGAATATTTCCTTTGATGATGATATTAATGTATAAATAATTTTCTGAGAAAATCTCTTTTATCACGAGAAATGAGATTTCCTCAGCCGTGATCAACATTAATCTTTATGAAAATATCCTTAAGACCAGGGATATTCTACTCATGAGGATAATTTAACAAACTCTTCATTTATAATGTATCAAAGGTTTCACTTGAACTTTATAAACCTCGACATTAGGATATGCAATAGTATTTTTTTTATTATTTATCTAATTACATTAATCTTTGCTACACGTGTATCAACCTTCTATCTCAAAGCTCTCTTCAGGCGAATTCCATTCAGCAAGCGTTTCTCAAGGTGGAATTCAATCCCCACTCCTCTTTTCATCAAACTAATCACATAATCTCTTAACTGTTCTTATCATATGTATGCGGATGACCTGCATATATTAATTTTACACCTCTTATGCTCTCACACGGCTTTTAACAATTTCAATGTGGACCTTCAATCAATACCCGAGTTTACTAAGGAGCATGGCTTACTCATTAATCCTACGAAGTCTCAAGCGATCCTCATTGTCGGTCCTCAGCAAATTCAAAACTGACTTACTTTTTTCCAATATTACTTGACGACTCTATCACACCATTAAATAAAACAGTTAAAAACCTAAGATTTTTAGCGGATAACTCTCTCTCTCATGGCGAGATCAAATAAACGAACTATGCCGAAGGATCTTCTTCAGCCTTCATTCCTTTAAAGTGTTGCAAAGATTCCTGTCTACTTAAACCCAAATTTCGCTCATACAAGCTCTGCTGTTACTGATTTTGGACTGTACAGACGTATGTTATTTAAATATCAAGGAGAGAGAGTTTGAAAAACTTCAACGTCTTCAAAATGTTTATCTTGAATTTACTTTAACCTCAAGAAGTACGATCATATCACATCATATTAAAAAAATGGAACTGTTTAAATGTAATAACTACCGCAAAATTTACATATTGTAACTATTGCATAATATCCTTAATTGTCCCGACGCCAACTCTTGTCTCACCAAATATACTCTGCATCTTTCCGATAGTGAACTTGCGCTACTCTCTAGCAGAGATTTTTTTATGGTTCTCCAAGTTCAGTGCTTTCCTTTCTTTAAATCGTTCGTTACTATTCATGCAGTAATACTCTGAACCAGTTACCAACTAAAGTCAGACATGCTCCGTATTAGCATGTTTTAAATTTCCTTTTCCTCTCTACCATCCTTTCTTTTTCATTTGATTGATGATAGCTTATTTGTTATATATAATAATACATTACTCGTGAATTTTCTACAAATACATAATAATTTGAGTATTTTTTGCGAACATCTAACTTCCCTTATTTACTGTTGTCTAGTTGATCTGAAGAGATTGTTACCTGCAATAAGTCCACCAAATTGTTTTAAAACGATGTGTTAAATAAATAAATTTACCACTTTAAAAAAAATATTCATCAAAATACAAAGTATATTATATAAAGACCACGTATGGATCGCGAACATATTTGTGAAACCCCTGTAAGGAATAAATGTTAAGATTAATGAACTTATCGTGAGATTTATCATTCAAAACAGAAAAGCAATATCATTAGAGAAACGAACGTAGCAACCTTATTTCATAAATAATCAAAAAACATATTATCTAGGTATAAAATCAAGAAAATATAATACAGGTAAATCAAATAACATAAATCGACTAATTCTGATATTTTTAAGAACTAAAAAAATACTCTTAAAAAAATTTGTAACTATCGAAACGTATGCAATAAATAATGTATTGCAAATTCTTTAACAATAATTCGAAATTTAATTTTAATCATTACCATCGCCATCAGGCCGTGCCCCTATTATAGTAGGCAAACAGCACACATCTCCACATCATTCTGTCCTGGAAATTCGGTCCTGATTTCTCGTCATCACTGTGATGTTTGTTAAAATATAAATATTTGTGTGAATCGATACTGACAAATATTACTCACATGAACAATACACAACAGTTTCAACGCATTCATTTTTGGCCAGTCTCATTCCGTGCGATAATACGAGGCAATCATTTTTCTCATTGGAACTGAAAAAGGGGGTGAATTTTTCATCTTCAGTAAAGAATATCCAATCATAAAAAGGTTTTTTCGCTCGAGCAGCGCATGTTTTTCTATCAATGGGGTGACCCATTATCCTCAAAAGGAAACCCTTTATCGGGCGTAAGAATATTAAATTCATAAAAAAGAATATATATTCCCTCTCTTTTCTCCGTCTATGAATTTAGCACTTATTCAAAGTAAATAATACAAAAAGAGAAATAAAAATGAACAAAATTATTTATACGTATTCACTCGCTGTTATTAAAGATAAAAGAGATTTTCTGAGTTGTATTTATCAAAGCGAGGCAACATTTTTTATCGTTCACATTTTAAGAAGAAAATGTAAACCCAACAATTCTGGAATTAATATTTAAAACCGATTTACGCATTATTTTATGAAATGAAAAGTTCATTCTTATAAATTAAGAAATTTACAAAAGGTTTACCTAAAATAAAATAAATCAGTCAAGTAAAAGAAAAATGCCTACATAGGATGGGATATTTACTTCTTCTGAATCAGTTTTTATAATGTTCAAAAAACGAATAAAAAGCATTAAACAAATTCAGAGAATATTTTTGAATACATAATGTACACGAAAATAATTTAAAATATATATATATATATATATATATATATATATATATATATATATATATATATATATATATATATATATATATATATATATATATATATATATATATATATATATATATATATATATATATATATATATATATATATATATATATATATATATATATATATATATACAAACTGATCACACACCCTAGAATATTTTCTACAACAGCACATCTATGCAATTGAGTACTCGAAAAGATTTTATGGACTAGCCACATAAGATATAAAACATATTTTAAACAACACATATGTATAAAGTATACAATTAAATTATCCAGAGAAGTTCGTGAAACTTATGTATCACACAACTTTGAATACATTTTGACCAACACACTTTGTACTTCAGAGAACCTCATAAAACAACCATGCAACAAACAAAAATAAAACCATTAAAAATACAGATATTTAACTACCTCTTTCTATTACTTATAAATTTGTGAATGTTTTTTTTTTCTGTGTAGGCTCCGAAATATTTCGCATGATGAAAAAAATATTTATTGCAACACATAACTCACAAAAGATCCATTCCAATAGGTGATTGAATATGTGAAATACGAATATCATCACATATTTTAAAGATGCACCTTGTATGAGAATATATCGATTGAAATAAATAAAGATTATAGAAACTTTCCTGACAGATACCTTCAATAAAAGGAGTATCAAAAAGATAATATATAATATGAAGACGAATAAGAGTAGAAACGAATCAACGGTAAATTTAGTTCTACAAGAAGAAACAAGTGGATTGCTAAATGGACCATATTTCTGAATGATGGTCATAATATTTCACGTGACGAATAATACAGAAAAATACATCCGAAAAATTGCGTTTTCTCGTGTGAAATGGCCCACATTTCCTAGAACGATATTCGCTCCATCCGCTGAAAGACGCTATTCCTAGCAACCACCTGGGATAGCGTCCACCATCCATCACCCTATATTTACATTAGTGCTGCAAATCTATCTCCTTCTCATCATCAGCCAACTAGTGGTACTGAAATTCCATCTAAGCGCCAACTTTTATTTAATTCAATCATAAACCTTACTAAACCTTTAAGTGTTGGAAGGCAATTTCACGTGCTACAATTTTATAATTATAATTAATATTCAGTTGCAAAGAAGTGAACAAAAATACTTTTTAATAAAAAAAATATATGTCAATTTCAAAAGAAGATATAAAAACATGAATATAGAATAAGGAAAGTTGAGATGGTTTGGTCACATTAAGATAATGACTTGCAAGACAAGACTTACTAAGAAAATGACTTACATTATAGGAGACAAATTAATGCAGACCGAGGAAAAATAGGTTAGTTAAAGATAGTTGGAGAAATTTGAACTAAGGGAAAAGTAAGAAATATGAAAAAACAGGAGAGCATGTGTGACGGAATTTATAGTGTAGACGAGACGAGAGCTAAATACATGGACAAACACCATGGAGATCTGTCCACTCTACCTACCTTAAAAGGGGTAATGTATTGGCATTCAGAAATATTACACGTATTCATCAATATTCCGTTTCTTCTCTTTTATGTGCCTTAACACAATCTAATGACCGTAGCCACCACGTTACTGTCCTTGCTATCAACTTTTTTTATAAATATTTTTAATCATTCAATAATTGTAAGGTGAAATTCCGAGTTAAAGCGCCCCTTAATGAGAGACTGCTCTTTATACGGTGCTATATAAATTGACCTTATATTATTGTTACAACAATTTATTTGTATGCGATACAATCAAGGAAAAAAATCGTCATATGTTATTGACAATTACTTCCATACAAAAGAAATAATAAGGCCTTAATTGGATATGCTTAATCGGTCCACATTGGTAACTGACTTTGAAACCTTTGGGCAGAAGTGATGCTTTCTACCACTTGACCACTGAAGCGTACTAAGATGTTTTGGTTAAAAATATATTATGTTAAAGGTGACGAATTTTTTTCTGAATTAAGAAAATTGCATCTGGATTTATTATAATAAAAACTTTTTGATATTTCATTTTGCCACTTAGATCAACTTCAATCCCAATTGTCTGTTGTCATGAGTGAGGAAAATCTCATCCCAAAGGGAAAACAAGGTGGAAGTTATTCGATGGTGATTATGCTTTTTAAATAAAGTCAAATATTTTACCGAACAATAAGAATATACGAGGGTAAAATATATTAGAAAAGATCCCCCCACATTCCGGGAGACAACCCATATTAAGCTTTTTTTATAGCGCAGGTAAAAAGAAAACTATATTGAGCTGAAATAAGGTAAAAAGTACTGAAAAAGGTTCGACTCCGTTTTCACGTCACAATCGCGTTTGATCTAAATTTTATGGATTCATTCGTACGGGACTTTAGAAATTATTCTTCAGACAATAACAGAGTTATTAAAGTATGGTTACGGTTAAATTATTATTATTTACGAATAGATATCACTTCTGTCTGTATTATTATTATATTTGAACCAATTAAGATAATGTATACTATATTATTTCAAAAGGCTTTATAGCCATCATTTAAAATATAAGCTACATGAGTATTGAATACTTATAACAAATTATAGAATGATTATTGAAAATAATTTATATACACATCATGCCAAAATAATAATTATTAAAAGACAAATTATACAGCGCCTGTAAGAGAGCATACTCTTCTTAAAGGCGGTCTTACTCAGTATTTGACTCACGAGTGTTGAAAGATTAAAAATATTATAAAATAAGTACATTGTTGATATTGCGTAGTTGTGCATAACATTAAGTGATCCGTTTATCTTGTTCTCTGTCGCTACCTTTCTTTTAATAACAATTTCAATTATGTTCTCTCCGCCTACCCCACAAGGGACACGGCGTGATGATATGTATATCATATATGTATTAATAAACATATGTGTTGAGTGCAAAGATAGTTAGGTGGTGGCTACGACAATTATATAAGAAAGTTCCCCGTATCTGTATATGTTTAGAAAAACATATTTGGTAAGATAATCGCAGAAAACTTACCGAAAGAAAGGCTATGATGTCATTTTTTAAGTTGGCAGAAAGAACACATCTCAATAATTTTATATTTGTGTAAAGTTTTTCATGTGTCAAAAGTAGAAGCTAAATAATAATTATACATTTTGATATACCGGGAAGTGCCTCATATTACAATATATGAATTTGAAAAATATTGATAAGATAAACAATTCATTCGTAACACACAAATACAGAAATACAACCATTTATAAAACAATAGAAAAATATTAAAATAAAAAGTGTTAAGCGAATTCAACAATGAAACAAAACGTACAAAAAACGAGTGAAAATATTAATGTGAAAATATTAACCTGAACCATAAAAGCTCTGGAAGCTTTTATGGTTCAGGACGACTAAGTATATCAGGATATTTACACGGCGTCCAAAATCAGAACATACCTAACACTTCCATTTATTTTAGTGCGGTTAGGATACACCTTTACTAATAGTTTATGATTTGCGTACTCGTATAATCATATCATTGATGGTGCGAATGAAAACTACGTAAATCTCATTACAGTGAAATATTGGAATATTCCGCGGCACTCCTGTCAACGCATTATTTGGGGACCACTGCATTACAGAATACAAAAAGTAATATCGTTCATATTGCGGTCTTATTACGGAGGTCTAAATAAACATTTCCATGAATAGTTTTGAAGAGGTGAGCCTATCACGTTAGCCCGTAGAATAAGGTCAATTCTGAGGTTAGTGAAAAATATATGATAGTTGTCAGAGCTCGATAGCAAATAATATTTTTTTTTGGTTGAAATTCTTACAATAATTACTAACAATCATCAGTCATTTGTGTTACATGCTACTTTATATTGTTACATAAATAAATACCATCACGCCGTTTGTGCCTGGGATAACCAGAGAGGAGTGTGCCAGACTTTCATATCTCGACACACATATTTCTCTTTTTCCACACCTTCTCATACAGCTCCTACGATTTCTCTAACTTCTAGCATTTCTTTTTTTTTTTTCAAAATACATTTATGCTCTATATTTGTTTGTCATGTTACTCTTTCTTCATTCATTTGTTACACGTGTCCACATCCTCTCAAAATGATTTTTTTTATTTATTTAACACTTTTATTGCAAATACAATCTGGCAGGATTATTGCCAGGTGGCAATCTCTTCCAACCAACCAGACAAAAGTAAATGAAGCAAGTTATATGGTCGCATAAATCATTCAAATTACTATCCATCCCCACGAAATCCATAAACACATACGTGAGAATATGCCCACAAACCCAACAAAGACAGACAATCACCCGAACATTATTTTTTATATAAAGTGATATATAAATAAATAAATAAATAAATATTACGTTTATTGACAGCAACATAGTATGTATAAGATCACACCTGAATAACATTTCTAAAAACACACAAATTGCAGACAATACATCAGACGCAGAAGCTATCAAAAGGTCTATATACCATATCATCAATCAAAGGAAAATGAAGGGATGGTGGAGAGGAAGGGAAAAGGAAAAAAAACAGGAATGAAACACGTTATTTTACTGACTAGAAATTAAGAGTTTTTTTCAGTCGCTTCTTAAAGCATGCCAAGGACGGAGCGTATCTTATATTGGTTTGTAACTGATTCCAGAGTCTCACTGCATGGACAGTAAAGGACGAAGTAAAAAAAGGAGCTATGAACTTCCTCATCTTACTCAAAACATCAGCTTTAAGCTCACATTCATTCGTAATAAATTCATTCCATGTTTTGTCATACACTGTCACCCCGTGTATTATTTTAAGTGCACGTATTTCTACAACATTTATTAAGTTTTCTTTCAGTCTTTTTCCACGTCCACGTATCACTCACATGCATCAAAATTGGTAATACAATATTGATGTCGACTAACTTAGCAGATTTTGATATTGTATGATTCAAGTGTATGTTATATATTTAAGTAACCAATTGCTTTATTTCATTTCGTTACAAGCCGTTCAATATCCCTCGTAACTGTTCCAGTGTCTTGTTAATGTGTCTAAATGTGAATATCCCTTCTAGGTTTTAATTTTCTCCTATTCCCGACTCTAAGCACCAATAACATTTTGTTTAGTACCCTTGCGTACCCCATATTTACATATTATGCATAAAAAAACTAGGAACATCAATCATGTTGAGAGATAAGTATTATTTTATTAGAGTTATGAGAAATTTCCCTGTACGAGTATGTTGTTCTTGGAGAACGTATTTATTTAAAAAATAGCTCAGTTTTGAAACTGAAAAGATCATAGTAAGATGAATGAACAAGCATGTTTTATGAATGTCGTTATATATTTTTTTAAACAACTGTATATCTATAATGAAAAAACAATTGTGGTCATACAAAAGTTGTCTGAATAAAAAAAATCTATCAAAAAATAAATTAATTAAAATAAAATAGAAGGTCTGAAAATTAACAATACCATTTATCTTTATTTTGGATGAATTTTCTAATATTGGTATCCAAATATCGGTGGATACATTGAGGAATGAACTCCTTAATAAACTTTGTGGGTATGACAGTCACTTCACAGAGAGGTATGACTTACATTGTTCCTGTCGTCATTATGCTACATTAAAGCTTATAATCATTTTTTATCGTTACTTTATGTAATTGTGTGTGCGTTTTCTTCTTGTTAATTTTGAACCTACTGCTCATTTATTTTCATATTGCGTTTGTACGTAAGAACTATCATTTACTATTTGTGATTTTATTTTAATGAAATTCGAAAAACGACTCCTACCTGCTTTTTTGTTTTTATGCTAACAGTTTATCTGAGGTGGTGTTTGTGGATTTACTTTTTTATTTTATTTTTTGTAATTTTTTTCTTAATCTACGTATACAAGGTATGGGCTGAAAAACATCTGATGTCCTCACGACCGGGCTCGGTATGAGATGAGCCCGGACCTTTTGATAGATTCTATCTTAAATGTATCTTCTGATATGTATCTTGAGATATATGTGCGATGTCAGAATGGATATATATATATATATATATATATATATATATATATATATATATATATATATATATATATATATATATATATATATATATATATATATATATATATATATATATATATATATATATATATATATATATATATATATATATATATATATATATATATATATATATATATATATATATATATATATATATTTATATATATATATATATATATATATATATATATATATATATATATATATATATATATATATATATATATATATATATATATATATATATATATATATATATATATATATATATATATATATATATATATATATATATATATATGAACATACTATGTTGCTGCCAATAAACCTACATATGTTTATTTATTTCATTGAATAAAACATATGTAAAATGTAAATGAAACAAAATTTAAAAAAATAATAATAAACAAGGACGAATAAAGATGGGCTACGTATCCCGTTATAAATAGAACGTTAATGGTTTTTTTATTCTTATTTATTCATAAACCACATTTTCAAAAAAATAATTAGCATAGTTAGATTTGCTAAAAACAGTATTTTTTGAGTCAGATAATAAATAAAGGATGATCTACAAAACCAGCACTTGTTCAATAAAAAAAGCAACGAAAGAATATGCAAATAATATACAGAAAGTTAATTAAAATTCATACTTCTACAATCATACAAAAATTTTCATGAAAGAATAAAAAAAATCAGAGAAAAAGGAGAGAAAATCCAGAAAAATATCATTATCTCTGGAGCTTAGATATATTACCCGGGATTTTCTTTATTCAATTTAGCTTGCCGTATTTTAAAATCCTGTAAAAGACTAAGTGTGTTTCTCTTCAGAAATCCAAAAAAATCGGATTTTTCAAACGAGAACGTAGAAGGTAATCAAATTTTTTTCTTGTATATTTTCTCAATAGTAGAACAGAGAACTTTAAATAGAATTATAAAACGCTCATTTAAAGAAAAATTTATGTAATTCACCATAAAAGCAAATAAAACTTTTTGCTACAAAATCCTTTTCCCTTTCCCAAGACTTCTGATGAAGTTAACTACTTGTCGTTTTTTCGAAACATAAGTATTTTTTTTAATGCGAAATAATCGTAAGGAAATTAATCCCCAACTATCTTTTCGAAGAATAAATATTATTTGGTGTTTTTAATTTATTTGAGGAATATAACTTCCAATGCAAAGGACGCCTCTTTTCTAGCCTGGAAGTTACGGGTTCAATTCCTATCGAAATCCAGATTTTTCATTAAAAAATATTCCAGTCTAATTTTAACTTTTTAAAGACCTTTTTAAAATATTTCTGGTTGGTAAGAAAATATTAACACATGACAATAAGCCCACCAGATTGTAAAATTAAAGATAAAAGCTTTTTTCAATTAATATGTAAAAAATATAATTAAGATGGCACCATAGATTACAGAATAAAAATAGCGATGGAATTTAAAAAAATCATATTTGATGTAATAACAATAAATAGTTTTATCACACATATATACCATCACGCCATTTCCCTGTCGGGGTAGACAGAGAGGTCAGAACACCAAACTTTCCTACACACAGCCTTCGCCTCTTCTACATTCATACACCTTACTCATACAACTCCTACGATTTTTATGACTTTTTTAGAACATTATACACTTTTTTTGTATCACATTTATACTGTATATTTGTTTTGTCTGTCGTTTTCAGTCATTCGATCTACGTGTTCAATCCAACTCAGAAATTATCTTCATTTTACTCAACACTCCAATCGCTTCATTAAAATAAGCCTCAAAATAAGAATAAAAAACATATTAAAATTATACTCATTTTTAACTAATTGTTCAATACATTTTTTCAAGTTATGTTTCGATGACCTAGAAAACCCATTTTTACCTAGTCAATAAAGAGTTTTTTTTCTATCAATTTTATTTCGTAAATGTTTGTCTTATTTCAAACTTAAAACTGCTAAACTTTAGTCATTTAAGCATGACTATAAAATGATTACTTCTATTATACTTAATCTCTAGTGTAAAGTTTTTTAACAAAAACAAATTTAATGCTTAGAGAAAACAAAACATTTCAACTCAAGTCTTTTGTAGTATACGAGGAAAGTTGCTTAAAATATAATCTAAAATCAGTACAATATTACCAAATACTTCATAAAAGTACATTTAAGGAACATAATTTGCTTGCAGTATATTTTATTCATCTCTAGAGAGAATAGAAGAAGTTTCAAGTTTAAAATAGCTTGAACTTCATCAAATAATTCCTCTTGAAACTTAACACTCAGAAATCAGTAAATGCTCGCCTAACAAGTAAATATTCCTTCCACGGGATAAGCAGTTCTCGTGGAAGAAAGCCAGGCCCGGTATTGAGAATTCGCGTCCAAATTAGATAAATATTCATTAAAAATGTTACTTGGCACTATAATTTTTTTTTCAGTGTAATTTATCCAGCATATCATTTTTGACTCCTAAACCTCCCCATCAATCTAATTTTTAGGTGTTTTAAAATATCGTAATTTGTTTTTATCAAACACTGTTTATTCCACTTTTTATATAAAAAGTGGAATAAACAGTGTTTGATAAAAATAAATTACAATGCCTTTAAACCTCCACAATGTTAATTAATGCCTTAACTATAAATAATATATGTTTAAAAATACTTTTCTTAACTGTATTTGACTGAAAAGAGTTCATATCAAAAGAGTCATTGAAGGCTATCATATTCATATTTTAAGCTGTCATATTCATATTGTCATAATTAAGCTGTTATGTTCATATTTTGTTTTATATCATATTTTGTAGTTTGTGATAGTGACATTCAATCGTTTTATTTTTCTGCACAACAATTTCATACGGCATGGAACGAAATGAAAGATTTCTTACTACAAAAAATATATATAAATCAGTCATACAAAATAGGACTTCGTTCAGTATTATGAAGAACATAAATTCGACCGGAACCCTTATTGAAAAACGCCTAAGGTTTTTAAGAAACCCCGTTGTATTTTTTACATTATTTTGTTGTAATAATCTAGATATCTGGTCAAAAATCAGAGGAAGCATTACCAATGCCAATAGTCAAGAAAATAGCAGTTTAGTTATTCAATATTAACGTCCCAGCTTTAATATTCCACCTATATTTATTATGTGGCGCTTATGAGGTGCATTTATCAATTAAAATCTCTAACAACTCTTGTACGAGTATTACAAAACGGCGTTAAAGAAAAAACGCATTCATTGTTGTTGAAAAATTCTTCATTATTAACGGTGAAATAGCATTCACATTTGTCTTGAATACCAATAATTCTTCAACGTACAAAGATATGCAACGTATCTACAAAACTTCCATTTAACGTACAAATATGTGCAACGTATCTACAAAACTTCCATTTAACGTACAAAGATATGCAGCGTATCTACAAAACTTCAATTTAACGTACAAAAATATACAGCGTATCTACAAAACTTTGATTTAACGTACAAAGATATACAACGTATCTACAAAACTTTCATTGAACGTACAAAAGTATGCAACGTATCTACAAAACTTTTATTTAATCAGTTTTTTTATGAAACTTTCGCTTAAATCATTTTAAAATGCAAAGTAACCAAACAATGAACACTTGCTAAAATTATTAAATAAAAAATTTTTAACTCAACTAAGGCACCGAGATAATGTAAAAATTCAATTATTCGTTTGGCGTAAATTTGAAAAATAAAACAACTAACGAGAAAATGTTTTAGAAAACAACTCGAGAATATCCTACACTAAAAGCATGGATCGTATAATATTAACCATAACAAAAACCATCAAATGGCTTTTGATGGTTTTTGACAAAATTTAGAAAGAAAAAAAGTGTGACAAAAACAATTCTTACTTTAATATAGTTTAATTTTTAATTACTCTTAATTTTCCAAATATTTTACGAACAAGAATTCAGATGCGTTAAGAAAAAAAATCAAGTAACGCTTCGTTACCGCTACAAAATTGAATTGTCACTTCAAAAGAAGGGTGACAGAAACAAAGAATATTTTTCTGACATTTGTAGATCAAAAATGAATTCGTCCACGCGTAAATGAGTCCAACCCTCCGATTAGAGAAATACAAGCAGTATATTTTACCCTCTAAATGCAAGTATTATTCTTTTTTTTTAAACGAAAACCAAATTATTTTGTTTAGAAATTTATATTAAGGAAGTTATATATACAAAAAAACAAACAAAAAGAACAAAATCATTGTTTTTAAAGTAGTTTCAATCAAAACATATTTTTTTAGATTGCATTAATTTGTTTTCTGTCACATAACTTTATCTCATATAACATTATTTTCTATCTATTTTTAATAAAGAACAGTGTCCAAATGCGTTCTTAAACTTTCAAATTTCTTCTACATCAAATTCATATCCTGATTGTAACGCTGATGGCCAATAAAAATATTCCTATTCACATATATTAGTACTCTTCAATTATGGAATTTGCATGATAGCTCATATTATTAATCCATATCGTTTTGAGTACCACGACCAGTGTTTTGAATTGGCTGGCTTTATTCGTTTAAATATACTATGTAAAGTGTTGGTAAGCAGATGTAAAGTGTTGGTAAGAAGTAAAGTGTTGGTAAGCAGTAAAGTGTTGGTAAGCAGATGTGTAGATAGATGGCATAGAGTTTTGCGAGAAGTATTTTAAAATTGAAACTTTCGGAAAGAGTTATATGATGAATTTTATAGTGACTGAGACTAAAATATGAATTTTAGTCTCAGTTTTATGTTTACAAAATAAATGTTAACGTAAGTCACTAAATGGCACCAAATAAATAAATTAATGCAAATAAAGTAAATAACGAAGAAAGAATCATAATACACTTGAATCTCAACTTTACGTGTGGAAAGTAAAGTAGGTTATATTATAATAATAACAAATTTTAAATTTAATTTGTGTCCAACTTTATCAAGAATTGTTTATTGTTGCTTCAGTATCACATTCGTTAAATCTGGTTGTATTTTAAAACAGTGGTAACTTTATTCACGCCACGTTTCTGTGGAGATAGGTGCGCTGTTTTCCATACTAATAAAAGAGCTTTTATATTTAAAGTTCATTCAGTTCTAAATATTATATTATTTTTATATCTCCAGTTGAATCAATATTAACATTCAACATAATTAATTGCCTTATATTCTGAAAATTTGAACTCAGAACAGAATATCTTCCGTGACTCAGTTGGTAAGCCACCTGTCTCCCATCCCATTGCAGATGCGATTCCAGCTGATAACCGTTTTTTTAAAAAGGTTAACATATTTATGGTTAATTTGAAGAAATTGTAACGTGGTAATAATCCATCAGATGTTTTGCATACAACGAAAGTGTAACATACAAAATGAATGCAATATCCTAATTGTTATACAACTATACTAACATTTGTTTGCATTATAATTAAGATAGACTTACAGAAAAAAAAGTAACGTTTAATATTCATAATTTTGAGCACATTATGAAGTAAAATCATTTGATTTACACATATTGAAAAATGCAAAAATGATCATCTCAACATTTTTTTCTAGAACGCTTTGATACTCGTATTATTATATACACTGCAAGATTTTTTACTCAAAATGTGTTCGTCTTAGTTAGCGGGTTAAACTCCATCCAGGTATTTTCGTCGAGTTTACAACTGAAATGATTTATATCATCCCAAACAGTTGAGATGAATAACGAAATGACGGCGACAGCTGTCTAACGCAATTCCTAGACTTTCTTCAAAGAGAGACCATTCCGGGTGCATACATTTTCCATATAATTTAGAAGAAAAATGTTCTTTGAAAGATATTCCAAGTATTATTGAAGCAGTTTTGCAATGAAATAAAAAAACTTGACAGAATCATCAACTGTATTTGCTATTACCTTTCAATCTTTTCTTTTGAATATATGACTAAATCTAGTCACTAGATAAAAGTCACCAATGTTGGCAATCAAAACTAATAATATGATGGCAATTGTTTGTAATCGAGAATGCTTATCAGCCCTGTAATACATTGATGGAGCCTATACACATATGATTATTAATTTGTTGTGTGTAAATTGTTGAATAGTCTTGAGATATCAAAACATAAGGTCCGATGGCAACAAGATAAAAGTTCCAAGATCAACAGCAGGTTCAGCTTCTGATTTAGGCAGATTTACAAAGCGCTTCTTATAATAGCGCTCATAGATTTTTTTAGCCTATAAATTATAGGAAAAAAATATTTCGGTAAAATAAGGTGTAAGAAATTAACCAATCCCGAGGTGAATCCGTTTGGAATAAATTCGGGACCTACGATTGCCTACTTTGAATGCTACGCATTGGTCCATAGAATCGACTAACATCTAGCAAACTATTATCCAGCGTTTCACAAGTAACATTGGGTGATAAGACTGCTGAAATTCGAATATCATAATCAACTAATAATTATATAGTAGTTACCCCTTTTCCGCGACGGATACGTTCTTAGACCCCCAAAGGTGCCTGAAACTGCTAATTAAACTGAACGTTATATCTTTGATGTGTTTTTTTCCTTTACATCCACATACCTATGATAAGGCTTAATTTATAAATGAGGTACAGTAGACAATAAACAACAATAATAAAACATATTAATTTCAATAGTACTAGCTGTAAAACCGTAAAAAACACGATGTAAATGAACTTGCTAAGCTAAAAGGTTGAAAAGTGCTTCGTACTTTTGCGTAATATTCACAGCGTGACGCTCATTAATTTCCTCTGCAGTATCTTGCTGTTGGTGTGTTTGTCAAAAATTTCGCATTTGCACTTTGTCTCTCACGCTGTGTGTTGCCTCGTCAAGTTGTGCATATATTCAACGCACTTTGCTCTTCTTTCGTTTGGATATACGACAATAATTTACTAATTTGACGACAAGAATATTTAAACACTAAACCGTTATTATGACATTAATATTAAACGGTAACTATACATATTCTTATATACAGCATAAGTACACTTGATTTTATATATATATATATAGTATATCAATAAACTGTAATTAAAGTTACATAAATGGGGTCTCGCTCACAATCTCTTATCATTATAAAGCCATTAAATTCACTAGTAACATGATACCAGTGAGGATTAATAATAGTTGACATAAAAGGTTGATAAAAACCAACAAAATCTGATGGAAGTATCTGTATAGAATGTGGAATCATATTTTAGTTCAACAAATAAAATCATATCCAGTGGTATCTGTCCATACATGCTCTAACTTATTCAGCTCGGAAACTTTTGGACATTAGTGGTATTATCACAACTTTAAAAAAATTCAGAACTCTCCAAATCTGAACTCAGATATGATATGGATTTATAAAAGTTATGAAAATTATTATTTCGAACTTTGCCGTTAACATCTTTCAAACAAACGTTATTTTTTAAAGGAGTATCATAATCACTAATATATTAATTCACATTATTCAGGCTTCGCTTCCATACATCATTGGTGGCGCTAGCACATTACTCTGCAAAATCAATTATGAAGATGTTGTATTTGACAAAAACACCACTAAGTATACCCTTAAACTTGTCCCTCCAGCAACACACTTTTAATATGAGATGCATGACCACGGTATCACGGTAAGGCATTAGACTTCCATGAAAAGGGTGGCTGATTCAAACCTTGCGCTGTGCTACCCCCTTCAAATGACACAGGCACTTTTTCCGCTTAGTATTCGAGGATATAAGGATAGATATGACTTCGGTTATATGTATTATTTTTTTATGAATAAAATTATATATTTCTCTATTTTACAATCTCTCGAAAAAATGCTCCCTAAATAGCAAAATTCCTCAACTTTTTCCAGTCTTTCATAGTTCATTCATACATTGCAACTATTTATATTATCACTTATATTTCCACTTATTTACAACAAATTAAATATTTTCAATTCAAATCAGTTTAAAACCCTCACTCAGAACACAATCGACAACACACAGCGTCCCATAAAGATCCATCTAGCGTAGTGTTCTTCAGCATAACTCGTCCCAATTATCCAAGTTTCGTTCAGCCGATAAACGTACGGGAGTGACAGTAACGAGTCCCGACCCGATCCCGGCTCCCGGCCCGGGATACTTGAATTAATAATAAAATCGAAAAAGAGGCTCCAGAATATGGCGATGGTTCTTTAATCACAGCAATTAGCAAAGTTTCAAGGTAGGTTCTAGTCTGGTTTGCTTGGCGTTTATTTTATTATTCTCTGAACATTTCTCCCGAAACCACTCTCCTTCCTGTATTTCACTGATGTTATGAATTGTCATTAAAATTGTTAAGAATCGGGGGAATTCTCATTTCGTTGATCAAGAGTTAAAAATGTATTAAATTACGTTTTAATTACTTTTTGAAGAAGGGGGAACACGATATTCCAAGATTTTATTATACAAACGTACCATCACACCATTTCACTGTCGAAGTAGACAGAGAGGTCATATACATTCTTCTCTCAATCTCAATATACATTCTTCGCCTCTTCTTCATCCATACACCTTCTCAAACAACTCCTACAATTTACTTGACTTTCTACATTTTCTTCTTTCAAAAAAATAATCACCTGATCCAATCATACTTTCCTTGATTACTTCTACTATGGTGTTCACTCACATTTTTATTATGCATAAGTTAAATTAGTCTTTATTCAAATCAAATCATAGCGGCCTCCTTCATCTTAGTTAATAGTTATGAATGAACTCGAATTAACTTAACACCAGCCCGGGGGAAGAATGACTGTTTATGGTTTTGAGTTGTAGTTAAGTACTTCATTTATGATGATAATAAATTATTTATTTGACTTAACTCCCTGTTTTCTAGCATCCAAGCTTATACAAAGAAAATGTTTTACAATACAACAATTTTTACTTATCTGGTTTGTTAATCTTTCTTTATTCATTCTACGTGTCCAAACAATTTCAGAGTGCTCTTCTTTATCATCAACTTGAAACTTTAAGCTCAAATTAATCTGTAACAGGCTCATATCTTATTTTGTCATACATTGTCATCCTATGCATTTTGTGTATGTATTATATTATTTTCTTCTTATTCCTTGCCTCATCACCGAGGATCGCGATATCCATAAACTTCACATACTCCGTTCATTTCTCTCGTCCAGTTGTCTCAATTCTTGGATAAGCGAAATACTGTCGCTACCGAAGATTTTGCTACAGTCTTGACTTGATTAATCCAACGTTTTGGTGATCTCCCCTTTCTCTTATTTCATCAGCCCTGACAACCACAACTATCAACAGTATGTCATCCTCTCCATTTGTTACATTTTTAAACAGTTCAAATAAATTGAACGAATCCAAAGTGTTATTCTCTTAATAGAATATAGTGATTTTAAATAAAATAATAAACATAAAATACATTTTCTTTTTTCCCTTTTCAAGTTGATTTTAATTAATGAACATTAACGAAGACAAAGGAAAACAAGTTTCGCTTGTTAAAAAAGAATTTTGTCATCAACGGTTTTAAAATGATCCACTTTCTTACAAATTTTCCAAATTATTTTAACTAAAACAGCACTCCTAGCGAGAGGTTAAGAACAAAATATAAATTATGTACAAGCAATATCTAAACTTAAAACAACCTTATAACTTTCGCCCAACTTAGTTCTGCTACTGAAAGTTCCTGCTCAGAAATAAATAAAAGCAGGAAAGGTTTTCAATAAAAGCTCTCCGAAACTTTCTTAGGAAAGACATTTCGATAAATTTCAAATCTAATGATCCAAAGAAAGATAAAATCGTTCGGCATCCGAGGAACTTCGTCAATATTTAAGGTGATTTTTTCGATAGATATTGGTGGAACTTTTAAGGATATTCTAGAAGTTTCCACATTCACATTATCTGTAGAGTTTGTATGGTGACATTCTTGAAAGTTAAAAAGACTGAATACCTCAGGAATGCAAATATCATAAAATAAAGCTTATTTACACACATTTTTTTCCCAAAGGAATTTGATATATGTTTGAAATAAATAAACCAAACGAAAGAAAATAATACTTGTCAAATCTCATTATATCGAATACCCAAATAATAAAATTTTCAAAATAACAAATATTTTTCGTTGAATTGAAAAAAACACATAAAAGAATATGCTTCCAGATCCAAATCAATGAATTTGAATGATACAAGCAATATATAACGAATGGCTTATGAATATGGACGTTAATAAAAGATTAAAAGAAAACATTTTTTTAATTGATAATTGCTCAACACGTAATATAACGTGCGAGCTAAAACGCGTCGAATTTTTTCCTTCGAATTATACAACATTTTTGCAACCTTTAGATCTGGGAATTATATGTGCAGTAAAAATGCATTACAAAGATGAAATTAAAATTGAAGTTATGCTTTCGGAAGCTAGGAAGCTGTTTTGTTTTCGGAAGCCATGAATATATTGGAAAAATTTCGGACTTGTCTATTCTGTAGTACAGATACCCCATAAAATGTTTTTCAACAGTTATGCGTATGACAATGCCAATGTAAATACTACTAAGAAATGTTCAATAGTCAAAATATCGTCATTCTTTGAAAATAAAATATTGAGACCATTCGTACAACTTTTATTTCTACAATAAAACAGCTTTTTATACTTTATTTTCCTCCGTATTCTGTATGACGAAAGATTTTTATTGTCCCATGAATTTCGTTATAATGGAATGTGACCTATATATAATAACATATTCTTGAATATTTTTCGGTTGGAAAATGAATTAATTTCCAACAAAAGTTCACGTTTGACTTCTTGGTTCAAATATTTAAATTTTTTTCCATTCTTTATTTTCGTAAAAATGTTAACACGAGTATATGTGTTTTATGTTTTTATTAAAATCAGTAATTTTCCTATGAAGAATGTTGTGTTCAGACATGCCATATGTGCATTTAGTATATTTGAAATGTATATAATATCTTTTCAAAGATAAGTGGACTTAGACAACAGTACCTTCTGTCCCATTAATTAAACTTCCGGATTAGTACTCATTTGAGTATGCACGAAACTCGCGGTTCGCCATTATAAATGTTGACAATACTATAGTACTACGCATGTGAATTCAAATTGCTAGTATGGTTACCAGACGAACTCTTACAGAAAGGTTTTTTTTTTTCGAGTAGCAACGGAAATCGAACTTAAACCCACGGGTGGAAGTCAAACGTTTTACTAACTATGCTATGGAGATCGTCACCTGTGAACAATTAATTTTTATGTAAAAAGATCATGAGCATGTATAACGAAATGCATGAATGTAGACAAAGCACACTCTGTGAATGTGTATGGTAAGATATAGACAAAAGACACAGTGTTATGATATACTCGTATATTAATACACAAAAGATACATTGTTATGATATACTCGTATATCAATACACAAAACAAACAGTGTTATGATATACTCGTATATCAATACACAAAACAAACAGTGTTATGATATACTCGTATATCAATACACAAAAGATACAGTGTTATGATATACTCGTATATCAATACGCAAAAGACACAGTGTTATGATATACTCGTATATCAATACACAAAAAAATATACAAATATCGTTGTAAGTTTTATTACGTTCGTCTTCTAGTCAATTTGCATTTTGTTTGATCATTTGCATTATCTTGGACTTTTTTCTTCTTTTGTAAATTATAGGATCGGTATTGGATGACTATTTCTCAGCATCCTTTATCTTATCTTAGATTTTTACTTAACACCATTCTATTATATATTATTTTGCTGCCGAACATTCTGTTTCACTCCAAGTATTATTGATATAAAATTAGTGATTTCATTTAAATTAGTGATTTCATTTAAATTTGTGATTTCATTCAATGTTATATTTCACAAATCAAAACTAGCAATATTATATTTTTTGCTACCACAGATAATTGGTACTAACATAGTAACATAAATTAATTAATTAGAAAGTGTAAAACGAAACCCGACGTTTTATATCATAACATTTTATACAACATGTTTAAGCTCAATTTGGAAGCAAACAATAAAAGGAATAAAGTTTGTCCGCTGCAACAGTGGCTCGTAAATAAAATGAAAGCATTGTTGCATCTTTACCCTTTGCTTTTCATGATAAAGTACACGTCCTGAAATAAACTAACCAGTCTACAATACAATCACCCAGAGAGTCATTGTTAGCAAAGCATATTTATCGTTTTAATATGTTTATTTATTATGGAATGGCGGTGTTAACCTCACGAAATTCAATACAGAATATGAGTTTAATGTTCATACATCCATAATAATAATAATTAAAGGACATTTTATAGAGTGCCGTTTAGAGAGTAAACTCTCATAAAGGGCGCTCTAACTCTGGATTTGACTCACGAGTTTGTACACTCAACTTATGTATATATATTTACAATGTACTGTGCTACTCCCCTCGAATGACACAGGTAGTTTTCTGCCTACTACTGTTCGGAGGCATAAGGATGCCTATGACTTCGGTAATATTTATTATTTCAAAAAAAAACATACCGATGTGGTCCGATCGTCTCACTTCAGATGTGCAATCAGATCCAGTACACCAGTTTGGCCGGTGAATTTGCTGGTGTGCAACGACTCACTCACTTAAAGAGGAGAAAACAGAATGAAGAAAGGAAAACTTCCCAACAACGCTTCCCTTTTCAATTGAATTGACGTTGGGGTGACGAGGGGATCCTCGACTACGAGACCCAGCAAAGACAACGATTTATTTTATAATATTTTTATGGATTCAAAGTGCATTTAATAAATTGAATGTACAGATAGGAAAGTTGTGACAACAACCATTAGATTAACTACGGTACCCGGCGGTAAGTAATACACATCGGGTTTAAAAAAGAGACTGTCGGCCATAATCGGCTAACTTCGGCTTTGTAGAGCGTCGTCTGTCATTCATACACGTGTTCCGTCGCGATTTGTCAAGCGTTCTAGGGACAAAGATGCCGCTCTGTAAAGTCGAAGGTAGTCGATTATGGCCGACAGTCTCTTTCTTAAGACCGATGTGTGTTACTTACCGCCGGGTACTGTACTTCCCTGCATCTATGTACGTGTAAAAAAACATGTTTGATAAGAAAACCGCAGAAAACTTACTGCAGGAAAACAAGCTGCAAAGAAACCTTTGTTGCTCGTCTTGTAAAAATCTCCGTGGCCAATTTGGTAAGACACCTGTCTCAAACTTGGGGATTAGGGGTTCGATTCCCAATGGCACACAATTTTTATTTTAAAAAGGTTACCAAACTGTTTACACAAGAATTATTTATTTAACACCTTTCTGGTTTGATTAAGAGATTTCCACACGACAATAAATCTACCAAATCGGACTGCATATACTGAAAGTGAAATATAATGCAATACACGTTTTACAAATTATTCCAAGGAAACCGAATGTAAGTATTTTACCCAAATTTTCATTTAGCTAAAAAAAAAATTTTAAAAATAACTCGTAAAGCAAAATTACATCGATTTTTTTTTAGAAACAAAAATTAAACAAAGGAAAACTGAGATGCTTAAGAGGTATGCTTAAATTCAACATTTTCCCAAAATGATTGGCAGTCACTGGTCCAAAGCTTCAAGCAAAATTGAGAATGAATCATAGTTCCTGATTTAGCCATGTTGTTTGGAATTGTTGGTTTTGCAAATTGATCGTATCGTAATGATGAAATGCCGTCTTAATAATCGTTTTCATACAATTTTTGGCACTCCGCCATGCCAGTATACGAGTATGTGAGTTTACTCCGAAATTATGATAAACAAATAATTCTAGTCCATTACATAAAACGAAGAGATTGTTGTGAAATCGCCTTTCTGTGGAAGAAATTAAACCAGGCCAGTGTTTCTATTTGTGCTGAAAATTGTTTGAAAGTTTTTTTTATTTTTAATTAACAAACTTACTTGCCATTTTTATTTGTTTGAAATGAAATTTAAATGAAAACGTAGATTGACTGTTCGAAAGTTGAACTTGGAAATCAAACTGAGTGCATTTCAAATGAGGTATCCCAGTTTTTGAAACAAGTCTGTAGACTTATCTATTACGTGTTATTCTTGTTTTTTTTTATTTATTTACTAGGTACTTCGTTAACACTTGATGCGAAACATAATTTAAACAGACCTTGATATTGATTCATATTTCTAATTTATGAAATAGGTATTTATTCTGTTATTATCGTCAAAAAATATCTGTGAAATCAGTTTTAATCCAATTTTATCGACTTTATTTTAATGAAAATTTGTAGTATTTTTATATTATATTTCGTTAGGTTAAAACAAAAACTGGTTGATATTATTAAATTTCTAAACCACTCTCGAAATTTAACGAGAAAAAAATTGGATTTCGGCTTTTTTGCCACAGTTTCACCGTAATAGTTATCCACTGTCATAAACATTCCTTGGGCCAGGAAAGTTTTTTCATTAATAAGCTTAGCTCTCCGTGGGAACGGGGAAAACTTGGACCCGAGGTCCCTGGGTCGTTAGCTGCTGGCAATATGTTATTTATAGGATATATGTATTATGTCCAGGAGAATATTTCCTGCCTTCGTCAGAGGTACAAGTATGTTAGCTAGGAAACTACATAAGGATATTTATTAAATAGTTCGGAGGTACATAAGATCATGACAACATCCATAACATTGTTAGTAAAACTAATGTGTTCCAGTCAGGAGGTTTCAGGTTCGATTACCGTTGGATGCCAGATTTTTTTAAAAAGGATTTTAGTTTCGTTTTTACTAAAGGTCTCTTTAACAACGTTGTTGTTGGTTGGAAGAGAATTGTAATAAGCCCACCAGCATAAGTGTAATACAATACAATCTATTTACGAAACAAATTTTCTTACATATTTCATTAGAAAAAATGTTTCATTATAATGGCGATTTCATTTAAATATTTAAAAAAAATCAGTTTTGAATATCAATATGTCTTGGCCAATATTAAAAAACCAAAAAGGAATAATTTTTTCACTCAGTCTAATCTTAGCATAATAATCACCGGTGATTAGTCCTTTGGAAGGGAGAATTATGCAAATGCCTTCTCTGTTAAACGTTCAGTTACATGTGAGGGAGCCATTAGAGACAAATTACTATCCTGAGACATAGGTACTAATACCTAGTTGCTAAGTTGGAGACAGACGGCAGGTGTGGATGCTCATTTATTGTCGACTGATGCAATGGACCGGGGGTTGGTCCCGCATTAAGATAGATTACTTGGAGTGGAAACGGATTCATTCGAATAAATTACTCATGTTTATATCAATTTTATATTTACCAATTGATTATGTATTGCAATAGAAATTATATCAAGTTTTCTAAATCATGAACTACCGGGACGTAAATCAGCTGGAATGTGAAACCATAAACTACCGGGAAGTGAAACCATGAACTACCGGGATGTCAACCAGCTAGGATATGAAACCATAAACTACTGGGATGTGAGCCAGCTGCGATGGGAAACAATTAACTGCTGGGATGTGAACCAGCTGAGATGTGAAACCATGAACTACTGGGATGTCAACCAGCTGGCATATGAAACCATAAACTACTGGGATGTGAACCAACTGCGATGTAAAACAATTAACTGCTGGGATGTGAACCAGCTGAGATGTGAAACCATAAATTGCTGGAATGTGAAAACATGAACTATCGGGATGTGAACCAGCTGGCATATAAAACCATGAACTACCGGAAAGTGAACCAGCTAGGGTGTGAAACCATGAACTGCCGAGATGTGAAACAGCTGGGATGTGAGATCAAGAACTACTGGGATGTGGACCAGCTGGCATGTGAAATATTTCAAAATAATGGCGAATAAAATACATTTAAAAGAGAAGTTATCAAAAGGTCTGGGCTCATCTCATAACATCACCCCAGTCGAGATACACCTCCAACGATAGACGGCGAGCCCAGCCGCGAATACATCAGATGTTTTTCAGTCCACACTTTGAAGATATATAATATTTGCAAGATAAAGTTAAATAAATAAATAAACCTGTTACTACATCCATTATCTTCACATTTGTTTCCAATTTTGTTAATCATAAACCTGAGTTATATTTTTGTGAATAAAATAAAACTTTTCTGGTTATATTTACTGGTAAATTAATACTAATAAAATATTTTTGAATCTCAGTATAGGTAGTGACATACTTGTAATCTTGTGAACAAACTTATCCCTCACGTTCCCTCACTCAAACTTTGTGTTAATCTGATAGGAACGAGTTTGTGGAGAGTTCGAGATGGGAAAACAAGTTAAAATATCCACAAATTGTCATATTAATACAGGAATTTCTACTCCCATTCCAATATGGAGCACATTACATAATATCTACATCCGGCTACAAGATGTTATGGCAAACAGATTTACCGTACCCAAATTAATCCCGCTCAACTAATTTCTATATCTGTCCCCGAAACCGGTTTCAAAATGTTACGTTTAAATGAAAAGTTTGTTCACGAAGTAATGTTGACACCTGATAAAAACACTTTTCCATATTTCATATATATTTATTATTTGACAAAAGTTTAATATCATATATTACCAGAATCTCACCGCTGCTCGCTGAAGTTGTCTCCTACATCCCCCCCCCCCACAATCCCTAACCCGAATGTATACCGATAGAAGTGTGTATATCGGTACCAGTTCGAACAGAATTCAGTCTTGTTTGTGCTCCCTGATGATGAGGTGAAAACCTTGAAACCAGTAGGATTATTCCGTTATATAAAGTGGAATTACCAGAAAGATGCCGTAAGGTAAAACCAGACTGAAATCCTTTCAAATAAATTGTTACCAACGCAAATCGAACCCGTAACCCTCGGGTCGGAAGACAAGCGTCTTCTAGACCATGGAGGTTACCAATTTACATCATGAAAAGATTAAGTCTACGACCTCTGTGACCTAGTTGGCAAGACGCCTGTTCAAATCTCGCTGGAACTCAGATGTTTTTAAAAAAGGACCTCAGTCTGATTTTCACATAAGACCTCTGTAACATATTTCCGGTTGGTTGGAAGAGATTCCCACATGGAAATGAGCCCACTAGGTTGTACTGTAACAACGAAAGTGTAATACAATATAAAGTCTCATATTATGTAACTATCCTGATCAAATAAGGCTCACAATAAACGAAGACGTTTGATTTAAAGCATGTCGGATGTTTCACTCTTGTTTCGATAGTATAAAGATTTGTTAAAATCGTTAATTTTTATATGCTTGATAACTAATTACTGGGCTTATTTCTTAGCAATTTTTCATATAATGTCATTTAAAAACATATTTTCTGCTTCCTAAAAAGCGTTTGATTGGTTATCATCATATTTCACCGGTCATTTTGCATTAATTATGTTTTGTGTGAAGTATCCAATGTCTTCATAATCCATTCAAATTTCGCAACCCACACAGAAATATCCAAAAATGTAAAATAAATACATTTTAACCTATCTCATAAATCATAACATATGGTTAATTTAAATATAATGAATGGACCTTTTCGCAATACAAATATTTGAATATTTATCCTGTTTCTTTGTTATGTTTTAAAAACGAATGAAACTCTCATTTTAATTTGTAAATGATAAAAATAAATGTATTTCCGAAAATGAAAAGAAATAAACAATACAATGATGATTTCATATTATAAATATACAATACAATGAGGCCCAAAACATTTTATTAAGTACGATATAACTCTACCAGCTCAAATTTCAATCTCACCTGCACGCACGATGATTACCATGTATCATCTGGTGCACCCTGCTGAATAACTGACAAGGTAATGGCGACTAATATTGGCGGTATAACCCTAACATCTATGCAGCACTAAATCCCTGTACTACCCCAGATGGAGAAGAAAACCTCAAAGCAATGTACGAAAAGCCCCATAAAACCCGCTAGGGCAGCGTGGTATGAAGAGGTACCACAAATTTGCTCTGCTCAACCCCTCCAAAATGAATAGAAGAAATAAAGAACCTGCCCTCTCCGGTGGCCAGACCAAAACTGGTCAAGGTAGCGACCATCAATGGAAGGCTGCGGTCTGGAGACGGAGGATCTGTCAAGGCTACCAACAAATGGATGGTGTGGACTGAAAAACATATTATGTCCTCACGGCCGGACTCGCGCTATATTGGTGGAGTGTATCTCGACCAGAGGGATATTATGAGATGTGCCCAGACCATTTAATAGCTTCTCTCTTAAATGTATTTTCTGCTATTTGTCTCAAGATATACGCGTATTTGCGATTTAGGCATGTATTTATATATCCATTTCCTTTGTTGCTATCAATAAGTCTATATTTTTTTATTTATCATTTTTTTACATACACATATAACATAAACATATAATGAAGAACGTAAAATGATGAAAAAAAACAAATATTGTTTTATAAAGCCATCATCAATTAGATGCCTTACCCACAGCTCGAGCATATTCTTGCCATATAACAGGGGTACACCTACAGGGTGTAATATTATATATTCCATTGGATGCATCTTTTGTTTTTCTTTCATTGTACTCGTAATTGTTTACATGTGTGTAATTTTATAGCTTATGCGAAACACAATAGTACTGCGCATTCCAAAACAATACCAAAAAGAAACAAAACCTACATTATGACTTACTTGTAAAACTTTTCTAATTATGACTTACTTGTTAAACTTTTCTAACACTTATGACTTACTTGTAAAACTTTACTAACAGTTATAATTTACTTCTAAAACTTTACTAATAAATTTGAAAACATATGAAACTCTACAATTCTTTAAAAAAAAGCTAATTCAAGACACTTATTTAAGTTATAATTTATTGTATTGAATTGTAATTTTATATACATTATACAATATTTTTTTGTTAATTATTTAATAAAGTAGTCTATGATACAAACATTTGCCAAAGACAATACCTATATGCAAATTTATATCTTAAGAACTAATGTAATTTATATATTATAACTATGAACTAACATAATTTTAATTTCATACATGTAATTTTTATTTTTATTAATCTTAATAAGTAATGTCGTAGAAATAGTTAATAAACCTGCATAAAAACTTATAACTAGATAACAATTCTTACTATTAATTATTTTAATTCAGGCTACTTGCATTTGATCATATCACTCAGACCTTGGTCCTCCATGTTAATTCTGTAGGTGGACTAATCAGGCAACAGATGATGCTTCGGAAGGTTGTGCTTATAACGGAAGGGTTGGTCTGACTTACTCTCGTAAGTCTCCAAGGCAGCGATGCATAGTACAATATATTGGACTTAACAAATGAAAATTTCTTCAAATCAACCAAAAAGATTTTGAAACCCTTTGTGTGAAATATTAGACTCGATACAGGAATAGAACCCGAAACATTCGGGTTATAAGTTATATAAGTCCTTTGGTATCTCTTAAACCAAATAACTTAGTTTTGGTGAGAATAATGAATATATTTTATTATATTAAAAGTAATATTTATTAATGTAAAATTGAGATTCAATTACGTTTTAGGTACATAAAAGTGGGTTTGAATTCGAGTATTTACAAATCTCCGGGGGCTCATCGTCAGTTTAGAAACATTAGTTTGGAAACCACAACAGAGGCGACATAACCTCACCAGCACCATAAACTCCGATTAGGAGTATCCTAAATTCCGGATATTTGTAAACCACGATAAGCGCTCGTATTTATAGTAACGGCCTGATATTCATAACTCCGTGCCAAGTGCGGTCCATTTCAAGTGTTGTTAACAGTTTTCCTAGTTAGCCTACAGTAACAGTTGAATTAGAGGGATTATACAGAAATGAAAACTTCTCTAATTTGCGTTTAATCATATCCGAATTGATTACATTTTAAAAAAATGTTGAGAAAATACATTCTTCTATACAAATGGAGATTTCAATTTCAAACAAAGTTTACAAAAAAAAACTCCCTTTGGTGTACCTACGAGTATATATAATTATTGCAGAAATCAAATGGTCAAAGGAATTGATACTGTGAGCGAAGTTTTTCACATTCATTACATTTTCGTTGGTAGACTACATCTGGTTTGCTCGACAGTTGGATCCATCTCCAAGTCTTTATTTGTGACTTCAGCCTGTTACCATTGTTCTTACCATCTCTCCTCAAGGCTCTAATTTTTGTAAAGAAGGTTTACTCCCAGGCCCAAGATGCGCTCTTAAACATCTCTAACGTCACTGAGGATTTTTAGAGGTCAATATACGACTTAATTAATGTTCTGCATTAAAAATCACTCTATAGTTTACTGCTAATGCTTAACACCGTAATAACACGCGAAAAGAATCCGTGGCAATAGCAAGTCACATTACATCCCTGAAAGAGTTATTGCAAAATGAGAACACTTTAATTAAGTAAAAGGCTACTGACAGTGTAACATGGTTAAAAAAAACCTTGCAATATTACCATCTAACGGTTCAGAAACATGTTCGTTATAGTACATCATTAAAAAGGTAAAAAAATAAATTTGATGAGAAAGGTGGAATGTTAATTAAATAATAGAATTAATTAATTAACATAAAGGAAACGCATCAGTGCTTATAGTGTTGTTAATGTAAAGCAAATTGACAGACGATACATGACTAGACGCCCGGCGAGCAGTGAACAGTACTCCATTAAGGAACACCACATTAATTAACACAATACTGGATCGTGTTTGCGTTTATCTTCAAGGCAACTCACCTTAGTGCCTTTATGCCAAAGGGTGAAAGCAATTACACACTCGCTGTGTGGAACAGAAATTTCCAACAGATGTCCTCCAAGTTATATAAAATTAAACTTCATTGAAATTAAGGTTACTCAAGTGGAACTCTAGTAACTCAAATAGGTTCACAAATTCAGGCGCGTTAGGAATTTAAAAAAACTACAGAGAATGGTTGCTTGGAGCTCATTTATGAAGAGAAAAAAAGAATGAATTATATTTTCATCACATGATAAAATTGACGACAGCATGGCATAGTAGATAAGCCACTTGACTTCCACCCAAGGGATTTGAGTTCGTTTCTCGATGGCACCCGAAAAAAATGTACTAGATAAAAATACTTAATATTTGTTTAAAATCAAATATTAACGTGGACTCAATAAAAATACCTAAAAATTTAAGTAAATACACTTTGAAAAAAAAAAACATTTTTTACTGCACGAATATAATTATTTCTTTACTACAATTCAAAAATAGAATCATATCCGAGAAAATAAAATACAGTTTAAAGATTTTTTTTTATAATCTAACGAAAAAATTACTTAAAACACTGAATTATCTTAAAATATCTAGATTTATTCATTTTACATTTATAAAAAAATCTGACGATTTTTTAAGCAGGTGACAATATTCTCTGACCAACCATTTAAAAGCATTATAACATATGTAAAGGAAGTCACATGGTCGCCAAAAAATAATCATATTATTTATTTGTATAAAATTTATAAATAATATAAACAAACAACAATAAAAATAAGATATCATCAATCAAAGGCAAAAAGAAGAGATGTTGAAGAGGAAAGGAAAATTCGTAATGAAAAAAGTAACATTACTGATTAAAAATTAAATTCTCATCTCTAAAACACTTTAATATTTGTAAAATATTTAAGGTGATTAGACCAAGAAAATAAGAACAACAAAATATAATTCAGTCAAATGGAAAAGTTTGGTGCTCGAAAGAAAAATCTCAGTTTCACAAAAAGGATTGTAAAATATGAAGTAAAAATAACAAAAGAAAAGTAGATAAATACAAGAACCTTCTTCAAAAAATCTCCCACAGTCACTTGTATCGTATATTTATACGCCCGTGAGAGAAATAAAAGTAAAAACTTTTCTCTCAAAATGATACAAAGTCTCACAAAAAGAAGGATGATTGACTTAAATGACTTGGAAAAAAGGTGAGTATTAACATATTTTCGTACGAGATTACAGAATTTTAGCAATTTAAAGAAGGCAAATGCATGAAGTTGTAGAAAATATTATAAAATAAGATGTGAATTGAACAGAGCCGAAATATTCACGAAAGCTGGGCATAAGGATGTAACAAATAAATAAATAGTATTTGTTTGAGAAATAGAATCAACATTTAAATGCAGATTTAAGTTTTCACGTTGTTTACATTATTTCGTTTATAGTTTGTAATTTCCATAAATATGAAAATGCGCATACAATATAGGTTTAATATTTTTTCCGTGTATGATAAATTTCTTTTAAAAATAGATTTCCAGCAACTAATATGATACCCGGAAAGCAGTTTTGAATTTCTCATATAGATGTCGTAAGGACGAAATTTACGTTGGTTATAAAATTTCCGATATTTTTACAGCTATTTTTGTACCCAAATCATTCTCAAGATGGAATAAAATAAGTTAGTAGTTTTTCGGTGTTTGATACTTTTACTAGTGCAAAGGAAAAATAGGATTTTAATAAAAAAATATATATGTAGAGTGTATTGTAACGATGCAGTAAGCGATCACGTGTGTCAAATATGGTTTAAAACCATAATAGTTATAAATACTCGAAGGTGGTGTCCATTCTGGAATGCCGATTATCAATAATGACGAATCAAGTCTTTTATAAAACCAGCAAGTAAAGACCGTTCCTTGTAACAAAACTTATTAGCATATGCTTTTGAAAATATTATGCATGATCTGGTTACAGTAAATAATGTCAACCATAATCAGATTAGACTTAAAATCAATCACGACTACTCCTACATGGACTTTTATTATGAAGTTTCAAATACAAAATAAGCCATTATTTTTAGACCACGTACTAAAGGTCTAAGAATTGTATTCTTATATTTTTACATTTTGTGCATTGATAAACATATAGTTTTGTCATTTCATACGTTACACATTGTATACAAAAACGAAAAAAATGATTGAACTGTCCAAAGAAATTTTAATTGCTGTCCTCAACTAAGAACCTACGTTCCTAAACATTTCATTAATATTTTACTCCAAATAAACATTATCGTCCGATAACAAAAACCAGCACACCAACATATTATGTTTTTTTTTATTTGTACATAATATTTAAACCATATTTAATTGAGAAGTCTCGTTAACCCTAGACACAACGACGACGTCTGTAGTCTAGTTGGTAAGATACTTTTCGAACTCGGGGTTATGGGTTCGATTCCTGTTGGAACTATAAAGTTTCACTTAAGGCCTCTTAAATAAATTTTTGGTTGATTAAAACAGATTGCCACATGGGAACATGTATTGGGAGTGTTCTTAATACAACGAAACAGTAATACAATTAAAAAAAATACTGGCTCATTTTATAAACATAATTAAGTATACTGACTTCACAAACAAGCAGACATGTTTTTTTAAATTTGTTATACCTTAACAATAAAGTAAAACAAGTTTTTAACGAATATGTGGTGAGGGAGTTGCTCACACCATAATCAATTCGAAACTATACACCTATGACCAACAACATTTAACAGTTCCATATTATAAGAACCAATAAGTCATATATGTACGCCATTCCATCCCAATATACATTACATTTATCATTCAACTCACAAAATATACTTAAACTGATTAGAGGAAACGCTTTGTTATAATATTCGTATATAACTAGATTTGATTTTGTTGTTTTTTTTTTCATCAGAAATATATGTGTATTTTGTATTTGTGTGGTAATGAATTAAGAGTATTATTTGTCTAATTATTTTCATTAAAATAAAAGTATAGCGAACTGATTTCATAATTTAATATAAAAGTAATATCTTTTTTTTTTCTGTCAAAAATTAAAAAACAAACAATTTTATAATATAATATTTAAAATCCTCACACAGGATATTTCTCCATCAGTTTCACGTCGGTCCTGCGCCGCAACAAAGCTCAGTCTCGCTTTAAAAAACAATGAATATTTCAAAAAGGTGGAAGTCAAGTTTTGATGTTATGTGTCAGATTATTCGGAGTTTTATGGCACAGTTTGCAGAGAAGCTTAACGGAATATTTTATTCCGGAATAAATAAATTTTTAAGATGAAATATTTTTCCATATAAATTTAAATCCTCGTTAACTTTTTAAGAAAAAAACCGGGCATACTTCATTCAGAAGTTTAAAATTTTTATACAGTTGCGTAAGTAAATTACATATTTTAAAATATATCCAAAGGATGAGTAGTGTTTCCGAAAAAGATTATTTCAGTTTAGTTCGATCCAACCAACACCCACGCTGTTATGGGGGACAAAATAAATCCCTCTACAGTGTGATCCACACTAGAAGATCTAAATTTATTTATTTATTTCTTCGTCATTCAGTGACGAAGAATGGACTGTCCAAAGAGACTCCTCCGTCAGCCGCGACGCATCTTAGTGTAAAACCAATAGTAGCGACGACGGACTTAAGGTTCGACGTTATAATTAGTAAAATACGATTTCGAATAAAATTTGAAACCAACGATGTACATTAATTCATTCGTACGGTTATCTTAAGCATATTCACATTTGTGATATACAAATGTTGTAGAGCGTGGCCGAGAAAGAAAATCGTCGTGATCATTCAGCGTGTTTGGAAGAGATTGCTACTTAACAATAAACCACCATATCGTCATATTCACTTTCCCTGTATTTAATAAATAAATAAAGTTGTCTTCAGTTCCATCAATCGATTCATCGAATTAAGAACCATTGGAGTAAGCATGTTATTATTCATGTACATTGTCATAGGCATGAACAATACTGCTGCACACAGAAAGGTAACAATAACCTTGTGAGAAATTTAACAAGACGGACACCCTTCTTTTAAATTCCACCACAAATAAAATCCGAAACTCCAGATACAGGACAAGCATTTTACCAACTAGGTCACGGAAGTCACCTACTAGATTTAACTTAATTTTTCAAAATATTTATCTCATAATATACTGTGTAAATGTGAGTCAATGGCATGGTAGAAGAAGACCGATGAAAGTATGATTTGGTCAAGTGAACAAAATTTCGAAAGAAAGGAATATAAAAAATCATAAAAATTGATAAATGCACGTTGCAATAGGAACGTTTTTCGCTCAGCCCTCTCTACCTACCCCAGCACAGATACGTCTTGATAGTATGTACGTATTTCTAACTAAAAATAAAAATTACATTTCTATCTAAAAAAGGTAAAATTAAGTTCCTCGTAATTTTTGCAAACAACCATAATTTTGCAAACAACCATAATTTTGCAAACAACCATAATTTTTGTTTACCTTTAATCCAACCTTTAGCATGAAAATACTATCGCAAGTTTCCATCACTTTTATACAATTTTAAATGATATTTCAATTTTATAATCCTCAAACACAAATTTTAAACATCATATTATAAATTGAAATTTTCCTCAAAAAGGTGAATTTGGAAACAGGAAGCGGGAGACATATACCTCCCACCGAGCGAGAGAGGGCTTTACCTTGATTGACGTTTTATGTGAAAATTTTACCTTTGACATTCGTTTTAATTGATTCGTACTTTACCCAGATGATTCCCCCGAGTTACCCGTCGGATCTACATTTACCCGCAGCATTCTGTACCTGACACGAGAATTCAACCCAAAAACACTCCCTTTTCAGGTAAAATTCAATGTACATATTTACAATAAACACACACACACATTTTTTGTTACAGTACCAATGTATACAATTTCCCCAAGTCCACTTTGGAATAAAGGATTTTCATCGGAAAATAAATTAAATATTCCTTTAGAAAATATAATTTTTGAAATATGCAATAATATGATTTCACCAAATTGATAATTGAAAAATATCTTTTATGTTTTGAGGTTCGTCGTTTCAGTTGTATAAGGTCTTCAGTGTTGTATCGCGTGACTCGGCTTATGATGCCTGGTAAATATATTTCTGGTTTGTCATATAATATAGAATATTATGATATGACATTGTTGTATCGCGTGGTTTGGCTTATGATGCCACGTAAATATATTTCTGATTTGTCATATAATATAGAATATTATGATATGACAGTGTTAATCGGATAATAAGTGTCAATTGTTTCTTAGCTGACATTGTAAAATTAGTTATAGTTTTTTTTTATTTTTATATTACATAGTATGGTTGGTTGGAATAGACAGCCACTTGGTAACACACCCGCCCTATTGTAAAAGTTTTAACTTCTCACGCACGAAATTTTAAATTGGTTTTATTTAAAAAAACATATCCTTAACGAATCATATTCATTTTATTTTTATGGATATCATGATTCAAATAACATCCGTTTATAATGTGAAATTATAATGTTGAAAAATTATCCATTGGGAAAATAATAAGATTATGGGTATACTAATTAGGAAGTCAAAAATTATCCATTGAGAAAATAATAAGATTATGGGTATACTAATTAGGAAGTCAAAAATTATCCATTGGTAAAATAATAAGATTAAGGGTATACTAATTAGGAACTCAAAAATTATCCATTGGGAAAATAATAGGATTAAAAGTATACTAATAAAGAAGCCAAAAATTATCCACAGGGAAAATAATGAGATTATGGGTATACTAATTAGGAAGTCAAAAATTATACATTGGGAAAATAGTAAGATTAAGGGTATACTAATTAGGAACTCAAAAATTACCCATTGGGAAAAGAATAAGATTATGGGTATACTAATTAGGAAGTCAAAAATTATCCATTGGGAAAATAATAAGATTAAGGGTATACTAATTAGGAACTCAAAAATTACCCATTGGGAAAAGAATAAGATTATGGGTATACTAATTAGGAACTCAAAAATTACCCATTGGGAAAAGAATAAGATTATGGGTATACTAATTAGGAAGTCAAAAATTATCCATTGGGAAAATAATAAGATTTAGGGTATACTAATTAGGATGTTAAAAATTATCCACTGGGAAAATAATAAGATTAAGGGTATACTAATTAGAAAGTCAAAAAATAACCATTGGGAAAATAATAAGATTAAGGGTATACTAATTAGGAAGTCAAAAATTATCCATTGGGAAAATAAGATTAAGGGTATACTAATTAGGAAGTTAAAAATTATAAATGCTTTTGATTTGGAATTCCTCAATGATTGTAAATTATTGTGAATTTTCCAGTTTTATTATTACTTAAGTTCAAGGACGAATAAACTAACAAAAATATACTAAATAAATTGTTACCTAAAAATATTCTTAAATTACAAAGTGTCGCGTCCCTATCGTCACTTTTCAAATATAGTATTTAAGATTATACTAACTGTCAAATGTTCGTTTTTATCTCAAAAGTAAGCGGACATAACGCGTGCTTGTTGACACATACTTCACAACGATCAACAAATGGTAGAAAAGCTGCAGGTAGGCAACCTAACAATCGGACTTGACGCGCCGTTAGAAAAAATATAGGTACAAACCCTGTTGTATTGCAGGCATGCAAAAGCAACTCGTGAGCAAGATGCGATATGATCTCGGTCAAGTGGAAATCCAGCTTTACTCTTGACACATTCTGAAGAAACTTGATCGGCCAAAATATTTATTTAAATGACATTCAGTAAGAAAGCAATTTTTTTTCCTTACTTTATAATATGATTTCAATATGGATCCCTTTGTTGTTTCCTAAGTCTCAAAAAACCCATATTCCTTTCAGTATAAATATTCAAGTCACGAACAGTCTGTTATAATAATTCCCTGAGATATGAGGAGGAAACTTTCTTCTTAAGAGTCATACCATACCAGAAGGTTACGGAGAGCGTGACCACAATTAAAAGGACATTTAGCACTCAGGTGGGCAACGGACAGCGGGCAGTGGGTAGCCAGCGCGTCTTGCAGTCGGCCTGAGGGTGAGGTCTGGTCATTAATGAGACTTATTACTCCAGAGGGAGCTTTATTGCCGGCCTCGAGTGGCACGTGTGGAGGCGATAAAATTGACTTAAAGTTTGCGGTATGTGGGTGATGCACAAGTGTATTCTTTACTTTGAAAAATATAGAGGATAGAGCATAAAGCATGAGATGGATTATTTAAATTCTATTACATTGCAATATATTACTCTTCAAAAACTCTCATTTAAAATTTACATATGTTAATGGAAAGGGGAATTGTGGAATGCAAGTACGAGTATATAACAATACTAAAAAGCTTCCATTTTGTGGATAAAGAGAACAGTTTCATCTGGGAAAGCCTGTGACAAAGTAGCTTTATCAAAACAATTATATATTTGTCCTAAATACTAAAACACTCAGCTGAAACATTCATAATCTGGGTTTACATCCATACTCTAAAATTCCAAGCTATCTCATACATAATTCCATTCACATCATAATCTGAACAACTACATCAAAGTCTTGTACAACTTCTTATAAAATACTCATTCGCATAATTCATTCACTCATATGCCTATCTGAAGATATCCTAAAACTCTTCACTGCTCGCTCTCCCCCTGTCAAAGAGCCACTTTGATAAAAAAAATTAAAGGCACGTCATTATAAAATTCATTTCTTTCCTTCAGAAATATGCAGTAATACACATTTTTTTCCAAATCATACAATACATTTTTAACCTTGTAAAAAGTACAATAATTAAAATTGAATTGTTTTAATCAAAGTTTTGATCCTTTAAGATACTGAAAGAATGCATATTAAATAAACACTTCAACAAATATCAAAAGTATCTTACCTCGATAATAGCCATGCGAGAAGCTTCTTTTGAGAAGTTCAGTCAAGTCCTGTGAAAATATACACAATGATTATTATTTAAAATCTGAAGATTGTAGTATTTAAAACAAAAAAGACACTAAAGCAACATGCAGATGCGGGGAAATACCCATTCGGTTGGCCACAGCCACCACCTTCCTATTTTTAATCTATCAATAAAAGTGGTTTCGGACTGCGACTTAGAGCGCCCTGAAGAGTGTCTGCTCTCTAATCGGCACAATATAAATTATAACTCACATATTTGCAAACTTACCATATTTGTTACTCCGATATATTTTTAATATTAATCTATTAATATTATTATATCTGAAAATGAATTATAATGTTGTAATTGAAAATCGAAAAAACTTCAAGTAAATAAACTTTAAGAAATCGCCTTTTACTTTTTGAGTGGTGGATTATGTTTTAGGGTTTTATAAGTTCTTTCAGATTTGTTTTTAAGTAGCTTTACTTTCTGAATTAAATGCATAAATGAGAAAAAAGTTCACCATTCTCATGTATTCATTTATTTGCGTAAATAAGGAAAACTAAACTATTATATAATCATACTTTCTATGCCAACAATCGATAGATTTTTTGCATTAAACTGGGTACAAAAACAATTCATTGTTCTATTTAACGAACAGTGCAGTGGCTCTCATTATGCGGTGTAAAGATCTTGAAGCATAACTCAGGCCTTAATACATTAGTGGGTTTATTAATTAGGTTACAAAAATGAGTGGATTTTTTAAACCACCAGGAAGGACTATTTACTATATTTGCTCATAAAGATGAAATTATATTTATAGTTATATTTAAAAAATTGGAAAAACTGAAGAATAAAAAAAACTACGCGATTATGGAAGGGAAATTAAGGTTTGCTTTCAAGCGGGTCTTAAATGCGGGAGGTTGATAGAAATTGTCCAAAAAATCACATACGTTAATTCATATGAAATATATATTTTTTAAGACACATGCTAATTTTTATTTCATCTGTAAATGATATAATAACCTCTAAATCATATCCTCAATTTTCACGTTATAAATCAATTAAACCGATGTTATCAAAAATATACATAATATATGTATGTATATAATCATATCTCGCGGGTTTACGCATTTCAAGAATTAAAATGTTTCAATTCTACAAATAGTCTTCACTTTATAAGTAATTACTTTCTAGTTTATACGTTTAAACATTGAAAGTTACTTATTTAAATATTTTTTCTTAGGTGTTCATCTTTACTGGGCCTAATAGTTATGGATCCCCTAGCAATTCCAACGTCAATTCAGTTGGAAAGCGAAGCTGTGCAATGGAGTAAGTTTTAAGTGAAAAAACTGTTGCACATCAGCAAACTCACGTTGCGGACTCAAATCCCGTTGATACCAGAATATTATTTGAAAGGGTTCCAGTCTGATTTTTCTTATATTTAAGTCCCTTTAACATATTTTTTGTTGATCATAAAAAAATACCACAGAGCAATTCAATTAAATTAAACTGTATATATTATACGCCCAATGTTTTAATATATACAGCAAACGTATAATTCAATATAATACTCTATTCATTTTACTATTCTTACCGTTTACTTAAATTAAGATTTCACACAGAGATTGAAAAGGATAAGAAAATTTCCTTAAAATCAATCGTAAAGTGAACATTTCAGTTTCAATCCACGTACAGTGCTGCATTGTACTAAGATACACTCTTTAAGATTGCAATGGCATGCGCGGCTGGTAAATAATCTCTTAGTCTGTGAGAGAAATGCTAATTTAACATTGTGTTCACATCAACCGCTCGGGCGGGCATTTGTTTTGTTGGCGTATCATCGCACATTGTAAGGAATCACACATAAAACAAAGAAGGTTGACGGTCGGGTTATTACCATTTGGAATAAAGTGTTATGCCTTTACGAGCACGAGTTTGTATAAGATGAAGACGTCTGTGAGGTGCTTAATAAAATCATTTTTGTACTAACACTTTATGCTTCATATGTTTACCAGTTGGCACGTAATGATTACCAAAATTTGTTAAATTGTGTATATTTTTATACTAAAATACCTGTTTGATTTTATATGATATTTTGAAATAATGGTGTGAATGATCACTATTAAAAAAAACATCAAAAAATTTTATTACTCATTAATTATTTTATCTCGCCAAAAATATACGAACTTGTGCTAAGCTAAAACATAGACTTTTTGTTGTTTTTTTTCAGTGCACCGTTCTTCTTTTTTTACGTCGTCCTTTACTGTCCATGATGTGAGACACTGGAACCAGTTAAAAACCAACGTTAAACTTGCTCCGTCATTGGCATGCTCCGTCATTGGCATGCTAAGAAGCGACTGAAAAAAATCTTAGTTTCTAGTCAGTAATACAACGTGTTTCATTCCTGATTTTTCTATCCTCTCTACCATCCCTTCCTTTTCCATTAATTGATGATATATTACTTATGAATATTATTCATACATTTTGTAAAGGTGAATAATCCTTTATTTACCTTTGTCTGGTTGGTTGGAGGACATTGCAGCCTAGCAATAACCCCGCAGGATTGTTAAATAAATTATTTTTATCACGCCATGTCACTTTGGGTTATTTTATCCAACCAATTATTCCATTCTTTCTTCGATATTCCACTCTTTCGCTTGTTTATTTAAAACAATAATTAAATTTTCTATCACATAATGGATCGTTAAAAAACCTTTGATAAGCTTTTTAAACTTACTTATAATAAATTTTATATGTCACGAAACACATAAAACTAAGTCAAGAAAACCTTAAGTTAAATATTACTTAGAAAACGTGTTTTTGAAATACACCAATGTTTTTTAACCAAAAATCAAAGAAACATTTACTTTTGTTTTTTTTGGTGCCCTTAAGCGATCATTTGCTAGAAATTTTTCCCACAGGAAAAGACTTAAAGTCGACATAACACACCTGGGTTGCTGTATCCGATAAAAAGTAAAGAAAAAAATAAAAGCACAACTCGGGCGGAAAATGGGCGAAGAAAAAAAGATAAAGTAAAGAAATAAGAAAAAGCTACGAAAGGTAGGAGTGAGGAAAAGTGGAAAACGGTTGGCAAAAACCAGAGCAGATGTTAGTAAAATGAATGAGATAGGTGCCACCATTAGTGACCCATATAATGAAGAAGTACGGATGAGGGTTGACAGTAGATGTTATACAATTCTTAGAATCATTATTGTCTTCTATAAATACTACCATGAAATACACAATTTCTTATAATTTTTATTCACTTTTTTTATTTTGTCGGTCTTTTGAAGCTCAATTATAATTATAAAAGGTGTATTTATAATAATATTTGATTTCATTTTTCGCAAACTCAATTAAAATTTGACAAAAATTCTAGGTGACGATTATTTATATAATATTTTTGTAACACGTGATACTAAATTTGACAAATTTATTACATATTTAAAATAATTTCTTCCAATTGACCTGCTACAGTTGAATAATTATACAAGCTAAGTTAATTATATAGTTACGGACGTCAGATTGAACTGCGAACGAGGTTTTTTTTTAACTCAACACATGCTTTTCTTTATTCGAATTCCCTCGAAGTTATATTTCCAGCTTGATAGAAGTTTGTTAAATAAAGTAATTTATTTGTCTCAAAACATATTTATTCAAGGAGCCCTCATTGAAACAGGCTTTTGATTTCGGCAAATGGCCAATAAAACTGCTGGATTATAATAGCCGGTCATTATTGTTTGATATTCTACCCATAAAGCTTCATCACTGTCCGTTTGAAGGTTTTGCGGTAATTTTTATTTATGTAATCACTTTCGCATACGCCAGGACTTCGAGCATTCGTTTCAATTCAAATTAACAATATGCCATTGTTGGGGAACATCGATTTCATTTTATTTTCTAGTGAAAGCTTTCTTTATTGTGGTTACTTAATTAATATTATTTGATATTTTGGAGAACGTTCTTTGTAATAATATTAACACAATATGAGTGTAACATCAAGAAATAATAAAATGTTTGTTAAAACTTTTCCGTTATAATTTTACTGCTATGAAAAGAAATTTTAAAAATTATGTACATTTATTTAAACAATTGTTTGACAAATTTTCAAATGGCGAGTTCATAGTCATACGGCAATCTCTTCCAAATAACCAGACAAGAGTTCATGCCAATTACTGGATGAAAGGTTATAACGTTATTTTCAAAAACAAAAAAGTCCCAAACATACTTGAGCATTAGGAAACAAAATTAAAAAAATAAGAAAACAAAATTAAAAAATATTTGCAAATATCCTTCAAGTGTAGGAACGAGAAGGGAGATAGGAAAGGGCAGGAATATAGGAGTTCTGGAGAATCATATCGTCATTGAAGAGAGATTTATTTAAGTCTGTTTGAAGCATTCCGCTGGAACCCAGTTTTTTTTAAATAGGACTCCAGTCTGGTTTTCACTTAGGAACTATTAAAACATATTTCTGGTTGGTTGGAAGAGATTGCCACATGGCAATAAACTCGCCAGGTTAAAAAAAAGCATCCCAACGAGGAGGAGAGCCTGACGGCAGCTGGTAAACTGGTTACAGAGTTTAATTAATATTCCAGATTAAATCATTTAATGAAGATTTGAGAAAAACATTGTTTGGTTTTTTTTTATTCACCATTGACATTAATTTCTCTGAAGTTCGATCGCATTTTTCATCATTTGTACAAAAATCATTTTAATGATTATATTTCTTAATTTGCATAATTTGCTTAAGTTTTAAGAAAAAGTAAACATGAAACAAATTATTTCTTGTATAGTGAGTAACAATTCTTGCCCCTAAAATAAATATTTAAGATTCCATACCTCCACGAGATTCAAAATAATGTCATAAAATCCACTATGCATCATTTCAAACGAGACTGCCTTGAAAGGCAGTCTCGTTTGAAAATACATATGTATATGATTTTATCAGGTTAATGAACCACCCGCAGGAAAAAAACTGTCGAATAAGTCTTAGGTGTTAGCAGACGCATAATATATTTTTCCCTAATCCTGGGAACTTTATGCTCAATGAATAGGGCGAAATAAAGGTAGTCCAACACAAGCGGGCCTAGGGCTCTAGACAGTGGCTTAAAAAAGTTTGGGTTATTATTGACTTAATTTTATTTTAAAATTATAAGACTTGTTTTCGGGTTGAAAAAAAGTCACTTAATAAATATTCAACAGTTTTTTTAATCTCAAAATTTCAAATTCGCAGTAAATCCACGACTATTTAAAAAAATAATGTCTCCATTTTTTTTATCGCAATAATACGCGAACACAATACTTTTCGGTTATTGGCTGATTTGTTACAGCAAAAGAACGAACCTAAATGTTTGGAAAGATTTAACAATTAAGCTTGTTTTTTCAATATTAGAATAATTAAGGCTTGCGACAGAAACTTCGATAAAGTCCCCCATTTGATAACGAACACCTTTTATCGAAGTTAATTTTTTTCAAATTATTTCCTGACACACTCTTCCGTACTCTCCATTCATTCCAAATATACGTGTGTATCTATTTGTTTTCATGTCTTTAGAAATTCATTCTTTCAATGTGGTCAAATTATCTCTAGATTAACGAGAATCTAGATGACTTTCACCCGGGGGTTAAGGGTTTTATTCCTGATGAAACTAAAAAAAACGGATCCCAGAAAAATAAAAGAGTTCATCTGGTACAACCCATACACTCGCCTTATAATGTGAAAATGTTGTAATTTGCTTGTTGCCATAACTTAGAATTACAAACCACAAGTCTGTTTTATTTTTTAGTGTTATTTAAGTTATTTAAGTGTAATACATCCATAATAACCTACACTCCAGTGGTTCTAAGCCCCATATTTACCTAAAATTATCTCCCGCACACGCTATTCAATGTGTCTGAATCCATAATAACCTACACTCCAGTGGTTCTAAGCCCCATATTTACCTAAAATTATCTCCCACACACGCTATTTAATATGTCGGAATCACCAATTAGGATATTCTGAAGGGTACTATACAAAATAAGAATCTCAATATCACGTTATCACATCCGATCGCATCCCACGTTATCAATATTCTAATTATAAAATCCGTCTCTAACTTTTCTTTTGTTACCAAAATATTTTTTTACCAACTAATCTTTTATTACCAAAAACATTTTTTTACCAACATTTATAACTTCCATTTAACTATTTATAAAGTTCGGATGTGAATAGAGGGAAAAGTTATTTCTGGTTACACCACTGTCCACATGGCCGGTACAGCCTCGGGGGCCGAGCGCCCCGCTCCGCAAAAACTGTGAGAACGGATGTGGATTTATGTGTGTGACGGAATCAGAGCGGCCGCAGCCGCCCTGCTGTGGGGGAGGAACTCAGGGGATGAATGTGAGTAATAGAGTGATTTTTGTTTTGCACGTGGGTTGTTTTGACTGCTTTTGTATACTTGAAAGGCAAAAAATAGTTATTTTGCTAGAGACGTAAATCGGTGGAATTGGTTTAATGGAACAATAGGGGCAAAGCCCTGCGATACAAGTTTTACTTGTTGCAAATGAATATTGAATTCATAAATGAATATTTATTTACAACAAAAAAAAATTAAAGTGAATGGAGAAATTTCTATAAAAACGAACATATTTACACCACACTACACAATAATTCATCTTAAAATATTCTACAAAATCAATGAAATCCCTCAAATCGTATTGGCATAATAATTTGACGTTAATATGCTAAAAGGATCCAGCGTACATTTACTTACTCTGAAATAGTAATAATAAAATAATAATTGATTTAGCGCTGTTTAAACAGCAGACTCTTCTCAAGGGCGCTCTAACTCGCAAATCGTCCCAATCTTATTGACAAATTTAAAATATAACAAAAAATAAAATAAATAGAGTTTAAGAATAGGAACGTTGTGGCTGAGGCCATTAGATTGGGCACTTCACCATATCTGAATGATATTTAAAAGATTATTTCGCCACATTGAACCAAAAAACTATTCAATTTAACCATGAATTATCCATAAAACTGGGTTTATATTTAAATACACATACATGATTGATCTATGAAATTTCTAAATTTCAAATGTACGAAAAAAAATTTGGGGGCTGGATTTGAGATAATATATGTGATATATGTCAATTTAATTTTATGATTGAAATACATTACCTACTCGTAATGTGAAATACTTAACCTACTCGTAATGTGAAATACTTCACCTACTCGTAATGGGAAAAATGCCAGACTGCTGATGGACCAGGATAGAGGTTTTTATAAAACATCATTGTATATCTGACAAAACTAAGATGGATGTTTGATTGATTAAAAACATTATCCAAAAAAGTTGAACGAATTTCACAAAACTATACATATTTACACAAGACATCAAAAAATATTTTGATTTAAGTGATTTTTTTTTATAATTTATAAATAATCGTTTTACACGATCTAATATCAAGTACATAATGTATTTTTTTATATTTAAATCCGTATAATCAGTATTTTATTATTGAATTGCTTCGCACTAAACTTTCGTTATACACAGTAAAATTTGGATGATGTATTGCCATGTGGCAATCTCTTCCAACCAAACATAAAGATAATTAAATAAGCCCTATTAACAAAATATATTGGAACCCTTTTAAAATATTCTAACATATGTACCAAACTAGAATATTTTAAAATTAAGACGCCTGAATTCCAATCTGCAGCCCGTAGATTGGAATTCCGGCGTCTGACTACTGGACCATGAAGGTTGTGGATTATTCATTGTATTGACGACCTCCGTGGTTTAATTGGTAAGATACCTTTCTCCTTATCCGGAGGTTGCGGGTTTGGTTTTCATTTAAGGTCTCTCAAGTCTGGTTTTCATTTAAGGTCTCTCAACAATAAGCCCACCAGGTTGTATTTTATATAGCGAAAGTGTAATACATAAATATTCTACAATTTCCAATTTTATTCTTGTGAGAGAGTTTTGTACAAATACAGTTGACAAAAGCGTACTTGTACTTGTCAAAAGCTTTCGCTCGATAGTTAATTGAATTCTCAACATTCAACGAGTATATACCGCTTCGTTTATAACGTGATAGCCTATAAAAGCACATTGAAAACGACTTTTGGATGATAAATTCGTTTAGCTGGCCATTAACGCTTTATCGCTGAATGTACTATATATGAGAATAATCAATGAATATTTATGATCGAATGAATCCATAATTATTTGGACCAACGAATATTTCAACGATGATAAGTTGATTTTTAATGTGTTCGCTGAATTGAGTTCAAGATGGCACAAAATATTCTGATATTATATTTAATTTAGTTCCAATAACAAACTGTCTCGTCGCCCCTCAACATCTCGCCGAAAATATCTAGCACCTCTTCGATCATGGACTTTAGTTACACATAGCGAAATGCGTTTCTACGTTACTTCTATTGTGTTGTTCTTTCCAGTCTCGTGACATTTGCAAATATTTCGTTTTTTTTTTCATTTATTTTTAATATATGAAGTATGTTATATGGTTTTAAAGTTTCGGGTTCAAGGATACAAAAAAAGGTGATAGACTGAAATAAAAAGGGATGTTTTATTTTTCAATATAGTCAACCTGTAGACATACGAGGTTCTCTAAGTGGTGTGACACTGTGGAGATCATTGTTTTTTTTTCCACGCAAATAAGATTTCAGTTTCATAACTAAAGCCAAGTCGAGACTGTAGGGTGGACGATTTAGTTTTTGGAAGCCACGGTGTAGAATGACTGCCTTCGTAGAAATAGAAGTGTACACTGGCGCATTGTGCACTCGCGATTCGTAATGGCTTTCCTCGACGTTTTGTTATTTATGGCATTCTTTAATTTGTACATTAAAAACGCATAATACCTGTAACGTAGTGTTTCTCTCTTTAAAATCACTTAATAGAATTCCCTGATAATCCTAAAATGTTATTACTATATTCTTTTTCAGGTTTGACTTTTGGGCCTTGTTTTTTTGAGCTGCGGTGATCTCGGATAGTGTCCCTTTTCGACAAAGATAAAGGTACAAAACCATAATTTCATCTCCCGTGATAATTGACTCAATTATTTATTTGTACCAAAAAAAATAAAAGATTTCCAGTGTGGTTACATAATTCGTCTGGTAACAATACTCGAACCGTTGAGTACTTGTATGAGTGCCGTTTTCTCTTCACTTGCAGTAGTGTTGCCAACATATGCAATGACAAAACGCAAGTTCCGTGTCCAATCCAGTGGTTGTAAACTCAAAGGTTCGGTTACTGGAGCCTAAAACAATAATAACTCCACATCAGGCTCTACAATATGTCCAAACTTCCAATTCGCATGTCAAAGGGTATACCGAAGAAAAAAATCAATATAATTACCAAGCGATAGAAATACCAATAGGTATATTGCAAATTATACCTTCTAAAAGCACCCCTATAAGGAGGCATATTATATTATATTTACAGCAAATGTGGCCGTATCGCCGCTCAATAATCTAGAATTATTAACGTATACGATGATACATAATATGTTTTAACCAAAACATTGCTTTCCGCTCAAAAGTTTGGTTTAATAACATATCTCGAAAGTTTCAACAGTCTTCATTATGTGTATTGTTGATCCCGTAATTACTAACTGTTTCCTAATACCACACATTATCAAATCCCCCTTTAATATATCTGACTTGGTGATTTAAACATTTTGAAGAGCGTGGTCGGAAAACATCATTGTCTTATAAATCACGCAGTCATCGTATATGTTTGCAATGAAAAAAACCAAAACTCACTTTCACTAAATTAACTCTTTAATCAGATCGGAACTGGAGACGAACTCCATGGTCCAATTGATAAGACTTTTAACTCCAAAGTTGTGGGTTTAATTCCCGTTGGTACCGAGATTTTTTAAAATGGTTCCAGTCTATTCACCTAAGGCTTGCTTAACACCTTTCTGGTGGTTGTAAAATATTACTCCCTGTCAATAAACCCACCAGCTTGTATATATAACGAAAGTGTAATACTTAACAATAGAATATTGTTTATTCCTTTATCTAATAATAATAATAAAAGGTCATCTTGTATAGCACCGTTTAAAAAGCTCACTCTCCTTAAGTGTGCTCTAACTCGGTGATCGAACCTACTATTATTGACTGATTAAAAATATCACAACCTAAATATATACAAGTCGAGTATACGGAGACAAAGGTAGTAACTGCGTTCCATTAGAGTCGATATTTTCCCACATCTGCAGATGTATTTAAAAAACATATATGGTGAGAAAACCGTAGAAAACTTATCAATGGAAAGCTAACTAGAAACAAACCCTTGTAGACCTTCCGATATGTGATACTAATACATTCGGCTTTAGGTATGTGTGTATGGTACATATAAAATTATAAATGTCGATAAGATCTTCCAAAAAGAGTTTTCTTCAAGCGCTTCCCAAAGCTGCACATGCCACCCATTTATTTAACACTTAGAGAGAGACCATTCCACGACAATAAATCGAACATGAAATACCCCGATAGAACTAGGCAAAAGAGCCAACTACACAGATCTGCAATATTCCCAACTAAGTTGTTAGATAAACTCCAGATGATATTCGATACAACTATTGGATTAACTGCTGATTTTTAGAAGCACCAATTTATTAAACTTGTTGAAATTGCATGACTGTCAAAAGTTTGCTATCTCAAAATAAACAACGTGTGTGAACTCTCGATTTAAACATTCGGCTATCTCGTTGCATGGGACCATATGGACAACATGTGCGTGCGACTCGTTTACCTGAACTTGATGATTTAGAAATATTTCTCTCTTAATTGTATTTTTTTAGAAGTGTGTAGCTATTCTAAATGATTTAATTAATACCCACATTTAAAACAGAGGGATTTTTATTTTTCCATGCATTTTTTCACTTAGAACGTCTCTTATTTTATAGAAAAATATTTTTACATGAGTTTTATAATAAATTTCAGACAGCTAAAGTACATTTAAATTTCCTTTGAAGATTTAAATTTAAAATTAAACATTTTTCATTTAATATACAAGTGCATACATACTAGTGGCGTGGCGTCCATAGATTTATTTATTTAATTTACGACACAACACAAGTGTTTATATTGTTTACGCAAAAATTATAGACAAAAATAAATGCTGTAGAAGTACGGCATCCCCTAAGTGTTTATATTGTTTATTTAACAATCCTTTTATTTTTTTAGCATTTCAAATAATATTAAACAGAAACAACGAAATAGTAAATAGAAAGAGTAAATATGTCAGCGCCGCAGTACGCACACATATGATACTCTTTAGGTCAATCGAGTAAGCTATGAGAAATGTAGCTTCTCTTGCGCATTCGCTCTAAGATTTCAACTCCACACAATCAATCAAACGAATTTGCGCATGCATTCTTTGGACAGCATCCCTCAACTCAAAAGTCACGCCACGCCACTGATACACACACAATTTCATAATTATTCACGTGTAGTGTACATTAATTTCCATTAAGATACGATTTTTTTATTTTAAACAGTTTTTTTTCATTAAATATGAAAAAAATAACTTATTAAATTGATATAAATATTCTAGAATCCTATTTTTGACCAAATAATTTTCAACCAATTTGTGACAAAAATCTACACATCGGACTTGAATAAGACGACCTCCGTGGACTATTTGATGACATGTCTATATTCAGGCCCAATGGTGTGGGTTTTATTCCAGTTGGCACTATTATATTTTTTCAAATATGATTCCAATTTTCACTTATGGCCTTTTTAATATAGTTCTGGTTGATTGGAATATATTGCTACATGAGAATAAGCCCGTCAAGTTTGTATTGTCAACAATGAAAAAATAATACAATAAAATAAGCGTATTCATGTTTCGCTGTAAGCATTTTCAAATGGTCAATGTGAACGTTTCGAACGTTTTGATGTCGCGAAACAGACCTGTGCTTTGTTATGAATTTATGGCGCTATTTTTTTCACTATTTGATCGAAAATCGTTAAATCAAATTTAAGTTTCGGAATTCTTTACTTGATATTTATTAACAAAATTTTGATTTGTTATTCCGCAGTTTATTTAACTTATCTTTCACTACACAACTTTTTGAAAGAAACATAAAATTTATTATTGAAATTGTCCTTATTTTCATTAGCAATCATAACTCTTCTTGCTCCTAGCTCCACCCCACTTCATAGAGTTTGCTTCTCGAGTCTTCCCTTTCCACAGTTTCCTGTCGTGAACCATACCGAGGAATATAATCATTAGCAACCATACCGAGGAATATTAATGAAGGAAAACACTTAAACTTAACGAGAACAAGATATTCGGAGAAAGTCCTTCATTTCATCGAGGTCACCATCGTTATAATGAGGATGATTTCCTTATAGAAACTATTCTTCCTTTTCCAATAATGGTGGCGTAATTATAATATTTCAAAAGTAATATTTTTATCGTTTTTATCCTTTAAAGTCCCATCACAATAAAAAACGGATTAAGAAAACAATTTTCGTAATATATAATAATATTTAACCTCTTATCTCTCGGAGCATCTTTTTCAGGGTTGCCGCGTCCTTGTCAGAAATGTAAGAAAAGCACGTAGGCAGCCAATCTATGGGGCAAACTCTTGGGAATTCGTAAATTCATAATAACATGTTATTATTTCGAAACCTTCTATGTTTTTTCTATTAAATTTTACATGGTAATCTTAAAAATATGAGTTATGAAAATCGTTATGTATTTATTAGGGCAAATAGAATTGGATTTATATATCCTGTTTTCTTTTTTAAGAATAGATATGACTGAAATCACAGGTATATTTATACTCCCAAATACTAGGCGGAAAAAATGCCTCTGTCATTCGAGGTAAGTAACATAGCGCATGGTTCGAATCGGTGACTTTTCGCACGGAAATCTAGTGCGTTACCGCGCAGCCATGCACCTATTTTTTACTTTTCAGTTTTAACTGTCTGGAACTCCATATTGAAATATTTAACAATAAATAACACTGTTATAATACTTTTTACATTAATCCTCGCAACATGTATTTTTACATGAATCCTCGCAACATGTATTTCTACCTCATATCTAGAGACTCCCTTCAAGCTGAATACGAAAGCAATACTTAGGTCTGACTTATGCTCTCGTAACACACCGGGATCATTTTGCCCAAAGAAAGTCTCGGAATAGAGGGTATAAACCCGTTTAGCGGGAATTAATTATTCTTAGTGGAATAACAAAGTAATTTATATAACATTTAACATCCTTTCAAGGGCTCAAGAAAGTGTATACTTTTCTTTAGTACTTGAACACAGATAGGACGTTTCTTTAAAAGAGGTTTTTTTCACCGTCATCACCCTTTGAGATATATTTAAAAAAAACACAGGGATGTAATAAAACGCTTCCACCCAAGTTGTTAAACAGCCCGACACTCCATGTCCTCCCATGTCAGGCAGAGACTGTGAGTCTACCAATCGTAATACTGGTCCTTGACAGGCGATAAAATGGCGTAGCACTTGACCAGCAGCCTAGCAACCTCCTCCAGCACTTCAGCCTTATTATAGATGTTATAGACTGCTGCTGTGACCGAAGTTGACCTGTCTCATTCGTCGCATGGTCGAAAAAGAAACCATAATTTGAGATGATTTTGCTCTTTTGGTAATGCTTTAGAAATAAACGTTTCATTATTATATTGAATTTTAATATACTCGTAATAAGCATAAGTTCGCAAGTTTCGTTACTTAATATTTATCGCATATTGATGCCTTACTCGTATGTAGCTTGAGGAGAGTTTGCTATTTAAATGGAGCTTTATAAATTATCCTTTTACTATCATGACATATTTATTTGCCAAAAATCCCCACAAACTCACAATCCACCTGACGCAGCCCTGATTTTCCTTTATTCAATTATTTTATATTAAAAATTCCCCATCTCTGGTACATTTTAGGAAAGTAGGTCATATTCAAAATAACTGTGTAGCGTAAATCAAATATGACGTAAAATCAGATTTATAACGTATTTAATTACGATAACATCGACCAAGTGCCGGCAGCGTCAGCGAAAGGAATACGAAGATGAAGGCAGGCAGGTACTCGTAGATCGGACGAGAGCAAACACATAAGTCTTATTTTTAACAAAACCCTTATAAAAGCGATCGCATTTTTCATATCAGTTTTACCATGGAAGATAATAAAGACATGCGAAAGATATTGAAATCTTTCGAAATGAGTCACGGCGAAATATGGGTTTTATTTTTACAATAACTAGTTACAGTTGAAATTTATTTTAATTAATTTTTTGGTATTTGTTTTATCAAACGCTGTTGATTCCACTTTTTGTAACGGTATAACCCTACCGGTTTCAAGGCTTTCACCTCATCATCAGGGGGGGCATAAAAAAGACGTCTTGAGGACGTATTGAGACAAAGAGTCTTGTTTGTGCTTCCCTGGTGATGAGGTGAAAGCCTTGCAACCGGTAGGGTTATACCGTAACAAAAAGTGGAATCAACAGTGTTTATTAAAACAAATTACAATGTCTTTAAACCTCCACAATGTTAATGCCTTAACTATAAGTAATATAATTAATTCATTTTTCGTCATTTATAATTCAATGTTGTCCGAAACTCTGCAGTTGAAAGATTTTCTCTGCTCATTTTTTTAAAGTATGTCTTGAGGTATTACATTTTAATTTTTTAAGTTGTTGTTTGACCATAGAGTACATTTATTTGATGTATTTGTGCGACGTCGCATCGCAGGGTTTTGGTCCTGTTTTACTGAATCCAGAAAATTTACTATAAATACTATAGTTAACTGAGTCTCGTCTCCAATTTTCGGATATTGGCATAAAAAATTATTGCTTTCAAGATAAAAGGGACGCAACCAAGGTTTTACAAAAAAGTTTTTCAACTAATTTATAATATTATATCAAGAAATATCTAAAAAGGTCACCGCATAATTTAGATAGCATTAATTGGCTCCATTTACGCGGTTTTTATTTACACGCCGTTTTACTGAAACCAATGACCCGCGTAGATGAAGAGAATACTGTAAATTAATCGATTCACGTACACTTTTCATTGTGAACTAATAATAGAAATTTTGTTGGCCGACAAATGTATTAAGGACTCAAACCATAATTGGTGTAGCGCCCTCTGAAATGATAAAAATATCATTTTTTTGTTAAGTTTTAATTAACGGAACGCAGTAAAACTAATCACCCAAATTAAAGGTACTTTTGTTGATATTTTTAGAAAAGAACAATGGCGATAAATTGAACGATTCAAAACACCGATTACGTGACGTTATTTTAACCAATAAGTCTTCTTCAAATATACAAAAGACAACCAACTTGAATTAATACAGATTGTCCTTTTCTTTTTAATTCGATTCATATGTTAATTATTATTAAATCGTTTTTTTTTTAAATATTAGCTCAACTCAATGTAAGCTACCTACCTCAATGACTTTAAAAGATGGTAAAACACCTGTTTTCGATTCGGGAACTGCCGGTTCGATTCCCGTTGGCACCCAACTTCTTTTTTATAGAGCCCCAGTCTAGTTTTTGTTTAATGCTTTGTTTAATGATTTAACGCTTTTCTGGTTAATATGAAGAGATTATCATTTGGAAATAAACCTGCCAAGTGTATACAACTGAACAAAACAAAAGTGGAACAAAATATGATACTTTTATATTTAAAAAAATATCTCTTAATTTGTTATATTATAAAAACTTAGAAACAAGAAAGCTCGTTGTACGGCACCGGTACAAAGACTGTAGAAATAGGTGGATGGCTGCTGCTCGGAGATTTTGGCTCACTTTATGCTTTCCGGTGAAAGGTAGCAGGGTGAAGAGATTCCTCTTTAGCAGGTAGTAGATGGTCGCAAGTAAAAGGCAGTAGACTGGAGTGAACTGAGAATGTATTTTTTGACTTTGGCGCTCCTTATGTGCGGCCAATCGCTCATCGCAAGCTCCTGTTTTCCCCCGTGCATGCCGTCATGACTTGTGAAATATCACAATTCTCGCAAGCTTTCGCATGCATGGGCCAGCTGACTTTTGATACTGTTCTGCGCGATGGTCGTACATAAGGAACATTTCAGTTACAGTCTTGATACAGCACAGACCTCAACAAACATAAAAATATCACACAAAACATCAAAATATAACCAAGAATAAAATAACAAGAAAATATATAAATCATATTTTATGGTGACGCATACGTCCGATACACTCGTTCTGCATTACTCTTATAAACAAATATAAAAAGGATACTTATGCAGTGTCAATTAAAAAGCAGACTCTCCTTAAGGACCCTCTAACACGGGAATGGAGTAAGTTATTATTGAAAGATTAACAATTTTACAAAATATGTTGATTGTACGTATATAAAGGTGGTGGCCACTAGATATAGCACCCCCGCCCCCCGTACCAACATATGTCTTAAATAACCTATCCGACAAGAAAATCTCAAAAAACCTACCAATAAAAGACGAACCATAAAAATATGTTAAACATTCGGCTACACAGTTGGTTTGAGATGAAATGTAGTTTATCTGTGATGTATTCATATATAATCATACATTTTGATAAGACTCCGAAAAAGATTTATCTTGAAGTGATTCCCGAAACTGCACACACCATGGCAACCGCAAACAGCTTGTCATAATACCCCACCCTATAGGATCGATTCAGAACAATCAAATTTATTCGATAAAAAGTTTTTCTCTACCCGTGATGCAACATCTGTACGAAACAAATCCGAAAGATGCAATGAAGGCATCCCATTAAAGGATTTGAATACAAAGAGATAACATTTGCACTACCAATTGCTGAGATTCATTCTTCATAAAAAAAATCGTTGACTTTTCCATTTCTTACAACTTTTAATGGAGTTGGATGGAAACAATGCAATTATGTCAGAAAATGTTGAGTTAAAAATATTTATTACGTATTTTGTGTTCAACTGTTCTCGTTAGAAGTGTATGTCGTATCAAAAACGATCAGAGAAGTGAACCCTGTGAAATACTCGTATTTTAATTAAGGTATAGACAATATACAGGGAAAAGATACATTCTCAAAACTTACGATATAAAAAAATACATTTTCAAAATTTTCAAGATAAAAAAAGAATATGAAATAAAGAATACAATCATATAAAGATTTAAAGTAAAGTTATATCGGTTTTGTTGTCAAGTGGTTGGGATATTTTTTAAACACGTACGCGTTAAATGTACGCTTCCCAGCGAGTCCCAGATATATTTTACTTTTTCAGAACTTATTTCCTGAATTTATTTTAATGAAGCTTAAACATCTAACAAAAAGTATTCTTGGGGTTAAATGTGTCACAAAACAGCACTACAGAAACCAATATGTTTTTATTAATGGTTATATAGAATTGTTTTACACTTTCGTTGTATACAGTACAATAGTTCATTGCCATGTGGCGGTCTCTTCTAACAAACCAAAGAAGTGTAAAAAAGTCGTAAGTGAGAAAAATACCAGAACCCTATTTTAAAAAACTGGACACTGACAGGAATCGAGCCCGCATAGCCCCGGACTGGAAGACAGGCGTCTTATTAACTCGACTACGAAGGCTATCAGATGATTTAACAAAAAGCTGCAACTGCAAAAGGGTTTAGATTTTCTTACAGTGTAGTATATAAAAAAAATGAAAAACCTATATTTTATTGTCAATAAAGCCAACATGAACCATAGAGAAGATACATTTTCAAGTTATGATGCATTTCTCCATAGATAAGCGGTGGCGGTGCGTTGGTTTTGTTCGCGCTTTCCCGCCGATTTATTTTATCGTTCAGCAGAGCGGGGAAATATACCAATAAACAAAAATGATTTACGACACATGAGAACTTTTACGCGTACGCGTCATACATATGTAATGGATTTATAGCAAAAAGGGATTTTGTATCGTGAAAAATGAAGTATGGTTACTGTTTCGAGAACCTATTTACTGAGGCAAAAAAATTTAAAAAACACAGTAACTAAACAGCTGTCGAGTATTTATTTTTGTGAAATTCAATTACTTTAAACATATTGTTTGTTGTATTACGTGACCGTAGAGTTAAATGATCATATTATGTCATTATCAATCATTTTTTAAGAGTTCGATCATTTTCTTTATGTATACAATTTCGTAATACGCGATCATTCATTTTATTTCACCATCGACACTTATCCCTTCGAGGACAAATTTCACTCGACTTTAAAACCAAAAAAAAAAATATATTTGGATATCAATATATTCAGAACGTTTGAAATATTTTCCGATCGTGAAATTCCACGAAAAAAATCACATTTAGGAGGTTTCCCATATTAGGTTATAAACACTTTCTTTGCCGAAGTTGGAAAATCATAAACCTAAAATTACCTCGTTCAATATGAAACCAGAGTCGGTCGCAGCTTAGTTATATATAATAGAGTTGCAGGCTAGATCCATGCTGGTACTCACTTTTTTCGAAAAGGATTTCAGATTGATTTTCACTAAAAACTACCGTAACGTTACCTATTAAATAAATTACAATAAAAAATTAACCTTTTAATGCCGAAATTGCTTTATACATTAATGGTCTGTATCTTTATATGCAGGCAACGTTAAGAAACTTGAAGAAGTTTTATTTAAGTTATCGTAGTAACAAGAAAATATTCGTTGGTGAATCTTGTTAAGGTCCGATTAATTATTTCATGCAACTCATTTTAAAAAGTCCCTCTTCTAATAAATATGTACAACTGTAAGATAGATTAAAAAATTGTTCTAAAAGAGTAAGGCTGAATTCCCATTTAACTGGAGTCATATCACGAGCTGCTCACGAACTATCTTTGGGTTGACCGTAGCATGCCTACAGGACGTTGGAAGATATTGGCACATGAAAATAAGTCAACCAGAGTGTATTGTATGTATCGGAAGTATAATATAATACGAGCAGTACTATAACCTTAGAATACGATTGTTGAATTAATTCAATGTTTTTATATTTCCTACTTAAACGGTAACAAGATGTATTTTTTTGCTAAATCTTGATTTATTTTTGTTAATACACTATATTTATTTTTGTTAACGTGTATTACCAAAACATAAACATGCTATATCAACAATCATCGTCTCCTAAAACGTAAATAAAAAAAATCTAGTTAGGAATACGCCTGTCGACCATATCAGGGGTTTCGATTGCTTATTGTCATACAGATTTTTTTTTAAAAGGTTTCAGCCTGATTTTCACTTAAGGCATCTTCCTTGGAAGGAAAATATAATCAAATGGCAATAGTTCCACCAGATTGCACTGTATACAATGAAAGTGTAATACAATACAATGAAAGTGTAATACAATACAAGTTTAATAAGTATCTCCAAATTCTAGCGATAAACATGTAAAGACTCAAAAATGATTAAGCCTTGTAAATATGTTGTTTATAGTTAAGGCATTAACGTTGTGGAGATTTAAAGACATTGTAATTTATTTTTATCAAACACTGTTTATTCCACTTTTTGTGACGGTATAACCCTACCGGTTTCAAGGCTTTCACATCATCTTCAGAGAAGCGCAAACAAGACTTGTTTGCGTCTTGTTTGCGCTCCCCTGAAGATGAGGTAAAAGCCTTGTAAACATTTAAAACACTTCACCAAATATTTCATTTAATCAAATTATAGTTTAAAATATTTTTCAACCACATATTTTGATAGATATGAGAAAATGTAATAAATAGCAAATCTGAGTTTTATGAAATAATAATTAATTTAAGGAATCAAAATTTTCATTGCGTAAAAGTAATATTATTAATTAATAATAAGGTTATAAATCATATATAAGAGTACAATATTCAAATGGCTAACCACAATAGACATTTGTGAGATATTTATCTTGTCGGAATGCGGTTGTAATATTCAAACCAGAACCATTACGATAATAGTTCAGACAATTTGACAATGGTTTAATTATAGTAATACAAATCAGACAGAGAAGAATAAAACACATAAGGTATGGTAATTAGAAATAACAGGAACTTAAAAGTTCATATTGCAAAACGAATCCTAAGATTTGAGTCAATATCTAAGCTTAAAAAACTGTTCACAAAGCGACATTGTGACATTCACGTACTCGTATATAGACAATGTAACGCAATAATACTTTCTTTTCTGTTCAAAATCTAATATGTAAAAGTTATCAAAAAATTTGTATCTTTAATTTTATTTTTTGTAGATTTAACCTTAATATATAATTTATATTCATTTTTGGTTTTACTTTTGTTTTTGTTTTTATTCTTATGATTGTGTGCGGTATATTATGGGATGAACAAGTTTGGTCTTTCTGGAGTGATGATGTGTGAAGAGTTTGATTCCGCATGATGTTTCCAGTTGTAATTGAGTGTCACTGTTTGTCAGGTTGATGAGAACGTGCAACGGGGTTTTGTTTTTGTGTAATCAAAAATCGGAAAGAAGTATCGATTTATTTTTTCATGCTAAATATCCTCAGTGAGATACAGGCAAAAGCCTAATTTACCTGGGATACGACAAATGAAAGGCGACGAACCCAGATCCATTAAAATTGTATGTCCAAATTAAACTTACCTGTTGTTTTTTCGAAAATTATGCATATTTCTTGTTATGTGTAATAATAAATAAAATAAAATATTACGGATTGTCGCGTGATTATTTTTTATAAATCCGTCCAACATTGTTGTGCCGAGTGCAAACTTGTTTACCTCAGTTTATGCAACTTCTCAAAAGAGCTTTTAAAGATGTTTTTGTAAATTTGAATGAATTTCATAAAAAAATATACGGAAATGTATATTCCTACATTAACAACCCAATTAGCAAGTTTTTTTTAAATATTATATTTCGATTTAACCCCGTAAATTAGGCACAATAAATTTTTATTCATCATAAATGGAAAATTCATGTAAAGTAAGATATTAAATTTTGTGGTAATGTAACCAATACACTGATTTCAAAAAACATTTTTAATTATTCACTAATTTTCGCCTAAAAAATATATCTTATCTGCCCTTTTCACGTTGATGTTTAAGCCACTAAATGTGGCAGTGAAAAATGAATAAAATGTTATCTCAGCTTACTATGGTGTAGGTAAAATATAACTTTACTGGCCTTTAAATTAAAATATAAATTATATAAATACAACTAAGATAAATAAGAATTACTTCTTTCATATTACACGCCAATAAGATTTATCAAATTTTATTTTTTATCAGTGATCAATCAACATATTTTCAAAAGACAACTACAAATGAATATCTGTCGGAAGAGTTTTTATAAGCACAGTATTATTGTTTGGAAAAATCTCTTTTGGTCTATAAAAAACAGTGTGAAATAAATAAATCAGCACAATTATTAAACAAAAAAATAAATGCTCATAAAAATCAATTAAATTTTTTATGAAATATAACAACATTTAACTGTACAGACATATTTTGGTCCGTGTAGCATCGCCCTACTTTCTATAAAAACAATGAAAAACGAACACACTTGTAGGAAATATCCTTAATAAACGGACGATAAACGAACACACTTGTAGGAAATATCCTTAATAAACGGACGATAAACTAACACACTTGTAGGAAATATCCTTAATAAACGGACGATAAACGAACACACTTGTAGGAAATATCCTTAATAAACGGACGATAAACGAACACACTTGAAGGTGATAAACATTCGATGCTCCGATCAAACCTATTGATTCCCTTTGATTGGGCCCTGTCTTGATCAGCAGGGTAGTTTAACTCTTACAATTCTTAGCATAATTTTTGTTTTTTTGTTGTTGTTTAGTAATCAGATCTAAAAGCTTCTGAAATGAATCAGAGCTGTTGGAATGTGAACTGATTAGGAGCTTTGAAAATGTAGTTCTATCGAAGAAAGTTGAGAGTATTATGGGTTGACAAAGTCTCTAATGACGACACAGAGTGTTCACCATCAAAATAAAAAAGTTCGAGTACTTTGGATGTACAATGCGAGGAGAAAATTGTGAGATCCTTCAACTGATATTGCTGAGGAAAATTCAGAGCAGAAGAAGTGAGGAAGAAATAGGTAGTACCATATATTTTTATCAGAGCTGATGCTTCAAATATCAAGATAGCCATGATGATCGCCAATCTCTGAAGATAAGAGGAACTTTAAACAAAAAAAAGTTTATCAATTAAAAAAAAATATTTCTTCGTCGCAATCGTTTTTAAATTCTCTCGAAAAATTATCCGAATACTGCTTGCGACGATTAACTGAAACGACTCGGTATTTTCTTTAATTTATTCGTGTTATTTTATTGCATGACATAATTTCGAGATAAAAGATTGTACATGTTGATTCGAATAAAATATTGATATCACCCACATAATATGCAATACAAAACGAGAGTGACACTTTGAATAAATATGGTCTTATCAATCAAAAATATCTCTTTTTGCAAAAAAGCAATTCACTCCACACGTCTCGCTCGAACGGATGTCCCTAAAGAGATTCCAAATGCACACAGAACACCTATATTTTACCTGACATCCAGTCTGAATAGGAACATAAAGGAGATTTATCTGTAGGCTTGCCATGTTTTTTTTTTAAACTGGGAGTTTGTCCAAAAAAAACTGGAATAAAATAAAATCCAAATAAATTTATTTAGTGAATGGAGAAAAACAAAATTAAAGCAACTTAACTTTACCCTCTTGTTTTGTAGCAATTTACTTTATTGTGTAGTATAATTTTACACGTTAGTTGTATACAGTATAACCTGGAGGCTTATTACGATGTTTTAATCTCTTCCAACCAACCTGAAAATGTTAAAAAGCCTAAAGTATGAACCTGAGTGATACCGTTATTTTTTTAATATTGGGTACCATCGGAAATCGAATGCTCAACTTCTGAGTCTGAAGACAGGGTTTTAACAAATAGGCCACTGAGATCGTTAACTATTTGTCACTTTTTATTCTTATCAAATAATAACAGTCAGTCATCAGATTTAAAATGAACGTTTAATTGCCGAAACATTTAATTTTAATAGTTAAATATAACAACACATTTCCAAATTTGTTTTTATTTATTATTACAAAACTTCACGTTTTTCGGTGTCTGAAAAAAATATTTTGATAATATTTCTGACAACCTCCGTACCCTGGTTGGTAAGACACCTGTCTTCCCGAGGGTTGAAGGTTCTCTTATATGGTACCAAGAATCTTTTCTAAAAAGGGTGTCATTCTGTTTTTTTTTCATAATACTTGTTTAATATATTTCTGGCTTGTTGGAAAAGATTTCCGCATGGCAGAAAACTCACCAGATTATATTTTATTCGCCGAAAGTATAATAAAATTCAAATTTTGTGTGCAATGTCTGGTTCTTATACAATTCAAACTCACCCACAGCATTATGGTACATAAAGATGTAATTCCGACACTCGTTTATTGCGTCGTCAGTGGGTTCCCATCCATATGTTTGATTTTAGATCCATGATACTATACCAAAATATTTTAAAATATAGACAAAACCATAGAGATTTCCTAGTCTACAGGTGTATATCTTGAAGTTGATTAAAATGGTGGAATTTCCAGGTTCTTTGCATTCTTTAAAATAATTTTATTGTTTATTCGTATGGGAGACAACATTGTCATCGGCTCCATTCATCGAGCCTTCGGGCTTAGAACCGCTTGAGTAAGCACAAAACTCGCAGTTCGATATCGTACGTATTTGCAAATATTATCTGCACATGAAGAGGCAATTACACAGCACATGTCTAGCACTTGTTAGTATTATTACCAGAAGAACTCTTTTACCAAACTGAATCAATTGGTTATTTTTCGGGTATCATCGGCAATCGAACACAAAACGGGCAAGCTCAAATCAAGTATCTTACTAACTAGGCCAAGAAAGTCGTCTTTGAAACTGATAAATGGTTGGTTGGCTATTCACAAAATGGTGAGTTTATGAAGAGTTATGTGCTGTTTAGTTCATTTTTTCATTAAAACATATACCATCATATAAACTTCGTCCAAACATACTAACCTAGCTCTTCCTCTACGACGTCTTTCGATCACATTTCCACTGCGTATTTGTATTTTTAGTATTTCTTCATTCATTCGTTCTAGATGTCCAAACCATCTCAGCGTCCTCTTCTTCCCCTTACTTAACACATTAGCCTTAAGTTCACATTCATTCCTAATCACTTCATTCCGTATTCTATAATAAATTGAACCTCCATATATTCTTCTCAATTCACGCATTTCTACAACATCTATTCAGTTCTAATCATCACGTTTCACTCCCATACATCAAATCGAGTACTAAAATACTGTTTAGTACGAATCTATGTCACCAGATTTTGATACTGTTCGATTCGAGTATATATGTATTATTTCTTCATTGACTTTGTTGCCTGTTGCTACATGCCATTTGATATCCCTCTTAACTATTCCATCATCTAACTAAATGCTACTCAAAAAGTATAATAGAATTCCTCAACTTAGTTCATTGTTCATCCACATATCGCATTTACTTTTCCTTTCACACTTTTTATCAACATCTTCATTTTCAGATCTTTCTCTTCGCACTCTCATCATAACCATAATACAGCGACCCGCATATCATACATTATCATTCGACATTCGTATGACACCCATCGACCTCTGCAGATCCTTCACACATGAATCCTTGTAATTTTTAACAACCAGGGTGACATAATCGTTTTCTTACTTCATTCAAACGTTACTTTACAGATAATAAATTAATTTTAAAAAATATATTCACTAAATATCAAACCGATTCGAATTCGGTACATAGAATAACGGTGAGCATATGATACAAATATTGTAGACACTGTTTAGTGACATCGAATGACAGCAAGAGCTCATTAATGAATTTCCAAAAGAGTTTATATTTCATTTATAAAATTCCAATGATTTCTTTCCAACCATAGTTTCGTATTCAAATCAAAATCCCATTCAAACGTAAAAGTTTGGTCGACCTATTTATTTGTATATAACATACCGAGTACTAGAACCGGACCGTAATGATCCCTAAACAGGGAATGATAGACATCGATCCGTTCGGTATACTAAACATGGGTTTGCTATTGTGGAGAACAGGGGCTCCCAACTTGTATTCCGTGAAATTATAGTTTCGCTGAGAAAATTGGGTTCCACAGTAAAATTAGTTTTTGTGCTCTAATTAGTAGTTTATAATATGTATGGAAAATGTATCTAAATTTCTCGTACCTGAGAAAAAAAGTGCGAAATCTCGTATATTCCGAAGGGGTATATATTATTTTTACAAAGAAACCAAACTACTTTTTGTGCAAAAAGGAGTGAGAACTGTTTAAAGCATCAGCTGATTAAAGCTTTAAACTTTACATTTTAAATCTTAAGAATGCACCCTTGAGAAGAGTTATATAATATAAATTGTCCTTTTATTAATATTATTACAGGTGTCCTAAAATTCACCTTGGGATTTAAAAATCTTATAATATCTACATTTTTTTAATATTCATAAATGGTTTAATACAGAATGAAAATTCAAACATTTACCAATGGTAAACTCTAACAATTTCCTTAGGTAAGTGTGATTTTTTTTACTTCATCTGAATAAAACTATTTATGAATAATAAAAAAATAAGATATTATAAGATTTTTAAATACCTAGGTGACTTTTGGGACATCTTGTATAGTGTGTAAATTATTATCAAAGTTGCAAAATGTTTTATCAAAGTGAAAAAGATTCCGCGATTAAAATATAATATGTTGGGAATCCCTGATGTAGAGAGCTTTCTGAATAAGGTTTGTGTAACTTGATAGATTCAAATACAAGTACCATTTGTTGTTTATTTGATAATATCGTTGTATTATCCTCAAGAAAAAAGATTGTTTTGCAAACCGAAGACTTAAACTTGCTTAAAACTTAACCTTAAAATCCTGAATAAAAAATTAGGATAATTTGTGATATTAGGGTTTTCAGAGTTTATACCTCTTTTTGTTTCTCAAATTTTCAATTATTCAAGAATATTGCAGCTCTCATCTTAAGGACTTGTTGATTACAAACTTATATTTCAGTATAAATGCGTATCAAATGCTGCTTCGTCTAAAGTTGGGTATCAACAACAGAACCTAAAGTCAATCGTTCGTACGTATTTATCGGGAATGTTTCATATAATTGAATGCGTGCCGCGAATAAGGTGATAACTAACAAAAGTTGTATTTTACAGTATTCAAAAAATACACTTTTTTTATTCAGTGTCGGTATTTGAATGGTTTTTTTTAAATCAAAAGATATGTTTTCATACACACACTGTATTTAAATTTTGATTTAAAAAAACTATTACAATATCGAAGCTGAATAAAAAAGTGTTTTTCTTGAATACTGTAAAATACAACTTTTGTTAGTTACCACCTTATTCGCGGCACGCATTCAATTAGTGATATAATAAATATATGATGGTGACCTAATACCCTAAATAAACTCCTTGAAAAGTTCTTGTGCTACGAACCGATTTAACGAATATGATTTCAATCAAGCCTCTTTGAGCCCTGCACAAAGGATCCATAATAGGTTGATACGCACCAAAACACAATCGTTTAAAACCTTTCCCTTAAATAAATATCCTGTATATAAGTTTGACAGTAAAATTTAATTTCCTTACTTTTAAACAGCACTTTACACTAGAGTATTTTACTCAGCACTCGAGCCTTTTAACAACGTCGAAATAGCTTTTAACTCTCAAGATATCTAATTATGCTATTTTTAGAAAAATGTAATTTCCGTGATTATAATAAATATAGACAAAAACATATTTTTGTAAGAAAGAACATGACGAACTCCGTGGCCTAGTTGGTAAGACACCTACGCCTGTCTCCCAGCCCGGAGATTGCAGATTAAAATCCCGATGAAACACAGTTCTTTTTACAAAAGGATTCCAGTATGGTTTTCACTTAAGGCTTCCTTAACATTTTCTGGTCGGTTGGAAGAGATTACCATGGCAATAAGCCCACCAAGTTGTACAGTATACAACGAAAGATAATACAATACAACATAAAAATAGTTTTATTATTGGACGTATACTCGTACATGTATGTCCAAAAAGGCTCCAACACAATTAATATTTAACATTAAATTACATTGAATTTCCACTAAATACTCTAAGACGGAGTTCCACAAAGTTAATAGCGAAAACTTTCGATAAATTATACATTTTTTTAGTTTATTTTAAAATATCCGAAAAAGCATATCTCAATTCTACGAGTATATTTTGGGATTATATCAAGCCGTTGAAATGTCTTATCATTGTTTCATTTCATCTCAAAAATGGCATTACATATATATTTCTACAAGCAATAGTATGATTATGAAGACAGCCTCCATGCCCTAGTAGATAAGATGCCTGTCTTTCAATCCGGAGATTGCGGTTTCAATTTCCGTTAGAACCCATATTTTTTTTAAGGTTTTCAATCTAGTTTTCACATTAGGCACCTTTCTGGTTGGTTGCTAAAAAATTTCACCCGGCAATAATTTCACCAAGTTAAACCGTATAAAACGAATGTGTAATACAATACAATATGCTGCCTTTCTTCATTTACTCGTATATCACCAAATATATAAAACTATTTAATCTTCAACAATTTCAGGAGTAATGTTGAAGCAATACATGGTGAATATAATAACAATTACAACACTATTGTTTCGACTTATGGTTTACATTACTATTCGATCGGTTTCGAGATTGCCTTTATTATCATGGACACGTATAAAGTATACAAATACGTGTTAATATAATATAATAACATAACTGTTTTTTTCCAATCCTGGTTCATGCAGTATTTCTTCCCGATCGGTTTCGAGATTTTTCTCATTATCTAGGACACTGATAAAATCAATATGAACAATAATTTCAAGAAAAATAATTCTTAAATAAAGATATAAATAAGATCTGTGTACCTGTCATAAATATTGAAAATGAAACCTTTTATTTTTGCTTGCTTTTTTTTCCTTGCGCAAGGAAAACACTCTTAAAATAGAATAGTGGTAAAAATATTCATTTGTTCTCCAACGTCCTTAAAATAATCCTTTGGAATTGCAACGCCTACACACAAGTATAACTTATTCTTGCTCTTTTGTACCTCCGACCGACATTATAAATCCCAAGGCAGCATTTTCAAACTTTTCATTTATAGAACACGATGCTCTCATCATCTTCCTAGTCACAATCAAGCCATGTTCACATTGGAGTAAGCAACAAGAAAATAGAATATTTTACTATCGTTTGATACATCGAGACTAACAATAATTATTATTATCACATTATTTCCCAAAGTAACGCTAACAAATATTCATGATTAAAAAAAAATGTTTTGTTGGCTCGCTTTCTTAGTCAAATCCAGTTGGAACGCTTCCATACATCCGTTCGACGTCCATACTAGCCCATTGATCGATCCCCTTTAATTGGTGAATGATAGTGTCATAATAATAATATAAAGAAAATTTCTATAACGCCGTTTAAATAGCAAACTCTTCTCAAGGGCACTCCAAGTCGGGGATCGAAGCTGCTATTACTAACAAATTAAAAATATAACAGAATTAATGTATACGTTGGGCGTACGGATACAATTTCTAGCTGCGACCATCAGTTTAGATAATTCCTCGCATCTGCATATGTTCAGAAGAACATATTTGGTAAGAAAATTTACCACAGGAAAAGAGAAAGAGTTACAGAAAAAAAAATGGTAGATCTTCCGATATGTGAGCAACGCATTGGAATTTAGGTGTAATGTAATGTATGTGTGTAGTATTTATATATAATACAATCAGAAATTTTGAAAAAACTTCCCAAAAATGGTTGTTTTCAAGTATTTCCTAAAACTGCACATTTTTTAATACTAAGATTTAGATAAGCAACGGCAAAAGCTCTATCATAATAGCTTGCCCTATTGGATCAATTCGGAACAATCAATTTATTAGATGAATGCAAAATCGACCTCAAAGTTCTACTCCTCTCTGAACAAACATCTCGGACACAGATTCGACTGATTCAATAGGGACGTCGCATTCAAGGACCTGAATACAAAGAAACAAAGTTCAAAATCAATCAGTTTGCTTCGATTGTTTTTTGCTTAGTATTCAATAAACTTAAGCCGTTACCATCACTCGTATTTGTCAGTCAAAATGACAAGCTCGAGTAATATACACAGGGATGTGTGTGCGATTTTAAAGTTATCACCACTTTTTAAAACAAAGGTTCGTCAAGATCAGACTTTCATACCAGGTTATTCTTTTTCTTTACCTAGTTAAAGATCAACCCAATATACAGTCAATTAAATCGATAGTACATCATTTTAAATATTTGCTAACACTTTTTGTACTCTTCTGATTTCTAAAATGAATACCGGGAACAAAATAAATGTTTTTGCTCTCTTATTTTTTGAATAATATTTTTATAAGTCCAGTAATGCGCACCTTAGAGGTGGAGTTGTAAAAACGTAGAAAAATCGAATCGCTGTGAGTCATCACTGAAGAATCACATAAAGCGTGTTCAAAACATACGATACAACGAGCACAAACATATTTAACTTGGCAGTCATGAGAAACACAGCCTACGTAAAAGGGCGAAGGTGATGTGTGTACGCAGAATAAACCTTGTTACCACTAAGGTCAAAAACTTTTCGACCTGCACAAATTAAAGCGTGTGTGGACAGATCTACGTAGAACATTATTTGTAGATACATGTTAACGTCATTTAATATCTGTCGGGCTTTTCCCTTCTTATGAAAGAAACTTGATGACTACGCGATATTCAATGTTAAATGTTTAAAATTTAACGAAACAAAACGTCTTCTATCAGCTCTAGTTAAAATACTACTTAGGGTAAATATATAAAATTTCAACTGTAACATCGCCTGGCGCGCTGAGCGTGGCATTCGTGGGATCTGTTCATACACGCTCTAGCTTATTCAGGCTGGAAACTTTTAAACCTTAAAGGTAGGTTGGGCTCCGTATCATGCTTAAATAGACTATAAAAATTGAATGCCTACGTGACTTTCTCTCCTTTTTATATGTCAAAAAGCAAACTTGTATGAAACACAAAATCTATGTAGAGCGAAGTATAAAACATAAAATCTGAATATACCACAAGAAAATGAACACAATGAATAAGCCTAGACGGGTCAAGCTCCGTATCGAACTTAAATTAACTGGAGAAATGGGAAATCTGCGTGATTTTCTCTGCTTTTGTCACAAAAGGCAAACTTGTGTTCAACACAAGATTTATATAAAGCGTTGTATAGAACACAAAAAATGAACACAATGGTCGTTGTAAAGACCACAATGGTCGTTGTAAAGAACACAAAAAAATGTAAATAGAAAGTGTTGTAGAGGAAGACCAAGAAATGTATGGTTGGATCAAGAGAATTATATTTTGAAAGAAAGAAAAGAAGAAAGTCAGAGAAATCGTAGAAGTTGTATGAGAAGGTGTATGGATGAAGAAGAGGTGAAAGATATTTGTCGTGGTAGAAAAGCTGAAGCTCTCTCCTATATGCATAACTCGACAGGGAAGCGGTGTGGTGGCATGTACGAGTATATATGTATACCATAAGAGTTAAAGGGCTGGTTTTGCGGAACTCACTATGAAAAGCTCAGTCTCAGGGAATTCTTTCCACGCGCCCACCACGTTCCACCTGCCCCGCTCAGCTTCGATACTGGATCGCAAATCCACCCACGGAGTGGCGCCCCATTAAACATGCATACATCAAGAGGCATGGCCCGTGGCCTGGGCAGAACCTGTCCTTGCAGCGAGATTTATGTTACGCTAGAAAGCCTGTGCTATGGCTGTTCTCATACAGATGCGTGCGGTGCGTTGACGTGATACCACGCTAAAAATAAAGTTCCCAAGATACCAGAGTGACAATATTAATTGTACAGGCCAAATAAAGGATGTGGTATATTTAATGGATGATGTTATACGCTAAAAACATATTTTTACATTTTTTAAAAAGAAATGTAATAATTTATCAAACGTTTTAACATGAACTTTGTGAAACTCCACTTTACAAAATTGAACAATAAATTTCATTGTTATTACACTAATTACGAGTACATTAACCTCCTATTATTCCACCTAAAGAAAGCTTCGGGATAGGAGGTAGAAACACATGTAGTGAGGATGAACGTTATTTATGAAATAACAAAGTAATAATTTAATGTTATCATTACACATTTTAATTAAGATCTTGAATTAAAAAGGGAAGGAATAAGTCTTCATCAGCATCATCAAGGAATTTTCCTACCGAGATACGCAGAGAGCTTAAAAATCCACTTCAATCTATCCCCATACATATTTTTCTTAATTCTATCCCCATTACATATTTTTCTACCATACAATTTGTCGTGCATAGTTGTGGTAGAAAATACTGCATATTCCAATGACCCAGAAAATTAAACCTTTAAGAATGAAATAAAGTTGAAATACGAGTAAATCTATCCAGAGATGGTGATGGTGAGATTTCTGATAGTCAGTAATAGAATATATAAGAATGCAGAGTATTGAACCTGCCAATACTTTTGGGGCTTCTTCAAATATCTAATTTGATATATCATTGTTGTGTTTGTTGCATTGCGACATGTTGAACAATGCAAATAAATACACGCACAGTTGCTCTATCAAAAGGATGGATAAATAATTAATAAAAATAGGTTTGCTGATATCCTGATATTAAATAAATATATATGTTAAGGCAGTGGAAAAAAATACGTTTGAGAGAGATCGATTGATCTTGGCTCATCTCATAACATCCTCCCAATCGAAATACACCCCCACTAAAAGGAGAGTGAGCCGGACGATTTTTACCCACGATCAGATGATTTTTAACCACGAAAACTCATTTACGAATGGCACTTATTATAAAAGTTATACAAATGTTTAGAACAAGCACCCATTAAAAAAAGTTTCTGTGCTATTATTTTTTTTCATTTGAACACCACAAAAACCGATTTATTTATAATTCTCCGTAATAAACACTGCCATTTTAATACCAAATTAACAGCAAAAGCAATAACATAGATATCAAACAACATATACCACATGCATCCCTGTTAAAAAAACATTTTCCATGTCCTTTAAACAAAGAGTGCGCTAGCAGAATTTATTTCGGAAATCTCATTTAACAAATTTTGACAATTGGTATAAACGACGGACACATAAAACATTATTTCCTCCGACATTTTCAACCTCATTGAGACCACAGATGAATAATGCGAAGCACTCAAATATTAATGCCACGGGCCGTGGCGGCAACACGAGAAGTCACTCAGCGGGCATACATCCCTCCTGTCACTTCACTCCAATTATCTGGTTTCAACTTCAAATCCTAACAATTCAAGAGACAATGGACATTCCGCTTAAAGCGATACAGTCAAAAGCTTCAGAGAAAAGAAAATATACATGAATAAAATATACAACCTTCATTCGGACTGTTTTTCATCAAATGAAGCTTTTATTGGAACGCAATTGTTTTACATAAAAATACATAATTATCGGCATGATTATTTACATACATGAATGGTACCATGGAGTTTTAAGCAATGAAATTAATAATCAAGTAAACTTCTGTCGCATCAAAATTCAGGTGTGACGTGTTCGCCTGTGTTGGTTTAGACATGTAGCTCGCATGCCTGACTCGTCCCACGAAATATCCACTTTTGTGAGCTAACGAAAGGCAGAAGGAAACATGGTAGACAGAGCGAGAGATATGAGAACGTACTCTATGACACGCTCAAAAACATTCAACATAATAATGGCGTTGATTTTATCTTGCCCCTAATGTAAGGAAATTTGATATCATGTTAGGAAAATATATGAAAATTTCGCACCGGTTGTCTTATTTGGTTTTTCGATATGCCTGACCGTACAGCATGGAATAAATTTTCTCTGAAATATCAGATGCGCTCTTAGAGCAAGTTTGATCTCTGAACGATACTCAAAAATTGATTTTATGATAAATAATAAAATAATATTCATTCTTTTTCATTTAACACTTCGTTGTAAAACAATCTGGCGGGCTTGTTGCTAAGCAGCAACCCCTTCCAACCAAACAAACAAAGGAAGTTACATGGTCGCAAAAACTATTTAAATAATAAGTCATCTGTACAAAATTCATGAACAATATATGGTATGTACATAGTAAAAAAAAAGTAAGATATCATCAATCAAAGAAAAAGAAGGAATAGTGTAGAGAATATAAAAATGAAGGATGAAACTCGTTATATTATTGACTTTAAATTAAGTACATTATCTGAGATACAAACATACACACCATCACGCCATGTCCCTTTCGGGGTAGGCAGAGAGGATTTTTTTTCAATCCTTTCTATTTCCCCACAAATCCTTCGCTACATCCACATATTCGTCATACGTGCTCCAATGTTTCTCATACTTTTAAAATTTTTCTCCCTTTGAATTTCTCCATCTATCCTATCAATTCCTTCCCCAACCTAACTCTCATTTCATTTTAGACATAAACATTCGCAACTCATTCTCCAAATGTGGTAAACCTTCTCAAAATCCTTTCTATAAATTACTCATAATATCCGTCTGTAACAAACTGTTATATTTTATCCGATCATTCCTTTCTTTATAAACATTATTTTAATACGAGACATTCTTCACAAGCCACACATTTATATAGCATATTTATATGAAACCATTGACCATTATTAACATAAAACTAGTATATGTCAAATGAATCGACAATAAAAATTCTGAAATGTTAAACAGTCATTAATATTTATAAAATAGATGAACTCCAGTAATATTAATTAAAAATAATAACATAAATTCTATAATCTAATTAATACGTTAATATAATAAACAAATTATATACTACAAATAAACAAATTATATTCAATTGCCCCCAAAATGTTTTTTTTAATCCATAAATATATTTTATAATCCACACAATTAGTAACAAAGATATTACACAAACGTAACGCGATTTTGGACCATGAGCAAGGAAAATAGCCTCTTTGCATGTTTTTATTGTCGTTTGATTCAGGCTTGTCTGCTGGGAGATAGTGAAACCCTATAGGAATGGAGACATTTGGCACCGTCGACCGGCAGTCAGAGCGTCTGAATGGGAATTGGGCTATTGGAAACAAACGTTATGTGTAATTTTGAAAAAGTAAAAATATTTTTTGATGTTCTTTAGAAAACAAACGATAGTTTTATTGTAATCACTGTACTTTCATTGCATGAAATTCGAACTGTTGGATTTTTTATTGGCACTTTCAAATAATTCGATATTCATGTATACTTTTAAAACTAATGATAAATATAATAAGATTTTAATGGGCACCCTTTGAAGAGAAACTTGGTCACACAACGGTGTAGATGTAAATTCGTCGAGGCCAAAAAAGGTGTATGCATTCCCTGACCTTCTCCATTTTCTTATGTGGAGTGGAGACCTGAACACTGAAGGCAAACATGAGAAAAACGGTGGGTATATTTAAGATGTGTTGGTGGAGAAGCACGCTGAGGTATCTTGGACGGGGTAGCAAACCAATTTTTTAATCATAAAATTATTTAGGATTCAGGACAGGCTCTCCACGATTTTATTTATTATTATGATTAATTCAATTGTAGAGAAGAGGAGAATTCGGAAAAACTCGTACTAATTAATATGTAGTCTGAAGGAACGATAAAGCAGAAGTATACCACCAACCCGGTGGATTGACAAACTCGGAAACGCAACAAGGTAATCTGTGATAGTAGCGCTCCAAAAAACCCAACGCCAGAATGAACGCATTAAACCCGGATGCATGTATCAAGACTTAATGAATTAATCGAATCCAAATAAATACATCAAATTTTATTATAAAGGGGAAAAAATGGGAACATGTGATCGAAAGTATTGGAAACCACTACCGAGTTTGATATTATTTCAACATTAGTGAATGTTTTAATGTGACCAAATTACATACATCTATAACTTATCTGACAAACCTGAATTATCAAGGTAATGACCGTGATGATGATAACAAGTAGTTACCTGGAAATAAAAAAAACATGTTTTATTTTTTAAATCCAAACACGACACGAAAAAGATAATTGAAACATTCATACATATATACCATCACGCCGTCTCCCTGTCAGGTTAGGCAGAGAACCGAAAGAGATAGACTCTCCTTTCGCGACAAACATATTTCATCTCTTCCACATCCATACACTTTCTCACACATATCCTTCGATTTCTCTGACCTACATTTCCTTCTTTCAAAATATCATTCACTTGATCCTTATATAATTTAATTTCCTTACTCTTCCTCTACCACGCGTTCCACTCACATTTGCCCAGTATATTTGTTATGTTAGTCTTTCTTCATGTATTCGTACTACACGTCCATCTCAGAGTGTTTTTCTTCATCCTACTTAATACGTCAACTTTAATTTCACATTCATCCATTATCACTCCAATCCGCATTCCATCATATCAACATATTCTCACCCAGTACACGCATTCTTCCCAATGCACGCATTTTTAAAGCATTTATTCAGTCATTTTCCACATCCCCGTTTCATTTCCATAAATTAAAATATGATAAAACCTCCACGTTCTCTCAACCTTCTTTCCATGCTGTCCTCAATATCTACGAGGCAGAATCCTATGTATACCAACGTTTCACCCATTATTTTATTGTACACATCATCTTGCGATTCACTCCGCTCGACTTTTTAATGATTTTCTTGACTCCATCAGATGTACAACATCCCAATCAATTGTTAAGAATAATTATAAGAAAAAATATTTATCTTAAGATATTCCTCATCCTCAACCGCCATTCAATTCCCACCAGTATCTCTCTTTTCCTTGGAATCATCTTTTATTTTAATTTTTGTCCGTTTTTTTTCCAAATACTGTTTTCATACACTAAGTTAAATATATGGTCATGCATACCAGTAATCATTATGACACAATAGCTAATTGATTTAAAGAAATTGATACAAGAAAACAATAAATCTGCCAGATTCTTAGATATAAAAGTGTTAAATATATCATTATTTCTGAAGTTATTTTACTCCCTCATTACTTTTTTTTACACAAAATAAATAAATAAAATAATAACAAGTTAATTTCCTCGGGTTTATATATTACTCAGATTAAATTAGTTAACACACATTCCGTCGTAAATTGTAAAAACTTGAAATAAAGAGGATAATATAACCCGGAGCCTTTCGTTTTTTCTTTTACTTCAAAGCTTTAAGCTTGTGAAGAAGCAAACACGATAAATTTCCTGAAGCTTAGGCAGTGCTACACAAACGTCTCGGCATTGTTTATACGAGTATGTTCCTACTTTTATCCATATAAAGGATAGTTTAACCCCCTACTTCCTCTATTTCAAAGGGAAGAATTCAAAGGTAAAATATTTTAGGTCAAAATCAAACGGAATTCTGTTTAATTTACTCGTATATTTAAAAATACTCACTTGTAAATTGATATAGGAATATTACTTGAGAAAGAAGTTTTTTTATTCAATCTGAAAAAATCAATCAATTTCACAACTCAACATTCAATTTAAAATATATAAATTGTTTATATACGAATATGAAAACTACACATATACACCTAAAGCCTTCTGATATGTGTTACTTTCACATATCGAAAGACCTATAAAGTTTTCTTTGTAGTTCGTCTTCCCTTGGTAAGTTTTCTGCGGTTTTCTTACGAATTTTTTACGAATTTTCTTACGAATCTTACGAAGTTTTTCTAAACATACGCAGATACAAGGAAGTATCCGTGCTGCCACCACTTTCCTACTCGTATATTTACACTTTACTCATTTATTTTTTTGTAATATTTTTAATATGTCAAGATTGTGGGTTCGAATCCCCAGTTAGAGCACTCTTGAGCAGAGTTCTCTCTCTAATTGGCGTTATATAAATTGTTGTTTTATCATTATAGAATTAAAACCTACAATAAATATAAAAAATATTTTAAAAACATTTAATCTTGGTTTATTTAGTTAAAAAATATTATACTTATAAATCAATTTTAACCAAATTATCATAACCTGCATCTATCACTTTACAACCCAGAATTAACGTTTATTCTTTCAGTTTTTTAACAATACTTAAATATATCCTTAACATCATCGTTTCTAGGCCTCGTAGTCAATTCAGTTGGAAAGCAAAGCTGTACCGTGGAGTTTTCATTCTTTTCTTTTTTTTTCTCATATTTAAGTGAGTGAGTCGTTGTACACTAGCAATCTGACCGACCACACCACTATATTGGATCCAATAGTACAACTGAAGTGAGATGATCGGAGCACATCAGCACATTCACGAATACGGCACTGAAAACAATGGTGTAAATAATTGACAGGTACATTTAACCAAAGTGTGTCAATCAACGAAGGGCCTTTATTTTTTTTAGTAATTTATGTATACACAAACAGGTGTGTAGATCGCTTCTAGCGCTTAAAGAGTAACAGCCAAATATATCCATTAAAATTTGTAAGATAGGATCATGGATAGCATCCATATTGAAAAATTCCACCTTATCTCTTCGAAAAACTTTTTTTCACGACTTTGAAGAGATTTTCACGGCTTTGAAACCAGAAGCAGAGAAACTCAGTTAATCGAGGGATCTTCTCATACTCAGCCAGCAAATGCTGGAATGAGTTGCCCCTGACCTTGAAAGAGCGGGTGAATAGTTGCACCTTCAGAAATGTTCTGAAATGTTGCCTTCTAAATAGTGATTTTTTTGTGATTTGGACTCTTATTTGATTACTCTCTTTTCGCTTGCTGTGAAATCTGATGTCCTAGCAACCGGGCTTGCCTTAAATAGTTGGGGCGTATCTCGATCGGGGGGATGTTATAAGATGGCCTCATTTTGATAGTTTCTCTCTTAAACGTATTTTATACTATTTATATTAAGATATGTTACTATATATGTGCGATTTAGGAATATATGTACATACTACGTTGCAATAAAAAAAACTATATTTATTCATTTATATTCCCTGGTGTTCTAGTATTGCAGCTTTTGGGACCTGTCAACTATCAGGAAGTTTTAGATTCCTTTTGTGTTCTATATGATTGAGCCGCACTCTAATCAAACTTCAACTAGTGTATTAAAAATGTATCTCATAACAGCAGCACCATTAAATGCCATACAGACTTTTCACAAATTTCTGAACTTTTTTTGTCAAATAAACACATTATTTGAACCAAAGTTTTACAAGTTTGGTTTGTACCGACTAGTATTATCTTGCTCTTCGCTATGCCTGAACACCCTCATTAATATCAATAACGTTTACCTTGGTATATAAATATCTACGTTTTGCATTGTAACTACACTGACTAATGGCAAGAGTCCTGGCGCGGGATATTAGTAACCTAGTCAGGTGCAACAGAGATATTTCTGGATAATTTATATCATCCCGTGTTCCGCTCCTATTAAGCACTAATCCTGCAAGTCATGCCCGCTTCATCTTTGATACTCCAACCCAACCTCCACGCAAATATTACCGTAACAAAATGGAATAAAACATAATTAAGATTTTCGTTTTGTTTTTGTATTTAAAATATAATCCTACATTTTAATTATTTTAAGAAAATACTGTTTTCGACGTACGAAACTAGACTAATTTCATCACTATCGCCATAATTTTATTTTGTTGTTAAGATAGTCAGAGAGAATACATTCATCTTGCTTCCCCCACGTCCATACACTCTGTCATGCATTCTCTTCTATTTTAAGACTTCACATTTTCCTCTTCCTGAATTTGGTTCATCTACTCATCACGTTTTTCTAGGTTTTCATTTTCGTTGTAATTTTGCATCATTCATGTTTTCTAGTTGACTTGACCATCTCAGCGTCCTTTACGATATCCTCGTGCAAACCGCACTAATTTCTTTTGTCTTAATTCCTCATAACATCATACGTTTCATTTATCTCCCTTTTATCGCTTTTTTCCATATCCAAACTTTGTTTGCATATCATAAAATTGTCCCTTAGGTGTCATTGTGAGCTGCCATCTTTGCTTTTTTTTAATCTGGGTTCAGTTATAACAAACGAAATCAGATAAGAAGGAAAAATGTTTCCTTAATTATGTAAAAACTATTTGAAATGGGATATCTTGACTTCTCTGCTGCATAATTGTTAAACTTGAAAAATAAAGTAACTTAACCCAATGCTGTTTCGAATAATGCTTTGATTCAGAGGCATGAAAATGTTTCATTATAAAGATTCATCAATAATTTTTTATTTCGAAAATATGCTTAGGTAATTTTACCAAAAATATCGAGTTGTGACAAACTTTAATTAAAGGTACGATATCATTGCTTTGAAAAATTGTTCATTTTCCATTATCCATAAATTCAAAAGCACGAATATCCATGAAGGAAACAGGCGTCTAACTTTGATGACTTTTGAAACTCATTATCTACTTGAAACTTTGCCGAGAAATAAATCAATAACTGAGGCATCTTCTTGTGAATTTATTAGTAAGATATACAAGTCTAGTTAAATAAATATATTAAAAAATATGACATTATTGAACTAAGTTATCGTTCTGGAATGAGTTCAATAGTTTTCTTACCAGACATTAACAAAAAAAAATCAAAATTGCACTTATCTCAATTTTAAGGAATTACAAACACGTTAATATTAAATAATTAGAGGGTTTTTATTGCACCTTTAAGAGAGCTCAAGAGCGTTCTATCTCGTTAATCGAACCCCCTTTTATTGAAAGATTTATTTTTACAGCGTACGGTCGATTTCGACCATTAAACTAGTTACAATTTTATTGATTAATTAGACATCTCATCTTAAAAAAAGGTGAGTTGTAACGTTACAATATAGAAATTTTAAATTTAGAGTTAACATGGATACAAAATAAACATGCTATAAAAAGGATTAAAAATTACCTTGAAACCGGTAGGGTTATACCATTATATAAAGTGGAATAAACTGTGTTTAGCTAAACAAATTACAATGTCTTTAAACCCCAAAGTGTTAATGCCTTATACCATATATATAAATAATATACAAAATATATAAAAAAAAATAAGTACGTATTACCTACCATACATATATTACGAATTAAAAATAAATATATTTCTCAGTATTTATATCGGTATTTTTTTGGATAACATAAAATACTCGTACTTCAAAGTTTTCCACCAATTCAAACTGACACGTATCGCTCTATGTTTTTAGAAGTATTTAAAATCCTAAGAATTCCGTAGTTGAATAAAAAACGCGTCAGTGGCCTTAAAAAACAAGTCAAGGAAAGATATTAAATTTTTCATTTGCATTCAATTATTAAAAAAATCAATTTTGATCTTAATTAAATACTTTCAACGCTTCCAACATCAGTAGTTAAACTATGATTTAACTGATAGCGCTATTGCTTTCTAATGTTTCTTTCAAGAAAATTATAATACCGAATAGTCCCTTAAATGAACGTTAATATGCAAAAAAAGGTTTATTTGAAACGTCCAATAAGCACACTTAAATAAAAATTTCATCACGATAAAACAAAATGTTTTTTCGTGATTAAATTATATTTAAAAAAATCATTCCATATACTCGTAAGTCAATCAAAGTGAATAAGTGTGTTCTAACATATTTCAAATCACGTAGATTTGATAAATAATATACGAGTATAACCCATTCACAACATTTAAACATTTATTATCCAGGATTTAATTCAAAGAACATCTTCAAACTTCTCATATTTTTTACTAAGTTCACTCCATATAATCTATTTTTTTTTAATTCATAAATATAATAAATGTATAGGTAAACTTAATGTTAATAAATTCCCACTGTGCAAAAACTGAAGTAAATAATAAAATGGACTAGAGAAAATTTTTCTTAATATTAGAGGGTTTAAGCAGATCCCTTTAAAAAACAATGTCACCCATTTCATAAATCAATCACAGCGCTTCACTCGCCTGTAAAGTAATCGTTATGTATGACGTGTAATGATATTTATGGGATTTTTACTCCATGAACTGTGTAATATTCATGGGGCACCGTGAAATTACGCATTATTTATAGTAGATTTAGATAATGTCCTTTAAACTATTATTGAATGAAAAATGGTTAAAATTTTGTTTTATGTTATGCAAAAGTAGCAACCCTTTGTATAAAAAATACTCCAATTCTTGTATGGTATATCATTTGAATATATTTTATAAAATATAAATAGTTAGGTACTTATTTACTTTTGTCTGATAAAAAAATATTGCACTTTTCATATAAAAATGCAATAAATTAAAAACAAAATATTTAATCAAAGGTTCCGGCTTTAACTTTATGAAACTTCTTATTAGAATATTTCATTATAAATAATTTTGCAATTTCACTAATATCAATAATCCCTGTGACAAGTGTTTCTATCACGAAGCTCTCTTCAGAAATATTATAGAGACTAATTATAATATCAATAATCCATGTGACAAGTGTTTCTATCACGAAGCTCTCTTCAGAAATATTATAGAGACTAATTATAATATCAATAATCCATGTGACAAGTGTTTCTATCACGAAGCTCTCTTCAGAAATATTATAGAGACTAATTATAATATCAATAATCCATGTGACAAGTGTTTCTATCACGAAGCTCTCTTCAGAAATATTATAGAGACTAATTATAATATCAATAATCCATGTGACAAGTGTTTCTATCACGAAGCTCTCTTCAGAAATATTATAGACACTAATTATAATTTCAAAGAAAGTCAAGTCAAAATTTTACATACGTCACAAAAGTTATACAAATCAATTAATTTAAAAACATTAGAAATACTTCTGCCCTGAATTTTCCCTTGCAATATCAGTCGAAGCATTTCATATTTTTCTCTCACATTATTTATACAAAGTATTCTGATTTTCTCCTTTTTGTGGTTGATATTTCTTTATCCTATTATTCAAGATGTCATAATTACGAACTTTTGATAACACCACATTTCAAAAGCTTTGGGTTTGTCCGTGGTGGTTTGAGTAAGTGTCTATGACCATAGAGAATTACGGATAATGCATATACGAAATTCGCATATATAAGTCGATATTGAAATATTTGTTGCAGAGGAAATCCTGTATTTTGAAGAAGCACCTTCCTGATGTCCCACTCTTTGATATCTTGAAACAGGCCCCGTTGATATATTTAATCCAGTATCTCAGTATTTATATTGTTGGACTCGTAAACAATTTTACTATTTATATCACGAGGTATCCTTGTATATAACTTCCTTTTACTGACATAGTTTATCATATTTAGATTTTTACACATGTGTTTAGCACTTTTTGTTTTGATCACGTGTTGAAATTAACGATGCGTTGTTATTTATAGCGCTTCCGTCCCTCTAGTCGTGAACACTGAACACCATCGTGTGACAACATTAATAACAGTAATCTCCTCTTTGGATCTCCTTCGGTGCGGGGTAATTAATCTCTTTTGAGAAGACTCGCCGTGCCACCAGTGAGAAGTGGAGATGTGGGGATGTGGGGAAGTGGAAAGGGACTCTGACTTAATCCTGAGACTAACTCAAGTACTGATAGGCGTATTTTATATTCGTAACCGGCACAAAGAGACTACTCAATGGTCGTGAAATTAATCATTGGAAATACATTAAGAATATTTAAATCCTTGGGTAAAAAAGGATTTTGAGATTAGAGATCTTCTCAAATACTTGAAATTTAAACTTCCTCTGTGTAATATACTATATAATATAAAATTCCTTTTGTTGTAAATTTTGTTAAATGTACAAATCAATACCACACTTTGATGATGTTCGTGGCTTAGTTGATGACGCGCTTGATCATTACCCGGTGATTTCAGGTTCGATTCCCGATGGTACCAAAAAGATTAAAATAAAACAGGATCCCTATATGGTAAAAACACGTACTTGCATGAAATGAGATCTAGTGCGAGTGTTGTTGCAGTTGTGTTACTGACAATACTTGTAGATTGATTACAAGTTGTCCGATTGCCAAATTTGGAATCCGACGATTTGTAATCAAGCTATATGAAAAACGTTTTATACAACAAAAAAAACTTTTGTAATGAACATCAAACAAGTATTTTCTTTAGTTTAAATCTAAAATCTTTGATCAAAGTTGCTTCAAAAAACGAACCGATAGTGTTAAGTGTCATTTACTTCAAATTAATGCAATTTTATGTACAATGCATATGATAATAACACATCGAAATATATAATACGCCAGTTTAATAGATTAAAATCCAAAAACAAGAAAACAGAGCGCAAACGGGGTCATTGAATGATACGTGTATTAAAAAAGGCAATATTTTAAAAAAATTCCAGATATTCTATCCTTACTTAGTTCAAAAAACTTTATTTATTCTATGTAAGTGGTTATTAAAAACTAATTAATCATGCATTTTTTAAAGCTATACGAATCATTTGTACGAAGAATTAAAAAACAGGTCTTACCTATTCAAAATCCCTCTTGTTGGACAAATCTCCCACTGTTACTGTTGTCGCTCTTATGGTTGTAACAAACAAAATAATACGATGTTGCCAGTAACAAAAAAAAAGTATAAATTTAGAACCTTAATTATTACTTAATAGATTTCACTATGGTATATTTCAGCATAGACATAGTTACATTTAAAATGTCAGGTAGAATAAACCGCGTTATGACAATTCATGTAAAGAGAAATTATTGAGGTGCTAAAAATCGTACCTTAAGTACTCTGATTTTGTTTTAAGCCACAATATCTCACGTAGGTTTTAAAAAAGGGAAGAGTAAAAAAAGTGTTGATTGTACTTTTTCCAGAAAATAAACTTACGAAATTATAAAAAATGGTAACCCAATTCAAACACGAATTCTGTACATGCGTACACAAAACCTCATCAAAAAACCATTACAATCTGTTGCTAGCACAACCTTCTAGGGTTTTAAACCTCTAAATCAGTGGTTTTTAAACTTTATTGTTTCATGAATTCTTGGTGTATGAAGATGTTTTCCCGGTACCCTAAACTTTGTTACCAATTAGTGGGATAAACGAATAAGTCACTTTCTCAAATGTTACAATCAAACTCAACACAGCTATATTTATTTCTTGTTCCACTTGGAGCAAAATTTGAATTTGATTCACAGAAGTAAGCCGTCGCAATTAGAACCAGGATTCGCTGAACCTCGGCAAATGATATTCCCTCTTTGATTTTATCCAAAACTCAATCAATTCTATGTCGAAAACAATTGTTTTTATTGTACTGTCGTAAGACAACTTTGTCAGATTGAGTAGTCCTCACTTTTGGACTACCCATGTTTTTCTCTAGTCATGGGAGCTTTAATGGCAAACTCTATAGCATAAATCTGGTCTCTCCCCCCTGTGGTAATTTTTGTGACAATCTGGATCAATCCGCAGATCATATGGTGTGGTACTGCGATGATAATCGAGTCAATAATTTCAGAAGAAATCTCTAGTCAGCCTTACATCGGTTCATCTTTGGACCGATTGGCAACTTCGATCTAGTTGCGTCAAAATATAGATTTGCTGCATTAGAAATTGTCTGTGAAAGTTCTGGCAACTTGCTGGGCTGTTTGAAATTCAGACCTTAAGATATTTTACAAGTATATTGACTGTACTGCGAGTGACTGGAGTGTGTCGTTACAGGAGATGGAGTCCTTTGAACAGTTCCTTCTTTGTCACTACATGACGTTGCGATCATAAAAATAAATAAAGAAGATTTCAATCTTCTAATGTAGATTGCGTTGGATGGGGACTTACTTTGTCCTCCATAACAGCGTGGGTAGTGGTGGGATCGAACTAAAACTTAGTCAAACTGTTCATCCACCAACGTTAAGTCAGATGGATATAGGTCCCTGAATGCGTCTTGAATCCGTGTAAACTTCACCATAATAACTTTTTAAAAGTCTTTTTGAAACCGGTCGCTAAACTGAGGTACGTGATCTTCAAAAATAATTATTATATCATGGAAGAAAACAAATTCAATGAAGGTCAAAAAATGTCCGTGCATCCGCGTTTTGCCTGGAATCGTTGAAATTTTCATTGCTTGGAATTATTGAAATTGCCTGGACTTATTGAAATTTTTTAATATCCTGCGGCATCCCTTGAAATTAACCGCGGCACCCGAGGCGCACGCTTTGAAAATCTCAGCTCTTAAGGATTAACCAAGTTTTAAAAGCATATATTTCCTTAGCAGCACTAATTTTTTTTTAAATACGTAAGTTTCATTTAACTAAAGAATACTTAGTAATAACGAGTATGAATTAAGCCATGGACTTATTCGTGTTGTATTACACTTTCATTGTATACAGTATAACCTATCGGGTTTGTTACCATGGTGCAATCTCTTTCAACCAACCAGAAACGTGTTAAACAAGCCTGAAATAAAAACCAGGCTGGAACCATTTTTTTAATCTGAGTGCCAACTTCATTCGAACCCGCAACGCTCGGGTTCAAACACAGGCGTCTTATCAATTAACCCACGGAGATCGTAAGAAGGGTCAACGTAGTTTCAAACTGACAACCTCCTAAAGAAAAGTATTGCACGGTAATTAGTCAATACTGACACTTACTTGAATTTAATTTATTTTATTTTTTATATCAATATTACGGAAATTACGTCTTGTGAGAATGATATACTCGTATATTCGATATTGATATACTCGTATATTAAAATTTATTCGATATTGATATATATTAAAATTTATTTTCTTTATAAGTAAAACTATTAATAATATCAATTTTCACGACGTATTTTGACATTATACATTATGAAAAGGGCTCAAATTTTGGTAGGGTCACGGAGATACATATTTTGCTGGCAAATATGTGTCACCTAAATACCGCGTAACGCCACAGTTGCATACCATCAGCAACACTACCAATAGTCCTACTCCTAGCGTCCACGAGTGGTCTCACAGGCCCCGCGAGCCCTGGGCAATGTGGCCACTGGCAATACCATCAGCCATAGCAGATAGGAGAGGATGAATGGCGAGTCTCCAGCGCCATAAAACTGGAACCCCCCAGCTAAGGGAAGGAAAACCCCTACAGAAAAACCCTGGTCCTCCTGGTAGGGGGTTTGGCGTAAGGCTAACAACCTTATCCTAGAAAAACAAACTTGTTACGAAAAATCCAAGGAGCCTCGGACATATCGGCACTACCCCTGGACCTGGACCCGGCAACCGAAATAAGGACTATGATTTGCGTATTGGTACCTGGAATGTACTTACTTTGTACAGACCAGGTCGACTGAAACTACTGACGGATACTCTAACAAAATATAGCATAGACATCGCTGCCCTACAAGAGATTAGATGGACTGGCAATGGAATTATGGACAAAAGAGATTGCACATTGTATTATAGCTGTCATAAAAAAGACCACATGTTTGGTACAGGATTTATTGTTGCAAAAAACAGAAAACATCTTGTAATAGACTTCCAACCTATAAACAAAAGAATATGTACTATGAGAATCAGAGGAAGGTTCTTCAACTACAGTTTTATTAATGTGCATGCACCAACGGAAGACAAGAGTGAGGATGAAAAGGATGAATTTTATGAGTGCCTCGACAGAACATGGAACAAATGCCCAAAACATGACATTAAATTAGTAATAGGAGACCTTAATGCAAAAGTCGGGTCCGAGACAGCATACCGCCCTACAATCGGTATACACAGCCTACACAAGGATAGCAACGAAAATGGCTCTCGACTCATATCATTTGCGGCTGCCAAAGGAATGGTCATAGGTGGAACACTGTTCGATCATAAGGACATACACAAAGCTACATGGAAATCCCCTGATGGCCGCACCCGTAACCAAATTGATCATGTTTTGATTGACTCTAGGCACTGTTCAGACCTCATAGACACGCGTAGCTTTAGAGGTGCAAACATAGACTCTGACCACTGTCTGGTGATAGCAGAACTCAGAGCTCGCATTTCAAATGCAAAGAAAGGAAAGCCAACTAGGATTAGGAAATTGAACATAGGCAGACTGAAAGATAAGGAGGATTCTGAAGCTTTTTGCCAACAGATAACGGAAATAATACAAAATGATACACAACAGGGTTCAGCATTGAATGAGAGATGGACACGGTGCAAGGAACTCATCATGAAAACAGCTGAAGACACACTGGGATACCATAATAATAGTAAAAGAAATGAATGGTTTGACGACGAATGCCGTACAGTCACCAACAATAAAAACACAGCATATCTAAACATGATTAGTAAACATTCCACCAGAGCGGCAAAGGAAACCTACCAAAATCTCAGACGAGAGGAAAAACGGATACACAAAAAAAAAACGTGAGCACGAAAAAGGAGAAATAAAGAAAATAGAAGATTTACACCAACAGCATAACACCCGCGAACTTTACCGCCAAACCAATTCGCTTAGAAAGGTCTTCAAACCCAAAACTACCGCATGCAGAAACAAGCAAGGCCTTATTGTTAGTGATAACAATGCGGTACTGGAGAGGTGGGTGGAGCATTTCGATGAATTACTTAATGGAAGCAGCCAACCAACAATTGACGAATCCCTAACTAGAGAATCACCTGATGAAACTAACATAAATGAACCAACACTGACGGAGGTCCAACTGGCTCTTAAGAAATTAAAAAATAACAGAGCCCCTGGCGAAGACAACATCCCCAGTGAACTGTACAAACATGCGCCAGAACCTCTTATCAGGATAATACATCAAATAATAACTGAAATCTGGAATGCAGAGACGCTACCAGATGACTGGTCCCAGGGCGTTCTGTGCCCACTACACAAAAAAGGAGACCAGTTGGACTGCAAAAATTACAGAGGCATAACATTACTGAATACTGCTTATAAAATACTCTCTAATATCCTCTTTTCAAGGCTCTCGACATACACTGAGAAAATCATTGGTACCTACCAATGTGGTTTCACAGCAGGCAAAGGCACAACTGACCAGATCCACGGCCTACGGCAAATACTAGAAAAGTGCCAAGAATACAATATTGACACCTTCCACTTGTTTATTGACTTCAAAGCGGCCTATGACAGCATAAATAGAAAAGAACTGTATAAAGCAATGTCCGAATTGAATATACCAAATAAGCTGATACGACTTGTAAGAGCAACAATGAGCCCAACCATAACCAAAGTAAGAATCGACAAAGACCTCTCAAAACCATTCCAGACATATAATGGCCTACGACAGGGAGATGCCTTGGCATGTCTCCTATTTAACGTGGCTCTAGAAAAAGTGATAAGGGACTCAAAAATAGATACCAGAGGCACTATATTCTACAAGTCAGTTCAGCTACTCGCCTATGCAGATGACATAGATATTGTGGGACGGTCACTTGAAGCTACCCGTGAAGCGTTTGTAGCATTGGAGGAAAAAGCAAAAATAATGGGACTTGTCATAAATGAAGATAAAACAAAATTGATGATTGCTTCTAATACCACATATCCATACCCCCAGGTTTTCTCAGCTGCAAATTACAACTTTGAAATAGTTAATTCATTTACATACTTAGGCTCAACAGTTACCAGTGATAATAACACCCGAGAAGAAATTGACAGAAGGATAATGGCAGCAAACCGATGTTACTACGCTCTCCAAAAACAGTTAAGATCCAAATTACTGCGAAGAACCACAAAAACACTATTGTACAAGACCCTGATCAAACCAGTCCTCACATATGCCTCTGAAACCTGGGTGATGACAAAACACACTGAAGGGTCCATCGCAGCATTTGAAAGAAGGGTTCTTAGGACAATATACGGCCCAGTGAGAGACCACAATGGTTGGCGTCGTCGATATAACCGAGAGCTATATGATATCTATAAAGAGCCAGATGTGATCAGATCCGTCAGAGTAGGGCGCTTGAGATGGGCTGGTCACATAATCAGAATGGACGACGACAACCCTACAAAACGCCTCACGCTCTCAGTAACACAGGGACGTAGAAGACCAGGAAGGCCCAAAATGCGATGGATGGACAGTGTCAACACGGATGCATCGGTGTTGCCAGTGAGAAATTGGAGAATAAGGGCATCAAACAGACAAGAATGGAGGAAGCTCCTGGATTCAGCCAAGGCCCACCCAGGGCTGTCGAGCTTAGGATAATAATAATAATAACAAGTGAATGAAAGATATAAAACCAAACCTTTGAAGTAGACAGTTCATAACCAATTAATCAAAACTTGTAGCAGCACTCCTTTTGTCCATTTTTGTCTCATTTACTCCTTCACAGTTTCTTTTAACTGCATCAGCAGACCAGAGTAGTACTCTCCAGTTATTGTGGTGGCTTTATCTTTGTAATCTATCAGCAGTATGTCTTCCACATCCCAAAAAATAGTGGTCATAATTCATAGCCCAAGTTTCATCTCCAATAACAATTCGGCCCAAAATCTCATCTTTGTTATTTCTCCAGAGGTCCAAAAATTGTTGTGAACATTTGACGCGTTGTTGTTTTTGAAGTGGCGTGAGCATTCTGGGTACCCACCTTGTACTGACTTTGGACACCCCTAGATGCTGATGGAGGATATTTAAAATGGTTGGAGGTGATACTTCAAAAATATTTGCAAGCTGTTGTTTATTTAGACAGGCTGTTGTTTATTTATCTTCGTTATTATTTAGAGAGGCTGTTGTTTTGCAAGCTGTTGTTTATTTATCTTCTAGCACAAGCTTTTTTTCCTTTTTTGCTGATGTTTGAAGAAGTGGTCTCAACAGGCCGTCCTGGTTGAAAGTCGTATTCAATCGATTATTTCCCTTGCTTAAAAAGACTATGCCACTTGGAAACCATAGTTTTTTTCCAGGCCATAGTCCCCGTAAGCGGGCTAACATCTCTTCCAAAATTATTTGAAATGCTTTCCCTAGTTTTGTGAGAAACTTAATAACGGCGCGACACTCAATTTTTTCTATACTTGGGATGTTATTAACGTTTGACATAATATCCTGACGATATCTTAAACTATACTGTCAAAATTAGACTTAAACTTAATGAATATACTAATAATGAGTCATATTATCGGAACATGTGCATGTGCACTACTGCCCCCTCCCTTAACCCCTTCATTCCGCAAATTTATTGACCTCCCCTCGTATATTCAAAATAATTTAAGTACGACCTGTCATTCCAAAGGTGTATTCAAAATAATTTAAGCATGACCTGTTCATTCCAAATATTTATTCAAAATAATCTTAATATGTAACATGTTCATTTAAAAATGTATTCAAAATAATTTAAGTACGATCCGTTCATTCGAGAGATGTGTTGAAAATAATTTAAGTATGACCTGTTCATTTCAAAGATGTATACAAAATAATTTAAGAATGACCTGTTCATTCCGAAGATGTATTCAGAATAATTTAAGTACGACCTGTTCATTCGAAACATGTGTTGAACACAATTTCTGTATAACCTGTTCATTCCAAAGATGTATCCAAAATAATTTAAATATAACCTATTCATTCCAAAGATGTATACAAAATAATTTAAGCATGACCAGTTCATTCCAATGATGTATTCAAAATAATTCAAATATAACATGTTCATTTCAAAGATGTATTTAAAATAACTAAGTATAACATATTCATTCCAAATATGTATTCAAAATAATCGGAGTGTAACCTGTTTCAATATCATTTCAATAGTGAAATATTATGCTCAAATACATTTATAGATTATTATATTATATTTATTCAAGATAACTTTATTTGTCTCCATCTTTAGTATAATATCAATTATATATGTTAAGCAACAAACATAAAAAATGTATTACTTTTACATGTTTTTCTACATTTAGTTCAACAAAATAATTTAAGTAATCGATCATCATTTTCATTGCTACAAAGTATATGTAGTAGATTATTTCCTTTTTTTTTTGATAATTTTGGTGTTTTACATTGGGATCTGTTTGTTGAGATTTGTCTGTATTTCAACATTCATTGCCACATTTATATGAATTTATTTTAAGTATAAATAATTCCGAAACTCGTGACGATTAGAATTAACAATTTTGTTTATTTCTCAAAACAAACAACCCGACGACCTGCAGATATAATGCTTAGCAATAATTTATTTTCTATCTACTAGTTTCCCGGCTAAATTCAAGGAGAGAATTTCATTAACAGCACGTACAAGTTCTTATCTGGACTGAATGTTATCTTTATAAAAGAGCAGCCAGGTCCAGACCGGAAGAGAGGACCATTCATCAGGCAATCTTCGTGGAGCTTATCTGCAGGACGAGGTCCTTTCCTCACCTATTAACACACAGAGAGAGATAAAGCAGTTCTTTGTGTCTTGTTCTTTTAACGTGGAAGGCTTATGATGATTTATAAAAGAAAATTATCACCCAAATTATACCCCTCTTAGTACGTATTTATCTCTCAGCCCATATTGTTAATAGACATTTTTTCTACCAAGCGAGATATTAATGTCGTTGTGTTTTTCTATTCCGAGTATGTTTAGGTTTTTTCATTAAAAGGTGGACCAAGACCAAGACAAGTATGGTTAGATCAAGTGAATGATATTTTAACGAAAAAAACGTAAAAAGTCAGAGAAATCTGAGTTGCATGCATATGGATGTAGAATAGGCGAAAGAATAGTATCAAGGAAAATAGAAAAGTCTCGCGTTCTATCTACTTCGACAGGGAAAATGTGGATGGTTAGTGTACGTGTGTATTTTATTGAATAAAAATGAGCAAATATAGCTTCTAATGCTGATTTTTAAAAATAATTGATAAATAGATTGCTTGAACAGCACTGTTTTGTAATAGATGATCCCCTCAAGAGTGCTTTTTATTTATTTATAAAGTAATAAGTGCCACTAAATAAATTCATATGCAATGATGTTTGGAACTATTCTTATTTTATTGTTTTGTATTACACTTCCATTGTATACAGTACAACCTGGCGGGCTTGCCGTCATGTGGTTATCACTTCCGACCAACAAGAAAGATGTTTTAAAGGCCTTGAAATAAATTGGCGAGAACAGAACCGTAACCGCTGGGTTGCAAGATAAGTGTCTTACCAATCAGGCCACGGTTATCGTCAAATTATATTTAACCATTCAAGTGCTGAGAGTCTATATATAGACGTTTTATAGTATTGAAAAAAATGTTCAGCAGTAAAACGGTTAAAATCGGGATGACAACGATAGTTGGCCAGCTTAATTTTCACCAAACTTTCACCAAAAAAATTTAAAAACAGATCCATAAAAAACTATTATGAATATAAAATAAGTTCGTTACATTAAAATTTTCAAACTAAATAATAATTTCAAACTAAATAATGATAACTAATTTTTATTTATTTAACATTTCTCATGCAATCTCAATACATCTGGGGAATTTATTATTTAAAACCAATTTCTTCCAATCAACCAGCTTGTGTCTCATTATAATTAATATTGGTATCCACGATCGTGTCTTAAACGTAAATGAAAACCATATTTGCGAAAAACTAACAAAAATTAAAATAAAAGATAAATCTCCAGAAAAATTAAGGGCGAGGAATAACTTAAGATAAATAATGCATCTTTAGTTTCTTTTTAAATATGATCTAGCACCTCTGATTGAGCCAAGAAGATAGTTCTAAAATCGAACCTTGAAGATAGTTCCAAAGTCGAGCCATGTTAACTGTAAAGAATTATGTTTAAAATGAAGTGTTATTTGTTGGTATACAAAGGATTCTGACGTTACCAGATAGTTCAATCAAATACGAAATATTTTCAATACGAATTCTACAAAACATTGTTTAACGTTTCTTGTAAAATTTTAACTTTAAGACTTCTAAAAATTTAAATTCACACACCATTCTCCTTCTCTCAATAATCGGGTGGGAGGGGGGAACATATTTAACTGTGAAAAAATGTACATGAGTATGAATATAAAATACATTTATCATAAAATAAAATAATGAACTCTGACTATAGTAAAACCAAACATTATTCATTTTTTAACTCTTTAGCAAATACCAAGACTGCTACGATGAGCAATTTGTCAAAAGATGCCCTTAAGGTGGAAGATCGAGCAAAAGAGGGAATGAGAAAAACATGGAAGAAAGCCACTGCCCCGGGCAAGGAAATCCACTTTACCATCCATCCTCATACATCAAGGGACTGAATATAAAAGGCTTGGACAAACATTAGTCATTCCTTTTGGTAAAAGGTTAGAGTTGAGAAAACGTCATCTTAGGCCCAGGATAATTTTCATCATTCTTTGGTCGACATACATTCTATACGATGATAACAATGGCACAGAAAAGGATTTAAGATTAAAAAAGGAGATAAGGTAAAACTATACTCTTATTGAAACTCTGATGCTTTTAAAAACGGGTTATAAAATACTGTCATCAAGGCTTGATTTGCTCAGACAACGAGACTGGCACAATTTGAATGAAATATTTTTTTAATAATTCCATTGATATTTATTATAAACAGTACACATTTCTAACTGTTATAAAAAAAATTTACTGACCCGGTTAATCCGCAACCTGGTTAATGCGACCTCGGATGATCAAATGAGAGTCTATCGTCGTTGTTAATTCACACACCTCCGATTAAGCTATAAAAAAATCAAAACCTGATATGGGCAATTGTCTAGTTTCTCCATTCGGTTGACATACACAACGCATCGTAATACTCGTATTATAATGATAAAAATATGGCTGGATCAGACTTTGAAAAAGGTAAAATTAAAAACACAAAGAAAAAATAATTGTTTGACTTAATATAAAGAATATTGGAAAGTTCCTGGACATTTTAAGTAGTGAACTAAAGTTCACAATAAAGAAAAAAAAAATATTTAGTTTCTATAATTATTTATGATGTTATGTCATCTATCGGGGAGGCGAAAAATTCGTATTTTATACAAATTATTTTATTTCAAGAAGAAAAAAAAAAGGTTTTCAAGCTTTATTTAAACATGGTTCACATCTCTGAGTTATATTTGTTAAAAAATGTTCCAAAGATCGAAATAGTTGGTAGATGATGCAATATCTGGTGAGTATGGAGGATGAGTTAGGATCTCTCAACAGAGCTTTGAATACTTTCCGGTACACATCAAGATTGATACACTTCCGCTGTATACAGTACGACCTAGCGGTATTAATAATACCTTAAGGCAATTTCTTCCAATTGGTAAGAAATACGTTAAGTTGTCAGACAGGCGTTTTCTAACTAAACTACGGTGGTCGTCATAGTGTGGATAAAAACAAAAATAGATTAATATTTTACACAGATTCTTAAGGATATAGATTTTAGTATACACTTAAACATATTTATATCTATGTTACTCATTCACTAAAGTGCACGGTAAGATGAAAACTCAGCACAACCGCCTATTTAAGACAAATGGATGTGTCTACAATATGTCGCATGACTTGATGCGGGGTACCAAAGCTATAATTGTGTTCTTCCTTAGACCCTTATTTGTCAGTTGCGTACATCCATAGTAAACTGTCAGTACATACACTAATCTCTGGATTTATGCGGTAAGTGAGTTCCGAGAAAATTCGAATTCGGTCATATTGAGTCAAGAAACTTATACAAAATTGGAAGATACGTTCCATTATATCCAAGTCTGCTTAGATTGAAGTACAAAAACCGTATAAATGTACAATAAAAACGCCAAAAATGAATCTACATTCCTAATAAAAATCAAAGAAAGGTGTAATAAGACTTATTTATTTATTATTTTTCGATACACTAACTTTTTTATGTAAAAGTAAAAAAAAATACTGACTGATATTATTGTGTGTGTAGCTATTTATTGTGTTAATTTCATCTCTGCCAACCTGGCCTTCAATGCCAAGTACACTGATTTTACAGTCGTCCAGATGTATAATAAATTTATTATTAAATTTAAATGATGAAGAAATCGATATTATCTTAAAAAGCGTTTCTCTTAACCGCGCGCAAAACGACACATGTATGTGCTTTTATTTGACACAGATGTTTCAATGAATAAGAAACCAAAAATAAACATAAAATCGATTTAATAGGATTAAGGGTATGCATTACACTGTTTGATAAAAATGTAAAATCATACAATAGATTTTTTTATAAATCATTTACTGTCTTAAAAACAATTGTTAATAGAGTAAGGTTAACTCCATAAAAATAAATGTTTTTAATTCAAGCCTTTTCAGTCCAATAATCTAGGCAAATAAAAAATAATTCAATGAAGTAATACATTGAATTTGTTAATTTAAACTTACTATAAAATAACACGTGTTAGTGTACAAAAGGTGTGAATCAAGGGCTGAGGATGGATGTTGGAAAGTAGAAAGTTATAATTATTGAAAGAGGAAGTAAGAGCGTTTGTGAAATAAAACTGAAAACAGAAACGTTATACTCGTAGCACGTTGAGGAAATCTTGTATCGTGGAAACATTTTCACAACGGATGTTCGCGAGAAGTGCGATATTGTTGAAGATAGTAGCAGGTAATAAAGTGAATGGTGATATACCATACAATGTGTTTACGAACCGAAGCATTTGAACAGTAGGAAAGCTCCCAACATAAGAAAATCAAAGCGAAACTTGGACATAGGATAAAAAACATGAAAGTGAGATAAATGCGATAGAAATTATAGCGTAGCGTAGAATGCGCAAAAGAGCAATGTACGACAGAATAAAAAATAACAACATTAGAGAAGAACGCAAATTAACAGGAGATGCAGTGCTTAAGATGAAAAAGGAACATAGAGATGGTTGGGCCTAGTGAAAATAATAAATTATGAATAATTTACAAAAATAATGTACATGAGTATCACAGAAGGTACGATAAGTTTAAGAAGACCTAGAAAAATGTTACACGACCAAATTAATAAGACTCTGAAAGAGTGAAAACCCTTTATAATAGAAGATTAAGTATGGAAGTGGCAGAAGCGAAAGATGTGTTCCAGGATAGATTAAAGTGGAGGTCTGTTTTCTCTGTCTACTTCAATAGGTGCATGGCATGATGATGAGAATGATGAATAAAATAACACGAGTAACACAATAGGCCTAATATCGACCGAGCTTGAAATAGAACTTCATGAAGTATGTTTGGAGATATATCAACCTGTGTGTACATACAGCCAAACTCAAACAGAAAACATACGAATGGATACCGAACCCGCACGCCAAGTGATCAAACAAAGGAAGTATTTTCCTAGTCAATTCACTGTGAGAAAATCGAAAAAGAAAATTTGTAAGGAATATAAAATATACGAGTATGTAGTTGATAATACACAACCGAATAAAAGCTATAAATCGTCAAAGATCCTTACTACGAACGTAAAAATAAAAATTTCTTGGTCTTTTCATGGTATAGAAATTAATACGACCCGCATATATAAATGTTCTTTGAATTCAACCCTCGTCTGCAACACTTGATACAGAACTATACAGAGGGTGGATAATACTTGCTTTAATTCATGGCATCATTTGGAATCACATGATGTTCAGAATGCGTCAGTTTGCATTTATATTTGTGTAGCCTTATATCACCGACTCCAAATGCCACCAGATTATACGGATGAGTGGAAATAGGAGTTTCACCTTAAAACAGGGGAACCTTCCGATTTTAGAGGGGTTCATCTCCTCGACGGTGTCCAAAAGTCCTACAAAATTCATTCTTGCAGACGCTGGGGGGAAATTAGCGAGGGTGCATTTGTTCGACTAAATATTTTTTACCGCCGGAATATTAAAGATAACGAGTCGGATAAAAGTTAAAGAGAACATTTTTATTTGTTTAACTTAGGAGCACCATCAAATATCGTTACTTTTTTAATTAATTTTTGTTTGCATAAATATAACAGAGAAATTAATTTTTTAAAGATTCTGAAACAGAACAGTTTAAAAGTTGAATAAAAAGGCGGAAAAACATTATTCGAATATTTTATTTTTGTAATTGCTGATTTTTATCAACTTTAAATCTGAATAATCAACAAAATACTTGATTAGAAGATATTTTAATACTTAATTTATTTAATCATAAATAGACACCCTTATACTGTTGGATTTGTGTATGTGATAACTAAGGAATCAAGTATGTGAATGCATGAAATGGAAAGAAAAAAAATTATATATGAAATTTGTGATCAAGGAATAAGATCACTTCTTCACAGGCTTGCATAATTAAATGGTTATCTTTATCGACAAAATGGTGCTTTTTGCATTGTGATTGTACTTGCACTCGACAATTCGCCTTTCCATTAAAATTTATTCAATTATAAATATTGCATACAATGTATTATATTTCGTTGTATAAATTACAGCCTGGCGGGATTTTTGCCATTTGTTAATATCTTCCAACCAACCAGAAAGATGTCAAAGAGGCCTTAAGTGGAAACCAGACTAGAATCATTTTGAAAAAAAAACTAGGTTCCTACGGAAATCGAGCCCGTAACCTCCGTGTTGAGAGAAAAGCGTCTGACCATCTAAGCTACGGAGGCAGTACATGATAATAAATATAAATAGGCACCTAATATGTCAAAATTAAATAAATAAAAATATTTGTAAAATAATTATTAAAAGCTGCATTTTGTTTTCTTTGAGTAAAACAACATGGAAACTAATGAGGGAAAGTTAAAAACATTAATCTATGTCCTCAATAATCACAATACTTAGGATTGGCAAACGATTAGAATTTGTACAAAATGTATTCGACAATTGATCTTCGTTTTCCATTAGCAATAAATAGTAAGTGTATAAGTAATTTTATTTTAAACCACTTATACATTATCTTCGAATGACATGGTCTGTAAAAATACATCACTCTTTATCAAATTAAAAAATATCATGAATATAAAAAACTTAATATCGAACCATTTTGAAAACAGTTGGATTCAGAAAACATCTTTCCTATTAAAAATGCCTATGAATATTTTATTTAGGAAAATCAGAATTAAACGCTTTGATAGTTCTATTTCCTTTTATAATTTGCTCAGTCACAGACATTTCGCAAAACAGTGGAAACGCTCACTAAATAAATTTGCTCAGTCACAGACATTTCGCCAAACAGTGGAAACGCTCACTAAATAAATAAAAAAGGGTATAGATAGAACTAACAATGCGATAATTTTTGATTTTTCTAAAAATATAGTTCTAAAAATTGAAAGTCGACAACACTTACATATTTTAAATACTTTTAGCGCTTTTCTTAAAAAGCAAAAAATTTATTATAAATTATGATTGTATATCGTAATAATAATTAACACTACATATACCCTTGATCTGCTGGATAATCTATAAATTATGTGGTTGCTTCTCTTAAAAAGTAAATAATGATTATAAACAATTATTTCATCACGTAATAAAAACAAAAAATTGATTATAAATAATGATTGTATATCGTAATAATAATTAACACTACATATACCTTTGATCTGCTGGATAATCTATAAATTATGTTGTTGCTTCTCTTAAAAAGTAAATAATGATTATAAACAATTATTTCATCACGTAATAAAAACAATGAACACTACTACACCTACCCGTTATCTATCGACTAATCTATAAATTATGTTAAAACTTTTCTTAAAAAGTAAAATATAGATAATAAATAACAATAATTTCATCACGTAATAATAATGAATACTACACGTACCCTTTATCTGCCGAATAACCCTTCTAAAGTACTGGCATATTATTTAGGGGTGCAACAGGCCCGAACATCTCCCCCACACTACCTCGGGGGTGGGGGCAGAGCCGCGGGGGTGCATCAATTCTACAATAGTAATAATGGCTTCAATGCAAATGTTACGTGGATTCCAAATGGCTTACTTATCCCCCGAACCTAAATTATAAACGTCATGGCTTAACCCTCGTCGTAATATATCGGTATGTGATAAAACTTCATTTTCTATAAGCCTCATATTAAAATTAACAATATGCAAATCATATTTTAATTCATGTACTCGTAAAGTACACTTTTAAATCATAACTGAACAAAAATTTAAATGAACTGGAATATAACTTATTTGAAACTAAGTGAAAACTAACAAAACAGTTTGTAAAAATATGTTACAATAAGAGATATGACTAGTGTACTGATTAAATAAATCTTTGAACTAAAATACTTAAAGGACAATTATATTAATAAGGGTTAATTGACAAATAAAAACAAATTAGATCCCATTGAAGTAGAGTTTCCATTGATCAACGTTCCTTAATTTATTCAATAAAATTAAATCGAAGAAAAGGGTTAAAGACCTTATAGAGACGTGGAAGAAAAAAGTTTTTCTCGGATTTTCCCGAGATAAGGCTAAGCTCCGAGGAAGAAGATAAAATCTCTAGAATGTGAGAAAAAATTGCCAAATCATCCCAGATTAGTAGTACGTTTAAAGGACGTGTCACTGGACTATTTATTTTGAGAAACACCCTTTGAATGTCTTGTTGAAAATATAATAAAATTTTTATAAAAAAATTACAATTTAAATGAAATAGAATCTAAATTGTGTTTCAAAATCTATAGATGATTTCAAAGAGTTTAAAATATATTTTTTTAGATAGTCTGTATTTATATTTTTTGTTTGAAGTTAATATTTTTCACAAAATAACAAACAAGACAAATTAGAACGTGTATGGCTAGATACCACGCCGGCCACGCCTATCTCATGGCGCATGGTTTGACGATGTTACAGGTAAAATTTGTTAGATACCTCGATTGTAAGAAGTATGTAAACTACAGCCGACGGAAGAGGTTTAAAAATAGAATATAGCGCGGTTACCTAGTTTCTTTCAAAAAAAGCCCGACAGAAATTAAACGACATTTAGATGCTATCTACCAAGATGATTTTTTTTTTTATTTCCGGATCGTCATTGCTGGGATTCGTAATCGAGGATACTCTCCAACGCCAAGTCAGCTAGAAAACGAATCGAAGTTAGTGGGACGTTGCACACCAGCAAACTTACCGACTACACCGCTGCACTGGATCCGATGTGAGACGATCAAAGCACACCGGCATATTTTCTCCCTTTTTGAAAGAATAAATATGACCGAAGTCATTAGTATATTTATACTCCCGAGTACTAGGTGGAAAACACCTGTGTCATTCGAGAGGAGTAGCATAGCGCGGAGTTTACACCGGCCACCTTCCGCACGGAAGTCCAGTCCGTTGCTGCGCGGCCTTGCACATCAGTAAAAGAATATAATGAAATAATACTTCTTCTGTCGACTCTAGTTGGCATACTCAGTTGAGTTCGATCCCACCTCCACCCACGGTGTTATGGGGGACAAAATAAGTCCCCATCCAGCGCAATCTACACTAAAAGATCGAAATCTTCTTTATTTTTTTATGAGTGCGATGTCACATAGAAATAAAGAAGGAACTGCCTAAAGGGACTCCTTCTCCGCTGGCGACACATATTTGTGTGAAAAGAATAGTAGTGACGACGGACTTAAGGTCAGACATCACGGGAAAAGGGAAATGACTCGCAGCGCATTTTTTTTATATAAAGAGGCTTAAGGCCTGGAGTTCAAACCCAGTATTTTCACAGAAAATTTCAAATACAACTAAATATATGTTTTATCTAGTTGACATATGGTACTAGTGATGAATCAAACTGTAACATCGCCTCACCATGCCTGGTTTTGGACGGTTGTGGTACCAACAATCAATTGTTTCTTTATTTGCTTGTGACTAGTCTCGAATTTTAGTTCTACGAGTACGTCTTATATGTTAAAAACATTTGCCAATTGCTACAAATACGAGTATATACAAATACACTTAATCTATATCTTGTCCTGGCATATTGTATCATATAATAAATGTTTTTTTCAGATTGCATCTGATTTCAAATCTATTGTTGTCTATTAGAATTATCGACGATGTTACAAAAAGGCACATACGGAAACAAAGCCGAAACCAAATTAAATGTTCGGTAAACGGTGATTATCTCAGCCTTGGAGTATTCATACGGCGTCCTGGACACCAAACATGGTGCGAGACCAGTCACGACTGCAGCTATTCGAGGTACTGGTCATCCAAAATGGAAAGATGTCCAAGTCAACTGAGGCCGAATTTTTCATACGTTCAACCGGATGCTGTGGATACATTTGGATGTTGGAAGTGAATGACTCGACATGCATATATTTACGAGTTTGAATGTATTAGCGTCTTTTGAACCCTTTATAGGGCAAGTTTTTATTTTTGAGATATTGAGTTTTTTGTTGAATAAATCATTATTATGTGTATCAAATCAACTTTATTTCTTCGAAAATGTTATAATACCTATTTACATATTTGACAATAAATTGACCGGATGTTTAGATCGTTGCTACTGAACATGCAGCTAACCTCACGACGATCCGTCTTAAATAAAACCTATGCCCGTCCACTACATTTGCCAATTTGACATTTGTGGTACTTAAAAACGTTTCATTAAAAAAATAATACTTAAAAGTATAACCATAAGGGTGGTCGCATATGCGACCGATTTCTGCTTATGCCCGTTAAAGGGTTAAAAATCTGTTTCAGTATTCCTACTTTTTCATATAATATATTATTAATGCTTTTTAAATACTTTAGAAATATTATTTCAGAAAATATCATAAAAAGCATTTCATGTTCATATTCTTGAATTTAATTTTTGTTTAATTTTTTTTCTTTCTATATGCTTATTTACTTTATTTGCAGTCCACTCACCAAGACTGGAACAACGTTCAAATATGTATCAGATGTGCACCATCCATAACAACGTGATAAGAATTAAAATGACTTCACTTAAAAAACTGTTAAATATTAATTTTACTTTGATTTTCATCTTTATAAAAGTATTATAAAATTTGAAATAGATTCAAAATATAGTATTTTACTTTGTTTTATTTTACAATAATCTACTTACGCAATTTGTTCACTGCTATAAACCTGCTACACTTTATGTTTATGTGTTATCATGCACATAAGATGATAAAAGAAGTAAAAAAACTTTTATTCAAGATCCTTTCTACATCGTGTTTTTTTCTACAATTTATAAAAATATATAATGTTAACATCTAACATTATTTAAAATTTATTGATTAATTTAATTTTCAAGATCTTTGCATAGTACAGGATTTCCTAATTCGTACAGAGAACAAACGTATCAACATATACAAAAAATAATTATGAAACATTACATCATTTCTGGCATTTGAAAAGAAATATTATAAAAATTAAAATAAATAACATTATTGTAATTTGTTTTATCAAACACTGTTTATTCCACTTTTTGTAACTGTATAACCCTACCGGTTTCAAGGCTTTCACCTCATCAATAGGGGAGCACAAACAAGTATTGTATGTGCTCCTCTGATGATGAGGTGAAAGACTTAAAACTGGTAGGGTTATACCGTTACAAAAAGTAGAATAAACAGTATTTGATAAAACAAATTGCAATGTCTCTAAACCTCCACAATGTTAATGCCTTAACTATAAATAATATATAAATAACTTATATGTGTATAAATTTACAAAATTATTTACTAGATTATTCAAAATGTATGAGTGTTTGTCTAAAAGGAGTTGAGCGACACATGAAAAACATCCCAAAGTTGTTCACTAGCGGACACATTGACATCTGGCGAAATTACTACGGAACTCCAATTAATATAAATTTATTATGTAAATTTTATCTGTGTAAATTGAGTATAAAAAATAAAGCTGATATAAAAGTACACACTTTTTATTTTATATATTATTAAAACTTCATTTAGGCATGTAAAAATTTGCAGTATTGTATTTCATCTTACGAAGGATGATGCGACTTTTTCTTTACCAAGTTGAGAGATACCTACTAACAGCCATTCGAATGCATTCCTTAGTTTTAAAGAGCAGGCCACCAATAATAATGTATTCACTCGAGCTTTTTGTGTGCATGAAGAAGAAATTTTCTAGTTAAATTGTAGTAATTTCAAACGGAATTGGCGGACCTTCTGGGTTACCCTCGCGGACCCTAATTTGAGAACCGTTGATCTTTATCATACATTATTTTGTCTTAAAGTTTAAAAAATAAACTCAATCACTTAAAATTTAAATTGATTATAATTGAAGAATGTACTCTTTTTTTTATTCTCAACTTTGAATATTTGTACTTGATAATTTTTAATCCTTTTCATATGATCGATCGACTTCCTAAAACAATCAAATCTTTCGTTGTTCGCTCACATAACGCTTTAATATATCTGTTGGTCCATACATTTATCTTAGGAGATATTTTTAGTCTGACCCGACTGATCTTCAAATGGTTAACATATTTTTGTTTAAAGATGTAACAGGAAACGGGATGCGCTTAATCAACAATTCAATATACATTTAAATATTTTGACCACGTTCCCCTAAATAAACAAAAGGATTTATTTTATGAATAGTGTATTAGTGTCTACCTTGATGGATGAAAATTAAACTTGGACTTACCAGAAGAAGGGTAAGAGTAAGAGTAATATTAATGTTATGGAGATGCGTGCTCTAAGAAAAAATAGTGGTGTATCAATATTTAGGGCAAATGAAGACTTCAGAAAAGAATGTATGGATAAAGTGGATGTTTAAATTAAGATGAAGAGAGGAACTTTCACGTTTAACTCCCATACATCAAAGCTGGTGCTAAAATAATAATACATGATATTATCTTATCAGATTTAGATAGAACTCATTTCATGGAATAAATGTCAGATACGAGGTTTCGATTTATAACTATCGATATGATGAAACTAATACACCTAATTCGTACTTTTTTTTGTCATCACCACCTTCTCAATGACGCCAAGTTTCTATTGGGATAGCCATAGCGAACCGATCTCCATGTCATTATATCCTGGCGCACATATTTCAGTATCTGGCAAACAAACTTCTCGTACATTCCATACTACTTGTGTTGATATTTTTTATAAATATTTCATCATTCATTCTTTCCACGTGGCCTTACCATAACAGTGCTTCTTTCTTCGTCGTAAGCATTTGATATTTATTCTTATTGCGTTTTTTACCTTATGTTATCATTTATTTCTCTGTCGTACATAGTTTTCCAAACATTCTACTCAACGCTCTCATTTCTACTGCATCTATCGTACTTTCATAACTGTTTTACCATGTCTTAGTTTCGCTTTCACATCCTTAAGTTGAGACATATATTCCATCATGAGCTACCGGCTAGATTTTCTCGTTTTGCGCATGCACTAACGAAAAAGTTGTGGAGAAATGTAACATATGTTATGCATGGCTAAAAGGATGTTTAAAGTAAGATGAAGGGGGAAATGTAAATATGGTTTTGTCCATTGAAGAAATTAAATAACTAAACAAGTCAGAAGTGCGTGTATGAAAAAGGGTTGACCAAGGAAAACGTGACTTAATCAAGTTGTACATAATTTGGAAGAAATAATTGCTGGAAGCTTGAATAATTGAAAATTGAGCACGGCAAGATATATGAGTGCTGAAGAAGCGATCTATTTTTTTCTTTCTAACCCACAGAAAACATAGAGTAATAATGTGTAAATAAGATGGTACAGAACAAAGGGTTATTAACCAAAGTATACGCACCATGTCGAACTTCTTACGGTGTGCAACTGTATAGGTAGAATCCTCGAAACAAGAAGGCAAAAGTCCATTACGAGATTCTTACTAAAGGTTTTTCAAGATAATTTTAACTGTTCCGCGACACAAGAAGCACTAAATTTATATACCACCAATGAATAGAGCCCTGCAAGGAATCACCAACTCTTCTAGATACCAATATACAGAACAAACATCATGGAAAACACTAAGCCACGCGTGGTATAAAAATATTGAACCAACTGAGAGTTGAACCAATATGACACGATCGTCGCTGGACCGCCTCAACTAAACCAACACACAACCTATAGTTACGGTTCCATATTACAGAAGCGCACTTAAGATTGCTTCTTACCAATGACTTGTATTATCAATGATGACAAAATATTGAATGGTTTTGTAATCTCATAAGGAATCCCAGAAATTTGAAAGACTTTTTTACTTTCTCGTTCACATGATAATCAAATGCATGTCAAGAATCGTAATTGACACAAAAATCACGCATAACCTCAACGCCTTACAACGCTTAACCATTGTGTTCAATGAAATCGACGATTATAAGACTATTTGTACGTTTTCGACAGTAGGAATTAGTAGTTGATCTACATCGAGTCGAAAGACTGCATGTTATCCGCACTATTGAGAATATTCAGAGTACAAGAGAGTGATACTGTTGATCAAGCAACTTCAACCAGACGACGTTCAGCTCACCTCGGAATGTTGCGAACGACATTGCTTAAATAGCAATTTGCGCCTCTTTTCGCAAAAAATATTTGCTGCAAGAATCGAAGCCACAAAATCCGTAACAATGCTTTAAATAGAAGCATTGGAGAGCGACTTATAGATCGCATTGTAAATGCCGACAAATAGATATTTACAATTTGAATCAATAACTAATTGATAATAATAACGGATATATAATACGCAAAATGAAATACATGTTAAAAATGCGACATTAGTTTTTTTTTCATAGCCAATTAGTTTAATTACTTAACGCGCATACATATTATAAAACCGTGTCCCTTACGGGATATAGTATGTAGAGAAAAGTAGTATCCATACGTTTCTATCCAAAGAAACAAATTTCGTCTCTTCCCCATTCATACTTTTTTGCCTTCTTTCAAAATTTGATAGTATAGTCATTATTTCGCTATTAATTTTCTCTACTTGTCCAAAATATCTCAACTCTCCTTTCTACGTCTTATTAACAACATGCATTTTACCAATGTATCAATTTCTGACGTCTTCATTCCGTATTCTGTCAAAATGAAATAACACTAAATAAATTTTACTCCACAGCATTAATCTCATTTTTAGCCTTCTCCTACCATGCCCAAGTTTCACTCCCATACATTACTTCACATAAAAAAAATTACTTATAAAAATTACTTCATAACCGATTTGCATACCAAACTCTAAACGAGAAAATGTTGTTATTTTGTCAAGAGAAAAAAGAATTAAAAAAAATACACCGGTCTATTGAATGCCTATTCATTTCAAGATACACTTTTCATACATAAACATCAGTAAAACAAACAAAATATCAAAAACATTCCTTTGCGATTTTACATTAAAGGCAATTCGGAAATACAAACTTAGATCTCACTACGCCATATCCCTTTTATCTTTAGTAATATGAAACGAAACATCAAAAAATCTTAAAAATATCATAGATCAATAAAAACATTACACATCCGAACCAGTTGAATTGAGAGCTGAGAGATTTAAAAGTTCAAGCGAAACCATTAAAATATCTGGAAAATGATTTTTTTATTAGCATACCGCTGGTACCGCCTCGCTTACTCGTATTATGTTTATTTTGAATTCATTGAGAAAAAAGTTCAGAGGTTACACGATACGAAGTTACCGCAACGTGATGAAAACTTAAAAATGCCAGTCGTCATGGGATACGGTCCGCGATTCGTAAAGCCTTGTGCCAATTCCGATAGCCAATAGTCGCAGTAACCCGATACGCTATTCCTTGTATCGTGTTGCAGCCAAGGATTGTGGAGAAGCCAACCGCAGGCTGCACAATGCGACAAATGCATGCATTATTTAGATAACTCACAATAATTTGATAAATGGCAAAGATTATTTATTTTTATTAAATCAAGTTTAAAATAAATTAGAGGAATCGAGAAATCCCTTCTACTTGAGCGAGTCCAAAAGAAATTTCTGCTACAACTTTATTGCAAAGAGTATGGATTTTACCCATGACTCTTTTCCACGCGTTGTGGGTTTGATACTCGTTGGTTCCGAGATTTTTTTAAATGGTTAATGGTTGGCTTGAGGAGATTGCCGCCTGACAATAAACCCATCAGATTTTTTTACGATGAAGTGTTTTATAAATATTAAATAAATATGTGGTTGGTTATTAGATATTTCCGCAGAACAATAAACCCTTGTACTGTATACAACGAATAATATGTAATACAGTAATAATGTAATACAGTAATAGAGAACAACTATCCAATAAACCATTGCAGCATATTTGCGGAATGAAGTCGGTTAAAAAAATTCTGCTTAAGGCTTACTATATTAACAAGGGATGAAGGGATGTTCAAAAGGGTTTATAGAATGACAAAACATGTGTTCCAGCCAATGTAACCTTACTTTGACTAATTGTATGTTATAATAGGAATGGGTAGTTCTTTGATACCTAAATCTAAGGGATGATGTTGACGTGTTGTCCCAGAGGGAGTTCGCAAACTATAGTTGAACAAACTCAGGACAGTCAAAATGGAGAGTGACAATCTTGAATAAAACGACCAGAGGTGTCAATTTTCTTTTGTCAAATAAAACAACTTATTTAAATATATGTGATGTGTTGAGTTAGATGAAAAAGAGCACTTACGTACCGGCTTGTTTGTGCTCCCCTGATGATAAGGTGAAAACCTCGCAACCGGTAGGGTTATACCATTTCATAAAGTGGAATAAACAGTGTGTGATAAAACAAATTACAATTTTTTTTAAATGTGATAAAAATAACAGCGTTGTGTGGAATGTATAGAAATATTATGCATGACAAAATAAGGAATGTACACATTAGGAGAAAATACGGATTAAAAGAAGACACAGTGCTTAAGATGATTTGGCAACGTAGAAAGAGATAATTATGAAAGATTTACAAAAATAATTCATAGTAGTATAAAAAGTAAAACAATAATAAAAAGATAATTTAAAACCCCCGTTTAGAGAGCAGACTCTTCACAAGGTAGCTCTAGCTCAAGATTAGAACCCACTATTATTGACAGATTAAAAATATTACAAAATAAATATATACAAGTTGAATGTAAGTAAAGGGAGGTGGTAGATGCGGTCGTTAGATAAGGTACTTCCCCTCACCTGCATATGTTTATAAAATAAACATTTGGTAAGAAAACCAAAAAAAAATTCACCAAGTTAACACATTCGGCTTTAGGTGTAGTTTAGTAGTGTATGTACGAGTATGTAGTGTTCAAATATAATCATGAATTTTGATGACATCCCCCAAAAATAGTTTGATGTCACGTGTCTCCTAAAGTTGCAAAAGCTACCCACATATCGAAAACTTTAAGGCAGACCATTCCACACCACAGAACCTGTAAGAGAAATTTGGGAAAACTTTAAAAAAGTGTTACGGTCAAGGCCTTTGTATAGGATAATATGCATTGAAAGGTGTATATAACATATATGGACGTGACAAAAAGATAAGATGTATGTCAGGACCGAATGAAGTTCATATCTATTCTCTTTACCTACCCCAATATGGGTATGGTGTGATTGTGATAATTGTATTGTATTTTATTACACTTTCGTAGTTTACAGTACAACCTGGCAGACATATTGGCATGTGGCAATCTCTTCCAACCAACCAGAAAAATGTTAAGTGGCCTTAAGTGAAAATCAGACTAGAATCTTCAATTGAAAAATCTGGGTTTCAATCCGCAATCTCCGGGTCGGGACACATGCGTCTTACCATCTAGGCCACAGAGTTAGTCATAATGATGATGTACAATATTTAATATATACGAACTTTTAATTATTCAGCTCTATAACAAGTCAAGATAATTTGTATTTACACATTTACGAGTACATCGAAATATTTTCAAAAACTTTTATTTACGTATTTTTGGCCTTCTTATTCGATGTATAATTCGTCTTCTATTTTAAATTTTAGATATATGAAGGCTAAACGGGCATGTTTTTAGGATTTACTTTAATGTCATAAAGGTTAGCACGTAAACTGAAACGAGAGAAAGGTTTCTCGCAATTTTCCACAATGTAACACGATAATTTAACACGACTTCTTTCACCAAATACAATATACTTGAAATTTATGATAAATGGGCATTCTGATTTTAAATTTAAATTTATTCAATCGACTGTTACCTGGCAGTGCAATCAAATAACTCATAGCTAATAAACAGTGTTAAAGAATTTTATGATACTAAGCAATATATTTTTATTAAATTGTTACTTAATAGTCGAACGAAATAATGTACATAGAATCCGCATTAACTATGCACGTGAAAAATAACTTTAAAAAAATAGGTACTATGCGTATCCAGAAAGTAAGTGTACTGAGGCTCTCACGACCGGATGGATTTTATTTTCGACATGTTGGCTACACTTCCGTATAGCCTGACCCTTCCCCTCCGCAACGAGACCGGTTCGAGGTCAGTACGTTGAGAAGTGTCGACGCGACAACACGTTTCGGGAAAAATGTCAATCCAATCTCCCGCCAAGTGTGAAATACGCGGCTTCATCCGTTATCTTGTTTGGAAGGAAAAACCTCCGGTTGAGGTTTATAATGAAGTGAAAACTGCATATGGTGATTAAGCTATGAATCGTACGAGTGTGTACAAGTGGTGTCGCGAGTTTAAAAACGGTCACGTCACACCTCTTCACCCTCCGCCAAAAAGTTCAAAACCACAATTTCAGCCAAGAAAATCATGGCATCCGTGTTTTGGGACTGTCAAGGCATAATTTTAATTGAATATATGCCTCAAGGGGAGACCATTAACTCTGCAAGATACTGTGGGACCCTAAAAAAATTGCGGAGGGCGATTCAGAACAAGAGGAGAGGCATGCTGACAAAGGGAGTCTATCTGCTGCACGAAAATGCCAGACCACACACGGCCAACGCCACGAAGGAACTGCTCGCCTCGTTTAAATGGGATGTCCTGAACCATCCCGCGCATTCCCCTGACCTAGCACCTTCAGATTACTATCTCTTTACCTCCCTGAAGCTGCACATGGGTGGAAAAAGGTTTTCAACCGACGAGGAGGTAAAGGAGGAGATGGAGAAGTGGACGGAGGGGTTGGCGGGAAACTACTTCGAGGAAGGCATCAAAAAGTTGATACCCCGCTTCACCACCTGCATTGAGAGGAATGGTGACTATGTCGAAAAATAGCTTACATATGTACTACGGTAACCACGTAATTTTTTTGTTTAAATAAAAAAAATTATAACCTACAAAAATTCAGTACACTTACTTTCTGGATATGCCTCGTATATCAAAAAGTTTTTTTTTTCAACTTTTAACTTGTCAGCGCAGTAACATAGTGATTTTCTAAATTTGTTAGCACTTAAATGTATTGTATTACGCTTTTTTTATACCATATCTAGTGATCTCTTCAATCGTAGCAATCTCTTCCAACCAACCAGAAAGACGTTTAAGAGGCCTGAAGCAAAAACCAGACTGGAATTATTTTTAAAATGAACAGATGCCGACGGGAATCAAACCTTCAAACCCCGAGTTGTAAGACTGGTGTCTTACCAACTGGGACACGGGTGTCGGATAAGGTGTCTAAACTAATCCTAAACCAGTTTAACTTGTAAGCCTTTTCTGGGTCATTTAATTTATTGATGTACTGCCGATTTGTAGGTGCATAACAGAAAGTATTGTATTGTGTTATGCAAAACTTTCAAATCATTTGTCATGACATAGTACAATCTGGCTCTCTTGCCAATATCTTTCAATTAACCTGAAAGATGTTAAAGAGGCTTGAAATGAAAACTAGACAGTATATTTTTTTTAAAGTGGTCTCACATTGAACCGGTAACCTCCGAATCAAAAGACAGGCTTTTACCAACTAGATCACGTAGGTCATCATTACATTCTTGTAACGCTATTTGAATGACAGATATTTATGTAATAGCACAATATAAATTCCTAGATTATGTATTCAAGTGAAAAATATTATTTTGATTTATTGGATCAAAAAAACACTTGATATCTTTCTACTGGTTTTATTGAGTTAACTGTACGTTTCGCTCATAAACATCTACAGAACACAAAACATTATGCTGACGTTCATAGAGCTAAATGCGTTTGTAACCTTAGTAAAACTAGTAGATAATTGTAAAGTATGTGATTTATGGTATACATGTACGGGGTGTGCGCGCCGGCGAAGTGATGCGCATGCGCGCAACTGACATAGCGAGCGAATCGCAGGCTCAGATTGATTACACATCATCTGTTATTTATAATCTTATAAATATAATTGTTAACTATTCTAAAGAACCCGGCTTTCTTTTGAGAATTCCTTACGCTACAACATACAACAAAGCATTTGGTTATTACAAAATAAATCGAAAAATAATCAATATTAATATAATAGAATTTTACTAAGAATTCACTGTTGAAAAAGTAATAAGTAAAAAACATGTTCCTTTTGTGTAATTTATACGTTGTATTGACGCTCTCCTTCTATCTTTCGGTTGAAGCCGGAGGAGGTAGACTTTAAAAAAATTACTATTATGTTTATTTATTAATTATGAATAAAAAAACACAATTAATGAAATAAACCACCCGACTTGTGTTTTTATAAATAACAAAATTTTGATTTCGAAAAGACATAAAACATTTATTAATAAGATTGAAAAAAACTGATAATTTGCTTGTCCCGGTAGCAAAGCAATCAAGGATTACTGCTCCCTCGGGTCCGGCGCAGATTCACTGCCCCGTCTGGAGTATCTGCTTTGGCTGTTGTATCACCGCCAGCCAGTATCGGTCGCACATAAAGCTGAATGGGGACATTATCAGAAGACAAGTTGTTTGGATGCGTAGTCTAGGGGGGACTTCTCAAACGTTGCCAATATGTAACGGAATCTTTTAGCGGTAAGAAAGGAAACATTAAATAAAGAAAAATAAACTTCAGAAATATTTTATATCGGTCTAAATTCAAACACTTTATTTGTTGCACATATTTGGACAGCACACTCGACTAATAGTTAAAAAAAAATAGTGCCTCAAGAAACTAAAAGAAGCCAAAAATACTAAATAAAATAAGATAAGCTGTATTTTATAATATTTAAAGCCTTTATTGGTATACTACCTTGATCAATAAGTTTTAGGACTTTATTCATAAAATCTAAAATACAAGTTTATTCCTCAAAATCGATATGGTCCCCTTCAAAGTACCCCCATCGACTGCAACGCACTTACGCCAGCGCTCAATCCAATCCTCGAAACACCGCTGGTACTCAATTTTCGGTATGTCCATCAGAGCCTTCTTCGATTTTTTCATGACATCCTCTCGGGTGCTACCAACGCTCGTTCCGCGAAGCGGTTTTTAAAGTCGGTTGAACAGAAACCAGTCGCAGGGAGCCAGATCAGGTGAAATCAAAGGCTGCTAGATAGTAGTCGTGTTGTTTTTGGTCAAAAACTCATGGAAATCATGTCTTTCGCGATTTCAACGCGGTCCTTTTTTTGCATGAAATTGAGGTCTTTCGGCACCAGTTTTGCAGCGACACGTCTGAGGCCTAAATCACTAACCAAAATGTCTTGAGCGGATCCATAAGCGATGTTCAAATCCTCTGCCAGCTTTCTGATGGTCAGTTTGCGGTTTTCGGCCAACATTTCTTTGATTTTATCGATGTTTTCATCGGTTTTCGACTGCCACTGCGTTCATCCACGACCGACTCATGACCACTTCTGAAGCGTTCGTGCCACCGAAAAACACTTCTCCAACCTTTCCAAGGTCTGCGGATCGTTAAATACGTTTTTCACACAAAATTTAATGCAAACTCGTTAATGCACAGTTGATGCCATTTTCAAACTTGTAAAAAATCGAAAACATGCACAAAGGTAGATGTACTCAGTACAGCGTAAGTTTTACAAATGTCAAGCTATAACGCTGAAATCTGGAGGGAAGTGTTAATGATAGATGTGGTAACCTACCAAAAAAAAAAGAATTCCAATCGGGTGACTGACAGCGCCACACGGTGGCCGGTCCTAAAACTTTTTGATCAAGGTAGTAGCACTGTACTAAATTACTGTACTAAGTACTAGGCCGTGCTCTTCGAGACGCGTAATACGCTGAGATCGTCTGGGTCTCTCATATAAACCGTTTTGTTGAGTCACATAGACCCAGTTATCAAAACGGCGCTTTTGAAGTGACTAATCCAGTTACCCGATTTAGTCTTCCCTTGTAGTGTTGAAGGGATATTAATATTAAAATATACAATATTTTTGTAAAGGCTTCAAAGAGTTAAATGCGCCTTTTGAGTAACTATGCACACCGAAAGGTCCTTTAGAAATAATTAGATTGCTGAATTATCAATAAGAATTTTAAGTACGAGTAAATAATGAAAGAAAAAATAAAGGACACAAAAAACGACATTTTTTAACATGAACGATAAGCTGTCAAAGGTTTTATGCATTGGGATTTTCGATTAATCTATTAAAATACAGTAATTGGGGATGCTCTAACATACAACTTTGCACTTATAACCTTATTTATTCAGACATACAATTTCTGAGATGAGCACTCTATTGATGATATATCGTCCACAGATCAGCCTTTGATATTTTTTTACAAAATTCGACCTTGTCACTTCGTGTTTCGAGCTTATAAATATGCCTTGTCACTTCGTGTCTCGAGCTTGTAAGCAACTTTAGGCAAATCATAAAAATCAAACTTTTGTATCTTTTTTATAGATTGAACACCTCTGGGGCACTAACTTACTACTATTATTGATCTTAGAACTGTTGGAATCTCGAGTATCTGATGATGCAATTATGGCAAAACTGGTTTCGCGCCAACTTACAAAATGGCGTATGATTTATTCGTCATATCAGACGGCAGACAATGGGCGCTTTGTATGTGTCGTAAAATTTAAGCAGTCCATTTTGTTTGTGGTCAGTGCAAAGGAACATAAAAGAATAACAAAAGGGCAATATCAAATAGATTATGATCATCTGCCCATTCATAAAGAGCAAAGTCGTGGTAGTGATGCAGGAAACTAAAAGCTCTGGAATATATAATTGTCCACTTCCCTAAATGGCGAGAGTTTATCGAGAAGGTAATATTTTTCATCCTCAAAAAATCTGCTTCAATCCAGGATTCCGAATTTGCAACTTTTAAAGACTCAAATATGTTCCACTTCATGGTATTACCCACTCAAATCTAATATCAAGAAATATAAAATGTAATCATAACACATAATTGGAAATGTGGGGGGGGGGCATATATAAATAAATATTTAAGATAAATTTTATTACGTAAATTCCACTGATATGATTATATTATCGCGACTCGAATTTCGAGCTCCTCTACCAGTTCTCGGGGAAACTAAACGTTTATTATAATACATGAAATACATACAATATTTAACCTAAAAGCCGTGTTAAAGATTACCTCTTTGGTAAAGTAAGTACAACAAATATTTTCCGATCCGGAGATTGCGGGTTTGATTCCCGTTGGTACCTTTTTTTTTAAAAAAAACTGTCACTTCGGATTTTACTTCATGAACATTTTGTTGATTGGTTGTATGAGATCACCACATTTCAACTCGCCAAGTTGCACTATATACAAAAAAGTGTAATACTATAACACAAAGTTGCAGGTTGTCTCATATATAAATTAATATTAGAAGAAGTGTCGAAGTGTTTTGGGATATCCTGTGACTTCATAACGTGTTTATTTCGGTTGATCGCCTTTTAGATTTCTCCAGTGTCTATTTTTAACATTCTGAAATTACTATGCAGATTTTTTTTAACTATTTTTGTTATTGATGGTCGTTTTCTGTAATACAACATTTCAAATTCAAAATAATTAGTTGGATAGACTCCCCTCACCATACACCCTTAGCACAAATTATTCATAAAAATATTAAACATACTACTAGTCAAAATGTTAACATTTAAAAACGCACCTTTTTTTCATAACGATAGATGTAGACATTTTAGTTGCTCCAGGGGGAAGCTAAAATCAGGAATATTTTAGATTTATCAATGTTGACGTTCTGTATTATTGTTTTTTTTAATGTAACATGATAAATTGAAATCAGTTTTTATGTTTGATATACTTGAGCCATATGTCTGTATCTGTTTAAATCATAAATCTTTTTCCGTTTTGTATGTTCCGTATGCATTCAAGATTTCCGTTCCGTGTGCATTCAAGATTTTTTTTTCAATTTTATTGTTGATTTTCATTTTTGTAATGGGATATATTTTAAAGTTTATTTTTTAATTGCTGGCACTATTTTAACTCTTTTTTTTTCAAGTAAATTTTTCTTAATATTTGTATTGAATTTTGATTTTTTTGTAATAGATGTTGCCGTTAAAAATGAATAAATTACATTTTTAAATTCAAATGGCGTGTAATTATTTGTCATGAAACTTGTATTCGAAGAGTCAGATGTCGCGTCGAATTAACAAGTTATTAATATTAAACGTATAACCATATCTGACAGCTTTTGTAAAAATTAATTCCAACATTATTTGAAATACATTTGCCTCGACTGTCACAAATGTTACATTTTGCAAAACACTGAAAATGACAGCGACACTGTCAAACTTTACAGCCGGCATTTTTTTATTACAATTTAACCTGAATTTTATAAAAGGTCATTCATTATTGTTTCGTGGCAAAAAATACTTAAACCATTTAATATAACAAAAAATACTAAGCCGTTCGAAATAATTAAATTATTTTATAATTAAATTTTACAATTTTTAAAAAGGGTCCGGATCTCTCCACTTATACCTGCTAGACAATATGGAATATTTCATAAAATATATATTTATAATACAATAGCTTTAATTTAATTGGCTAATTGCATAAAAAATTGTAAACTATTATTTTGATATTAGCATCAACAGTAGATAAAATGAATATCAACGCGTGTTCTACAAAAATGTTCATATTTATTGAAAAATTGTTCGCGATTTTCTATAAGAATAAAAAACAATTTACATAGCGCCTGAAAGCTCTAACAGTTGTTAGTGAATATTTTATCCGTAATATTTTGACAATTGTTTTAATGCTTGTGTTAATCTTTTTTTCTTAGAGTACCGTTCAACATATCCGAATTGGTGATTCAGACATAATAAAAAGCGTGGCCGGGAGACAATATTGTCTTGGGTCCTAGTAATCGACTCTTTGAGTTTAGAACGACTAGAGTAGGCACGGAACTCGCCGTTATTGCACGTGTTGATAACACTACCGCGCGTACGAGACAACATTAGCAAACGTACTTGATGCGTGCAAATATTGTTACCTGAAGAACACTTTTACCAGACTGGGAATTTTTTTTTGGTGTCCATCGAGAATCGAACTCCAAACCCTTGGTTGGAAGTCAAGCGTCATAACAATTAGGCCACGGAAGTCGTCAGAAATATTAATACGTTTACTATCTTAACGGGAATTAATATAATTTTTTTTACTCGGTAATCAATTTTTTTACAAGGAAATAAATTAGAATTTTCTCTAAATTTGTACTCAAAACTAAAAACTATTTTCTCTAAATTTGTACTTAAATTTTTTGTCAAATTATTTATTTAATATCCTTAACATAGCCCTATTTAATTTTAAATGCCAAAACTTCAGGCATCTAATATGTATTAAAACAGTACTTAAAAGTTTCACACATTATGACCCATCATTAAGTAAATCTAGTCTCACACACAATACATTATCTTAAGTGTAAATCTGGATAATATATTATATTATTTCCTAATCTTATTAAAACTTCACAAACCTTTCTCACCAACCTTACAATCATGTAATAAAAACTCTCTAATACTTTTATTTTTTCCACATCAATTAAAAATATAGTTCAAACCGGACTTTCCACATAATCGCACTCATTCAACTATGTTAGATTGTTAATAATCCCGTAGTGTTTCCACAATTTCTATTAAATTGTAAATTTATTGTAGAACGTTGTTTTTATATGTAGTTGTTAAATCTCGTTTGGTTTATTTTGTGACAACTGTTATTTTTTATGGCATTCGTGAACTCTTCTTAAATACTGGTTTAAAATCTGGTCAGGACCACCGTTGAGGGTAGTGCCGCCAGTTTTCCACTTTAATTGTATGATTTCTCTCTCAAAATCGAATGTTCAGGTTTCTCATCCATGATACGGATTCTGGAGTAGTTCGATGGATCTCCTCTGGTCCCTGCAAGAATGAATATATTGAACACTCCTCCACGATATGACACGGTATAGATTCTTCTACATGAGCATTATGGGGAATTGATGAAACCCCACCTATGCGAGGCACTACAACCGTGGTCACACCAAAGATAATTCAGGGCAGAGCAATAGTAGCAGCGTAGCAGATCGAATCCTTGAAAAATCAAATCCTTGTTAAGATCACTCACAAAGTGAAGATATCGGACCAGGGACCGGTTCCATTGTTGTCAACGAATATTTGATGATTTCACATTTCTTTTAATCTGATCGTTGAAAATTTATTGGTCCAGGAAGGTCGTCAAGTCGGGTTAATAATAGAACAATTTATATAGCGATGTTCAGAGCTTTTTAAAAAGTTTTAAACTTTCTTCTTCAAAGCTAATAACTTTCCTCAAGAGCGTTCTCACTCGAGAGTCGAATTCAATTTTATTGATAGTATAAAAATATTATAAGGAAATACAACTCGAGTGTAAGGAAAATAAAATTGGTAGCAGCAGTCATTAGATTAGGAACTTCCCCGCTTCTGCATATTTTTAGAAAAACATATCTAGTAAGAAAATCGCAGAAAAGTTACTAAGGGAAGACGAACTACAAAGAAACCTTTGTAGATCTTCCGATATGTGATAAGAACACATTCGGCTTAAGCCGGAGTGTAGTGTATGGACGATTGTGAAGGGTTCTGTGATAAAATACATAGTTGGAATCTAAAGCCGTCGAAGTTCTACATATATAGTATACACTTCAGCGATGCAATAGCGTTTTAGAGATTTAAAATCTGTGTTTTACTTAAATATATCAATAAATTTGGAATGATCTTGAAATGCTACAAAAATGAGGGAGCAATAATGTGTCATTCGATGTAAAAGAACGAGACGCTCCTTAACGGTGAATGGTACAGACATACTTCTGAAGATGTTTACCTAAATCTACGAAAAGTAGTCGACCAAAAGGTTCGTAAACAAGACGCAAAACTTCAACTGAACAAGGTAACATACGTTAGCAGCATTTAATGGTGTGTAAATAAGTAAGATATTTAAAAGTAAAGGCACTGTGGGTGCTAAGTAATAACACTAAAACGAAGTAGTATGTTAACAAGTCATTAAAACACCGTTCAAGAGCTTTTTTTTTTATACAAATATTATTGACAAATTGCGTTGAGTTGACAAACAGGTGGAGAAATTTAAATGTATTATCTGATAATTACTTGTACGTTGATGTGTTATTTTTTTTACTGAATAACATTTTCGTTGTATACAGCACAACCTGACGGAAGTATTGCCATGTGGCTATCTCTTCTAGCCGGTCAGAAATTTGTTAAAACAATAATTTTGTGAAAACCAGACTGGAACCTTTTTTTATTTAAATCTGGGCACCGACGGGAATCGACCCCGCAATAATAATTGATAGGAGTGAAAAATACTTTTTATTATAGGTTTTATAATAGGAATTATGGAAACTGCAGTTTTAATAATTCATTTGTATTTTGATGACATGTAATTAGACTTAAAATTATTTAATACTACTTTTTTCAAAAAAGAATAATACTTTTCAAAAAAAAAAAGTTTTATACGAAGGTTTTGGATTCAATTCACTAATCCAAAACCTTCGTATAAAACTTTTTACGTAAAAAAATAAAAAGATTCCAAGTTGGTAAATGAAGGTCCGATTACTGGAATTGATAATAATATTTTGTCCCGGCCACGCTCTTCAATATCTACGAATTTCACGTACACATTGTATCACCGCGCAATACGCTGACGACACAGCCTTTCTCTCTTCATCGAAATATGAGTCCGTATCCCACAACAGACTGCAAGACTTCATTCCCATTCTGGAGCACTGGTGCACCAAATGGAAGATCAAAATAAATCCCACCAAAAGCACAGCAGTCCGCTTCTCACGCAGATACATCAAACCCATCAGAACTCTTAAACTCTTCGGCCAGAGCGTCCCATGGTCAAAACACGTAAAATACCTAGGCCTCACATTAGACAGTAGACTCTCGTGGCATAAACACGCCCTCAATATCAAATCAAAAGCTCACGGAACACTCAAATCATTATTTCCCTTGATCAGTAAATACAGCAAACTTAGCACGCGCACTAAACTCCACCTATATAAAGCGATCGTCAGACCGCAACTGACATACGCCCTTCCGGTCTGGGGCCACGCGAAGAAAACAACGCTACATCACATTCAGATCATTCAAAACAAAGCCCTCCGCATAATTTTAAAAGCACCCTACATCGTCCGTAATTCAAGACTCCACGCAGATACCAAACTACATACTATCCCCGAACATATGCGCGCTCTGGCCGAAAGGTTCTACAGCTCTATATCCCGTCATCCCAACCCAGTCATAAAAGCCTTAGATAACTACAACGCGAACACCAGTTACAGACACACTCGTCCGAAATCAATATTGCGAATCATCCCTCCGACCCCCCCCTCTTTAACTCTAATCATCCCCCCAAATGACCCCCCGATTGTCACTCTGAACACCCCATCATCGATAATTCCTCCGGCAGACAGTTTACCCCCATAGGCAACCGCATTTCTCACCTTCAATAAACATTTTCTACACCTTAATATATTTATAAAAGTCACACACATTTCCCCACTCATTTACTTATCTACATATACTATATTCATTCTTATAATTTATTCACAATTCATTTTTTCATTTTTTTTTTTTTTTTTTTTTTTTTTTTTTTTTTTTTTTTTTTTTTTTTTTTTTTTTTTTTTTTTTTCACCCATTCAATATAAAACAGTGTGTGACGACACAAATTTATGTATATTTGTATTTAATATTATGTATATATCATCATATTTATATATGTATTTAATCGTTTATAATTTCTCATAATCATTCATAAAATCAAAACAATTACCACAAACCTATCCTTTCCCGATTCCCAAAAAGATCCAAAAATTTCCAATAAATATCTTAACAGTCAGAACTTATCCGATGAAGGAGTAAGGTGTCCTACCATCGGACCGAAACTCCGAACAAGCTATCCATCACTTGAAAAACATAAAATAAATTAGTTACTCAGACACATAATTACTTAAAAATAAATTAACTGGAAAGCTTTAACAAACCATAGAGTGAGAACTTCCGTGTCTTAGTTGGTAAGACGCCTGTCTTCCAATCCGAAGGTTATAGGTTCAGTTCCCATTGGAACTCAATTTATTTTAAAAACAGTTCTAGTCTGATTTGCCCTGCAAACCTCTTAAGCATATTTCTGGTTGGTTGGAAGAGATTGCCACAAGATAATAAACCCATCAGGTTGTATTGTATACAATACATTAAGTGAAAACGGATATAAGCAAACATATTCGTATATCGAAGCAAACCTGATGATCTCCAAGTCGCTAAGAAGCGTGCTTGCCAACACAATATTCAATTTATAATATATTTTAGCAATATCAAAAAAAATAATATATTTTATTTAAAATATAAAAAGGAGCTTACTATTTCAGCAAATATCCTTGTGCTTTTCAATTCCCGCATATGGTTTAAAGGAGATATTTACCTGAAAAGAAAAAGAAAAATCGTCAATATTTTAGGAAATAAATTGAAAAATCCAAAAAAAATTTTAACTGAAAAAACATTTATTTTTAAATCGAGATTAAAATATAATAACTTAAAAATAAGTCAATGTAAAAGTGGGCGGCTTTTAATTTATAAAGTAAAGTCCAAAAGTTTCTGCCTTAACCACTTGATAGTTGGATTTTTAACACAATGATGAACTGTGAACGAATAAATTCTATACGAAAATATATGCCGTTCGGAGAAAACAAATTGAAACAAGATCTGCCCAAACGACGCTCGGGAGAAACACTCCCAACAAGTCGAAACAAGATTTGCCCGAACGAGGCTCGGGCTCGTCAGTATAAAAAGAAACTTCGTGCCCGCGAAAACTGGTAAGTGGTTATAAAACTAAAGCGTATATAGACATATACCTCATCGGCCACGCCCACCGCACAGGCGATGTTACAGTTAAAATTTGGTACCTCTGCCCTCAGTCGTATATCAACTAAAGCCGACAGACGACGTTTTGTCAATGTTCAAACTTAAATATCGCGCGGTTACAGAAACGTAAAGATGTTCAGATGCTATATATGGAGAATATTATCTGTCAAAGTCCACTGAGAAAGATTGAGCTAAACAGTTTCACTTAGGCAGGTAATCCATTGAAGATGGCCATCATCAAGCCAGACCAGCAGAGCACTCATTTAACTTAATGGTATTGAAAAATTAGTTAATATTTTTTAATGGTATTGAAAAATTAGTTCATCGTTCTGAAAATGTATTGAATAATCATTTTAATGTTTCATTCCTTATTGACATCCTTGGAACGGAAATATTTGGACTTTAATACGTAGTTGAAAGATTTCTTAAATTTTTTTTGTATTTTTTAAAACAATAATTCTAAGATACATATTTTAAAATTATTACTTAATATAGTATTTGAAAGTCAAAGATAAATAAATATGTGATATATTTGTTTCACACGTAGAATTCAAATATTTCTTTGACAAAATAAATAATTTTAGCAATAAATTATTCAAATTAAACAAATGTTCTTCAACTTAGATTTTCTAAAAACTTATATTTAACATTAGGATCCTGTTCTCAGATTTCTCAGCCAAATTTGAGACTCACTGTTTTCGTGGAATGCTGTTATTATGCCAGCTTCAGTTAAAGGTCAAAGGATTTTCCAGAAAAAGAAAGGGGAAAATAAGACATTTGGTAGAATTGAACTGGACTATATTGGGCAATTAGAGGAAGATTTAGTTAGTTCTGGGTTGTTAAGTAGAATTAGCTAATGAATGTAAACGTTACGCACGTGTAACATGAACATTTATAAGTAAAAAGGTAACCGAATTCTATGAACTTTTATTAGATAAAGTATTTAGTTTCATATGACGACTATTTTTTCTCAAGAAGTTTATCTTAACTGATTGGTATTTCGAAAATAAAACAAAAAAAAAATCTTATAAGATTCGTGGTAAATAGTGTAATAATTTGACACGATTTTGATGTCGCTGTTGAGATTATGATGCGGTTGAAATAATACATTTGATAACTTGGGATTTATGTGAATCCGGAGTGTAAATGGTTCAGCTGAATATAATATTCAGGTCAAATATACGTGGGTCAAATATTATGATTCTGGAATGTTACCATTTCTCAGGTCTTGTCTAGTGAAGTAATCACTTATATTCTCAAAATGGAGGCGTTTTGCATTGTTATTTATTTGTACAGCAAGGTTGGCATTTTATTGTATATTAAAACGTTATAAAATGTAAATGTTGTATCGTAGACAATAGTAAAAGAAATAAATACTAAAATTGAAAGATAGTTTTTGTGGTCGAAGTCATTTATTTTAAAAAAGATAAATATTTGATTAATATGTTTTTTTCGAAAAATAATATCAAAATAGCTCGATCTAACGGTAAATAAAGAGCCCGAAAACTGAAAACAATCTTCAAGCGATCTAAGTCGCAATCAAGTCTCTTTTGTTAATTGTTAAAATCCTTAATAGATTGTATGAAGTGAAAAACTTGTATTCTGAAACTTAAAATAACATACATTCCATTTTGAGACATGACGTGATGGTGTGTAAGTTCTAAATTTAAAACAGTTTTCATTTTAGTTCACTACAAACGATATCAATATTTGCATTCATGAAAATTTATAATGGACGAATTCATTCACTCTGTGAGAATTTAACTCTCAAGTACAACATAAGTAATTTTGTGAGAATTCGAATTTAAAAAAAAAACCTGTTCGCTACTTAAGTTAACGAGGGGGAGATATCTATCGCATGATTCCGGTACCAATGTTGATTAAATTTTTATTATATTTTACGCATTATCCATGAATCACTTGAATTTTTAAAATACCTGAAAAATCATCTCATTACTCATACATCCAAGAACATGTTTTTTTACAACTTGATTTCGTATTCTTGATATGTAAACAATTACTTATCTTGAAATGTTTTAAATGTGTAATCATTTCTTATTTTACTTATTAAAAACCAATTTTGTGCAAATTTACGTTGACAATAATTTTTTCTGTTACTTTAGTGTATATTACGATAATTTTGACCTCACGTGGAACGTTGAAGGTCAAGATATGGACTGGCCTAGGAGGAGGCGTTTATTACCATTCCTATATTCTTGATGGAACGAAGAGGGTGTTTAATTTTAGTTAATAAAGTTATATATTTAGTTAATAAAGGTACACCAACGTAATTTAAAGAAACTTTCGTTACAAATTATTCAAACAAAGTTCTTTATATTTTGAATAGTTTAACAAAGGCGTCAAACGCTGTAAATATCTTTAATTTTTTACCGTAAAGTACAGTTGATTTTCCAAAATCATCTATATGAATGACTACTGTATAGTTAGTTATATATACCACTAGGCCATTTCCTTGTCGGGTGTCGGGGTATACTCTTAAATTTATTTTCAACGAATTTGAAGTATAACCATTTTAAGCTGCCATTTTCATTATATCGTCAAAATTTTATTGATTTAGAAGTGCAGCATTTAACATTCCATTACTTGATATATACGAGTATTATTATTTACTTCGAAACACACGTTTGATTTAACTGAAAAAAAGTGACACAAATCATAAAAACCAATCAATTATCGTTTATATTGAACAGGTAAAATCATGGAAACACGTCCATGATTTTACCTGTTCTCCGACTTTTTATACATACAAAAAATATAAAAGCTATGTTTAAAAATAGATAGTAAATACTAAGAAATTAAGAAATATTTTAGTTTGTTTTCACGCTAGTTACATTAATTTCTGCGACACGTGCTTCTGTCTCTTATCTAGAGGCTCTCATCCAATGAAAAATTAGGAGGTAAAAACACGTATCGCAGGATTAAACGTACATAATTAGTGGAATGGCAAAGAAAGTTATTATACACATATATGTTATAATGTAGTTTTTTTTTACACTTACGTAATTGTTTTTAGATGAAAAAATTAATCACTTCCTAATAATTGTTAGATAAGAGAATAAAAAAAAAAGAACGATAAATTTTTTTTATTCTCTTATCTAGAGGCTCTCTTCCAATGAAAAATTAGGAGGTAAAAACACGTATCGCAGGATTAAACGTACATAATTAGTGGAATGGCAAAGAAAGTTATTATACACATATATATTCTAATGTAGTTTTTTTACACTTACTTAATTGTTTTTAGATGAAAAAATTAATCACTTCCTAATAATTGAATTAAAAAACAGATGAATTATTTGATTTACAATTTCAATTCTCACTAGTTATGGATTATAAAATTATACAATCCTAACAAACATATCACTATTAAATTGTAACAGTGTCAATGAATTTTGCATGATGTTTGTTTACAACATAAAATAGAATTCAACAAAATAAATACCGATTCCATAAATATTAAAATTTACTACTAGATACATATAAAAATAGTCAAATAATATGTTTACAAGAGAAAACAATTCAGAGAAAACTCCTTCAATATCTAATTCTCATTATTCTTTTTTTATCTCGATTATTGGTTCTCGTTCAACGGAAAGAGCGTGTTTTTGTATATATTATGGGACGAGTAAGTCTGCGGAAAACGGCAAAAAAAGTCTCTTATCTCTTATAAGAATGGCAGGAAATAGGAGAAAAGAGAAACAAATGCAAGCGGCCCTCTTCTTCTCTGTCAGGGAGACTGAACAGGGGGTTTGTAAAGGAGGTATAGAGAGGGATGGGGCTTTAAATAATTCAACGTCTTTGGTTTTCCCCGCAGATAAAAAATGTAAGTAGAAAAGCGCAAAACGACAAACAAAAGGAAAATATTTATGCTACGGGAGAAGTGAGTACTCGAATTATAAAGAAAATTGTACAGAAAGCATAATCAGGCTTAAATCATTTGTCTTGGCAAACATAATACTTTCTAGAGACTACTACTGTTATGACAGAGATTAATGGAGACAAATGAGAGCTACTTGCGTTGTGTAGGAAATTATTGAGATATTTTACATGGAAATGAATAACCTACATTCTGAAATCGTTTTTTTTTTCATTTATTCTTCGGTTAAATTTAATTGATTAACAATTTGAAAAAAATTGAATATCAATATTTGTCGCTTTTTGAGATAATAGGAATTCTTCAATATTTCAATGAAAACAGCAATAAAGTAGTTTTAAATAACATTTTTTGGAAGAATGCATAACACAAACGCAGTGTTTATGCGGGTTAATTATTTATCAGATTTTTTTGGAAGAATTTATAACACAAACGCAGTGTTTACGCGGGTTAATTATTTATCAGAATTGTATTCTTCGGTAGCAGTTATTTAATAAACAACTTCTTAATAGATTCCGTTGGTACACCGTTTATAAAAAATCCAATACGCATGACTCTTTTAGGAATATTAATTATCACATACAATTATAAATTCAAAAAGTTAATTAACTGTAACAATAAAGCTAGTTATACAATTTGGTAATAGACCAGGTGCAAAAACTTACAAAAAGTGTTAAGCGTAAATAATTTCAAGACATCAAGATATATCTTTACGATCTTGGCAGTATCGTAATCTTGTTTTCTTCACTTTTTCATTACCTTGTCCTGGAAAAGAAAGGAGCAAGTCTCTGTTCTGTGAAATTACACCTATCACCACTTCCAAATTTGGTCTTGTTGCGCTTGACCCATTGCAATTTAACTATAAAAAAATAAACAAACTGGTTTTAATCAAAATACAATCACTCGTTCCCTTTTTTGGTGTGGACTTTCAATTTCATGTTATTCTTCGATTTATATTAAGGATACCGTGGTTAACGAAATTTAGAGGGAAAACAAATTTATATGCTTTAGTTTATTATTTAGGCACTTCTTACCGTCGTCGTCGTTGCTGGGCCTTATAATCGTGGCTCCCCTCGCCACTCCAACGCCAATTCAATTGGAAAGCGAAACTGTGTCGTGGAGTTTTTTTTTGTTTATTTTTAAGTGAGTGAGCCGTTGCATACCAGCAAACTCACCGATCACACCGCTGTACTGGATCCGATGGCGCACCGAAGTCAGACGATCGGAGCACACCGGCATGTTGTTTTTTTTTCTCTCTTTTTTATCATAGGTATTATTATATCCCGAATACTAGGCGGAAAAAAGCTTTTATCATTCGAGGGAAGTAGCACAGCATAAGATTTGAATCACGCGTTATCGGTAAGGATGGTCCTGTATAACTGATAAAACACTCAGAAACAGAATAAGAAAATGTAAAAGTAAAGACATGGTGAAATAGGGAAGATAGATTAAATGTTATTGATGGGACCACATTCAAAGAATGGGTGAGAACAGAATCTCTTGTATAGTTTCTCGTGGTTACCCCATAGGAAGCCGACAACGAGGCAGATCTCAAAGAGATGGGTGGAATAGCTTACAGTTCACATCTCAGAAATAATGCAGAAAAAACAGATCAAATCAAGAATCTTCTGCAAGAAAAAATTGTGTTCATTTTTTTTCTCGGGAATAATTCTGAAAAGTTTGATAAATTTTCGATAAAATATAAATGCCATTTTACATTTGAATAACAATTTATATATTTATTTAAATTAAATCAATAACACCAAGTTATTGTGATTTATCTCAAATTAATATTTTGTATTAAATTATGTTTTTAGTTTAAATGTTTTTATAAAGCCCATTTTTTGCATATAATTAACTGATCTTTAGTCACAAAATTAGTCTAAATACTTTGAAAAGAATTTTACTAAATCTTTGTCAAATTTTTTTTATTTAACACATATACTGTTTATTTTTAAATTGAGTTATTGTAATTAAATTTAAGCGATTGTTGAATATTTAAAAACAAAATATTATTTTACAGTTACGTACAATATAGGGTCAACTCTATAAAATAATAAAAAGGATAATTTATTAAAGAGGCTTTAAAGAAAACTCTACCCAGGGGAACTTTATATTAATCATAAAATATAATTTTATATTTAACCGGAGTTATTATTTTATGATTTTTCTGCACGTCAAATTGTATAATTCACTTATTAATAAAGTTTCAACAGTTTCTCTTAAAAGAAAGTAACATGCACGTTAAGAATAATTCATTTAAAAAATGTGTTTGATATTATTAATTGATTTGGTGTTTCTATTGTAGAGAACCATTTTTAAACAGAATTATTTCACACTAAAATATGATTAAACAATAAACATAAATTAAAGTGACATGCCTGTTTTGCTTTACAAAACCGTTGTATAAGGTTGTGGGGTTTGTGGGCATATGCTCACGTAGGTTTTCATGGATTTCGTGGGGATGGATTGTCTTTTGAATGTTTTTTTGCGACCATGTAACTTACTTCATTAACTTTTGTCTGATTGGTTGGAAGAGATTGTCGCCTGGTAATAAGCCCACCAGAGTGTATTTGCAATAAAAGTGTTAAATAAATAATCCCTTCATTCCATTTCTGTCCCACATTGTCACCCCATGCATTCTTCTCAGTGTCAACATTTATACAGCATTTATTTGGCTCACTTCAGTCTTTTCCACGTCCACGTGTCCACCGTTACATCAAAGTTGCTACTAAAATACTGTGGTGGACTATCATATTAGCAAACTTTGATACTGTCCGATTCGAGTGCATATGTTTTAGTGCCAAATTTCATTTATTTCCTTTCGCTACACGCAGTTCGATATCTGTCGTAGTTTTTCCATTATCTGAGAAAATTCTACCCAAATAGCAGAATTCCTCAACTTGCAATATGTTTTCATTATTCATCTGTATATCGCATTTACTTATCACCATGACTTTCCGTTTTGCAACATTCATTCTCAAATATTTCTCTTCTGTAATCTTCATTCTCCACTAACAACACCATGTCATCAGAAATCAGCACACATTCCCATTCAACATTTAGATGCCACGCATTGACTTCTATAATTCCTTCACACATGAACCTTTGTAAATATTAAACAACCAGTGTGACATAACGCATCCTTGCTTAACCCCTTTTGAGATATTAAACCACTCAGCAAAAACGCTGTTCACTCTAATACATGCCATATTTCCGGCTTATATTGACGCAATACCTCACATTAATTTTCATTCAACATCATATTAATTCAATATTTTCCATAGCTTGCATCTTATCATAGTCATGTGCTTTTCCAAGTTCACAAACGTGCTGTTTATGTTTTTATTTTTGGACGTATATTTTTCCAGTCATACACTAAGAGGAAATCTTATTCTTGCATACTCTTCCACTTAAAACAACCATCCTGAGCCTTCCACTATTTCTATCAGATTTTTTTATCCGTTGGTGTAATATTGCAATGTTTTATAATAACGTTCTGTTACTTTGCATTCAGAACTACATTATCCTCGTATGCTTCAACATAGAAAAGTTTCCAAACATTGGTTTCCATCGGAAGTAAAACCTAGAGAATGTCTTTGCCGAGACAATCAAAGTTATGAAAAGTTGCTGCCAATGTACGGACTCACCATCGAGGGTAAATCCTATTCAATTACAAACTTTCTGAAACGTGTAAGGATCTAGTTTCTTCATTCGAGTAAAAGGACTAAGAAGGTAAAATGAATACAATGACCACAAAGTAGAAAATTTAAAAGCAACTTCCATCAAATCATTTGTTTTACAATTAATGCCTAAAGAAGAGTATAAATTAGAATGAACAGTTCCTTGACGATAGTCTACAACAGTATTTTAGTACCAACTTGAAGTGTTAAATATTTCTCTCATTTTTTTAAAGAGAAAAAAAGTGGGCCATGGTATGATTTAACAAAAATTATCAAATTAAAGAAATTAGAGGCTTATCATGGTTTATGAGAATGAATTATCTCGAGAAAAAAATTACTTTCTCACTGCGAAAAAAAAAAGTTTTCCCATTAAGTCATTCTATTGGAGTTTCGTTCTTTTCTTTTTTATGATTTGCTATAGCGCTGTTTCCCGATGATTATGATCTCCTCAAGAATGCTTCCTTATTATTAGCTCAACTAAAAATAAAGGAGGTTGATGGACACGAATGTTGCTAATAAGAACGTCATCTGGTCAACTAGCATATACGCTACAGAAAAACATATATTTATATGTAAAATTGCCTAACCAGTCCAGAAATAAACCTCAAAAGCGTTTCATATTAGCTCAATCAAAATAAGAGAGGCTATAAGCTACAAAAAATCAGAAGTTCATTCTGGAAGTGTATTCACCAGAAATCGAACCTGGAGTCCCCGCTTGCTTAGCATGAATGTTAACCGTTAGACTATTGCCGTCGACAAATTTGACAAAAAAATGCATTCATTCTAGCCTACTTGATTTCGGTCACATTTACAAATTTCATAAATGTAATCGATCTCTGTAGCCAAGTTGGTTATATGTCTGTCTTGCAAGACGTCGAAGAAGAAATGATAAAATGTCTGAAAAAATCTTGTATAAAAAGAACCTCATATAATTTATAGTTAAGGCATTAAAACTGGAGGTTTAAAGATATTGTAATTTGTTTGTTCCCGTTATATGACGATATAGCCCTACTGGTTTCAAGATATTCACCTTATCCTCAAGGTTTGTGCTCCCCTGATGATGAGGTAAAAGCTTTGAAACCGGTAAGATAATATCATTGTATAAAGTGGAATAAAGAGTGTTTGACTTAACAAATTACAATCTCATATGAATAATATTTTCCAATTAATTTCAAACAAAGTTTTTAGTTAATTTCATTTCTAATTCATTTCTCTTCATCCTTTTAATCAATTTCAAACAAAGCTTTAAGATTTTAACATAGTTCTGTTTAATCCAAATCAATAGTATCGATGAGATTTACGACAAGAATGAATTAGGGACTAGTAAAAAAGAGATTCTCGGTCGATTAGAACAATTCCATGAGTATTAGATTTAACCCTCTGGAGGGTCTCCCCCAAACCCGCTCTAATTAATTAGACTGATCCTGATAGTCTAATCTCTTAATAACAATCATTTGGGGTCCTGCATGGTCACGATACGTCCACTATCTATTATTTATCTTCCACTTCTTTACCTATCTTGTGGGTGGAATTTAATTAACTTTCTTTATTCTTTGAAATATGTTTGAACTGGAAAATTCGTTTCGAAAAGGGTATTTTGTAGTCTCAAATAATTAACGTTAATGGGTACGAAGAATTTATTAATTGACTGTGAACAAGTACTTGTTATTTTTCAATAATTATACAGATATATTTTTTTACGCAATTGTTTAAAGTGTTTGGGAGACTCGAAATCAGTTCTTTAATTTTTCTTTTAAATATAGAAATTGAATTTTAAAGATAAATAATCGGTCCATCGTTACATCAAGATATCGTGGCTACCCAATAGATAAAGCTATCATTTTTTGCCACTACCTGTACATATAGAGAGGATGCTTTAAAACTTCTTATACTTTTTGAGGCCAGCTACACAAAAGTTTTTATTTTGTCTTTCGCAGAAAGACTATCTTATCTAGATAAATGCCCATATATTACTGATAGCTTTATCTATTTCGATGGTTTGGTGGATCGAGGACTGGTACACTATTGAAATTCCGATTTTTGGATTTAACTTTTAGCCTGCGATCAACCTGAAGATGTTACTGTTGCTTACATCCTACTTTCTATCGATTCAAAGAAACATGACTTTTAAAGTCGTTAATTTATTAAAAGTGTTTTAATATTTGAGTATACGTAAATTTAGTCTGCTTATGACTATTTCCACATTCGGGTATTCCTTAACAGTACCCAACCAGAAATAAACTAGTCGATAAGATTTCTGTCTTTCGAACTGGGGTTGCGGGTACGAATCCTTTTTCACTTTTTCTGTCTCTTTAACACATTTCTTGTTGGAAAGAAGAGATTTCACATGAGAATAATTCTGCCAGATTGTATTGTGCACAACGAAATAGTAACCCAAACAGTTTTGTGATTATAATCAATAATAAAAATCATGCGGAATATTTATATAACGCCATTTAGAGAGCAAACTCTCCTTAGGAACGCTCTACAGAATAGGAATACAATATAATTTTAGCCTTCAGTTCAATTGAACTTATGTTTCAAGAAAATAAAAATAAATCAATAAATAATTTGAAATGCAAGAATAGAAAAGTAGAGGCTTTGGCCATTGGATGAATTACTTTAAGGAATCTGGATCTGTTTAAAACTAAGTTTGGTAAGGTACTAAAACTATGTTTGGTAAGGTACTTAAAAAATTTACTGCGAGAAGACTAATATGAATGCATTGAAAAAAGCACTCCAACGTTAAATAAACCATAAAATATTTCACCAGACGCGAGAAAAACTGTTGCTTAAATTAACTCAGCTTAAAGGAAGAGCACTCAAAGAAGCTACGTGACTCTCACACCTCCCAAGTGACCTCTTCACCTTATCTTCTTTTAACACTGAAGCAAACTTCCTTCAAAGTAAATAAGGTAAATGCCTCCATAATTGCTGTAAAAAGCAATAAAATCAGAATATTGAACAAAATATTATAATAATAGTATTTCTTTTAGAAATACCTATCTGTGGTGATGCTTCTGACTTGATAATAATACCTATCTATGGTGATGTTTCTGACTTGGTAGTAATACCTATCTATGGTGATATTTCTGACTTGGTAGTAAAGCTGCAAAAAATATCCAATTATACCTGTTATGAGATACACATAAGATATACATATATGTTAGAGCAAGCAGTTTATCTTCAACTGACGATGAAGACGGAGGTCTTCGAAACCGGTAGTAAACTCAAAATAAACCAGTGGTGAACACAAAAATATAAAATAAGTGTTTTATTTATTTATTTTAATTCTTTTTTACATAAAACATGGCACCACAAAGTGAAACTCAAGTCTTTTCGAAGATTCAAGGAAGAAGTTAGTAGTTTGGTAACAATACTCGCACGTGCTAGTAGTGTAGGAGTATTGTTGGCTAGTAAGTAAGGGGTAGTGTATGAAACACGTGCGATGGTGTACCGCGAGTTCAATGTCTCTAAACCCTTAAGCTTTTAGTAGGTTCGAATTTAATTATGTCTCCTGGCTACGCCCTTTAAAATGTCCAAATCACCGATTCGGAGTTGAATTGGAACAACTGAATCTTAAACAAAAATGTTCAAAAATCCATTGCATTTTACTATTAGCAGAGTTGTAATTTTTTTTAACATTAGAAACTCTCAAAGATTAAAAATAACATTTCCTTGCGTTAGATTTTGAGTAAAGATCACAGAATACGTGAAAGCATCAACGAATAGTAAATAAATATTTATAAAATTCGACCCTCATTCATCGCACGGTTTTCCCTTTGCATTACTCTCGGAATATGTACTGTCGGGTGTGCCTACAATTCCATACCACAATTGCTGGAAGCCAATTACAATTGCGAAGTTTATTTCTACGTTCAAAGTTATTTTCTTACTTAAGACAGTGATATGAATTTAATTGGAGCATTTTCTCAAATCGTAAGTACTGCAAGATGGCGAAATCAATCATGACTCGAGAAAATGGAGGGTTCATGCTCTTTTCATCTTATTTTTTATTAAAAAATACAATGAAAGAAGGGGAAAGACAGGCAAGGTGACTGATGGGAAAAATGGAAGGGGATGATTTTTAAGAGAAAGAAATTCAACTTCACGGTATAATAGCTAAAATCTCCGATAGGGAAATTGTCAAATTTATTCATCTCCCCATTTAACGTCCTGAAGCATTCTTATATACTGAAAAAAATACTTTATTTAGGTATTTTTTTAAGTTTGTCTAGTTGAGACTTGACATTTCCAGTTCCTCATTATTTACTGTAGGGCTGTAAAACTCGTGCTCACACTGACTTACTTCAAACAGTGACGTAAAAATCATAAAATCTCCTCAATAACGACGCGTGTTTTTCCCCCTTCACATCTCCCTTATTTAATCATTAGAGATATTTTATATATATATATAAATATGTTTAAGATTTATTGTTTTTTGTTTATTTAAATTACTATGTAACTTCTAATCCATCAATTGACACTAATTATGTAAGTCTTGCCTCGTTGGTTATAATATTGAAAATCGGCGAACTGTGTATTATGCAATAAAGTGTCAAAAATAAACATTTATTTGCATAAACGTCCGTTACATTTATTTGCATATTGTCGTGTTGATCAAACTTGCCTCGTTATGTTCATCCACCCAACGAGTCTTAAGTAGGTTTCGGTGCCGTTTAGTATAATATTTAGATCCAACTCTTATCCGTGGCTCTAACTGTATCTCCTGTCCAGCTCATCTTCTATCAGGTGCTCAATTTAAAAGATACACATCGATTTTTTTTAATATCAATTTCACCCAAATCTTTAACCGCTATAAAGCAAGATGATCACACAATACAAAAATTACATACGACTATAGATTCAACCAAAAATTAACCACCTTCATTAGTGTATCTTGAAAAAACGCACTTGAAATGTGTAAATGAAAACTAAACCAAACTAATCATATCGATTTATTGACAGTTCAGTTTGATTCCTCCACCACCCACGCTGTTATGGGGTACAAAACAACTCTCCATCCAGCGCAATCTACACTAGAGAATTCAAATCTTTATTTTTTTACAAGCGCAACGTCACATCGTGACAAATAAAGAACTATCCACAGGGACTCCTTTTCCGATGGCAATACACCTGAGTGTGAAACATTACTGACAACATAAAGCTTTTTAAAGAGTTTAGATAATTAAAGAGTTTAGATAGAGTTTTTAAAGAGTTTTAAAGAGTTTAGGCAACGTAAAGCTAGTGAAAACTAAACACAATAATAAATACCCTATAATTTGTTCCTCAACCAGAAATCGGTATATAGTACTCCAACAGCTAATGGGAAGTTTTGGCATGACACACAGCCTACAAATCTATTCCAAGTCATCGGAGTAAAAATAATTATCTTTCAATGACACTGAAGGCACTGATACTGATTTGCATTTAATATCACGGTGATGTTCATTTCCAGACAGTGAGCAAAGCATCAAAGTCGTTCAGATATACTGGCATATTTCATTAAATATCTACTTGCTCAAGTTAAACAAACTTGGTTTAATTAAATTTCTACTAAGTTAAGGAGCTACAGTGTATAAGAAAAACCGACAATTACGCTGTTTGAATAAAATATCCTTTGTTTAACACAAGTACAACAATCCTTTGTTAACTTATGTTTTGTACAAAGAGGAGACCGAAGCAATGCATCATAGTTTTGTACAAAGTGGAGACAGAAGGAAATGCAACTATATTCCGGCTCGGGTTCGCTCAAAGGAAGTACACTCTACATTATGTACTCGACAACGACCGCTTGGACCGGGAAAAACATAAACTTTTTCTAGTAAAATGAACACAGCATTTTAAAGCTCATAAATTAAACGAAAATTTTGTTTATAGTGATGAAAATTTATAATTTATTGTTGTCTCAGAGCTCTGTGCAACATTTTCAATCCGTACATATGTATTCAAGCGCACAGTCTTGACAAAATTTTCGTTGCTAACTTAATTCCAAACATGGTCAATGTAACATATATTATTGTGAAAGGTAATAAATAGTTTAGAGCATTTTGATGACCATTTAAGCGTCATAAATAAGTAGTTGAGCGCATTTTGAAGATGAAATACAGGTTGTTTTTTTGGTATTTGATATTTTTTTATTACCTCAAAAAAATGCGACACAAACAAAAAAATATATGAACATTGTATGGCGATGATGCAGTATGCGACCGTGTGTGTCAAACGTGGTTAAAAATTTCGTAATGGTGATACGATACTCGAACATGGTATCCACTCTGGAAGGCCGATTACCAGTGATAACGACCGAATCGAGGCTTCGATGGAGAACAACTAACATTCTACAACACGAGATATTGCTGTAATGCTATATATCGAAAACCAACGTTCGAATATATCGAAAACCAACGTTCACGAGTATTTGGTGTCATTTAGTGATTGAATTTTACCTACAAATACGAAATTACTTTCAAGGCGACTTAATATTTAAATAGTAGGACCAAAATCATCTTGAATCCTGCATTATGATTTGTGGTTTTATTTTTATACGATTTGAAACGTGTAAAGGCTCTAAGCCAGTGCTAGTGCTTTTAAAGGGACGCACACCGCCAGGTCCAGACCACTAAGTAAGTTCACTATACGACGCTGGCCTGGATTTCACCACTGACATTTATTATGGATAAGGGTACGAGTACGTCTGCTACATCCCGTTTCAGCGTTAAGTACACGCATTGTCCATAAACACATCTTATTCCCTTTAAGGCAGACTGCGACTTTTTGACGGGGGAAACCCCTATTTTCTCGTTTTATATAGCGTAGGTGAACTTTTGTATTGTATTTTGAAAATTATGTTTTCCTTTGAATTTATCGACTTACTTAAATTCATCATAAATTTCCCTATTTCATTTATTTTTTAGGACAGAATTTATTTTATTATTTTCCCTTCTCTTCTGTGCATTACCGGCAAAGCAGCTTAGTTTAAATTTTATTATTATTGACTATGTTGCTTTACATATATACATACCATCACATTGTGTCTTTTTTGGGCAGACACGAAGGACAAATCTCCACGCCTTCATATCAATGCACAAAACTCTCGTCTCGTCAACATCCATACTTATGATATGGATTTTTTATTTTTGTTTATCGCAACTCATTCTCTTTATGTTTTAAAAACATCTCGACATCCCTTTTTTGATTCCACTGATAAAATCCGTCTCCAGCAAACAGTTACCCTAATGTTGTTTTGTATTAAAAGGAATATTTTTATGGGAAATGTTTATTGACAATGTGTGATGTTACATTGGTTGCTTAATTTATAAATATATATATATATATATATATATATATATATATATATATATATATATATATATATATATATATATATATATATATATATATATATATATATATATATATATATATATATATATATATATATATATATATATATATATATATATATATATATATATATATATATATATATATATATATATATATATATATATATATATATATATATATATATATATATATATATATATATATATATATATATATATATATTCATGTGTACGCGACCTAAAAGTAAGGAGTAAGAATGAATGAAGTAAATGTATGTGGACTTCTGTATGCTGATGATTTGTTATACTTGCTGAAAATGAAGGCGATTTGAAGGATATGATAAAAGAGCTATATGAGAGATGTCTAGTAAAAGATTTGAAAATGAATGTTGCAAAATCAAAGGTTATGGTTATATTAAGAAGTGTGATAAAAAATGTGTGCAATGTATGGGTTAACTCAGAAAAACTGGAGCAGTTGAATGACTTTTTGTTTCTGGGCTGAATGTTTACATATGATAGGAGAGTTGTAAGTGACATTGAAATAAGAGTAGTGACAGAAAACAAGGTAAACGGAAAACTGGCTGGAAGAAATGAAACAATTAAAAAAAAATTAAAGTGGTATGTATAATAGAAGATTATGCATGATGAGAAGTATAAATATGGAGGATACGAAAGTTGTGTGCTTGAATAGAAAATTTTAGAGATATATCATTTCTGCCTACTTCGCAAGGGACACGGCGTGACGATTTGTATGTAATAATTGTATTGATTATATTTTATTAAAACGGTAATTTTTTTTATTTTTTGCAATATTGACATCACATTGATAATATTTTATTGATAAGATTTTAACAAGCATTAAGATATCTTAAAAACTTCGTTATGAAGATGACAACAATTATAAATAAATAAAAAATAAGTAAAATAATAAATAAACCGCCGAATTCATCCAAACGTCAGTATGGCACCCTTCAATTTATTCGAATTGGTGATTCCGATACATCAAAGAGCGTGGCCGAGAGACAGCATTGTCATCAGCTTATTGATCGAGCTATTTTTTATTTTAGAATCACTGGAGTAGATACGGTGTTCGGTGTTTGTTGTTCGTAATCGCACGTGTTAAAAATACTACCGCATGTGAAGAAACATTAACACTCACATATGTCTAGTGCGTGTAAGTGAGACCAGACTATCTCTTTTACCAGACTGAGAAGATTTTTTTGGTTCCATCAGGAATCGAACTCGAAAGTTTCGGGTGGATGGATGGCCTAATTTAATTAGTGGAATAACAAAGTCATTTGTTGTTAAATATTCAGTTCAAAAAAAGTTAAAGCCAAAATCTTTGATAAATTATCGAAATAATGAAAAATCATTTTATGTCTCAACGAAAACAAAAATTTCCGCTAAATCTTTTAAAACTCACAAATGTTTTTTTGGGTTATTTTATTGAATCGAGTAATCCGTGTCATTACAACATCCCTGACACTTTTCTTTTGGATTTTTTTCAAAGTGACATTCATCCCTTTAAACGTTTCCAATATAAAGTTTTTTTTCCTTTCAACATTCTTAAACTTTGAACCATGACATGAAAAAGCCGTTTCATTAAAAGTTTCTGACAGCCGAAGTGTAAAAGCTATATTCATTAAAAATAAATGGATATTGTGAACAAGAAAATGAAAATTATTTAATGGAACTATTTTTATCTATCCTGGAGCGAATGAACATCAAAAGGACAGCATCGAAAGAATACTATTGTATATACGAGTACCGAAATCCAGAAGATCTTTTGGATAGCTAAAGCTTCGATATGTTGTTTATAGTTAAGGCATTAACGTTGTGGAGGTTTAAAGACATTGTAATTTATTTTTAACAAACACTGTTTATTCCACTTTTTTATAAATTACAAAAATTATAAAGCTTCGATGTTAAAAATAAATTCTTGTTAAAAATAAATTACAAAAATTATAAAGCTTCGATATTGTGATAAGGAACCTAGAACCCTGGGCGATATTCCATGGAATAAACTTATGGTGAATAGAGGTTCTTGCAATGGAAAGGTTCATAATGTTGAAGCTCTCAAAGGGTTGTGATACCAAAGGTGTTAATAACTGTCATATATATTTAGAGAAATGCCTCAGAACATTAAACTCTTCATTAAAGTTGATCGAGCAAAATATAACATTTATTCTCTTTGTCATTTTGTCGATGTGGCGGGCCCTATGGTATAGAATATATATTGTCTAGAGCAGTATTACTCAAACCGTAGTCCGTGGACCGGTGCCAGTCCGTGGGTCGGTGGTAGCCAGTCTATGAACCGGTGGTAACTTATCGTTAAACTATATTTATAAACACGTATTTAATACCCACCCCATAAAAAAATTAAGAAGGTTCTTAGGTGACACTAAACTTTACCAATATCGGTCCATTCCCACAAGAAAGTTTAACTAGGGCTGGTCTAGAACAGTGTTCCCCAACCGGTGGTCCGCGGCCCGGTGCCGGGCCGCAGAGACTTTTCGCCGGGCCGCAAACAGTATGCCAAATTTCAAGAAATTCGCCATGCAAGAATATTAAATGTAGGATTTTCATCCATGTCCTCAATAAAATCGAAACAAAGGAATAGACTGGACGTGAATGCAGCACTTCGCCTGTCAGAGACAGCACTGCAGCCAAGAATATCCAATATATTAGCAAAGATGCAACAGCAGGTTTCGCATTAGTTTGTTGCGAAAACCCCATTGTTTTTGTTAAATTTTAATTGTATCAGACAATGTTACAATTAAAATTGTTTAACTGTTATATGTATATTTGTCAATTATAGTTACATATGTTCATCTGTCACAATATAAGATTAAAAAAATATTAAATAAAAAAAACATTTTTATTTCAGTATTAGTGGTCCGCGAATTTTTTTTCCTTTTTTTACCGGTCCACAGGTCTAAAAAGGTTGGGGAACACTGGTCTAGAACACGCCTGGACCAATACAGTACGCGGACCATATTCGGCATCCCTCATATTTTAAATGAGCCACGCAAACTATAGGTATAACATTTTCTTATTACATTAATAAAAAAATATTGCTTGCTTGTACAATTACATATTTTTTAAATTATAGCCTAAGTTTGCCTAAAATCATATTATTAAGCCCCGAGACGCATTATAAAGGTGAATATGTGAGTACGGCTTGTGTTAATTATGTAGCCGTGTGTGATGCACAGCCTTCTACATTGCCAATACACCATCACTCTTAATTCCATTCATACTTTTTTAAATATTTTAACTGCATACTAAATTGCATCTACAAAAAATGTATTTTATGCGGCGGTCCGTTCCTACGAGTATATTTAAATTCTCTATGCAGATCTCCAGCCAAAATATTTACACAGGCCTGGTCTAGAGTATCGAAATATTGCTAGTCTGGAAGCCATTTCTATGAAAGTACTGGCAACTTGCTGGGTTGTTTGCCTAACTCCAGGCCTTAAGCCGCTTTGTAAATATATTTAGTGCTTCTCCCGTGACGTCGGACCTGAAGTATGTCGTCGCTACTATTCTTTTCGCACTCAACTGTGTCGCCATCGGAGGAGGAGTCCCTTTGGGCAGTACTTCTTCATCACTACGTGACGTCACGCTAATAATAAATAAATACAGTTTCGATCTACACGAGACGATCAAGCTGAATGGGGATCACATAACAGCATGTGTGGAGGTGCGATCGAACTAAACTGAGTGTAAAAGCCATTTTGCCATGTTACAGGGTCAGAAAAGCATAATTGCAGTTGCCTCGTTCGTTAAACGAGGTTAACGTTACACTCACGACCTCTATAACCTGGTTGATAAGGCACAATGATTCCGACCCGGGAGTTACGGGTTCAACCACCGTTGATACCCAGATTTGTTTTAAAAAGAGTTCCAATCTGACTTGTTTAATACCTTTCTGATTGGTATGAAATTGCCACATGGCAAAAACACAATAATTTGTGATGCGTGTAACAAAAATGTTATATAATACAGCAGTACAACATTACACTTCGTTACATTACGTTACAGCATTTACATTAAGTTGCTTAATGTTACGACACATTGTTTTAAAATAAACTATGTTACATTTTGACATCGCATAGTGTTTGAATTCTTCTAAGATAAATTAGAACAAAATAAAAGACAGCAATCGGTTTGATTTTGTTGACACACACAAATTCTAGTACAAATGTATGAGAAATAAATCTTTGTTCTCAGACATATCTATCCCAAAAGCAATTTAAAAGTAATCCTCTTTTCTGACAAGCCATCGGTCCAGCTTATCTGCATTTAATATACAATATTACGAAATGATTCTTAGCTCCAGCGAGACGTCCGGAAAACTGTTCAATATATTCCGTTGAACCAAATGATGGCATTTTTATTATATTCGTTGAGTGTTTAGAAATAAAATAAAAGATTTTGAAATCAAAATGATATCCAGAATAACTGTTTACAATTTCATCAGTTCTACCAGGGATATCAAATCTTTTTTGATTGAACATACAAGCCAAATTATTGTTTGCCATCAACAACATTTTGTTTATTTTTTTTCTTATACCTCACCAATAAAGAAATCAATTCTTGTGTCCAGTGAGAGAGTTACTCACTCCATGATCAACTCTATCCATGACCAATAACAATGTTCAATTGTCCATCAATAACCAATAGCTCACACGTATTATTCCATCCCAATCTCCGTTATATTTATTATTTAACTCACACACTCTTACAAACATAAAATACGAGTATAATATAATTGTTCAGAAGATGCTTTGTTATAATACTGAATAGATTTTTAATTTTTTTTCTTCAGAAATATATCTTATATTTCGCGAAGATTATTGTAATATTTTATACCAAGGTATGGTATTTTACACCATAGGTAATTCTTTTGAATTGGTTTTGTATTATTCAAAATTTATTTCGTTTCCTCATTAATTTAAAAAAGTCTGATTTCATCAATATGTACATACCATTACGCCAATTCTGTCAGTGTAAGCTGAGGGCGCCAAACGTCTATCTTAACACACATGCTTCGCCTTTTTACATCCATACACCTTCTCAAATAACTCCTACGATTTCTCTGACTTTTTTACGTTTTCTTTTATCGAAATATCACTCACTTGATCCATTCATACTTTCTTTGGTCTTATTCTACTTTCCTTGATTTCATTGGAGTTTTTTTTCTTTAATGATTGGCAGGATTGATTTGATTTAGTATTCTCAATAAATGAAGATACAGTTTTCAATATTTCGAGAACATACTGATGAGATAAGAAACATTTAAACCCCCATTTCCTTGGAGTGGGACTCTTAATATTCACCAAAGTTTTCGGATTTGTTTTCCGATGGCAACCAAACAAAAAAAAAACGTTTGCAGTTCATTCTTTATGTTTACACTGTATAGATAGTTCTGATTATTTATCACTGAAGTTAAACTCGCCAAATTATATTTTTACAGCAAAAATATAATAGAACTAAATTAAAAAGTAAAAATGGTTGGATAGAATTCAAGTCTCCGAGGTTTGAATATTTTATCATCTTATTGTTACACTAACAGTTTTTAGTGACCTCATGTAATTTGGGAATAAATGATATTTATATCCAAAGCTCAATCAGTTCCATATCGACAAATTTAGTGTACTGTCGCAAGACAGATCAATCAAACCCTCTTCCTCTTCCTCTACCAATATAAAGCCAGATGGAGATTGGGCCCTGAACAGTTCTTCAATCTGTATGAACTTCTCCATATTATCTTAAAATTAAGGTAACATGAAATTGTAACTTTTTTAATATCTCACGGCACCTCTTGGGATAAATCGCGGCACCCCAGGAAGCCAAGGAGCACACTTTGGAGACCTCTGGAGTAGGAGATAAACTGCAACTCTTCTAGAGATCTTCTATGTGTCCATATATTAAGAAGTACATTTGATAGTGACCTCACATCTTGCATAGACCAGACTTGAACCTTGATCCACACATTTAAACCGATTAGTAAATAATTTAGTATTTTGAAATTTAAATATTTAAGTAGATATGAATAACCGTTAGAACCACCGTTTTATTAAAAATTACTTATTTAAAAACCGTTGATGCTTAGTGATTATTTTACATTTTACTACTACTTAAGAACATTATAACCTGGTCACAAAATATTTTATATTTAACATTAAGCTGAAAACAAATATTCAATGGTCATGAACCAAGAGTTTCGTTTATAAAATTTTGTTGTACGTAATCTTATAGGGGGGAAATAATACATTGTAAAGGACAATATTCAACATTCTTTGTAGATATGTTTGAGACTATCGTGGTGTTTCGTATTAGTTATATAAGGTATTTTGGAGTGTTGTGCCGCATGATTTGGTTTATGATGACGACGTTTTCATCTTCAGGGATTGTTTGTTATCACTTACGGCGAAGTTGATTACAAACAAGCCCTGAAGATGAAAACTGTAACGACCTTGGTCCTTCCTACTAATACTGTAGATGGAGAGAGACTATTTTATGTACACATTTCACACATCTCCATTTGCGGTCCACTCGACAAGACTGTGGAACTAACTTCCAAGAGTTATTACATATACGTTCAACAAAAAATGCATCCTTAATGGCGTTCGACAGAAAATGAAAAAATATTACATCACACCCTTTCGAGAAAGATTTTTTTACATAACCCCAATTCCCTTTCGGACTTCTATTCCTTTCTCTTCCCGAAACGAATCATTTTCCTCTAATCCTACCATAATTGTTCATATAATAGTATTTTTTTCTTTTAAATTTAGATAAACATTTTTATTTTAATTAAATCTTCCCTAAATTAGTTAACGTATCCGAGATAATCTGATTAGTTGAAAAAAGTGTTGTATAGCAATAATCCTGCCAAATTTATGTAACCATGTACACAAAAGAATAAATAAATAAAATACACTTTCGTCTAGTATAGCAAATAATCATAAGAAAAAAGCTTTGTTTTACGATTAAATCGTCAAATTAATTTTTAATTCGTTAATACAAGTACGTTGTATTATGTTATAAACTCCTTGGTATTATTAATATAAAAATATGACATCTGTTCCAAAATATATTCTTGAAATAATATATTTATTAAATAATATATTCATTATATTTTTTATGAGTTACTACTCTCACTTCTGTCAGAATAAAAAGCATTTATACTTATTTTACGAATGACTAATGTTTGACCAAAGTATTGAAATTGTATGTAAGATTAATTTGTTTAATTTTTTACAGTACGCTTAATGTTGACTCAGGTGGTACATATTCGTACCATGGTTTCACAATTTATCAATTAATGAGATTTTTTGACGAAGAAATAAAGGAATTACCAACAATCAGTAAAAAAACTTTCGACCTATATTTTCATGTTCATATGTCTTCAATAAGGTACAGGTAAAAGCTTAGTTTACTGGGGACTCAAAAAATGACAGGCATCAAACCAATATCAATATATAATTATTGTCTACTCGATATAACATTATTTTGTGTATTGTTTTTTATCATATTGTGTTAACTAACATGTCATGTAAACAAAATCCACTAATAAAAATTGACAATAACATATCTCCCTTCGTTTGCCAGTGTTTAGAAAGTTTAAAGTTTCTAATGAAATCCAGACATGAATTTAATATTTTTATTTGATAAACATAGTATTATTACATTTTTTATTGCGAGAGCTTGCTGTGTTTTTGCTACCATAACATATTATGTAATCTCAATAAAGAATTCAACTCAAGAATGCTCACTGGCCAAACACTCAAATTTGGTCAATACGCATTAAAAAATGAAAATATAAGTCACAAGATCAATGAGATCAATTTTACTTGTAATAATATGGAAATATCTGAAATAATTATATACAGTTTATCATTTAATGTTCACAGTGCTTTGGTTATGGAGCTTATTTCGTTAGCAATTAATATCGATGTAAAGCATTTTTCTTTTAAAGGCAGTTTTTACTAAATTGAACATAGTTAAATTCATCCCCTAGGTGGAAGATTTGTGGGGTTATTCTAAAAGAAATACTTATCTATAAAAAAAAGCCAAAAATCCATCAATGAACAATGACTCACGCGCTCCAGGCGAATTCTCGACAAGATTTTTGGTATTTAATTAATTTCAAAATATCCCCTCATTGCGATCTCAACTCTGCGGCTTGAATAAAGTTAAAATTTCAATTAATTTCACGAACCCAATATGGGACACAAAGGGGCTAATTTAATTCCAAAATAAACAGATAATCGAAATTCGCTGTTGAAATTCATAATGGAGAGCGTGTAGGATAGTCACATAATAATATGTTCAAAACGAGTCGATTATTCCAAAAACCGCCCAATTATATTCAATATAGTTAATTATCCGCTTCAGTGACGGCAAATAATGCGGAACTAAACAATCCTCGATTACATATGAATGCAGTACAATCGGATAGGATCCAAGCTGTCAACGTTCGATTACATCGATATGGGATAATCAAGGAGAAATGTTGGTTTGCAATTAAAATATTTATTTTTTATTTATTTAACACCTTATCGCACAGTGTCATCCATCCAGTTCCCTGAGGTACGCCGGGTAAATAACATACGCAAAATAAAAGGCATAATGATAGAAGATTTTACAAAAGTTGTAATGAGGTCTATTTTCATTCGGTTATATCGTTCATAATTACTGAAGGTCTGATCTATGGAACGTTGGCGGTTGCGATGACACGTTTCCACTCCTATTCACGGCAGTGTATCAACTCTCAATCAATTCCTTCACCTGATCACTCCATCTTACTAGCACTATCTACTAGAAGAGGTAGATCACTCTACCTCTTCTAGTAGATAGCTACCTCTTCTTTCTGACACAATTCTTATGAGCATCAATATATCCAGGTTATCTTACTCACGTTGAAAAATATGCCCGACAAACTAAAGAATACGGTGGAAGCATATTAAGGGCAATCATACCGTCACATTCCTCGAGTATGGGGACGTTGAACTCCTCGAATCCATGGGGACGTTCGTCCTTCTGGGGGTTAAAGGAATTCTCAGCAACCGACGCCAACAACACATTTCAAAGGAATGATTCTTGCACAGCTCTATATTCAACAGTTAATCAATAAAAATACTGAAAGTAATAGTGATGATAATAGTTGCATAAGGTAAAACCGGTAATTTTGTTGCTTAAAGACAATCCATTCCAAACAAATAGATAAGAGTTTTACAGATGTATCAATTGCTGGGTATGACAATTAAAGATTTTTAAACATACGACGAAAAAAACGATATATAAACCTCGCATTTCACATACAAAATAAATATTTAATAAGTAAAAGGTAAGTAATCAGTGAAAGGTAAGTGAGGGAGAATATGATGGGTCGTAGAAAAATGCTATATAATCCAGAGATGTTAGCAAACCAATGAGGGTGTGAGTTTTATGGCGAGTAGTAGATGGTTATAGTATCTGACGTCATAGACAAAAAAGGACGACATGAAGAAGGATGAACTGGAATTGCCGAAAGATAGGAAATGAAAACGTTTTATATTTAATATACATTTTTTTAAATAGAGGCATAAATCTTTTGTCCCCTACATATTTTATTCTATACATTCACATTCTCATACAACATCTCCAATTTTTCATGTGTCTTAATATCATAATATCGTTACGAATTTCATTCTCCCAATTCATCCCCATATCGTCACCTTCCTCATTCTGAAAATAAATTTTTATCCCATTTTAAATTAAGCGCGAAGATTTTTGTGTTTAATTATTATTTAGTTTGGAAGAATATTGATTATCAACTAAAAAAATCTATATTTTAATTGTAAACATCTTGTAATGCCACAAACTTTACCAATTAAATCTTACTTAAACTTTGTAAAGTAAAAAAGTCCTGAACTCAAGATCGGTGAAAGTTTCACAAACTTCATCCAAAATATGAGTAAAATAATTCGGGCATTTCAAATCTTGATTATTTATTAGTTAAGAACTACTAAAAAAACCTTGTTTGTTAACAAGGTTTTTGCAGCATTTCATTTTAAAAACCTATTTTTACTTCAACTTCAAAAACGTTACTTTGTACGTACTTCGTTTGACGCAAAAGCTTAAATAGAGTACATCGATTAAGCCCGTACGATGCCAGCGGGCCAGCTTTTTTATTGGCAATCCACCCCCCCCACCCCTCTCACATGAATTGTGCCATCATGGTTTAAGCTGAAAATGTTGTGAAAGTCAATACAATAAATTAAATTCAACAAAAAAAAACAATTTAAAGCTTCAACTGATTTAACTTTTAAATATTAACAATCGATCTGTAAGTGGAAAAGTTCTTAGAAAATAGAAGAAACACAAGATTCATTGGACGCGGCAAAGATATGAAATTTAGTAAATTAAATCTGTCAAGTAAAATACAGAAGAAATGCTACATTTATTTGACGCGGCTAAGATATGGCCTTTAGTAAATCAAATCTGTCTCGTAAAAGATAGAAGAAATGTGACATTCATTGGACACAGCAAATAAAGAAGAAAGCAACAAACGACACGGCGAAGATAAAAGAAACGAGACATTCATTGGACGCAGCAAAGATAAAAGAAACGCGACGAAGAGAAGGCGAAGATAGAAGAAACAAGAAATTCATTGAACGCGACAAAGATAGAAGAAAAAGATAAAATACGTAACGATAAAAGAAAAGCAATATTCATTGGACGTGGCAAAGATACGGTACTTAGTGAATCAAATATATCATGTAAAAGACGGAAAAACGAGACATTCATTTGACGTGGCAAAGGTAGAAGAAATGTGGCGAAGAAAGAAGTGGCGAAGAAAGAAGAAACGAGACATTCATTGGATGCGGCAAAGACATGACATACAAGTATATCAGATCTATCACGTAAAATACAACCGAAAAACACATGTCTCATCATCCAAACCATTATATATGCCAAAAATACAAGCTATTTTCTACACGTTCCAAAATATTTGATAAAACGAGGTTGCAACTAGTACTGAGTTATTATTTTAGACTAAATTTAACCGTGAAACACACTTTTTACCTGCCGAACATCATTCCGTATATGAAATCCATATATCATCCATATATCATCATTCCGTATATCATCATTCCGTGTATGAAATAAGAACATATTCTGTTTTAATAAGAACATATTCTGATATTTCAAATAAATTGAAGACTAAGTAATCACTCCCCAAGAAAAAATATTTACGAAAACTTTCAACTTCTCATTTTCGAATCTTCTCATCGAATACTTTTAAATGTAAACATGACGGAGGCAGAATCGACACAACTCTTTCTATATGTTTCCAAATCATCGTTTCTTAACTCTCCTTCAAAAATTTGTTTTTAAGAGACGTCTCTTTTTCATTGATCCCTTACTCTATTACTACGAGTAGCAATACTACACAGTGTTTTCATGCTTCTCCAAAATTTGTATTCCGTTCTTATCACTCCTCTATCATGTTCAGGCTTCACTTTTTAACATCAACAATAGGCACCAGCGTACTATAAACATTATCAGGGTTTGGGTGGATATTATTAATCGGTGCCGTGTTATCAGCTAACTTAGAACATTTGCACTATTTGATTATTCCACTCAATAAACACAAAAGGAAGTATAACAGTAAAATTATTGCACCTTCCACTATTCCTGTCCAATTGTTACCATTATTTATCGATGTTCCATGCATTTTTGCTTCAAATGCAAGAATCATCTACTTAAGTCGGCAGGTTCGAAAGCTTCTATGAGTTTAAGATGGTTGAGTGTGTTCAATTCAAATGACTATTCAAATGTACGAGGCGTATCTAGAAAGTAAGTGTACTGAGGCTCTCACGACCGGATGGATTTTATTTTCGACATGTTGGCTACATTTCCGTGTAGCCTGACCCTTCCCCTCCGCAACGAGACCGGTTCGAGGTCAGTACGTTGAGAAGTGTCGACGCGACAACACGTTTCGTGAAAAATGTCAACCCAATCTCCCGCCAAGTGCGAAATTTTGTAAAAAGGCAAGAGGTTTTGAGGCGCTGCAAACTCCATGGAGATGAATTTCTCCGCTCCATCGTTACTGGAGATGAAACTTGGGTTGCACACTACACGCCTGAAACCAAAAGGCAGTCTCAACAGTGGCGTCACACCTCTTCACCCTCCGCCAAAAAGTTCAAAACCACAATTTCAGCCAAGAAAATCATGGCATCCGTGTTTTGGGACTGTCAAGGCATAATTTTAATTGAATATATGCCTCAAGGGAGACCATTAACTCTGCAAGATACTGTGAGACCCTAAAAAAATTGCGGAGGGCGATTCAGAACAAGAGGAGAGGCATGCTGACAAAGGGAGTCTGCCTGCTGCATGACAATGCCAGACCACACACGGCCAACGCCACGAAGGAACTGCTTGCCTCGTTTAAATGGGATGTTCTGAACCATCCCGCGCATTCCCCTGACCTTGCACCTTCAGATTACTATCTCTTTACCTCCCTGAAGGTGTACATGGGTGGAAAAAGGTTTTCAACCGACGAGGAGCTAAAGGAGGAGGTGGAGAAGTAGACGGAGGGGTTGGCGGGAAACTACTTCGAGGAAGGCATCAAAAAGTTGATACCCCGCTTCCCCACCTGCATTGAGAGGAATGGCGACTATGTCGAAAAATAGCTTACATATGTACTACGGTAACCACGTAATTTTTTTCTTTAAATAAAAAAAATTGTAACCTACAAAAATTCAGTACACTTACTTTCTGGATATGCCTCGTACTTATTTGATTTACAAAATAAATACACGCGTACAATCTTTGTGAAATATTTCCAATAATTTAAAATATTTTTTAAAAAATAATAATGGTCAAAAATAAAACTTGGAACCGTCCCTGACTCGAGCGATAATTATCACAGCGTGACATGACAAAATATTTTGACACGAAATCGATAACAATAACGCTCAAAAAGGCGCAGGGATTTTAATTAAATGTTGTTATTTTCAACATCACACGTGCTCTTTGGCGGGATGATTAAAATTCCCGGGAGCGAGAATTCCACGGATTCAACAAAGTGAATCTGCTTTGGTCCACCAAATCCCATACTCTTTGTTTCTTAACACAAAAATTCATTGTTACTAGAGCAATTTTGTTACATTTTATTCCTTTTCTGTGAAAATAATTATAAATTTACTTTATACTATGCATTTTTTATAATAATTATTTTATCTGAAGAAATATATTTTATTCGATTCCTGTTTATAACAGATTTGAAAAAAAGGGTTCCAATCTGGTTTTCATTCTATCCCACATTAATGTATTTCTTATAGATAGTTAGAAGAAATTACTGCATGGCATTAAACCCGCCAGTTTGTAATGTATATGAAAAATATGTCAAACAATATGATACAATACATTTTAATTGTAATATTTTTGATGAAGTTTTTTTATGAACTTATTTATAACATAAAAATACGGACCGAGAATAAAAAAATTGTTTCCAACCCAACAGTCAACGTTGTCAGATAACAGTCAACGTTGTCAGATAACCCAACAGTCAACGTTGTCAAATAACCCAACAGTCAACGAATTTGAGTCCATTTTATTAACTTTCCTTAACAACAAAATCCACAAACTTAGGTTTTGATTATGCTTTACTTGTTTGCAGGTTTTGATTATGCTTTACTTGTTTGCAGTTGAAAGGAAAAAAATGAGATACTAGAATAATACAATTTGTTCTACATATAATTTATCATAGTTTATGATTCAAACAACCTATAGTTAATCGTCCCTGGATCTTGTCTTACACTTGCAACCAAAACCTAGAATGTACCGTACTAGTGTCAGGTTACCCTATACTATATGCAGATTGAATGATTGTACAGCGGACCAACAATACTTAGTCACGATCTCATACGCGCCCCGAGCCCTGATCGTGATGGGACAATTTCAAAATATCACAAGTGATCATTTTGTATACTCACTTTATGAAAAGCAGAGCTCATTCCACAACCGTTGACCTGAAACATTCACTATTCAGATAGCCACAGGGAACAAGTTGATCGAGTTCATTAGTTTCACAAGTACAAACATCAAACACAATCATTTTAACTATATTTATATAATATAATATTGAAAATTATTTCAAATATTGACATCAATAGAAAAACAAAAAACTATAAGGTCTAGCGACCATTTAATTGAATAAGATAAAATGAAAAAAAATCATAACATAACATAACATAACTAACGACAGTTTCATGTTGTTATTCATCAATTGTGAGAATGCTTTAATTCCTGAAAACAATGTTCCTTCGGATAACGGCAGAATTTTAAGGTGGATTTCATCTTTATCGAATAGATTGATTGCTCCAAATTGTCCAATAGGTAAAATATTATGATAGAACTTTTACCGTTACTGGTCATGTGGCGTGGAATGCTCCACATCTTACTGTTTGAGATATGGATAGTATGTGCAGCTTTCGGAAACACTTAAATACAACCTTTTTTGGGAGGACTTTTCAAAACGTATTAGTTAAATCTGACCAAGACGCCTCATTATACCCTCGAATACTAGACAGAAAAAAATCTCTGTGTCATTCGAGGAGAATAGCACAGCGCGGAGTTCCAACTAGCGATTTTCGCACGGAAATTCAGTACGTTACCGCGCGACAATGCACCTCATAAATATGAACATTACACATATAGTATACACTACACCCCACCTAAAGCCGAATTTATTATATTTACATATCAGAAGACATTTAAAGGTTTCTTTGTAGTTCATCTCTTCTTGGTATATTTTCTTCGGCTTTCTTACATGTTTTTTCTAAACATACGCAGATACGGGTAAATACCTTATCGAATGGCCGTGGCCACCGCCTTCTTATTATTCTTCTCAGATTATATATATTTATTTTGTAATATTTTTAATCTGTCAATAATAGTGGGTTCGAATCCCGAGTTAGAGCGTCCTTGAGGAGAGTTTGCTCTCTAAATGGTGCTATATAAATTGTCCTTTTATTATTATTATTATTATTATTATTAATTGGTTAACTCCATCAGGTTTAGTAGATGTTTTTAATTTTTATTTATTTTATTTATAGATGACAAGAAATACCATATACACAATTTGCGAGAAAACAACAGGTAATTTAAATTGGACACACCGTTTTAATGGATCTGGGTGGGTTGCCTTTCATTTGCCGTGTCCTCAGTAAACCATGCTTTTACCCGTATCTCACTGAGGACAATGTAGATATTGTTTAGTTAAGAAGGATTCTTCCCGACATTTGCTGTGTAATGAGTCACCTCTCTTTAACATGCTCTGCCCATGACCAACTCCGGTATTGGGTTCAGATAACCCATATCTTGGTTGATGCTATTCTTTCATCGTTTCATAAACAACCTCTTCTTCTATTTTTACTTCCGTTAGTTTCATGAATATAGTAAAAGAGCAGTACATGGAATTAAACTACTCTATACAATCAAGGGTTTCATCAATTCAAAGATCTATTGAAATGATAATGGAATGGGTAAGAAGTTCTTTCTTTAATTCAACCCATTTTAAATCCACAAGATTTTAATGTATAAAATTTAACTTTATTTTTATTCCATTCATGTAACTTATGTAGGTTTATTAATCAAAACGAAATGTTAATTATAAATCTTCCCACGCCATCATTACAATGTTTATACATTCATTCACCTTGTTATTTTATAAGATAATCATGAATTTGACATTTTAGGATTTTAATAAGTAAATTTGTCAAAAACTTGGGACAAAATGAAACACAATGGGTGACCTTCGTTTATAAAGGGTGACCTATACCTGAAAGTTCAGATGGCATGCAGGGCAAAAGTGTCACCATGTCGCACTAAAAATCCGCTTAGATACTGCAGAATGTGATGTAATGAAACATGTTATAAAATATAAGTACCATTAATAAAGTTGCACGAAATAAATTGCATAACCCGTAAGAATATCATAAACGGATATTATGAGAACGTTTAACCACGTATGCGAGGAAATTGAAAAACTTTTTTTACTTTATTTTGCAGACCTCGAGAATTGTTTAATGAAATAATATTCATTACAGCTAGTGTG